>OZ026598.1:34046171-34058671 GCA_964020085.1 Micromussa lordhowensis | reverse complement strand
CACGTAAACAAAACTGCATGCGAAATTTGGAGCGTTTCTGACAAAGTTAAATTTTGAGTAAAAAATCTTCCGCCCTTTTTCCACCGAACCCTTCAATTATCATTTTGCCTTGGCTTTGCATTACTCCACAAAGCGATTGGCTTAAAAAAGTTGCCAAAACTAATCACGACTCACTCCAGCACATTCTTCTGCACTACAGGTCAGCTAAATGCATTTTCTTTGACTCTTCATTAGTTTACTAGATTGTCTCTACCCTTTGTCATCAGTCACAATGATGACTTTACTTTGATTTTGATAACTGAAGATAATATCATTATTATAATCAATGTAATCACTGTGCAGTATGTACCTGCAGGAAGCTCTCCACCTCAGGCCCTGGGTTTCCTTTTAGCTCCCTAGGACTACCCTCCACCAAATAGAAAAGATTCTCTAAGCCACAATTCTGAAAGGAAACCAATCAACTTTGGCATTTCATATATAACATGTTAGTGTTATTCATGAAACTACTTGCTTCATCACAAACTGCGGTATACAAACTTGTACTAAAGCAACTGAGAACTGTCTTGTTAAGATAACCACTACATTTTTTTAACTCCTTGGCAAATTGCACAATTATTAATTTGCAGTTGAAGTTAAGAGTTGAATATCGCTTTCTGCTAGCTTACCTTCATTCTGCGAACTTGATTCACAAATCTTGTGGACTTGAGACTAGACCACAAGTCATCCCATGTTTTCCTCTCTACAAGCATGGGAAGAACCTGCACAACATTTTGAATATCGTCATTATGAAAACTGATAGGGGCTGCATAAAACTTCAAGTTAATGATAAGCAGGGTTGTCAAAATAAGCCAGCAACCGGCGCATTTCACCGGCTATTCTGAATACTACGCCGGCTACTCCGAATGTTAGTAGGTCAGTTCGGAGCATGATATTACAGAAATAAAATGAAAATAGTTCAGGTAAATAATTTGTTTGAACACAAATTGGATTGGAGGGATTAAAAAAAACTGGGCATGACACGATTCCAAACTGATTCAATAAGATGTGCGTGTCACGTGGTGGAAAGGAAGTCATGGCGATCGGAGGCGGCGGAGCGAAACAGAATGCAGGAAATAGAACTTTTAATTTTGTTAAGAAGAAGAAGATCACGGAAGAAACAGAAGATCTGTACCAAAGTGGCAAGCAAGGTAGGCAAAACTAGCACCTTTCAGGCCTCTTACTTTAATCGTATTGCTAAGCTCTGGAACTATATCTGTAAATTTTCAACCCCTACCAGTTTTCCAACCACTGCTTCCTTCCGCAACTTTGTTACTGAGCACATGTTTCACCTTCTGCACAATCACTTTGACATATACTATCCCTGTACCTGGTCAATTGTACGATCCTGCCCTTGTCATCTCTAGTTTTAAGCGTCTTTTAAATTTAACCGTGTTTTTAATTATTATTTATATCTTAATTTTTTTTTCATGGGCGGCGCCTCGCATGGGTCCTCGTGTCCCGTTCGCACCTGCCCTTTTGACCTTATCACTTCATATCACTCTGCATATATATTTCATTTCTTCTTGGTTATTTTTCTTGTTGTATGTAACATGTGTAATGGTCAATAAATCTGTTAAAAAAAAAAAACTCTTCCTTTACACGTTTCGTATTACAAAATAGAAGACCTACAATGCCTTCAATATCCTGACCGTGAGATGGCAAAACAAACTCAGTCGTTCCTGTTTACTATGAATTTATGAATTGCATTAAAAAAGCTTATCAGACATGCTAAATTTGCATCATAACCAGCTGCTCGGTGGCAAATGTTACATGGACACCTTAGCCGCCTACTTTTTGGATGGAACCTGCTACTCAAAAACCTACTGACAACCCTGGATAAGTTGCTTTTAATTAATGATCAGATGATTTATCCAGCTGGGAAAGACTATCCATCTTGATACAAACTCAGTGTTCAGATGAACATAAGGTAAAATTCGTCTAAAGCGGATTTGTCTGTCAGTGACATGCTAAAAAAAAACAACCTAAGACAAATTTTGCCTCACAATTCATCTAAACACCAAATTTATGCCTAAACAAATTATCCGTCTTTGACAGTTAATTTGCCTCACAAAGACAATTTATACCTAGTATAAATTTGCCTGTTACAAGAAATTATGGATGTCCTTTAGAAAGGCGAAGAAGGTCTAGAGCTTTGAGCTTGTAATTAAAGGGTGAAAATTGAACATTTCTACCTACCAGTTCCTGTTCTGGCATATCTCTGACTGTGTCAGGATTCACTCCAGGAGGAAGCAAAACCCACAAGAAATCCCCCACAGGGAGCTTTCTTGTTCTTGCTGACAGTCCTCTCTGTAGTGCCACTCTAACAAAACGCTCCCTCAATGGTTCTTCACTGTCAACTAACAAGCACACTTGACGATTTCTGAATACTGGCCTATAACACAAGGTGATCTCATTGACTATTGACTTGTCTTTTAAAGGAATGGCTCATGATTTTAGTTTAGTTTTAGTTTATTGCTATTTTTGCCATGGTTGACTGATCTACAAATCATAGTTTCTATAACAGCCTTCTTGCATTGTGGCTACTCTAGACACAATTTTTCTGGTAAGTGTTAAGGTTAAGTCTGCATCAGGCCAAGTGAATCATAACACCAGGGCTTATCCCAGTTTTAGCAACATAAAGAGGCTGGGACTATTTCTTCTCTTTCCCCCTGGACAAGACACTAGGCCACTATAGGGCTACACCTAGCATTAAATGTCTGTACCCATTTATACACTTGGGTAGAGGGAGGCATTGTGAGAGTGACATAGAGTCAAGTAAGTTGCTGAATAGCACAATGTCAAGAATGTGTGGTGTCCTCAGAAGGCAGGCCGAGTTAAAATTATTTGTGGTATTTTCATTGAAAGTCCATAGGCCGACACCTCTAGTGCAACAACCAGACAAAATCAGTAGAAGATAGGTAACAAAGAGCAAACTCTCTTTGGCCTAAAACATACCTTGCTGCCATGACAGGTATGGTTGGAACTGAAGCTGACTGAGTGAGATTCTGAACTGCATAGTCAAACTCTGAGCACCTTGCAGCTAAGGGCTGGCCCTTTTCCACAAGAGAATACCTGTAATATTATCAATTTCATCATTTTAATTGAAAGTGGGAAGACATATGTTACAACAGGGTTGGTGTATGAACCTAAAGGATGCCACTACTGTCTCCAAATGTATCAGTGGCAGCTCACTAGACTTGTAACTTACAGCAGTTCCTTTATGAACCACTTTTTATATAGGAGGAAACAACAGGGAATGTGACCTCACTTAATTACTTACTGATCAGGAGAAACAGGTGAGAAAATAATTATCAAATGGAAGGTCATACAAAACCTGGCCACGATTCAAAAAAATAATTCCATCTGGCCTGACCTATCTCAGTAAAAAGTATGTCATCATGTACCATTAATAGGAAGACTTGGTTGAAAAGTTGTTAAAAATATCTCTACGAGTATGCAATGTTTTACATGTCTTGCTTATGCTTACTGTACACTGAGTGGATTGGTTTTTCTGGAGTGCCTCATGTGAGCCAGTCTGGCACTGAGTCATCCCCTTGCAAGGTCATGTTTCAGCAATGTAACCACAATTTGAAAGGGTTGTGGGGTCTATAGACTAGCTATGACCCTGTTTTAAGACGTACATCTAGCATGAGTGAGGGTGCTTCTGAAAAGAACTGTTACTGGGGTAATGATAAGTGTTGATATGTTAGTGATACTGCAAGTATGCCCACATTGCATGCCTACATTTATGTAATCAACCATAACTCTTTGCGATCATAGTTCGACCATGTGCTCGATGTAAGATGGCGACTGTTGTTTATTAAACTTTTTTCTGTGTTCACTCATCGCCTCTTAATTCTCGGCCCTTTTACAAGATAAAAGGGAGATAGCATTCACTAACATATTGAAGTTCATTTACTTTGGTGTTCTTGCTTCTTTTTGAACAAGCTCGTTCTTCATCAGGGCATTTTCCAATGAGTCAAAGCCTCCAAACCATCTTCCTGTAAATGAAGACATGCCCTTCGTTTTCAGGTTCACAGCATCCAAAAAAGCTTGGAAAGAGGTTGAATCATTCTCATGCTTCAATGCTTAGTTGACTGATAACAGGAAAGATTAAGATTCACATTGCAAACATCATTCCTGTACACGCAGCTGTCAACAAACAAATTCTCCAAGGGTCTACAAAGTGGCAGTGTGGCTGGTGGTAGTAGTGTTCATCAATCAGACAGGGAGGCAAGTTACCTATTATGGTAGTTTTGGTGATCTTTAGGGCTAACTTACAATTTAAATCTTGAGAAGAATTCTGATACTCAATTACAAATGTATTACCTAAATGTTATGGTATTCTCCTAGTCCATTCTTTTTGACTATGGTAATCCTTTGCAAATAGATACTATAGTCCCTTTTCCAAGCAGAGAGTGACTGGCTTATTAGTGGTTCTGGGCTATATAATTAATCAACGCCACAGGGATTTCAGTAAGAGCCCGGCTCCGGACAAATTGACCAGCTGTGAAGATGATTTTGCCCATGTGGTTTGACACATCTAGAATAATATAATAATATATTCATTGCATGCATGTGAAAACCAGTCGCCCTCTGGCTGAAAACATTAATGAAACCTCTGAATGCTAGATAATCAAGTTACCCTGTTTGATTTCCAAATCTGTATTTGTTAGAGGCTGCGCTCTGGATTTTAGCTCTTCTGCATTCAAACTCATTTTGCTGGGAACTTCATTAGAAGCCCTGTAAGTGCAAATACAAAATTTTAACTTTGGCATAATGAATAACATGAAACTATCCATTTCAAAGTTATAGATTGCAACTATGCTTAGCAAATCACATACCTATGAAATGCCACTAGCATGGCAAATGGTGCCCGGTATGCCTGCAAGAAAAAGATTGCAGTATTGAATAACACCAGGCCCAAATGATGACATGGTCTGATGTTGTTACTTTTAAGAACTTACCTTAGGTGTGTAGCCCTTTGCTGGGGCAGGTGCTTCTGAGACATCTGATGACACAGAAAAAAGACCACAGTTACACTGTGCAGACTCATGGCTACGATCAGTGAGAGCACATGCATTTCATCTTCGTCACAGGGTAACTAGTTATAAAACTAATGCCAGTTAAGTGTCAACAATGTAGATATCCAAATGTCCGAAAGTCAGAAAAAGACCTTGTATTCAGATTGGAATTTTTTTCAGTTGGAAAGAAAACATAAGAAATTTTTACATTGTTTTGTTTTTAAATGTAGCCACCAACAATATGCTACCACTTCAAATTGCATACAATGGTGTTAGTTTATTGATTGGCTGCATGAATCTCCATGATATCTAATGAACCTCAGGATGCACCCGCTGTGGTTAAAATATCCCAATGGAACTTTACCTTTCAACTGGTGATTTCTTCTTGTTACTCCCCTGTGAAGAACAAGTGCACAGTTATCACACAGCACCAATGGTGGCTGACAGTCAGCGCAAAACTGAGTAGCTGCATTCTCCTCACAGTCTTCGCACATCCTTTGCTTCTGAGGTGCTTTCCTGCCACCTCGGCCAGCTCCACTTGGTCTTTTGCCCCTATTGCTGCCTCTTCCTCTTCCACCTCTGGTGACTACACCCTGAGGTCTTAAAATGATGAAAAGCAATCAGAGATAGAAAACAGTTGAAAAACTGTCTCATTCTTGTGTGGTGAACCATTGTTCACATTATCAAAATAAAACAAATTGCCCAATTTTTCACAACCTCTAAATGTGAACGTCTGAATCAGCTTTTGAAAGCTACAAGTCAAACAAATTTTTGTTTTCCGCTAACTTAATTTGTTTCTATGTTCCTGAACCCAAAGTGCTGAAAAAACACATCTGTGTCTTGCCATATTCACTTTCAGTGAAAAGGTACAGATCAGTTTTGAGAGAGGATTAAAAATATATGGAGTGATTGTACAAAAAACAATCTAGGAGAAAAATATTTTGAAATAAGAAACTTGCAGACAAACTTTTATTGTTTATATGTCAAAACAGCTACTGTCCAAATTTGAGGGCAAACAAACAAAACTCGTGAAAGTTTGGGAGAACTCGAAAAAGCTGTGGAAACACTCGCCTGCGGCTCGTGTTCCCACAGCATTTCTCGTTCTCCCAAACTTTCACTCGTGTTTCTTAACTCGATAGAAACATGGCACATGTTTTCTATTTCTTAATTAGATATCTTTAGCACTTCTTTGCTTGGACCTCTAGAGGTGTACCTTAACTGAATGATGTAAACAAGTTTGAAACACTTTTGATGTCAACAATTGCAAGAAGATTGCTCACCTCTCCACTTCTCCGTCAGTGTGGTCATCACCATTTCCATCTATCAATGAAAACTGTGAATAAGTTCATTTGCTTTTGATTTGAGACATTTCAAACCAATTTGTGTTAAATTGTGATAACGACTGTTTGACAAAGGGAAAAATTAAACTGTTAAAATTCACTTATAAGTTTAATAAATAACTGTTTCCATACTGAAGTCTCTTGTGACTTAATGTTTTAATTATTAACGACACTGAGAGAGAAAATGTCTACTAACGACTACTGTCCCTTAACATATTCATCTCATTAAACTTTATTATGTTCCAAGGATCTCTCTTCTTCTGTTCCCTGGTAGCATAATGAAGAGATATCCTCGAACAAGGTTGATGTCACATCTCTACAAATGACTAACATCTACGAAATTGTCACTGCCATGGCATAAGTCTAAAATGAGATTGCCAACTCTAGGGGATTACAATTCAAGTCACCAAGTAAATTAACCTCCCTGTATTTTGAGTCAGCCTTCGCCAAAAACAGTTCAAAATTCTGAGAATATTCTAATGAAACTTAGGTGGCCGATACCATGTGGTAAAAAGAAATGGTAACAATCATGGTTTTTGTATTTCAAGAAGAGTTATTTCAAGATGTTTGTCTCCAAGATCTAGCATTAATATGGGTTCATGAAGGGTCCTTATGTCCAGGTAAATTCACTTATTCTCCATTAAGATTGCCAGGGGGACGTGACCTGTGGGAGGTTGCCATGGTTACCCCCTTTATTTGCATTTTGCCCACACTTGCTTGCTTATTACCTGCTCTACTGTCAGTGTGCATCATTTGAATATTGGAGTAATACTTGGTAATTACAGATTAAACCTGGCCCCTTACATAGAGTAAGTCCTAATTTCACAGCCTGTCTCTGAACAAAGTGACCAATGGAATCTCTTTCATGGATGTCGTTCTGTTCATACTCATCTTTCAGTTGTTGCAGGGTATCCAAGGTTTGTTGGGACATGTGAACTGGCTTTTTGCCTGCTGTTTGAAGATGTTCAAATAACTGGTCCAACTCTTCAAAGTATGGAGGCTGTTGCCTTTCTTGACTAAGGAACAAGAAAAAGCTTACTGTTTTACCTTGAGATTCTTTCTTTAAATATCATTTGGGATTAAGATGTGATCTGTTAAAGATTGCTATTAATTTAAACAGTACTAATAAATTAAAGTAACCTCTCGTTATTAATAACAAGCCTGCTTGTAGAAAGGATCCCTCATAATTTTTTTGGAGGTTTTCTATTAATCGCTGTCATGGATGCAGGCTTTTAGTCAGGTGGGTATCTGGGTTTCCTGTGGACGCCCACTTTTTAAAGAAAATTGTTTTATTTTTCTCAAGTTGCTTTATAAGTTGTTCATTTGAACAGACCCTAAAGCACATTTTGGATACCCACTCTTTAAATCCTGACTAAAAGCCTGTATGGTTGATGTTTCACTGATTAAGTAGTTAACCTTTTCCTGAAGGTGTCCCAAAGCAGGGATTTGACCAACTCACTTGTTTCCTCCATTAAAGAGAATACCCAATGCCATAAACTTCTGAATCAATGACTGCTCTAATCCTCTAGCAGCCCTTGGGTCATCTGCACGATTGGCAGCATCTTTTTCCACTTCCCGTAATCTATAGTAGATGGTAGCAGCCCAAAGAGGATTGCTTGTTGTCTCTAAAACAGCATCATTTTGTATATTGTAGAAGCCTATGGTCCTGTACAAATTCCAAACAGTTATATGGTGTTACTATAATATGGGTTATTGACCAAGCATGAGGTCGAGATAGCTGGATATTGGCCATGTCGGTTTTTTTTTCGTGTTTATGACTCAAGGTCAAGATCCATAAACACCCCAAAAAAGAAGAAGGCCATTATCCAGGTCAACAAAGGATTTATTCTATGGCTTAAGGAAATGTTTCCTGTGGGACACATTACATAACACCAACTTGCCCTCCCAGGTAGTCAATAACAGCACAGGATTTGGTTCATCCTGCCTGCTCACAGAGCTAACCATATAACAAATATAATTATCAGTTTAATGTAACCTATTGTATATCTGTAGTCAGGGTACATTACACGAGACTATAGAACATGTGCACATACAATTAATAGAGCTACACGTTAAAAAGTATTATTTGTAGTGCTAGGAATAATTGTTTCTTAATTAAGTATCCAGTGGTGGATTAAATCACACTTACATGTCCCTCAAGCCTGGACCACTTGATAAAGAGACCACCACACAAGCACACTATATATACTGGTAGCCATTATGCCACTAGATCTAAGATTCAATTTGAATATTTATGATAACAGTGACTTTTAAAACAGCCACCTCATTCAGAGTTTTTACCGTCCACTCTAACATCCCATTCACACCAACTAAACTAGTTTAACTAGTAAATAAAGTTTACGTTTTTCCAATTTGTCCAGTGAGACTGGCTTTGAACAAATTATTCTCACCTGTCATCAGCTAAGACCTCGTAGGAACCATCATCTTGACGGAAATATAGAGAGTCAATTTTTGCCGCCCTGGCTTTCTTTTTAAATTCCTAACAATTAAAATACATGCAAAATCAGGTAGTGTGGGCAGTGAGGGGGGGGGGGGTCTATAAAGTTGTGTGACTATCATAAAATAGAAAACATGTACCGTGTTTCTATCGAGGTTTAGTATAAATCTACTAGCCTTCTATCACGAATGCCGTTCTCTGATTGGCTACGCTACTCACTATCCATTCTGTGATAGATAGTGAGTAGCGTAACAGTGTGCACTTGTTAACAAAATGACAGCTGTTTCTTGGCGTTTTCGAAGTGTTGAGAAGAGGATTTAGATTAAGTTTTGAATGACTAGTAGATTTATACTAAAACAATTAGATTGTTCGCTCTCGATCTCTATCGCGCAATAGTTGACTCGGGCTGCGCCCTCGTCAACTATTACGCAATAGAAATCTCGAGCTCATAATCTAATTGTTAAATAGAAACACAAGTGAAAGTTTGGGAGAACGAGAAATGCTGTGGGAACAAAAGCTGCAGGCGAGTGTTTCCACAGCTTTTTCGATACGAACACGGAGAACACGTTTCTATTTCTTTTAGAAAATACCGCGACGAAGAAAAAGAAATACAACTTGTTTCCTTCGATCATCAAAACGCAAATTCTCTTTATTTGCGTCATCATTACGTCAACAGCTCATGCTAGATCTGTGTTTCCATCGAGTTATAGAAACACGGTTTTAAACCAATCAGTGTGCATATTTGCTTTGGGTTATTTTCAAAAATGGTTTACAATACACTGCACACTGCCATAGTTTCAGTTCAGAAGGAAAATGTGGACTAGATATAGGCAGTGCAAGTCAATATTTAGTGTCTGTCCACAATCTCAATATACAGTATATTAAAACTCTCCCTTACAATAACCTATTTACTAGCTAAGCATAATTAGCATACTTTTTCCATGTTAACATAACCTCATCGAAGCACAAGGGCTCAGGGGGATGATAGAATTTGAGACAGTTACACAAACCCAAGACACAGTCAAAGGTTCGCATAACAAGTGTTTACATTGTAGATGAGGCTATGTGAACATGGAAAAAAAGGTCCTCTCTTTCTTTTATAAAATATTTCTCTAAAAAATTATATGTGCAAATCTAAAACATCACAACCATGTTTACATACTCTCATCTAAACACACTTATCCACCGATGAGAGTGTGCGTAGTAGGTCAGTTATTTTAATATATAGGTTTAGCCAAGCCTAAAAGAAGAGCTCCTGATTGCAATAATAACCATAATGGAAAAAAGTGATTTATTTTTCTTGGATCAGAAAATTAAGAAATGATCAATTGTAAGCATGTAATTGTTCAGCATGTAATTTGGCTATCAAGTAACCAAAGCACCTCAAGTAATCGAAGCACCTTAAGTAAGTCAAGTACCTCAAGTAACCAAAGAACCTGAAGTAAGCAAAGCACCTCAAGTAAGTCAAGCACCTTGAGTAAGTCAAGCACCTCAAGTAACCAAAGCACCTCAAGTAAAAAAAGCACCTCAAGTAGGCAAAGCACCTCAAGTAATCAAAGCACCTCAAGTAAGTCAACTACCTCAAGTAACCAAACAACCTCAAGTAAGCAAAGCACCTCAAGTAAGCAAAGCACCTCAAGGAATCAAAGCGCCTCAAGTAAGTCAATTGCCTCAAGTACGTCAAGCACCTCAAGTCAGTCAAGCACCTCAAATAACCAAAGAACCTAAAGTACGGTAATCAAAGTGCCTCAAGTCAAGCACCACAAGTAACAAAAGCACCTGAAGTAAGCAAAGCACCTCAAGTAAGTCAAGCACCTCAAGTAACCAAACAACCTCAAGTAAGCAAAGCACCTCAAGTAAGCAAAGCACCTCAAGGAATCAAAGCGCCTCAAGTAAGTCAATTGCCTCAAGTACGTCAAGCACCTCAAGTCAGTCAAGCACCTCAAATAACCAAAGAACCTAAAGTACGGTAATCAAAGTGCCTCAAGTCAAGCACCACAAGTAACAAAAGCACCTGAAGTAAGCAAAGCACCTCAAGTAAGTCAAGCACCTCAAGTAACCAAAGCAAGCATCTAAAGTAAGTCAAGCACCTCAACTAAGTCAAGCACCTGAAGAAAGCAAAGCACCTCAAATAAGCCAAGATCCTCCAGTCCCGCACCTCAAGCAACCAAAGCACCTGAAGTAAGCAAAGCACCTCAAGTAAGTCAAGCACCCCAAGTAAGTCAAGCACATCAAGTAACCAAAGCACCTCAAGTAAGTCAAGCACCTCAAGTAACCAAAGCACTTGAAGTAAGCAAAGCACCTCAAGTAAGCAAAGCACCTCAAGTAAGCAAAGCACCTCAAGTAAGTCAAGCACCTCAAGTAACCAAAGCACCTCACGTAAGCAAAACCCCTCAAGTAAGCAAAGCACCTCAAGTAATCAGAGCACCTCAAGAAAGTCAAGCACCTCAAGTAAGTCAAGTACCTCAAGTAAGTCAAGTACATCAAGTAACCAAAGAACCTCAAGTAATCAAAGCACCTCAAGTCAAGCACCTAAAGTAACCAAAGCACCTCAAGTAAGCAAAGCACCTCAAGTAAGTCAAATACCTCAAGTAAGTCAAGTACCTCAAGTAACCAAAGCACCTGAAGTAAGCAAAGCACCTCAAGTCAAGCAACTCAAGTAACCAAAGCATCTCAAGTAACCAAAGCAACTCAAGTAAGCAAAGCATCTCAAGTAAGTCAAGCACCTCAAGTAAGTCAAGCACCTGAAGTATGCAAAGCACCCCAGGTAAGCAAAGATCCTCAAGTCACGCACCTGAAGTAACCAAAGCACCTGAAGTAAGCAAAGCACTTCAAGTAAGTCAAGCACCTCACGTCAGTCAAGTACCTCAAGTAACCAAAGCGCCTCAAGTAAGCAAAGCACCTCAAGTAAGCAAAGCACCTAAAGGAATCAAAGCGCCTCAAGTAAGTCAAGTACCTCAAGTAAGTCAAGTACCTCAAGTAACCAAAGAACCTGAAGTAAGCAAAGCACCTCAAGTAAGTCAAATACCTCAAGTAAGTCAAGTACCTCAAGTAACCAAAGCACCTCAAGTCAAGCAACTCAAGTAACCAAAGCACCTTAAGTAACCAAAGCACCTCAAGTAAGCAAAGCATCTCAAGTAAGTCAAGCACCTCAAGTAAGTCAAGCACCTGAAGTAAGCAAAGCACCCCAAGTAAGCAAAGATCCTCAAGTCACGCACCTGAAGTAACCAAAGCACCTGAAGTAAGCAAAGCACTTCAAGTAAGTCAAGCACCTCAAGTCAGTCAAGTACCTCAAGTAACTAAAGCGCCTCAAGTAAGCAAAGCACCTAAAGGAATCAAAGCGCCTCAAGTAAGTCAAGTACCTCAAGTAAATCAAGCACCTCAAGTAACCAAAGAACCTGAAGTAAGCAAAGCACCTCAAGTAAGTCAAGCACTTCGAGTTAGTCAAGCACCTCAAGTAACCAAAGCGCCTCAAGTAAGAAAAGCACCTCAAGTAAGCAAAGCACCTCAAGTAATCAAAGCACCTCAAGAAAGTCAGGCACCTCAAGTAAGTCAAGTACCTCAAGTAACCAAAGAATCCCGAGTAATCAAAGTGCCTCAAGGAAGTCAAGCACCTCAAGTAAGCAAAGCACCTCAAGT
>OZ026598.1:33983671-34038671 GCA_964020085.1 Micromussa lordhowensis | reverse complement strand
AAAGGTGTCCTGTAGATAATTTGTTCTTACTTGAACAGATCCTCTTATCAAGCAAAGCACCTCAAGTAATCAAAGAACCTCAAGTAATCAAAGCGCCTCAAGTAAGTCAAGCACCGCAAGTAACCAAAGCCCCTCAAGTAACCAAAGCACCTCAAGTAAGTCAAGCATACTTGTCCAATACTCCGACAAATGTATGCATAGCATTGTATTGTATTCTATTGTATTGCGTTGTTCTCAATTGTATTGTATTGTTAATCTATTGTTATGTGGATATAATACAATACAATGGTGTGCATAAATTTGTCGGAGTATTGGACAACCCTCAAGTCAAGTACCCCAAGTAAGTCAAGTACCTCAAGTAACCAAAGTACCTGAAGTAAGCAAAAGACCTCAAGTAAGTCAAGCACCTCAAGTAACCAAAGCGCCCCAAGTAAGCAAAGCACCTCAAGTAAGTAAAGCATCTAAAGTAAGTCAAGCACCTCAACTAAGTCAAGCACCTGAAGTACCCAAAGCACCTGAAGTAAGCAAAGCACCTCAAGTAAGTCAAGCACCTCAAGTAACCAAAGCACCTTAAGTAAGCAGAGATCCTCAAGCACCTGAAGTTTAGCAAAGCACCTCAAGTAAGTTAAGCACATCCAGTGATCAAAGGGCCTCAAGTAAGCAAAGCACCTCAAGAAAGCAAAGTGCCTCAAGTAATCAAAGCACCTGAAGTAAGTCAAGCACCTCAAGTCAGTCAAGAACCTCAAGTAAGCAAAGCACCTCAAGTAAGCACCTCAGGGAATCAAAGTGCCTCAAGTACATGTAAGTCAAGTACCTCAAGTCAGTCAAGTACCTCAAGTAACCAAAGAACCTCAAGTAAGCAAAGCACCTCAAGTAAGTCAAGCACCTCAAGTAACCAAAGCGCCTCAAGTGAGGAAAGCACTTCAAGTAAGTCAAGCACCTCAAGTAAGTCAAGCACCTCAAGTAAGTCAAGCACCTCAAGTAATCAAAGCGCCTCAAGTAAGTCAAGTACAACAACAACAACAACAACAATATTTATTCACTCACACTTAAGACAAGTTACAGAGGATCGTTATGTACATCACAGGTTACTTAAGGAGAATAATTAGGAAATTTATTTAATTAATTGGAGCCTAGATGCCAAAGTAACCGTAAGATTTTCGAGTTGACCTCTAGTAACTATTTACAGTTCATTTTAATAAAAAAAAGATTAGGAGCAACAAGAAGAAAGAGACTAGACCCAGTTAATAATGCATACGTTTGATAATATTGATTTAAAATGTTTTTACGCAACTCCTATGAACATTGTTTAAACAGTAGATATTGTTTTACTTCTTTGGCAAAGGAATATGTACTGAGATCTTTCAAGTAACAAGGGATATCATGCCAGAGGTCAATTGCCTTATAGGAAAAAATATTTGTTACCTCAAGTAACCAAAGAACCTCAAGTAAGCAAAGCACCTGAAGTAAGGAAAGCATCTGAAGTAAGTCAAGCACCTCAAGTAACAAAGCACCTGAAGCAAGGCAAGCACCTCAAGTAAGCAAAGCACCTCAAGTAAGCAAAGCACCTCAAGTAAGCAAAGCATCTGAAGTAAGTCAAGCACCTCAAGTAAGCAAAGCACTTCAAGTTAGCAAAGCACCTCAAGTAGGTCAAAAAGCTCAAGTACATGTAGGTCAAGAACCTCAAGTAATGAAGACATCTATGAAAGATGTCTCAGTACAATATATGTCCCCATACATGATGTATCTACCAAAAAACATGCAACCTCTATGAGCTCATAACCTGAGCCTGCAATATGGTCATGTGATACTGGTCAGTGGATACCTTGTTTTGACAGCTGTCAATAAACCATAACATGGATGTCCAATATCAAGCATGGTAATGGTGCTACTCTCTTATTTTTCAAAGTATCAGGCTTGGCGTACGGATAGACGTACATACGATCACATGACAACCAAAAGTTTTGAGACTGATGGGTTACCAAATTTCCTAAGTATGAGGCTCCACTTGCATTTGGCACGCAGGAGTTCCGCTATAACAAACCGCATACGTATTCCTGGTACTGGACCAGAACTAACTTACAATGAAGACTCATGCAAGGGAATACCATTACGAGAATATCACTATCATTTGCATTACCGAAAATACAAATATGGTCTATTTGCAGCAGGCTTTAACACTCAGGGTCTCAAAATAACTGAGGAGAATGCACCGCCTTTGTAATTATATCTGCAAATGGTTTGACGTTCAAGTCATGTTTAGCAGGGGGCGTTAAAGAACCCGCACACTTATCGAAGAGAGCAGGGCACGTAGTTCCCGGTGTTGTGGTCTTGCCTTATCTCACGGGTTGGTGCTTATTAAACATAGGGTAAACCTCATTTCGACAGAATTATCCACCAAAAAAATTGCTTTGACTATTTCTGTTACTGCGAGTTATTCCTAACCAGGCTAGCCTAAGCGCTATTCAGGCTAACCGGAGTGATATTCAGGCTAACCAGAGCGCTACCTGCCTAAATGCAGTCTGCAGTGCTAGTTTTGTGCAGTCAACAGTGTACAATCTGCAAATTACTGACAGTGATTTTCTGGCGCGATTTACGATAGACGAGATCTCTCCTTGGTCTCAAGCACAAGGAAACAGATCTCTGGAGGTTTGTAAGGTTTAAATAACTTCTCAGATCTCCGAATTAGCTGTTTCAATGGAAAAGAACGTGAAGATTACCTCCTTCACTTGCCCAACTGAAAACACGCGAGGATCTGGGAATTCCACAAATACCAACGCCTTCCCAGCCTTTGAAGGATCATATTTTTCTTTGTTACGGATGTAAAGTCTCATGTCTTCTTTGTTCTCTCTCGCATTTCAGCAAAACGAGTTGCAAACTGCGAATTTACATTTCCATAACAAACAAACAGCGATTCAATCGTTTCAACTTCAAGTTCCCGCTCCTTGCAGTGAATTCTGCTGCTTTTTCATTGGGTATTTTCTTACAAGAATTTCAATTGGTTATTTTTAATTTCAACCAATCATTCGTCCTGTTAGAATATCATTAATTCCCAGTTCTCTTGTCTTCCATTTTGTTGAATTACCTAATCGTCACCTTAGTACACAAAATGAGCGCAGTTAAGGTGGTTTGGGTGCGTTTTCTTGGACAGATCGAAGCGGCGTTACCTCGTAGATTTGTTCCGTTTTGGAAAGCGCCAGCTGGTAAGTAAGCTCATTTCCCTCGGATATGTATGATGTAGTTGGACGGCTTAATTATAATTCATCCAAATATATTTCGAAATATTATGCTTGCATCGAAACAAATGTTTTGGTTGATGTTCTTTTTGTAAGGCAAAGTTGGACCTTCGTTGTACAACATAAGCGTTTCAGCGATGCCACTTTCTTTGTCAATGTTTTTTTCTGCGTTTTTCTTCGTTTTAAATAGAACAGAATAGAACAGGCGCCAGCTTGCTGGTTGTGTGACGTGTGATGTTTCTGGTTGGATTTGATTAAAATTTGTTTTACTTCTTCAGTTTGCCATACATCTGCCCTCGTGCACTAGTGTCTCCCGACGTGTTAAATCGATAAAACGGTATCGATAACAATCTAAATTAATACATTGTATCGGAAAAATCGATAAAGGGATACGTTGTGACATAGTTGTAACGTACATGTAGTTAATGGTTGTGAGTAATCGATAGTTCTCGATTTTTAAATTAATGGTATCGATTTTATCGAACTTATCGATTTTATCTGCGCATAACGTCGCCACTTATTTAAGGGCAGTGAAACATCAGAAAATGAACAGATTTATACCTTAAGGGATTGGTTTCTTTAGGATGATCCAGATGAGGATCAGATCATAGTGCATCAAGGGAACTAATAAATCCTTGTCCAGAGTGTATAAAATAAATTCTTGAAACTCATTTGCTTGATTCTGATGATCTTGTTATTTGCGCTAACTACAACTCTGGGCTATGAGCAGGCAAGGAGGTCTTAAAGGTGGGTGTACGACCAGGGCCTAAGGGTAACTCCATATGTCACAAGAAGCTTAACACTGAAGTACATGACAAGCAAAGAAAAAAAAAGACGATAGGCTGAGCATTGGCAAAACACACCTAGTTTTTGAAACACTGCATCTAAAGAAGCAGTGTTTTGTATTTTATTAGTGTCGACAATACATGGTCCTTGTTGAGAACGATAAAATTGATAAATTCGATATCATAAAAACAGCAATGGTTTTGAGTGTCAATTTCTATTGATTAACTGATTTTTATCAATTGATCAATAAAATCAATAATGTTTAATTAAGTATTATCAGTCATTATTGATTTACCAAACGGTTTTCCAATATTGATTTCTACCAATTGAATACATGATCAGGAGTAGTTCAATTTGAGAAACTTTACCCTTCAGACACAGTTTTTAATCATTTCTGGGGAGGGGGGTTGACAGATTAGACTCCCTATTTGTGGAGTGAGTGAGGGGTGTATGCGGCCTACAGTAATCAGTGTTGTTTCACTGATCATGTCTGACATTTCTGGTTTGTATAAATGGTATGCTCTATTTATTTTCAGGACCTCAGACTATCTTTTTCTGGGCTCCAGCTTTCAAATGGGTAAGGTTTGCATGTATGTAATGCTATATTAAATTTTTCAAATGTGCACTGGATGTGATAAAGTTTCCAGGACAGCATTTTTATGCTATAAAATAAATCATTGTGAACTGGTTTATTAAAGGTAATTTGGTTTTATCAACTGGGTTGATAATGTGAATTGGCCACTGTAAAGAGATTCGAAAGCTGACGTTTCAAGCATTAACCCTTTGTCGGAGCAAATCACTTCGCTCCGACGAAGGGCTAACGCTCGAAACGTCACTTCGCTCAGATGAAGGGAGTCTCTTTACGGTGGCCAATTCACATTCTCAACCCAGTTGATAAAACCAAATTATCTTGTTGTACTTCCCACCAATGCAGCACCACAGTTTATTTAGAAACTCACCCCCTCTATTGTTTTATTAAAGGGCCTTGTATTTGCTGGAATAGCTGATCTTGCAAGACCAGCTGATAAACTCAGTCCACCACAATCCACTGCACTGGCTGCTACAGGTAAATACAGATATCTGTCAATAGACCATTTCCGAGTTACCTAAAGCCTCTCTTTCAAAGCGAGGCCTGGTGCACATACATTCATATGAAAATGAGTTTAATTTGCATGTGAATGAAATCTCATTTTCATATGAAAGGATGAGCACCAAGACTCGCTTTGAGAAAGAGGCTAAAGGTAATTCGGAAATGGCCTATTATCTATGATATTGAAAGAAATATGTTTCACCACTCAACTTATGTGGAATTTGTAAGTATGGGAAGTTTCATAAACATCTGTTGCAATGTCATGGAAATAAGGGACCTGAAACTTGCCACTGTTTCCCAAGGAAATGTATGCCTGGGGGAAGTGCTGTTTGACCCCTAACATATATTTCTTTGTAAAATTGATAAGTTTGGGGTCACATTTCCATGTATTTGCAATGGGTGTTATAAAACTTCACATAATATATTTACTAAATATGGTATGCCTCAGGTAAATTGATATTTGAAGATTTGTTTTTTGGTTTATATGAAAAATGATCATTCAGACCTGTAGATGATGATGATGTCATACAAGTCACGCCTATTGATTTCAGCCACATGGCCATGATATCAGTACAACATGACACATACATGGCCATGATATCAGTACAACATGACACATACATGGTACACAAGTTTTAATTTTTGTTCTATTGTTGCAGGATTGATATGGGCACGTTACTCCCTGGTTATCATTCCTAAGAACTGGCTGCTGTTTAGTGTTAACATTGGTCTTGGAGTCACAGGAATAAACCAGCTTTGTAGAATAGCATAGTAAGTTTTTTTATTGCTGCATTGTTATTTAGCTGAAGATTCTGAAACAACAGTGAATTTGCGTAGAGTAAAAGATGAACCAGTTTTTTTGGAGGGGGGGGGGGGGGGGAAGAGAGAAGGAAATTATTACACTACAGTATAGAAGCCAATCCTGTTTACCTTACCTGAAAAGTAATCAAGAATGCTTACCATTTTGCCAAAACGTCCAAAACATTTTGTCATAAGTCAAATAGATCAGAAAATTCTTGAAAGCTCTTTGCCCATTAAGAACAGCACATTGGAAATTTCCTTTCCATTTGCTCAAGTTTCCATTCTCTTATTAACAGAAAATAACAGTAGGAAATTGGATTCATTGTAAATAATAAGTGCCAGTTCCTTCAGCTTGTTTGCTCATAAAATTTGAAGAAAACCCCTTGTAAAGATTTAATTCAACAGTCATTGAGTCATTTCAACCGGCTTCTTCCGATAAATGGTAAATATAAAATCATCAAATAGGAAATGTTATGAATATGACAATCCACTATAAACTCTTTAAGATTCAGACAGCTGAAATGATTATTAATTTCACCTTTTTATCTTCCTTCCAGTTACAGGTATTCGCAAGCAAAACTGAAAGAGTCAAGTGAAGAGGGAATGAACTAGACAGTGTAGAATAACAATAATTATTATTAAAATGAACCGATGTGATGGTGATAGGGCTTGAGGGCATTAGAAGCTTGAAAAATTATAGTCGGTGATGCCTTATAATCTAATAATGCAGGATTTCCACTCAGGATGTTTATTTTTTAGCCTTTCTCTGGGCTCTAAAAAAAAGGATTATTTTTGTGAATTGTCACAAATGTACCAGTGACAACTTATCCATTTTCACCAAGGTTATTACTGTTCTAGTTCACACTTAATCTATTCTGTCAATTTTGGGCTGGTAGTCATTCCTGACCAGCCACTGAGATTGTCTGTTTTCAATCATCCCTCACTTCAACTTTGTTCTAATTACCCATACAAATAGAACGTCATTTTTTAGGATTAAAAATAGCACCCTCAAGCTAACCCACTCTGTAATGCTAGCTAAGAAATGGCTTTGTGAAAGGTTCTCAAACTTCAGCTAGCAATTTTTATTTAAACATAACATACTATTATTTTTATCTCCACTGAGGGTTACGGTTAGGGTTTGGAATATTGTCTTTTAAAAATAAAGGTTGTAGTTTATCAAAAAGACTTCTGTTGGTCTTTATTTTTTGTGGTACAGCTGTAGGGCATAGTTAGCTTGCATGGCCTGGCTTTTGCTTTCTTTACGGTAGTCACAACCTGGGTTGCGAGGACCTTGGGGAGGAACATTTTTTTTTCTCTTCCCCTTACTCCTAGCAGCTTTTGACATGCTGTGTTTGTGTACACTGATGAGCCCAGTGACATGGGCTAGAGATGGGTGACATAAGTGGTACATAGCTGTAAGCCGGCTTTTTGCAGAGAAGAGCCTGCTTGTGGGCTAAGTGGCACACTCCTAACCCCAATCTGGAGTACTCCATGCCAGTGGATTTTATAAGTGAGAAAGAGGAAGGTCTACACAAAGTAACACGTGGTGTTCTTCATAAGCTTGTGTTATTTATAATAACGTTTTAACCCCATTCCAAGGAAGTGGAAAAAGGCAGACTTGTCTATCATCAATCACAGATTTGTTCCTGTGAAGTTTTTTTTAACAATCACTGTCAGAAAAATTGGACGATCTGTCAGGATCTGGCAATGATGAGATTGCCTCTGATAAATTCAGATGTTTTGTGGCCTCACAGGTCTCCAGGCAGTATAATAGGCCAGATTTTAGGCTGGTTGTCCTCTTACAGCATGTAAAGGATGAAGCAGTGAGTTTAATCCAAAACCTTCCTGTAAACCAGCTTCATTTTTCTGTTATTTTCTGACTTTCTGATTTTGAACTTGAGGAGGACCATTCATCAAGTTTGCCACCTCCCTTGTTTCTTGGAATTCTCCAGGACTCAAAATAGGATACAAACTTTCCATCTTTTGTGGGAAGAATTCCCTTCATTTTCAAACCAAATTCTTTTGCCTGAAGAAAAAAAACAGTCATCATCTATCTATCCCAAATGTCTAGTTATGTATTTCCACAAGAGTTGAAATCTAGCACGACTTTGGCCTGTACTTGGACACCAACAGTTGCTACTAGTTGCAACACAAACAATATTAATATCATGTAATTAATTATTAGTATCTTGTAAAAATGATATCAGACATGTTTAGTATTGTATCAATAGTGATTGTGAGGTGGGGCAGAACTGGGTATGCCACCGTCCTGCCTTTGGATAGGCCTTATTGATGACGGTAACACTTAGGCTTACTTGTAAACATTTTACCAGAATATTGAGTAGGCAAACACGAGCCAGAAGTGTTACCAAAGAGAGTTCTTGCAATGACCGAAGCAAACTATTCCCAAAAATTCACCATTTCTTACAAGAACATTTTTGAGGTGCTAACATAAACGTACCAGTAGTGTTAACAGTATAAACAGTACTAATCTGCCTTGCATCGTTTAAATAAGCTTACCTTGATTGACAATATAAGCTTACGTTACGAGACTAGCAGATGCAAGTGCAACATATGGATTGCACGTCATGCGTTCGAATTATTAGGTAAAAAGAAAACAAAGAAATGACACGCTCCCTTACATCCTTGACTCCTAGAGCAGTCTTCACTCCTAATACTAGAAGGCCTACGCCGCTTACAGCTAGAACAGTACCCCAGCCGAGCGCTCTGACAGCCAACTTGACTCCCTCTTGTTGGCGCTGATCAAAAGATCCTGGACTTCTTCGACGCGCTTGTCCGATAGCGTAGCCAAATCCACCAACCATTGATGCAAAAGTAACTCCAGTTAAGAAAAAGGCTCCTGGTAGAACATTAGTTAGTTTAACATCTTCAGGAGAAGTACTGTTCTCAAGCAATTTCTTGCTATCGTCGTCCGACTCGTCGTCCACCATTTTGAATTTTTATCGCGGGCTCGTACAGGCATGCGCTGTGAGGTCGCTCGTCGTAACGCTTACCTCGAAGGCACTTCGTTTTGCTTTGCAATGTGGACACAAGCATAGTGTTTCCAGGTGGAATTTTACCCGTTGATATTCGTTCATCTATTCGGCACTCAAGAACTAGTGCCGGTGATGATTGTTTTCTCGCCGAGGGAAACCTGCACTCATCCTTGACTGCTGTTAACAGAGAAAACCTCCATGACTGTAAAGCAATACACACCCATTATGTCAAATCGGAATTGGGAGGTTTTTCCTGGGAGAAACAAATTTTATTGCGATGGAAGGATTATTATGGCGAGGAATAACGGCGTCTTTTACTTTACGGTTGTGCTCATTGTAGTTACTAGCGGACTTTTCTTTGCATTTGAGTAAGTATGAAGTTTTTTTACACCGATCATGAGGTCATGTTTTATTTGTGGAGAAAGTTTCGGAAATTAACCATTCCATAATAGATTAATCTTTATGCAGTAAGTTATTTTACTTAGTCACTCACTCACCTTTTCTCGAATTTTTGTTTTTCGGCACCTGTATATTAAAAACATAAACGTACTTTGTCCTAAGCGACGAGTTGCAGAAGATTTCTTAATCCAAGTTGTTGGTACGTCGAGTTGCGTTTTGTTTGTAAGGTAAATAACTCCGCGTCGCCCGTACACTGTACTTCATTTTTCTGGCTTTTTATGTTTTTTCCTCCATTTATTTACTCATATTTTAGGTAGCTCGGTACTCGGTATTTTCTTTGGGCGACTGGATAAGTGTGAATACTTTAGGCAAACATTTATTTCGCTCCAGTTCTGAGCATAATTGTGCTACAAGAAATTGTCCTACTGCCCAGCTAAAAGTTTAAATTGATATACAGCTAGCAAAATTAGCGTTTTGGGTTCCAAGCCAATTACAATTATTTAGATATAGGCTAGAAAAAAAATTCTGCCAGGCAAAACATTATTAGCATTTTGTGCAAAACTAACATTGTTTGGTCAGTTGACAAAATTAAATTTCATTATGTTGATCAAATAAGGGAAATATTGCTTTTTGATAACATGGTTGAGTCTGCTTAGGCCCCATCCATGTGTAAATGTTTGCGTCTATAAAGAAATATTTTTTGTACATTTATGACTTTTATCCACATGTTAATGGCATAAATCATGTATATATTGTACACATACATATCTTGTAGTAATGTTCTCCAAAGTGGGTAAATTTGTAAACGGAGAGCTCCAGGATGCTGTTTACTTATTTTGATGTGAACAGCATAAATACTGTAGATCCATAAATTGACTAACTTCAGTGGCCAGACATGCCCTTGTGTAGTTCATGTATTTATTGCTTAATGTTTGGATAGGCAAGTATGATCACCATACTCGCATGGATAAACAGTTTGTATGCTTTTTCAGAATGAGATGTTTACCCAGGCTTTTAGCCAGATGGGAGTCCAGGCGTCATGTGGACAACCACTTTCTGTTGAAAATTGTTTTATTTTTCATTTGTTGCCTTATAAATTGCTCATTTGAGCAGGTCCTATAGCACATTTCAGATGGGCACTTTTCAAATTCTGGCTAAAAGTCTGTGTTTACCTCTACATTGATATAGAGAATACAGTCGAGTATTATTCACTAAATAGTCAATGTAAAAAGTCAGGTGACATTCCATTTCTTTGTCATTGGTCATTTAGGTCTTAAGCCTTTTAGTCCCTTGAAAAACAAAAGATACATTTTATTCAAAAGAAAGTAAATTAACTTGCACTGGGCGGAAGCTATGTTGGTGCAGGATTCCTAGGATGATATAGGTATTGTCATGGGTACTCAGGGTAGGCATTATAGAGCAGTCAAACAAAGTTGCCCAGAAATTTAGTCTTTGGATGAAACCCTGGTGTGTGACCATTAAAATGAGTGTAGAAGGAGTCATACTCTCATTTATCCTCTAATTTTGTTTCCACATTTTTGCAAAATGAAATTGGAGAGCTTTTTTTTCCAGATGACTCTTGCAGACTGTGGAATTTGGTCAATTCTACACATACTTTTCCTTTAGTATTCCACAGAACTACCCCATAGAACCCATAAGGAACGTTTAATAAAAACTCTTACAACAGCAGTGATCCATCTACCTGCGCGTCATGCATCTCAGACTCATAATTTTCCTAAAAGATGCACAAATTTAGTCCCAGATATGTCCTATTGGATGCAAAAAATTGTCTTCTCTCTATTATGATCATGACTTGATGACTTTTCTCTATTTTTGAAAAATATCAAAATACACATCAAAGTAACCAGCATGTGATCTTAAAGCCAACGCCATTCCATTCTGGTCATTACAGGCTCTATTTTTATGACCACTGGTATTCCTACTGCTGTTTTCTAGATGGATCACTGCAACAGTTGAAAAATAAATCATAAAAGTGAAAAATTATGTTGAGAAATACATTTGTTTCAGACATGCTGCAAAACACCCATCGTCATTGTCTTTAGTAATAGCACTCTAAACAAAACAGTTTAGCTAGGCATAACCTTACTCTTACTGTGGTTGATCCTTTGTTATTTGGGAGTGAGAATAGTAATAGTAATTACAGAAGTTATGGAGTAAACAATAAATTATTTAGAAATATAGAAATGCACTTTAAATTTTGTACTTTTGGTTTGGCCCAAATGAAGCCACAAGAAACTTAATGGTATTTAATGTTTTTATTTCTGCTCAAGCAAATGTACACACACTGCATATGTACATGTAAAGTGCATTTTTTAATGGTTATTTTAAGCAGTTTATATGCTACAGTTGAATTTTTTGATAAATAATTTTTAAAGAATAAATATTTAATAGCTTATGTTGTGTTTTTTATTTTTGTAGCTGTAGAAAACCATAAAATCCAATTGCATTGATTCTTATTTATTTCAAAGATGATAAATTAATACTTAAAACAAATAATCTTGAAAGATACTAAAATGCAGGAATAAAGAAGAACAGTAAATACAAAATCCAAGATTTCAATGCTTGACATGTGTTTTTGCTCGTCAGACTGCAGGAAAAAAGTGTGGTCTCTCATGGCTTGCTTGTGGTGTTTCAGAATTTTAGAGATTTCAAATTGCCTGAACAGTTTCTCCCTAGCCTGTCGCTACTCTTAGTAGTTTCAAAAATTTATAAATCTTCCTAGACACCTCCTTGTCATAAAGAGTGATCTCATAGTACACAGAAGTGATGGTGCAAACTGCACAACATATCCAAATGTAGTTACATGCACATGTAGTTACTATACCTACTCTTTTTAGTTAACTTCCTGATTTCTAGAAACTTGTATACTTACTCTCTCTAGTTAATTTCCTGATTTCTGTAAACTTGTATACTTACCTTTTTTTAGTTAAGACATGACCCACCTAGATTAGCTAGCTACCTGTGGGCATGTCCAATTTGTTAAAATACTTATTAGAAAATAAAGAAAATGTATGTATGTATGTGTTGTTATTTAAATTGGATGCAAATTTTTATTTTGCTTTTTCTTCTCTTTTTCAGTTGTCCATTCTTGTTTGATAGGGTTTCACCAGCTGTCCCATTTATTGCAGCCTGGTTATTTATTTTTGTTATGTCAACATTACTTCGAACGGCATTCAGCGATCCTGGAATTGTACCAAGAGCGTCTGCTGAAGAGGCCGCATATATTGAAAAAACCTTAGGTGAGAAACCAAATTATAAACTAGCCTCTTGCATGAATTATCTGTTTATGGTTCTAGTCTTATAGTACCACAGGCGTGACATTTTCTGGTTCAGGTGTTACTTTCATGTCAATCTCATGAGAAAAATCTGATTTTTTTATCCCTGGATAACAAAAATTAAGACATGCCGCAACCCAAATATTCAACGGAGATTAAGTCTGCATACGAGCCAAGTTGGCCCATCAGGCCGGAGCTTATCCCGGTTTCTGTAGCATGAAGTGACTAGGAGTATTTCTAGTACCCCCCCCCCCCCTGGATGGGCTGCTAGTTCATTGCAGGGTTACCCCCAGTGTAAACTTCACAGTAAAACATGTTGTAATTCACAGAACAAACTTTGAGTTCTCTTAATTAATGGGCACTGTTGATTGTAGTTGTCCCTTTCTCTTTCAGAAACTCCTAATCAAGATCCACAAACTTACAGACCGCCTCCTAGAGTGAAGGAGATAACAATAAATGGGCAAGCTGTGAAACTTAAATTTTGTTTTACCTGCAAAATATTTAGACCACCCAGAGCATCGCATTGCAGTATGTGTGACAACTGTGTAGGTGAGTAGAAACGTACACGGTAATACATTAATCTGTTACATCACACTGACCATATTGTATTATCACAAAGCCATAAATTTCCTTTTCTTTGAGATGATTTCTTTCTTTTGTAAAAAATCTTCTCTTGTTTGGGACACCAAATTTGCTGTTATGAAAATGCCCTTTTTATTCAGTAGTAGAGGCTCCAATTTGCAGCTCAACCAAACCATGACCTTGAGGCTGCATTGTATTTTGTAGTAAATATTCGAGACCAGGCCCTGTGATTTTAAACATTAGCCTCCTGTCCTTGATCCTCATTGAGACTGTACGCATGTGATCACTGAATTTGACTACAGTAGGTTTCATTGTATATCTATGAGAAATGAGAGGAATTGAGCATTTCAAATAGAAGGGGGGAGGGGAGGGTAGAGAGTAACATCTCTTCTCAAGATTGCGTCTCCCCTTTATTGGCCATTTACTGTGGTGCCCTGCTTATTCAAACTTGGTCATATTGAATTCCCCGTTTCCCTTGGATTTGCCTTACAATCATTTACTATTGGCTATTTCAAACTATTCTTGTTTCTCCTTAGAGTCCAAAGTAGCAGGGTTGAACTTCTTGTATCACATTGTTCTTCTTACCAATTAAATTTACTCCATTATTGACCTGTAGTGGTGTCACATATGTATGTTTCCTTGTTTTCAGAACGGTTTGATCATCACTGCCCCTGGGTAAGTAATTGAACCAATTGGTTTTTAGCACTTGCATGTACCCAAGAAGGGGTACCTGTAACGCTGCAGCTTGACCGAGTGGTTTAGGGCGCTGCTGTTGTAATCGAGAAGTCCCGGCTTCAAGGCCTCCACCTTGCCACTAGTGGGATTTGTTTCTCAGTTGTCCTAAGTTCAAATCCTCGGTTACGCTTTGTAAATAGCCAACTGGTCTGCCTCTTGCCAGTTGGGATTTTTAAGTATGTTACGTTTATTTGGAATATTTGTTTCCTCTGTTCAGTGGCATGTCTGTAAACTAGCTAAAGCTTAGTGCTTGTATAGCTAAGTACCTGAGCACTATATATCATAAGATTTACACTTTTTTACGTGTTACAGGACAATCTTTGGCTAGTTCTTTATCACTTTGTACACTGTGTTTCTTTCATATATATGTTATATTTTCAAGAAATGACCAGTGACCTGCACCCATATTGGTTAAGTGGTAGAGGGGTATTGGATTGTTGATTGGATCCAGAGCTCAAGCCTTGGCCATTGCCTTTTTCCCCTAAGGCTTGGGATGTTATTTAGAAGTTAAATTGTGATGTACTTAAAAGTTAAACACCCCAAAAATGTAGAAAACTTTGTCTACAACAAAATAAAAATGCCCCAAACATAACAAATACAATATGCTTTACAGTATTCGCAGAACATGGTGTAATTAGTAAAAAAAACCTCTTCAGGTGGTTGTATGCCGGCTGATAGTGCCCACAGCTGAGAGATGAAATATTTGGTCGAGAAGTGAAGCTTTGAGGGCAATTGTGAAATTTTGAGGACAATGTCTCAGCCAAGGGCATTATCAGCCAACATACCAGCAAGCCAGAAAGGGGTTTATTTATTTCACAACCCTCGCATTAATTTTTATATTGCACGTAAACTGCTTGTAAAATGTCACTTATGGTTATTGTGCACAATTGACAATAGCAAGTACGTTTAATTAACTAATTAACTTTTTTCCACTGTGATTGGACCAAAACCGTAATAAACTATCATATGAATAAACCCTCACAATGCCCCTTACAGTAGATCAAACCTCAAACTCTGTGCTTTTTAGCTTATACTCGTTCATTTGTATTTTGTTGACTTTTTTGCCTTTTCCGGAACAGCATTTGCAACCAGCTATTTAATGTCGGTATCACCAGACTCCACAAAACGAGTTTGTTTTCTTCCCTGTAAGTAAGACAATAAAGATAAAAAGTCAAAACTTCTTTCACACTGGCTTTGTTTCTTTTCAACGGAAGTAATGGGAGGACAAATATCAACGTAGGCGGGGTCATTGGGTGATAACTGTTCGGTGATTTACACCACATGACGTAAAGTAGCCAGTAAAATCGCGTGGAAATTAATGAGTGGGTTATAATTAACAATTATTCCATGAGCGCGCGTTGGATATGAGATGATAGATAGCCAACGAGGCGCGTAGCGCCGAGTTGGCTATAATCATCTCATATCCAACAAGCGCGAGTGGAATAATTGTTTTATTAAAAACGCCCCCAAAAAATAAAGAACTAGACTACAATGAAAACAAAAAAGCCCAAAAAATCACGCATACGCACGCCATTTTTGTAGATCATGGTATAATGGCTCATATACCATGATGGCTAAGCCAATGAAAACTCTCGAATTGCATTATCCAATGATCCAGTTTTTAATAATTGCTCATATACCACGAAGGCTACGCCAATGAAAACTCTTGCATTACCTTATCCAATTAATGCACTGTTAGAATTGAAGGGGTGTGCGGAAAAAGACATCTGATAAACTGCAAGATTCTCTTAGCAAATTGCTTTTCATTTCCTTGTACAGAAAAGGAGAATTTGACATGAGATCTTTTTTCCACGCACCCCTTCAATTGATTTTTACGTTTGGGCATTGATAGCGAAAGTAACACCTGTTTTTGTTTTGCTCTAGGTTGGTAACTGTGTAGGAAAGAGGAACTACAAGTTTTTCTTCATGTTTCTAGTTTCATTGTCAATCTACTGCTGTTATCTCTTTGCTTTTGTTGTAACACATCTTGTAATGTGTAAGTGGTTATACCTTTATATAGTTTTTAATTTGGTATATAAAATACATTCTTGTCATGCAATGGAGGCAGTGTGTCCAAGTGGTTTAGGGCACTGGAGTTGTACATGTAATCCAGAGGGTCTGGGTTCAAGACCTCCACCCTGCCACTAAGTGGGATTTGTTTCTCGGTTGTCCCGAGTTCAAATCCTCAGTCATGCTTTGTAAATAACCATCTGGTCTGCCTCCTGCCAGTTGGGATTTTTAACTATGTTACGTTTATTTTAAATATTTGTTTCCTTTGTTTTAGTGCTTGTATAGCTAAGTGCATGACCACTATAAATAAGATTTTATTATTATTATTTATTTAATGCTTCTGAGCGTTGTACCACAGGATATCCCATGAACATCCCAGCAACAAGCAAGTGGATGATTGTATGTTCTAATACAGAACTAGCAATGGCAACATCACATCCGTAAAACATACAAGTATCACTCCCCACCCCATCAACCCAACCTACATGTAGCACCAGTCTTGCTGATATTTCTTTAGAGAACAAGACATACATGTATGTGACCCTTCACTCGAAAACGTACACTAACAGTTTTCCGTTTCCAGACCGTTTGTAAGTGGTTCGAAAAAATTTGCTAAAATCGTCAATCCGTTCGAACAGTTCGGTCAACCGTTTGCTAAATTTCTCAGTCCGTTCGAACAGTTTGGTGAACCGTTTGCTAAATTTCTCAGTCTGTTCGAACGGTTTGGTCAACCATTCGATTCAAAAGCCAACTGTGTTAGAATGGCTTGGTCTACTGTTCGTAAACAAAAAGTCAGGAACCCTTTCAAACTCTCTTTGGCTTGTTCAGTCGTTCAATGAAATCACCAGCCTACCTAACCATTCTATCAGTTCAGAAACCCGTTTGCTAAATAGTCCTTTGAGTAGCTTGGTCATTCGTATGTTAAACTTATCACAAATTGATGAGCTTGGAAAATGGTGCCGTAAAGGTTAGCGGGGAGCAGCAACCATAAGGCGAAGGGGAGGTATCCATGGCAACCCTGGAAGGGGGAACCACCCCCAAAGGCAACAACCGCTAACCGGCACTTTCACACTGAAAGAATCAGTGGAAACAACTTACCTGACCCATACTTACCTAGATACCAACCACCAAAGAGGAGGGGGCGGGAGGGAGCAAGAATCCGCAAAGATTCGCTAAACACCGAGCAAATGATCCGCAACGATCAGCAAGCAGTACAGCACATGCAAAGCAACAATACACAATGGCCCTGCAAACCCCCCAAAGACCGCCCCGCAAGTCACGTACTGTTACGCGAAACACCACTGGCCGCATTGGTTTGAGTCTAACTTTGCCTAAATTCTATTTAGCCACATCTAAAATTACAGTATGCAACCCAAAAGTAAGAACTTTTGCGTCCGCAAGAAGACGTTCTTCTTGCGGCTGGTTGCGTATCCCTTAAGCTTGAGTCTTGAAATTGCAAGAACTTCTTTGCAGTTGCATGATAAAAGGGCAAGTCAAATTTGCATGTTACCAAAACGTCATGCCGATATGAAAGCTACTATATTTCGAGTTTTCGATCACTTTGCAAATTCACCGACAAACTACTGTTTCTTTGACACTTGCTTGATTCTAAGCTACCAATAATGGGGAGAAAATTGAAACAGTCGCTTGAAGTCCCTGTTTTAATATGTGAAGAAGAACTTCTTCTTGCAGACGCAAAATGAAGTTCTTGCTTGTGCATTTTTGGGCTGTACTGTAAATATTCCAAAGAGATAGCCATGAAAAGCTGAAAGCTTTCTTGAAAAATGATTTTGATCAGAAATTTCATACACCGTTCAAATGTTTTGATAAACCGTTCAGTAGATTTCATAAACCGTTCGAATGTTTTGGTAAACTGTTCAGAAAATTTCATAAGCCGTTTGAACGTTTTGGCAAACCGTTCGAGAAATTTCATGAATCGTTCAAACGTTTTCACGAACCGTTCGAAAAATTTCATGAACCTTTCGAACGGTGAGGTTGCTGTTCGGAATACTTAACAAACCATTTAGCTGTTCGATAAAACCATTTCAAACGGCTTGGTAAACCATTCGTAGACCATTCGATAGCCGTTCGTCTCAGCCATTTAACAGAAACCGTTAATGTACGTTAATGTATGTTAAAGATCACATAAATTATGTCATTGAATTACAGTGGATGGTTGGGGCAAAGGTGAAGAACCAAGCAATCTACTTTAAGGCAAATCATCTCTGAAATGACTCGGAGCACTTGCCTGTACATGTAGTTAACTACAATGACTGTCAAAAGTGTTGAGACACTTCACAGTAAAATTTATTTCTGAACGTCTCGGAAACATTCTTCTTCCCCCTCCGCCCCTCCCTACCAAGCAATGTTGACTTTTTTTTAAGATGGCACAGCGCCTACACAACACTGAATTGGGGAGCTGGGGGTATCAGAGGGATGCAAATGAATCAGAATAAGAGGTTAAATATCATTTCTAAAAGCGTCTCAACTACTTATGTCACTCATTGTACAATGTAGGTATTGATTATTTGTTTTTTTCACATAGTATCTCAAGGAGAAGAGGAATCATTTATTTCTGCTATGAAACAGTCACCTGCTAGATATCCTTTGAAGTATCTTATATGTGGCTAGGCCCAAAAATCTTGTAAATTTTGTCATGGACTATGTTTTGGTGCATTAAGTTTTGCTTCAGATTAAGTAAAATAAGAGTCTGGTATTCATCGCATTGTGCAATATTATCTATGTTAAATTAAGGAACCTCAAAATATTCACTTAATATGTTAAGACGACAGGAAAGCAACAGAGGTGGTAATGAACCAAGAAGATTGACACCAATACATCCTGAAAAGTACTGAAACATGAAATTAAATATGAATCTCCTTTGCATTTTTTTTTCCTCTACATAATCCTTAACTGTTCTTACTATCTTAGAGGCCATTATTTGCTTTTTTTCTATTTGGTCAATAGTTGGATTGACCGGTTTTCACTCATATTTAGTTGCATCTAACCAAACTACAAATGAAGATGTAAGTATGTTAATGTGAACCAATGCATGATTCAATGCAGACCCCTTTGGGAAGTGGGTACCTGTGTTAATTACCTCGCAGTAAAATGTTCAAATTATGTTGTCATTGAGGGCAGCTCTTTGAGTGCTTGAAGGAAGTCAACTTCATCCACTGCAGTGATAAGAACAATGTAATAATTTAGCGAGCCACAACTTGGAATACTGTTTGTTCTTCATCACATTTACTTATGCATGTAATGTGAGGTTGAGCATACATACAACATTTATTTCCCAAATTGTCATTGGTGGAGCAGGAATACAAATGTACATGCACCCAGTCACTTAATGCCACCGAAACCAACCAGGAGAAGCCCTGGCGAAATGGACCACTTGGCATAGACTTACATGTAGCCTTTTGTAACACTTTTCTGCTTGGTTTCACAGATTAAAGGATCATTTTCCTCACGGAGTGGTCAAGGAAATACAAATCCTTATAGCCGAGGATCACTTTGGAAAAACTGTGCCGAAGTTCTTTGTGGGCCACTTCATCCTAGGTACAAGTGAACACACTTTTTCTAAAGCTCTTTTTTGATGAGCTTCTTTTGGTCTTATGTTTGTTTATATTTTTGACCTTGTACATTGGAATTCAAGCTGTCAATGTGAATAGTTTTTTCAATTTTTCGCATCTGACATCCACCAATGCCCGGCTGTTTTTGTGTAAGCTGAAAATGTGTTGTTTTGTGTTTGAATCAGGTTACAGCTTTTGGGTCAATGTGAGGCACATGTCCTTGAAATCTTAAAATCTTAATCTGTATAGACTCTATTCTTGGGCATCTAATATCAGTATTAAATTAAAAGTAGTTGTAGGTAGGCAGGTCCACATCAGGACTAAGGTCTTGCCAATTTCCATGAACCTCCATTGTCAAATAAAGTTGTATGTACATTGTATTTAAAGATCTCTGGCCTATCCATCATTGTAGAGTTAGTCTGTAATTGGCTTATTCTCACTGTTGGTTTGATTTGTTAGTTTAATAAACAGAAGAGGAGTCATTATACCTGAACCTCCAGAATCAGACAAATATGGCGCAGTAAGGACAACAGCAACAGCACCTATGGTGAGTATTCCTCAGTGTAAGAAAATAGCACTCTGGAAAGTCCTACTGTACACTAAGGGCAGGGAAAAAATTGAAAATCCACTTGCTCAGTGGGCCAGTAAATTCAGTTTTCACTTGCCCCCACTTGAATATTACTTGCCAATTTGCCAGTTCACAACCGCTCATGGGGAATCTGGGGAGAATTAAAGCTGTGACGTCAAATCCAGAACAAACACTTTGGCTGTCCTAGTCAGGTCTTTTGCTTTGTACAAGTGTAGAAGCCTTTTTGCAGCACAAGTTTTTCGCTGGGACTCCACAACTAACAATGTCTTCAGCTTGGTCGGATTCTGAAATTTATTATATCGCTGAAGTAGAAAGCGAAGAAAATGACGACTCATGTTTATCAACATCGCAAACTTAATTCAAACAATGATGACCAAGCTGATTTATATGCTGACGACCCTCTGGCCAACAAAGAATGGACAGCCAAATACCAGGAGGTGGATGCTGACAAAGAACTTGAACGAGCTCTGAAGGAGAGACTAGAAGTCAATGATATGTAGAAGTGAAAGAGTGATACTAGTAAGATTACTGTAGTGCGTGGCGTGTGTTTACTATTTCTGCGCCTTCTTCAATCTTGCATTAATATACTTTTGCAATAACAGTCAAGGCGGTTCACTTTCTTGAATTATGCATTCAATGTAGATCAAAATGATGATCCCTTGACACAGTATTTACTTGCCCTGGGCAATCGGACTTGAGTTTTTTCCTGCCCTGACACTAGTTCATAACAGGTTCACCAATATGACTTCACATTTTATCAAACAGCTGACAAATAGCTTTGATTTTTTTTAACAAAGGAACAAAAAAAAAAAGGCTTACTGTACCTTAGTTTCAACAGCCATTGTGATGCTCTACCTCTGAACCCTTGGAGAGGTATACATGTTAGATGTTATAAGGTATTTAATTATATGCACCCCATGCCAAAGGTATTTCACGAGGGACTGAGAAAACTAAGAATCAAAGCTTTTATCTTTTCAAAAGTGACAAAAAATTAAAATGGGGCCCAGCAACATTTATTCAATATATTTTAGGAATTTTTGTTTCTCGTTCCTGCTGTAAAGTGTGCAAGGTGTATCTGCTTTCAGGGCATCAATTGTAAACTATGTTCTCTCTAACCCTCTTTGTATTTTTGCAGTCTCCAACACAGTTAAGCTCAACAAATGGTGTTAAGCATGACGCCAAGAGAGCAGAAGAAGACCAAAACAACTTATTGCCAAGAGCCCAAGAGCAAGACAGTCTTCAGGCAGACAGTGAGAAGGGAATTGTTAAATTGAGCAGTGTCTAAGAAACTCCATGCCAGTCAATCTACAGCTAAGGCATTGTATTCAGGGAAACAGGGTTGTTAGTAATAGAACCAGTAGTGTGAACCACTTGTAGAGGTGGCTGACAAAACATAGATGGCTGGCAGTTCTCAAAAACACTGTGTATAATAGGTAGAGTAATAAAGCCGTTGTGTAATAAAACTAAGTCAAAAACGTTACTTTCGTGGAACACTTGGTTGAATGGGGGAGTGTTTCGCCCATCTCCGGTACCATGATATGTCTTGGGGTCTCAAAGTAAATCAAAGTGAAGGATAACATGCAAATGTAGTGGCTGGTATATTTAATAATTATACTGCATTACACCTTGTTGTTCAGTTTCCATGTTATCTCCATTATTTTATCATCACTGAAATGTTAATACAAAAACATGTACATACAGTATTGTGTCAACTCTAAAAGTATCGTCCAGGGGTTTTAACTCGAAGCGGCTGTGGGATATTATGTCGGTCACACATTTATCACCTTGAATGGGTCTGTTTTTTCATATCCAATGTAGTAGATTTCTTGTTGTCATACTTATTATACATCTAATGGCCAAGACATTACTTAATTTTTAATCGGCTAGAGATTTGCCATATTTCTAAGGGTCCCCTCTAGCTGGAGCTGTTACAGAGTTTTTAAGGAGGCAGCTTTTTCATTGAATTTGCATAGCAAAGTAGGTGGCTGAGATAATGAAGTAAACAGGGCTTTTCACCAGTGGCCAACTACTTTTGGCAATCCTGATGTAGCCAGTTGGAATTCACAGCCACCTTATTTTAAGACTAGTCATAGATTGGGAATGTGCTTGTGTCCTCAAGTTTCATTTTCCATTTTCATTTGACACAAAAATGAGTGAAAATTGTTTTTATAGAATTTACAGATTATGTAGCTCTGGAAAATATCCATATTTCTCCACAGAAGGTATTGGATTTTCCTGAAGGTGGGGTTTCAGTAAGACCAAAAAGCTTAATTGTAATTTCCAGAGGCGATTTGGGGGGAGGCATGGTTATTTTCTGGAACTACACATAACATTTTCTTTTTGTAATGCTATTAAAAAGTAGACTGAAGTTTTGCCTTCAGTCTGGTCTTCTTTTGTAAATATTTTCTGGTTTAAATGTTAAATGTTTCTAAACTTAATTATTTTTTTTTAATTGTAAGACTGTTGTGATATTGTAGTTACTGTTAGTAATTAACTATGACAAACTTGGTGAACTGGTGTTTTTCGTATCATATCTTTTAGAATTTGATTGCTTTACATGTACAGGGCTCCAAAAAACTTGAATTCCAGCTTGGCCTTGGGACAAGTAACTCTCAAATATTGCTTGCCCTGGACAAGTCTTAGTTTGCTCTTTAAGTGATTTAGTTGGCAGATGAATTGCCTGATCCCTTGCCCACCGTGCAAGTGAGAATGATAAGTTACTTGCCCAGAAGGAAAATCTACTTGCCCTAGACAATGGGAGAGCACTTTCTGTGAGACCTGCATGTACTTGTATGGGAAGCTTTATTCTCAACCACAAATTCTTCTTACTTATCGCATACACTTCTTATAATAACAGCTGAGAGAATTCTATTTAATCAAGAAAATTCTACAAGGGACAATTTCACTGCATACCTGATAATGTGTGTTATCATTATAAAATTAAATAAATATTAAATAATACTGGTTACTCTTTCTGAGGTTTTCCTGATTACTGTACAAACAATAATAATAATTATTAATATTATTAGACTTGTATATAATTTGAAACAAGTGCTATTCAGCGTGACATTAACAGTAGACAGCTAGTCACAGAATCGTAAGAGTTCATTTCTGGCTACCTTACTACAGAACTTTTTCGTAACATGTTGGAGAGCAAATATTTGTGACAACTTTTTCTGATTTATTTAATTTTCATTTTGTACAAAATTTATGAACAATGGCGAACTCGGAGAGCAATTGTCAATAAATTTTAAATTGCATTATTTCCTTTTATTAGTCACATGGAAGTTTAACTAAAAGTTGCACAGCCTAGGACACTGTGCTAGGATAGGAATTACTTACCGGTCGGTACTAATGACAAATTATTTTTACCTTCACAATTTTATTGGCATTTAATTTTGTACTAACATTTTTTTGGTGGCAACTTTTTTATCAAAATCAACATTAAGTTAAAAAACAATAGAGGTTGCAAACATTTTCTGTGATAAGGTAGTATATTTTAAATTTCCACTGTCAATGTTGAATTGATGATCCAAGAGCCGATGCTCTGTTTTTGAACAAGGATTTTGTCTTTAAATAATAAAAGTGGATCTTCTTCATGGGGTACAATTCTCCTGACGTCACTGTAAGTATAATGTAAATTGATTGTTGTGATAATGGAATACATGTATATGATACAAGTATTAGCTTTTTACACCAAGGCAGTTTAACTTTGTCCAAAGGCCTTGAATAATCTTGATACAAGAGGTCTGGGAATGGGATCAATTAAAGTAGAAACTGAGGATTCTTTGTTGTCTACTATGAATAAAATTGATAATCACTGTGGTGATTACTATGTTTACTCCAGCCTATTATTCATGATGAAAAGATGATTAGGTATTCTAAGTATTATTTGATGACATACTGTTAAACAAAATCTATTCCATTTTGATTTCATTGTGTTGTGTATATATACATTCTGTACATTGTGTTTTGTAACTAAAACCAGTCATTAGGCTAAGATTTTCAGTTTCATTTTGTAATTAAAGTCTATCACAACTTTTTGGAGATGCCAATTTTAGTTATCTGGGTCCCCCTACCAAGTTAAGTCTTGTGTTTTGCGCTGATGTCCAGTTTTCTTGCAATTCTATCCGCGCATTAAATGATCAAATAAAAATACAAGAAAATAGAGGGCTGTGAACAGTCTATAACAAAGTGACCACATGGTTCTTTCAGTAATTTACTTCTGACTTGGTGTAAATGAAGTTTTTTTTCAAAAAGAGGAACTGGGATTAGGCTAATAAATAACAATGGGGGTGCAATGGAAAAAACTGACCTATGCAATTTGCTTGTGGTATTTTATGTTTCTAAAGCATCTATTGTTGGTTTTTGTTCTGACAGATGTAATTTTTTTTCTTTTTCCTCTGATATTAGATTGCCCATGGCATACCAAATTAGTGATACGCTTGATAGTGTCGGGATGCCATGCTCTTCTCAATTTTGTCTTATATGATTTGTTTGCCAGTAGCTCCTCGCCATTTCACCATGCTCAGCTTCTGGTTCATTTGATTGGCTGAAGGGCTGAAACCAGTGATACACTTTTCACTGTTTTCCATCGACATTGTTCTTGGATGGTGATATTGGGGTGAACTGTTTTTTATTGGTTGGTCGAGTTTTGAAAGTGTACTGGTTAGAAAGCTATTTTCCTTAAACAAAACTTGACATTTGCTACTCGGTAACTGTCAATATTTTATTTTTGTGAGATAAAGACCACCCAAAATAACCAAGGCAATAGCAAATGAGCCTGATGTGCTCCCAAAGCAAACCAAAAACATACATATAGGTATTAATGTCCCTAAATTCAGCCATAAAACTGGCTACATCAAGCACGGGGTATTCATGGTTGCCACAGTCTGCTTTTCAAATTCCTTGACTTTGCCCTGATATGTTTCCTAACCAAATAACTTAAGTAGCAGTCTCTAGTCTCCCCTTACAGCCATCCCAATCTCGTTCCCAGAGCCCACGTGCCTTTTGGTCAGCACCAAGACACGGAGCTCTGGAATAATCAACAAGCTCGTTCCCAGAGCCCTCGTGTCTTTTGCTTTTAAAATTTGATACTGCTGTTCTTTCAAAGCCAAATTTTGACTTTCCTAGTTTTTCCAGTGCGTATTGAATGCCTTTGTGGAACGTATCCACTTCGCCTTTATCTCTAGACGCCATGTAAACCAAGTCACGCATGCACCGTGAAACCGGAAGTCCTAAAATCTTGGTCTCTGGAAATTGATTATTCCAGAGCTCCGTGTCTTGGTGCTGACCAAAAGGCACGTGGGCTCTGGGAACGAGATTGCAGTCATCCATACTACCCATTCATTTAAGACTGATAAATTTTTAACATATCTACCTTTTTATAAAGGTAAAACATGATTGAGATCACAGAAACCGTACCATTTCTAGTCTTTAACGGTATCAAATCAATGGTGTTTTCATTTCAATTTTTTTCTGATTTTTCCTCAAAATTTCAATTTTCAAAAAAATATCCCAACATTTTCCTGACCTGACAGAATATCTTTTTTCTGACCATTTCCTGACTTGTGGCAACCCTGATCATGATTAGGGCATGTACAGAAGATAATGTTGGCTTAAATTGCAAATTTCCAAATTGTATTAATTTCACAGGCTATACGTTTGCCGATAATCAAAATAACAAATCCCACCTTGTGAAAGAAAATTTGGAAATTCCCAGTAGGAAGGAAGTTTTAAATGTCTTGTAAAGTACATGTATGTACCGGTAACTGAAGTGAAATTTCCATCAGGGTGGGTGTTAAATTAAAAAAACCTTTCCGGGGGGGGGGGGGGGGGCAGAATACTCCCTAGAACGACAAAACCTGAGACAGAACAGTGGTTCAGCAAAATACTGTCCTTTATTATCCAACTCTGCTTCCTAGAGTACAAATAACAGATATTTGTAGTCGCCTCATTCCTCCCGGCCGCGTGAAGTTCAAAACCTTGGCAAGTCAGAATTTTGGGAAAAGAAATCGTTGGATAATAAATCTCTTATAAGACGTTTTGGTGTGTAGTATCGCTGTATATTTTTACGAGTTGTGCAGTATTTTGATGAGGCCATGGGCGAGTCAAAATACAAACAACGAGTAAAAATATACAGCGATACTACACACCAAAACGTCTAATAAGATATATTTACTGAATGCATGTTACAACATAATATGCAAATATATTATTAAAATCAGTCTTATTGTTTTGAGCTCAGTCTAGACAGATGTCTTATACACTCATAATTTTACTGTTTAGGTTAACAGTCAAGGATATTGGGAAATCTTGATATCAGTCTCAAGTGGGCATTATTTTGATTCCCAATGATGTAGCAATTAATTTCTATTGAAGTCTTGATAATTCAAAGCAATCAGTTAACTGAACAATCCAGGTTACAGTAACCCATGTTTATTATCCAACTCTGCTTCCTAGAGTACAAATATCACGCAAAACAAGTACAAAGAACAGATATTTGTACTCGCCTCATTCCTCCCGGCCGCGTGAAGTTCAAAACCTGGGCAAGTCAGAATTTTGGGAAAAGAAATCGGATAATAAATCTTTTATTAGACGTTTTGGTGTGTAGTATTGCTGTACATTTTTACTCGTTGTTTGTATTTTGACTCGCCCTATGGGCTTGTCAAAATACTGCACAACTCGTAAAAATATACAGTGATACTACACACCAAAACGTCTAATAAGATATATGTATTCGATGCAAACATCAGACCCTAGTTATTCGAAGGTTGGCTTACGCTATCCACCAGATAAATCGCTATCCAGCAGATAGGCATTAATAAAACAAACCACACTATCTGCCTGGATAGTCATTTATCTGGTGGATAGCATTGTCCACCTTTCGAACAACCAGGGCCAGAATGATAATAAACTCCTATAATTTCAATACCCTGTATTCATTTGTCTGCTCTCAGTCCTCAAGAAAACAAGTGCCTGTACAGACCTAGTATACCTATAATTCTATAATTTCCCTAAAGTAAAGGCGGTTTGACTAAAACTGTGGTATTGGAGAAATAGGATAGTAGTCATCCATCAGACACACCATCACTGCCTGTGGCAAGAGAGAGAAAGAGAGAACTGTAAAACTAATATTCATTGTAAGTTATATTTTGAGTGCAGCCTACATTTACCAGTGTGTATAGTCATTGGGGGCATAACAGCCACCTCTCTACAATGGCCACTTTCCCTGTCTTCAAGGCAGGGCTGCATTGCTCATTAGACATTGGCTGACCAACGTTTGCTTGTGCCCGATGAAATCCAAACTGTGGTTGGACATGATGTCCAGACAATTTTTTTATCCTATATCGTTTTACAGTAAGGATGAATAACAATCTAACTTGAGTAAATCTTACTTTTTTTGTCCAACCACAATTTGTTTTGTCTGACCAAGGTGGTGTCTTAGTAGGACATACCTCCTTTCAGGAGAAAAAAAATATTCGCAGCCCCGTCGAGGTGGCCGTTGTTGAGAGGTTTGACTGTATCTATTCTGTTGTAGAGTGACTAGCCTATTGCGCCTTTGTTAAGCTGTGTTTTCAAATTTCTCCGAAGTAATGTGGGCAGGGCCTGAATTTATCTCAGTATGTAGCCAACACAAGCAGACTAGAACATGTCATTGTATCCTTTGTTTTGAAATATCATAGTCTTCTTTCCTAAAGCTAGAACTAAAGGTCCAGGCCTTACAGGATGAACAGCAGAACTCACCATCATTGTCCATTTTCTGTTCTCTGCCTCTTGCCAAACCAAGGATTTGTCAGAAAGGAATACATCATCAGTCACCTCTTCAGGTTTTCTAGGCAGGCAGTGTAGAAAAACAGCTTCCTCCTTGGCCAGGGACATCATCTGCCAAACAGATTAACTAACATTAGATTACTGTTAAATTATATTAAAAAGAGGTTGTCACTCTTCACAAACACATTTTTCTGTGCATAAAGCTCTTTCTAAACCATTATTTTCTTTTTCCGGACTCTAAAAGACAAGCCCATTGCTGCCAAAGATGCAATTGATCGAGCGAAGCAAGCAAGAAGAATAGAGAGACTGTAGACATCTTTGGAAAAAAGTGGTTTTATTAGGCTCCTCCTCCTGTTATCCCCTTGTTACTAACAGCTCCGCCCCTTGACCAATGAATTAAAACAGACCAATAACATTTGAGCAGTAAATTGCTTGTTTAATCAATTACAAGTATCAGTTTGCAAACAACAACACGTATGGGCATTCAGGTGTTGAGAAGGTCATCTCAGATGACTTCTTCAACTCCAAAAAAGCTGCTATAGGGCCGAAATCAAGTGTCGTTCTGATTTTTGTAGGATATGCACTTGTTATTTTGCTACAGTATTCGCTTGGGGAATCCTGGAAAGACATCTTATCTCTCTGTTTTGTGCTGGCGTCCAGTTCTCTCACAATTCTATCCGCATGTTCAATGATTGAATAAAAATACAAGAAAATAGAGGGCTATGAACAGTCTGCAATAGAGTGCAGTATAATGGAATGTGTCATAACCACTGTCTGACCATAAGCCCATGGTGCATGCAGACAGATGACAATTTCCCAATATTTTTTTAAAGTTTTTTTTTTTCAAGAAGTATTTTTCTTTTGTTATCATAGGTCTACAATGCATGCTGGGAAAAAAATATTAATTTTCCAATTCTGATGTGGGGAATGGTACCTAAAAAACTGTGGGTGTCAGATGCTTCTGATCCAATCTAGAAATATGTCTGATGAGTCCAAAAATCTCATGTTTGTGTGGTTCTTTCTTTCATGGAGTCTACAATCAGAAGACACAGTCTCAAATTTTCAAACTAAGGATCTTCAATGTCTGAGCAATTCTTGCATTTTACCACCCATCATCCTGGGCTCGGTCATCCCTAACCTTGAATAAGGTAATTAACCCCTTACTGAATCTGACCTTTGAGCCTGTCACTTGAGTAACCCACCTTGGCATCAACCTGGTAACCTGCAAAAGATTTGAGTCTACCAGCTTTCTCCGCCTCTTGTCCCATACTGACCCACGTGTCAGTCACAATCACATCTGCTTTAGAGCATGCTTCTCTTGGGTCATTTGTCAGGTTCAGGGATGTACCATTCTAAAAATAATAATGATCATTGAAAATGTTTAAAATGTAAAAAATTATACATATCCTGCCTTTTGAACAAGCTTCATGTAGTAACAAACGTATAAGAGCTGCATTGGTGGGAAAGTGAAACACATACATGTACATCAAGTGAACATAAAGTTGATATGGGTAAACTGGAAACAAAAGGAAAATTAACCAAGGTTGTGAAGCAGACATCTCAAGAGTTAGTCCTTCATTTTGCTTTGTTTTCCTCTGACAAATGGCGAATACTGAAAACATCATCTTTCTTCATAATCTTTAGTTAGTACAGTGGCTAATTTACCTTACCAAATTCAAGTTTATAAATCGATTGCAACAATCGAACAAAGCAAATGTCATAAAAATGTGCTATGGGCCACTTCAAAATGAAGTTAAACATTTTGAAGAACGCACAATGTTTATTAGCAGAAATATCATGGCAGCATTACAGAAGAGTGTTAAGTTTCCTGCCACATACATCCCAGGATTCCGAGAAAATCTGAGTGAGTAGGTAGGTAAGTTATAGTCTGCATACAAGTAGCCCATAAGGCTGCCGCTCATCTCCAGTTTCAGTAGTATGAAGTGACTAGAAGTATTTCTACTTCCCCCTGGATGGGATGCCAGTCCATACCAGGGTTACCCTGCAGCATTAAATTCGCCAGTACCCATTACTGCACCTGGGTGGAGAGAGTAAAGTGTCTTGCCCTAGAATGCAACACAATGTCGCTGGCCATGGCTCTCGATCTGGAGGTGAGCTCACTGCCCATGAGGTCACCATGTCACCACCAAGATCTTGTGTAGTAGAAAGTAGATATACATGTCACAAACCTCTTGAGCAAATTCTTGGGAAACCTTTGTTACTTCACTGTCTGGTTCATAGCCCTAATAGAGAAGAACAAAAAAGAACTAAATCAAGCAACTGTGGCCTTACTTTGATCCACATCACTTCAAAACAACAATGTTCTTCATAATCATTTGGTAGTGCACATCACATCATAATACTCAACGTAAATTTGTCATGATCAAAATTCTGATGATCAAATTCTACACCAATTTCTTTCTCACCAGCAACTAATAACTGCTGTAAATAAAATTAAATTTATATAATTTTGGAAGCAAATTCATGTACAGTGTAAGTCAGGCCTTTCAATTCAAGGGCCAGGCACAAAGCAGATTGACCAGCTGTGAGGATGATTGTTGATCTTCCTGGTTTGACTATCTAGTGGAAAGGTCATCTTAGAAAAGAACTTCAGTACAAAGAGTTATCTTCACTTGTGAAAAACAGTTGCCTTCTTGCTAACAATGTTAATGAAACCCCAAGTGAGTCGCCATTCTATTAAGTCCTGTCTTTTATTAAAAAACGAAAAATTAGCAGCTGACCTTTGGAGTTGCAATATTCAAGTGCATCCCAAACTTGGGGGCTGCCATCATCAGTGAATGAATGATATTGTTGCCATCTCCAACCCAGCTAATAGTGCGGCCATACAGGTCACCAAAATGCTCCTACAACAAATAAAAACTGATGACAATATTGACCTTTCAAAAACTCTAAGGCAAATAGTTGTAGTTCCTTCTGTGTATTCTAAGTTAATAACATAAATAATAATTATATCTGTACAAGCCGGACTCATAGAACATAATAAAAGACCAATCAGTTCTACCTTGTTACATCAACTAGCTAGTATCTAATAAAAGGTTCTAAAATGTATTAATTAATTATTAATCTATTAATTTATTACCTGTAGAGTCAACAGGTCTGCAAGTATCTGAACGGGGTGATACATTTCTGATAAGCCACTGTGCAACAGAAATTGACAACAATCAAACACAAATGAAAGTTGTACACCTGCTACATGAAACGAGAACAATTTATTCTCTATCTGCAGCATGAGTGTTTTTCGATGGTCTCTACTGGTCTCTTACTATTTAATAATAAAAGTCAAGAACTGACTAGCTCTTGATGCACTGAGATAGTTTCAATTTGCTTAGATAGTTTCAATTTGCTTTTACAAACTCCAACAGGATGCCCAATTTTATACAGTCCCAAAGTCCTCACATAAATCACAGGGAACCCAAACGCTCTATCAGCAGTAAAAATAAATGTTCTGTTATTTACCAGTGTTCCTGTGTCCTTCCGAGTCATTTAGAAGGGATTTGGATGAAGCGAAGGCGGTCTACATGTACATTTCCGAATATTGTCTCGTCTGCCGCTTTGTAATTATGACGCTCCAATCGCGTCTCAAGTTTCAATTAATGTCGTTAACTATTAACTCTCATCAAGGGAGAGATTCTCAGGTTTCATAACGCCTGTGCATTAAAAGAGACAAGAGACAAGGGGTGAAACTTACCGAGAGCTTTTGTCTAGTCTGTGACTATGGTTGAGTGGACCAGCATGCGTGGCTTGTCACGTGAATATGTATGAGGAAACACGACTCAAAAAGACACAGGAGCACAGGTACATTTATTTTTATTGCTGATAGAGTGTTCATGTCCCCTGTGCATAAATCTTTGATTCAAGGGTTGGGAACACGACAGTAAGTGTAGAATGCTAACGAAAAACTAGACAAGTATGACGCAAATACACAAACTTAGAAAAAAAAGACCTCCTACTCAACAGATGACCATGATACAGTATAGGGAAAGTCAAAAGGAAGCTTTAACACCACCCTCCTCAGTTTTACCTTCCGAGAGAATCTCAACTGAAGCAAAAGATAAAAACTACTAGGTTAACAGGACTGTGTGTCTTGAAACAGGGGACATGGCACAACCAGTAATCATTAAGGAGAAATGCTGTCTTCATAACTTTAATGAAAACTCTCCCAACAATAGCTCTAAGAAATATATGGGATACTATAAGGTGAGTTTGGTTTTAAATCAGGGTATGAACCTACCTACCTAATAACTGGTATAGAGGCTGCTTCTGCCATCACTTCCAGATCTTCCTGTCTGTTGACCCGAGCCACGATAAAATCACAAAATCCTGAGAGGACTCTATACGTAATAGATAATCTATTAATAACAGTCAGAGGAAATCTTCAAGTAAAAGTAGCAGGAATTATATGCATGCTGGCCTTTCATGCTCAGTGCCATGGACTTTGTGTCAAACTTGGATCATGTGTACTAAAGGCATCCGAAGTCGAGTGTCGCTCAATACTCCTGATCAACACTCAACAGATACTCAATTGAAACTCCATCGACACCTCAGTTAACACTCAATCAATGTCTCCATGGACAGTCAGTTGGGAGCTGACTAACTTTCGATTGATGCATGAGTCAACCAACACTCAGCCGACTATCGACCAGCTGTTGATCAAGTGTTGATCGAGTCTCGACCGAGTATCAATCAGGATGTCGATCGAGTAGTGATCAAGATGTCAAGATGTTGACACTCAACGGCAGGTGCCTTTAGTACACATGATCCGCCAAGCCTGCAAACACTGGCTTTTGTTGCACACCATATTTTTCAGCGTTGTAAAACAAAAGTTGGAAATCCTTCTGTGTTTGCAGGCTATGGCCTATCAGACATGACTTTCTTTGTACACTGTCTAATAAACTAGGAGTACCCTTTTTCTGTTAATTTTCTTTTAAAAAAGGAAACTTCAAATCAAAGACTGTAAATAAATAACTGGACAACAGAAATTAGATCATAGAAACTTAATAGTTCGTATAGTGTAATCGTCCGGGTGAGGGTAGTTCTGAGAAGAACTGTTGTTGGTGACTGATGTTTTGACAACCTGAGCAGAAGTCATCTTCAGAGTCAAGTGAATAGTGTTTGTCAGTCGATGATGTTAGAAGTTTGGTCCATTGAAAGTGATTGGTCACTTTAGCCATGATGGTATTGGCTGAAAGACTTGTGTTAAGTTTGTCATCAGTCATTGGTCAGTTTCGATCCGTCTTTTGTTAGTCAAATAGCTTGGTTTGAGGTCCGTATTAAGTCGGTCTGTTAGAAGTCCGTTTGTCAGTTTCGTTTGCGTCGTGGATAAGTCGTTTGTAAGACGCCGGTAGTTGTTGACATCTGTTAAAGTGGTACTATGATCAAATTTTTACCCCTTGATATTTTAGGTGTATCACATAGAATTCCATGAAAGAATAAAAACGCCATATACCGTTTGCAAATACCTGCATATTATGCATTATATTTAGGTTTGAAAAATGTGTAAATTATGCAAATGAGATGACTGATGACATCATATACTCAACCCAATATTATAATTTATCTCAAGTATATAAATAGAGCTATCTTGGCCAATTTGCACCACAGACCATTGAAACTTGGCAGGCTAATTGCTCTACAGGAAACACACCTACGGCTATAAAAAGTTCTGTTCCCATGGCAACTCAGTCTTTTCCAGTCCCCACTCACTTGATTTTGATATGTTAGTGATTTTCAGCTTGAAAAACACTAAACAGGGCCACAAACCCTAGCTAACATATTTATATGCCTGCTGGATCATACATACGAGGCACCATTTGCAAATATGAAAATGGAATGCTGAGGGTGGCCAGAATTGCCTTTAATTTTGGGGAGGTTTGGAACCCAGTATGTTGCCATGGTAACAAAACTTTTAAGCTTGTATTGTGGAGTACCTTTAGTAGAATCTTACTGCAAAGAATCAAACATTTCTGATACAAATTGGATGAGACATCTTTTTCATCATATATGAGCAAAATTAGGTTGAGAACATGACGTCATCACTTGGCTAATTTGCATACTTTAGAAACTCGAATATCTCTGGAATGAAAAGAGATATTTGAAATAAGTAAACAGTATTTCTCTTCTCATAGAGACTACTTGTTTATGTTATAAAATGGCTTCAATGGGAAAGATGCGATTTTCATCATAGTACCACTTTAAGAGGCGTTTGTTCTAAGTTAGTGTAAGAGCTTTCAAGAGTCAGTCGTTGAAAATAGTTCATACTGTTAAGCATTGAGCCTGAACACAAGACTGACTGAACACAAACGAGCCACAAGAAATGGTGATGCCAACAATCACATTGCTGTACATCATCAACTGACAAACCACAACATTGACTGGGACACTGCTCAATGCTTAACCTACAGTACGAACTATTTTCAACGACTGACTCTTGAAAGCTGGTACTCTAACTTAGAACAAACGCCTCTTAACAGATGTCAACAACTACCGGCACCTTACAAACGACTTGTCCACGACACAAACGAAACCGACAAACGGACTTCTAACAGACCGACTTAATACGGACCTCAAACCAAGCTATTTGACTAACAAAAGACGGATCGAAACTGACCAATGACTGATGACAAACTTTACACAAGTCTTTCAGCCAATACCATCATGGCTAAAGTGACCAATCACTTTCAACGGACCAAACTTATAACATCATCGAGTGACAAACACTATTTACTTGACTCTGAAGATGACTTCTGCTCAGGTTGTCGAAATGTCAGTCACCAACAACAGTTCTTCTCAGAACTACCCTCACCTGGACGATTGCACTATACGAACTACTGATACTCCTGCGTTCAAACCATTTACTATGATAGAAACTTAAAGAATGTACATTATACCTGCCTGTGTCTCTAGTTGATTCATTCACTCCGAGATGAAAATCTTGTTCTGTAAGGAAAACACAGTGTCCACCAAGCAGAGCAAGTCCTGAATATTAAAATGAACAAGCACATAACACATGTGAACAGTTGAAAAGTGTTCCATTCTCAACATTTATCATCATCTTATTTATCACTGTCATCATCATCATCATCATCCTCTTTGTCGTCACTCTCTCACATCCACTAAAAACAATAATTATGCAAAAGAGCCCTCAAAACTGACTGTCACTCAACTGTTGGCCAACAAGTTACCGACAAGCTACCAACAGGTTACCAACAGTTTTCTTAAGACAGAAAGTTTGTTGTAGAATAGACAAGAATAGATTAATAAATCCGATCAACAAAATGGTTTACATCTCTTCACTAACTTATTGATCAATGGTTGGCATAGAAAATATTGATCGTGAAATATTCTTTAAAAGCTTAAAGATGATTTCCAGTCCATACTGCACAGTCTCAGTACCCTACTGTTTAATTGATCATTATAAATCTCACTCGATGGAATGCAAATCGATGTTACTCATTACGAGCCGCATACCTTATCTTTGAGGCCTTTCAAATTCTTTTTCCAACAGCTTCATCGATTTTTACAGCTGCAAAGTTGTTTCATCAAGTAATATAAGAAAAAACGAAGCATACAGCTTTGACCGCTTCGCATCCATAATGGTGTTTGTTTTGAAACTTTGAATTTACTTCTTGTAAGTAGTTGTAAAATGTTTACATTTTGTGATGTTTTACATGTAGCAAAATAAAAAATGTAAACAAACTCACGAGAGTGCACAGTACGGACTGGAAATCATCTTTAATTTTGTATCAAATTTGTAACTGTGTAACTAGCAGACAAGACTACAGATGGCCAACTGCTTTTTGTGAGAGTTATTCTTCACAATTATCCTAAGAAGTCAATGATATTACAATGTAACTACAAAGTAGGCAGCTTCAGATATTTACCAGTTTCTGTTGACACTCTTGTTCTTGTACTACGCTTCTGGAAAATAAGAGCCGCTGATTTTCCTTCCAAAAGTTGAATTGTCTGAAAATACAATTAAACCATTTCACCTAAAATAAGTTTAAGTTTTTTTTATTGGTGAATGTCACATTTATGTCAATGTGCAAATGGCACTGAACCAATAATGGACCGTAAAGTATCCCCTGAGAAATGAGAGAGGGGAGGGTTCTGGACTCTTTTTTATAATCCTATACTAGACTTTGTGTCACCTTCACACAGACATCGTTATGATGAACCCAAAGAACGTCAATGTAAAAGGCTTGACTATATGTGGTCAATGCATTTAAATTATTGCACTTAAGATAGGAAGCCACTTCAGCCTTGGCAAGTGGTTTTCATGCAGATCCTCTATCCTAGTTGAATTGGAATCTGGAGTGTTGTTTTTTTTTTTGTGGAGGAAGGAACACCGGAGAACCCAGTGGAAAACCCTCAGAGCAAGGCAAGGACCAACAACAAACTCTGCCCTCATATGGTACCGGACCAGAATCGAACCCGGGTCACATTGGTGGGGGGTGAGCACTCTCCCCCTGCGCCATCCGTGCTCCATGGTATTACGATCTGGCTTTAGTTTTTATTATAATATTATTTTCTTCCTCCAGCTCTAAATTAAAGAATACAATTTTTCTTTGCCTACCTCTTTTGATTTTTTTATTCTTTCCTTCAAATCAGTAGCAGTCCATAACAGGTACCTAATCTCATCACCAGTATAGTCTTTAAGACTGAGTAGATCTCTCCCGACAACGGATGGAAATCCACGGCTACGGGCCGAAACAACAAATTTAAAACAAAGTCTCAGAAAGAGTGAGCAGAACAGGTTTTTGGTTATGGAAGGTGTGATAGAAATTTTCAAGAGCATTACTGATTAACTCAGATATATTTTAATTTCTGGAGTTTCTGAGGTACCCATGTCTCACTCAGCCTTCAAATCTCCTTCAGCTGATAACAAACACCTTACCCAGTTTGCCAAATAGGCCATAGGATAGAGAACATAATATATAATGGAGTCAACAATTGGCAAGAATTTTGAGCAGTGTGGTCACTTAACAACTTTATTTAATGAAAATCGTCCACCATAAAGTTAATTTAACCAAGCTTTTAAGGTTGAAAGGGGCAACCAAATGTTAACTTTAAATTTTCCTGAAGAACTTTTAAAAATACAACTTTTGCGAAAAATTTATATAGCTCAGATATAAAGGAAATAAATATGTCAGAATAACAGATCATTGCTACAGATGTTGAGCAGTACACATATCTAGAGATTTTAATTCGCCGATTTAATATTGATGAGAATTATAGCGGAGCTCCGGCGGCCGAAGGCCGCCAAGCGGAGCCCCATACCCATATTAGGAAACTGGAGGGAACCCATGAACTGATTTTCTCATGTGTATCATGGCTAGCGGTATTGCTCGTGGGCGCGTACGCACGACGACGACGACGACGACGGCGACGGTGGTGGAGTCGCGCAACATGGCGGCCACAATTGACACGTAAACCAAAACGAGGCTTCAGTTTTCGCGGGCTTTCCTTGTAGGTTGACAGAGCACATGTACCCTAGGTTTGAAGCGTCCTTTGGACATCCATGTTGCAGTCAATTGACACCTGTCAAAACAAGGAATCCGCTGACCAGTATCACGTGACCATATCGCGGGCTCAAGTTCAGGGCTCATCGAGGTCACGTGTTTTTTTAAAGTTGACCGCTGCCCAAGTGCTGCTTTTTTCGATTAGATCGCGGGCTCATGTCAGGATTAACTTGCTGTAAACAGCGTAGGGTTGGTAGGAAGCCGGTTAACGCTAACCCAGGATTAAAATTTAACCGAATTATAACCTTTTCTTTTGTACAAAGTTTTTTCACTGCTTTTGTTTTGCGTATTTTGCTTTCATTAAAATTCAAAACACAAAAACAATATACAGAAAATCTCACCGCAAAGTTACAAAACTCAAATCAAAATTCTACTTTATCCTCGGCTAGTTTGATCGGGCTCTGAACAACCCGGCCCAGGAGCTACGCTTTTAGGCTGGCCTAAATCTATATATTAACTGAGGTAAAGAGGTGTTTCATGACAGGTTCCAAGAACAATCGATCCGTTGGATTCTATTCATTAAATTATTACCTTTCACTGCAGTGCCGTTTGTTCAAAGAAGGAATAGCTCCTGCTGCTCTACAATGACCAAAGAAGGGCTCTATTCCTTTCACAGCTTTTGAAATGGAAGAATTAAGACGGTGGCACCCTCGAAATACACGAACGAAAGCCATACTTGCTACTCACACTACTACTCACGGAAATGTCACGAAAAGCCACGAAGATCTCCGATATTTAACGAAGAATTTTTTGGCGGGAGTAACGCAAGAAACGCACTGATTGGTCAACAGGTTTCTTTCGTAGAAACCAAGATGGCGTCGGACGACGAGGATGTGCCAGGTTTGTTTATTTTACTTTTTGTGTTTCTTTCAAATTTGTCCTCAAATGCTGAATATAAGACAGGTCTTGATGCAAGCGAGTCTCGAATGTGTATCGTGTTGTGTGATTCCCTCACGCTTTGTCGCAGATTCTGGAGCCGTGTTTACTTTTGGCAAGAGCCGTTTCTTGGACAACAAATTTTGGATTCGCGATGATGCAGTAATCCATCTCGCTTGCGGAGACGAGCATTCCGCTGTCGTTACAGGTAGCCTTATGATTAAAAACTTTTCTATTCTTGTTGGAGTTCGAAGAAAGTGAATTCATACATTAAGCTTTTAAATAGCACTACACTCGCTGTAAGCTTACGTTCGTTAACAACATACAAGTATCGATGTAACCAAGTTTACTGTACACTTTGTAATGTTTCACAGAAAACGGGAAGTTGTACACGTTTGGAAGTAATGATTGGGGACAGCTCGGTCATGGAAATACTGTGCAGTTTCCGAGTCCAAAGCTTGTCAAACGTAAGTACAGTCTCTAGTCATAATGACCAAATTAAAATCAGTACAGTAAGATTAATTACCGTGACCTATACGATTAAAAATTGACCGATCAGTGCAGCGGAAGGAGAAACTGGATTCACACTTTTATGAAAAAAAAAGTAAAGATTACAGTATAAACTGTTTGTTTTTTTAATTTAAATTTTCAGATTCAGTTGCTCAAAAGTAATTAAGCGAACTTAGCGTAATTGAGTTTTAAAATAATTGTTATTTAATTATTGAACAGTTTGTTTGATTTCTGCTATTTCATCCCATGACCATCTAATGAGGGTTTCCCAGCAACCTGTAACAAAACGTGCTTATGCATTCTATTTTTTGGCATCATTTCTTTACTTTTTGTTTTCAGTACTGTATCTTTAGTGCTTAACTGGCATTGAACTTTAAGAGAGTTAATGGAGAGGGATTCCTCTCCATTATTTAGAACCTAACACCTGTCAAATCACATGTCAAATTAAATGTTTTTCAACTTCTGTTTTATTTGAATGCAGAGAACTGAACTTTTTAACACGCATGGGGTGATATAATTGCTTCTGACAGTTTTTTTTTTGTTTAAATTTTTATAGTTCTACGGGGTACCCAAATATCATTTCTCCTTTTGTAAGGGGAAAGGAGCTTAATCAAAGATATACTCAAAGATCGCCGTATAAAACAGTAGTTATACTAAAATCTACCTTCCAGCATCAGCACATAATAATTACCTGTCCACAACTGTGAATTATAGTAATGCAGTTAAAAATATTTAAAGTTTGTGTTGCATGTTACAAGGTGATAAAATTGTTTTGCTGCCTGTCCTGTTGAGAAAGAGAGAAAGGAGAATCCCACAATCTATATAAACTGAGCATGAAATTTCATTTAGTAGTAAGGGAAGAGTCTGACAAATACCACTTTTTACTGTGGGGCTTGAATCACCGAAATAAAGCATTCAACGTCGGGTCTCAGCTTGCTTCGCCCCGACGTTGAATGCTTTATTTCGGTGATTCAAGCCCCACAGTAAAAAGTAGTATTTGTCAGACTCTTCCCTTACTACTTGGGATTAAGACACACGATTGCGAAGTGAAGTCTCTTTTAGAGAAAGACTCCATATTTGCAAAATGCGAGGACACAGAGGATACAACATTTGTCCATGGTTGAAAAATGGAAAGCAAGAAATATGTGGGAAATCTTGCCGAGAAGAATATTGCAAAGCACATAGGTTTAAGATCAGGAACGGAAGTAAAATTTCACGCCCTTGTTTGGGTTGTGGTATTGGAGTTAGGAGTCAGATACAACTATGTCGTGGTTGTGGGAGAGAAACAGACAAAGACTCTTAACCGCTTAATTTTTAATGCAGATTTGAAACCCATTTAGAGATTTACAATAATTATGTATTACAACAATGGGTCGCGGTCGTAAAGGAGCAATGACTCAAGGAAACAAAAAAGAAAATAAAATGTGGAAGATTTCCGAGAAAGACAAACAAGTCTTTGTACTTGGGGCGACAAAAGGCAAACAAAAAGTGGTTGTTATGCCAGAAGACGTTTTAAATGAATTGAGGCAGATCGACCCGCGCGTGTTAGCCAATATTTTGGCTGGCATGTAAATAACGCGGTTTATGCAAATTTGCATGTGGCGAGCTCAAAATATTTTTCATTCAAGGGATGCAATGTGTTGAAATATATGAGTCTCGTCTTAAAAGCATCGTGCCTTTTGGTATCAATCTCGGTTTCGGCCTCGTGCCTTTTGGTATCAATCTCGGTTTCGGCCTCGTTGGGGATGATTGCCAAATATTTTGACCCAAAAAATGGAGAAGATATCACTGCTTCGCCAGATGACATTTATGAAGATTCAGATGCGGACAGGGTTGTAATTGATGCTGGCGACAAAGAAGTCATCTTATCAATTCTGGCCGAAAAACGGTTGCTTAAGATTTTGAACGAAAGGGAAAAGAGTTCTTCATTATACATTTGAAGCTGCAACTTGAATCGAAAATATTTGATGCATCGCGTTATGCATCAAATATTTTTTGCTTCTTTCATCGCTTGAACGACTTCACGTGCAATATCTCTTGACGCTTTCTGCCAAGCAGGAAGCGAAAGTTCGTAGATAATCAAGCAAACAACGTGGAATGAAAAAATCATGGTATTTTTGTATTCGTTATTTATTAAAAAAAAAGCGCACACAAAAAATTGATAAAACTGTTGGCCAACAGACTCCTCAGGAGAGGCTTTGAATTAATTTGGTGCACCAACCCGCCCAGCCTCTCCTGAGGAGTTTTTTTTGTCCCACCTCCACACCGTCCAAGTTTTATTGGACACTATCAGACTCACCATGTGAGCCAAGGGTTTTTTTTTTTTTTGGCCTCCGGCTTGAGACTGAACCAGCACTTCTGCCGATTTTAAACCGACTATAGCTCTACTCAACAGTCCGACACCATCTACAGCCATTTTTAATTTATTAACCCTCGGCATGAGGCAGGGGTTTTTCCCATGCCGAGAGGGGTGATATATGATGCATAGAGAGGTTAGCCCCTGCTTTTTCTAACCGGTCTATGCCCCATATATCACCGATATGTATTATGGGAAAATCGAATATTTATGTAGTTCGTTGCGAGATTTTCAACGCATGTGGTGCAACGTACTTGGTCTCATCATGCGCGACGCAGTGATATTTTATAATCTGTCGAGCGCGACGCTAAAATGAAAGCCTGAATTAATTTTTTCATATGTTAATTCTAATCGGCGGCCAAAGCGTTTATTTTTTTTCGAAATTCTGTTTCCACTTTGCTTCTTTCTTCTTTTCTAATCTTCTCAACATCAGGCCGAGACGACTGCCGAGTGATTCTAGCCCGAACAGAGTCTTTCAGCACGTTGTACTGCGAAAATTCATCCATGATCAACTTAAACTCGTTGTCTGATATTATATTGTCTGTCATTGCTTTTGAAAGCAGCCGATCAACAGTGTCACGTTTTGCAATTGCAAGCGTGACAATCTCTTGATGTTTCTTTATCTTCGAATCAAGCTTTTTGCAGGCGATTATTAAACCTGAAGAAGCGAGAGCGAAACACCCACCAACGACGCCAAGGGGCAACGTGGCCGGTAGGCCGACAAAAGAAAGAGCGGAACCAAAGCTCGCACTTGAAAAAGCGGCCGAAAGAACGCTGGAGCCGGCGGCATTCCAGTTGAAAACCTTCTTTGCACCTTTGTATTTTTTCGCAACAGCTCGATAGTGGTTAACTTCTTTGGCCAGAGCGGTAGAAATTTCATTGGCTTTTTGCATCCTGAAGTCAGGAGGACTGATTTGAGGGTATATGCTTTCAGGAGGCGCGGATGGCAGGACATTCGCGGAAGACATTGTATAAATAGAAATTTAATTTATTTCTAATTCAAATTCGAGCGGCAACCCCCTGAAATCAAACAGCTCACCGTTTTCATCTCTTACGCTGACAGTGATACTGTTTACATGTGAACTTGTCGAACAGTCGCGTAAAGGTTGCTGCGGAGAAGCTTCATAGCTTACTTTTTCGTAAGGCTTGCCTCTTACATCGATTTTGGCCAAGAGGTCAGATCTTTTGTTGTTGAAAAAGTTTTGTTGTGCGTCGATCAGATCGCAATGAATGAAGTATGTCGTTGGATATCTGAGATATTTTACGTGTGTTGTCCGGGCTAACTCTCGCTTCACACCAAATAAATCAGCTAAATCGCGATCAAGTTTGATTGGTTTCGTGCCAAGATTTGTGATTTCTAGTTGGCCAAAATGAGTGTTTGTTTTTGTGCCCAAAATTTGACCATATGATTTGAAAATGTTTGCAATTTCTTGTGCCATGCTTTCCAAAGTGTAATGTCCAGGATTTATTTTACCGACCGATACAGAAGGATGTTTTTTTTCATCGCCCAACACTGCACTTCCTTCTTTTTTCAAATTGTGCCAAGAGTTGTACAAACTGCACGAGATCAGTTTCATGAAATGAACTTGGGGGATGGGCTCGTCAAAGTAGATGGTCTCTCCGTTTTTCTGAGTGACAATTGTGAGAACAACCATTTTATATTGGATAGATATAAAATGAAAGGCCAACAACCAACGCTTGCTAAAATAGACGCGTCGAAGAAAAGAGCGTGGGCAGAATTCACGGCACAGTTCCCAAACGCGGAAAAAAGCCAATTCTATGCTCAAGCATATTCTGATGATAAAGGTAACATCACAGGATCTGAAATTTTTCTTAAGGGAGGACATAGCGTGTCCGGGTCGGACAGGAAATATTGGAGCCCGCAAATGAAGGCGGCGCTAGGTTTGGAAGGCGTGGAAGGTTTCCCATATCAACTGTCCCCGCTGAGAACAAAAAACGCGCTGCCAATCCCCGCAGTAGATTTCACTGGAGCGGCACCAAGCATCAAGAAAATCTTCAACAACCCGATCAACATTTACGTGACACCAGATTCTTTCTTTGTGGTGAAACTGAGGGAAATATTTCAACAAACAAGAATAAGGCATAACTCCGCGGCAGAAGCGAAACGCTGGCTAGGAGGCCCAAATATGAGCTATTGGCCGCAGCAGCTCAACTTCGCGGTATTTTGCGCAACGCAAGGCTGCGGAATTTCGAGAGAAATCTTCGACAGCGGCCTGGATCTTTCTCCGCAAGTGAGGGCATTTTACAGATTTCACGTGTATTTCACAGTCAGGAGAATTTTGTTCCAGATGGGAGGCATCCAGAGCATAAGCACCCTACCCGGGGACCCCACATTCAATTTATCAGGAAATCGTTACGACGTTGCCTCGTACAAAAGGATATGCGCAGAGTTCGGGATAGACCCAACAAGCGATTTCCGGTTCACAAGCAGAAAAAACCACGGCCTGGGCGACGTATATATCGGCGTGTCAGGGCACGGGCCAATGAAAACGGGGGCTGAATATCCAGGAGGGTTTTACAAATTCGCTGATGAAGGCGGGAAAGCGAAAGATGGAAACTTGCTCGCTTTCATTGAGCTCGATGGTGTAGCATTTAGCCAGTGCGACTGGTTCGCGCCAAACAAAACATCAGGTTTGACACAAGCAGGGCTTGCACGCATTAACCAGTCGATTGAGGCCTTCGTTTACTGCATCTTGGGCGCGCAAGTGAATGTCCGGAGCAGCATAATTGGAACAGGCGGGAGAGCGAAAGAGGCGCAGACGGAGTTTTTGACTCTGATGGAAGACGCTATCAGGCAGCCGGATTTGGCGAAGAGCGTGCAAAGGTATCAGCTCGCGGTTGATGAAGCGAATGTCAGGCTGAATCTTGCAGTGTGCCCTGGAGCGTGGCTGATGCCGGCGTCAATGATCATAAACACGAAAAGCACGGTTGGATACAACAACAGACTGAAGTAGGCCGTTCCAGGAATGAAACTGGGCGTGAACAATGACGTGAATTCAGGAACAAAAAAAGTGGGAATCCGACACATGGAAGGGGGGCCGCCAAAAATAAACCCGCCAAACAGCCATCCCTCCAATCCTATCCACAAAGCCGCCATGGCAGCGCAAGAACCGAAGCCGGCTTCAAAAACGCAGAGGCCAGAAATTGAGACCACCGAGAAAACCGTTTCAGAGGAAACGCCGCAGCACGAGATAAACAAAACCGCCGTGATTGTTGGCGGATTCGCATTCGCGGCATTGTTATTGCTTGTATCACGTTAACGCCGCTTTTTGATGTATTTCTCAAAAATGAAAACAACCGCCGCTAAAATCAGGAGCCAGGTATGCTCGGCGAGAAAGCCAATCGCCCGCCCCGCAGTTTTGAAAAGGAAGCTGACGACCGAGCCAATTAACCCAGGCAGAAGCGAGCCAATTTTGGCCCCAATGTCTTTTAGACCATTTCCAATTGCTTTGCCTGTGGCTTTCAGAGCTTTGGTGATTGACCCAACAACAGCCCCGATAGTGACACCGGCGGCAATAAAGATGGCCGTCACGGTGACGCCATATTTTTTGAAGATCTCGCGTATCCTTTCTCGGAGAGGCATGCCAGCTTCTCTTTCCTCAATCTGAGTTCGCAAACGCGAGAGCTCCTCGTTTCTTTCTGCCACCCTCGCCTCTGCGGCTTCTCTTTCTGAAGGCGAAGTGTTCTCATCTTGGATGGCTGCCTGGTCTTCTTCGTTTTGGCGCTTGAGCTCGCTTTCTTGCTCTTTCAGTTCATCAAGAGCCTTTATGCTGTTCAGCCTTTCTTCAATTGTGTTTCTTTCTCTTTCAATTTCGGCTATTGTTGCTTGTATTTTTTTTTTCTCTTTTGCTAGGTCGGCTAATTCTTTTTTTTTTTCTTCAAGGCCGCTTTCATAATTTTTTAACAGCTGTTTCTGCCTATTCATTTCTGCTTCATTTTCAAGATTGGCGCCTTGTTCTTCTTCTTGAATGGCGGCAATACGCACTCGAGCTCTTTCAAATTTTTTGGCCAGATTTTGAATCTCTTCTGCTATTTGTCGACTTTTAACAGCGATTTCCTGTGCCCTTTCAGCAGCGAGTTCCTGTGCCACTCTTTCTTGGTTTTCAACTTCTGCCAAACGTTGACGTTGAGCTTTAAGGGAATTTTGGTCTTGTTCAAGGATTTGTTGGGCGCTATTTCCAAGAGAGCTTTTTATTTCTTTTGTAAGTTTTGGGTTCAACTGGTCTCGTCCTGTATTATTGTCTCTTGTGAAAAGAGTATAAGACTTTTTACCGGTGCCGGCCATCTTGACTTGTAATCGGCCAGTCTTATTGTAGGATGTTTCTAAATTCGTTGCGCTTGCTCTGGGAAATAAACGAGTTAATGAGTCCCACGATCTTTGTATTTGATCTTGGGCCCCCAAAATAGGGGTTTCTTCATATGAGGTATCTGGCAGTCCTTCCTGCTCGTCAATCATCGTTTGCATTTCATGTTGTTCACCGCCGTGATAGGGTGTTGACGCCGCCCCCGGCTGGAACGGCTGGGTTCTGTTGACTTCTTGATTGTCGTCGTCGTCGTCATCGTGGTCAATCTGATAGTCAAGATCAGGATCATCGTAACCAAAATCGCCACCTTCTGCCATTTATTTAATTAGAATTTTTTTTTTGAATTTATATATCATGTCTGTGCAAGATGCCCTTCACCCGGAAAAAACAAAAAAGATAATACGCGCCATGAAGGCACCGCATGCTGTCAAGCGCATAACTTTCAATCCTTCCGAAGCAAACCCAGGCGAGGCTCTGAATGTTCACGTCCCCAAGCTGAACGTGAACGAAGTACTTGTGCCTAACTCTTTGGCCCTGATATTTGATATCGACCTCTCTGGGGGGCACGCGAACAACTTCCTTGTCCAGAACGTCTCGCGAGCACTCGTGGACAAGCTTGTTGTGAAGTTTGAGGGCACGATTTTGGAAGAAACCGTCGGCCATGACATCTACAAAACATTCAGCGACCTATTCTTGCCCGGAGAATAGCGGGACAACATGGCGCCTGAGGGCATCCAGAGCGAAGATTTGTGCAAGATCCGCTCAAATTCTGGGGACAAAAAAACATCAGGCGTCGACGCCGAAAAAAAACTCAACGAAGTTTACGGCAACAAATATCGAATCAATCTGGACCACCAGATCTTGACAGACCACGGCGTTTTCTACCCCCAGGCGCTGTACAGCGACCTCGTATTTGAAGTGACCCTCGCACCAGCCAGCCAAGTGGTCAGAGGCTCGGACCCAACCAAGCTGAAATACAAGCTGAGGAACATCCAGCTTGAGTATGATATGATCCGAAGTGAGGGACTTGCAAAAGAGGCAACCAGCATTTACACCAGCGGCAAAGAGTTTTTATACGACCACGTGGTCCGTGATAAAGTGATCCCGATCGACAGAGGAACAGCAACGAGAATAAACGTCAAAGTCAACGCCCAAAGACGGTCATTGAAAGGGATCCTATTGCTGTTCATGGAGTCATACGCCGCGGGGGCAAGAGATTCGGAGAAATACATCTTCCCGGACATCAAGAAAATCAGCGTCACGATAAACGGCTCGCCCAACATGATATACAACAACGGCATCGAAAGACGTGACATTTGGCGTGAAGTGAGCCGCTTCTTCATGAAAGAAGAAGGAAAACCCCAGTTCATGAATCTTGAGAAGTTCTACACCGACGACAAGTTCGGGCTTCTGATTGATCTGCGCTCCATGGCCAGCCAAGAAATGCATGGCAGCGGCACCCGCCTAGTGAACTCAACAGACGGCGTGCAGCTGGAAATCGAGAGAGACGCGAAGGGGTCAGGAACTGTGAACTGCCATGTTTTCTTGATCGCTGACTCCCAGTTCAACATAATGGAAAGACAGATGCTACCTTTGCAGCTTTGAATTTATATGCAGTATTGAAAATGGATCCTGGCAACATCCCCTTCAACGCGCTAATAGCCGGGCCGACCAACTCTGGCAAGACGCATTTTCTTGTGAAACAGCTCTGCGGCCCATTCCGCGGCAAGTTTGATTACATCGTGTTAATCTGCCCAACCTTCGCCCATAACAGAACGCTGTACAGGTTTGCGGAGAAAGATCCTTTTGTGTATATCATCATCTGCGAGCAACACCAAGTTGAAACCTGGCTGAAATTAGCCAGTTTTGCTTTCGAAGGCGACAACACTCTCATCATCCTTGATGACTGCGCCTCATCAAAAGATGTGAAAAATCGCACTGGGGAGCTTGTAAAACTCGCCTTTTCGGCTCGGCATGTCGGCATTAGCTTTTGGGTGATGGCCCAGCAGCTATCGAGCATCGCGAAGCCTTTCCGCGAGAACGTGGCAGCAATCGTTATTTTTTACACGCCATCGGCAAAAACCAGAAAGGCAATTTTCGAAGAATACGCGGGCGAGCTTTCTGTTGGCGAACTCAAGCAGATGGTTTCAAGGCTGAAAGCGCGCAAATTTGGCCATTTGATTTTTTCACTGCGGCCCCCTTACCGAATTGAAGAAATGTAACATCAAGGTATGATGGAGCAACAATTCGAAAAAGCCGAACAAATCTTGAGCTGGCGAGAAATGAAACCTGGAGCAACGTACAAGTATCATGGAATCGAATGCCGCGGTAAAAACTCTTACCACAAGCCGATAAGTGTCGTCACACTCGAGACGAAAGACGGCGTGAAAATGTATTACGCTCCACCTTCTTTGTACTGGGATCTCACCAGACGGGCAAAAACTTCTTACATCAGGTATGAAGGTTTGCAAAATTCAACAAGTGGGTATCAATATCCCGTTTTCATGTTTGCAAATTGAAATGAAAAAAAATGAATTACATAATGGCTGAACAAAACGACCCCGAGTTGGCAGATGTCATGAAAATGCTTGAAGTCGAGCCTGCACAGCCCATCGAGGCTCCTGGCCCTGACATTCCAGCGCTCCGTGAGCAGCTTGCCATTCTGGTTTCCACAGGCAAATGTAAAGAAGCAATAGGCACGCAGCTGACACACGATGAGGTGAAGCGATTGTCAGACAAAGATGTCATGAGGGCCCACAAAAGGTACGAGACCTACGTTGGCGCCAAGACCACAGAAACCCTCATTGACAGCTTTCTTTCATTCGCCACAAAAGCACTTGGCGTAGTGGTGCGGCTTAAAGATGCCGACACTCTGCATGCCAAGCTGAAAAATGACTACATCATCACAAAAGAGCTGTCCTCACTGTCTGGTGGTCTTGCATTGAGATGTGGCCGTATGCTCGCAGTTGCCAACGTGTTTCTGATCACAGCAAAACATGTTGATTTCAGCAATGCCGAGCAATCTTCAGTAACTGCTGTCAGCAATGCTGAGCAATCTTCAGTAACTGCTGAATAATTGGTGAACATTACTCGGTATTTTTTTTTCCAGCAAATATACAATGGCTGATTCTCAACAAGTCACATCACAAACACCCACCACAAAAACGAAAAACCCAAAACGGGTTGCAGCCGGCAAAGCAATCGCTGAAAAAACGAGACTTGCCCGCGAGGCGCAGAAAAAGGCTTTAGATGAAGCTAATGCAATCATTGCAAACAAAAAAGCCCCTGAGGCAACCCCTGAGGTAACCCCTGAGGTAGCCCCTGAGGCAACACCTGAGGCAGCAGCAATTACAACAACACAATGGCTGAGTGGCATCAGCATTTTTCTTTCAATAGTGGGAATCTACTACAAACGAGAAGAGATAAAAGCGCTTTTCGCCAAAAAGCGGCCTCCAGTCGAGCCGACTCCAGTCGAGCCGACTCCAGTCGAGCCAAAAAAAGAAGGAAGAATTAGAAATATGGATTAAATTTCATGAACATATGGTTCACATCAAAATTTCCGCTGTCATTTTAATAGGCTTGATTTGGTACGAATTCACCAAGGGGTGTTGTAAAACTGCCTGGCTAATCATTTCTAATTAAAAAAATATTTTTAATATAACCATGTCTGACAACAAGCTTGTGAAAACAATCATGGAAGCCGCAACTCTTACCGGCCTTGCCGCAGGCATTGGCTGGATTGCGAAAAAGGTCGTGAAAGAGAACTTCACCGCTGACCCTAGCAGCAACGTGATGAACTATGCCAAATTCACCGCTGTGATGGCTGGCAGCGTCGCGCTGAAACAGTATCTCCAAGACCAGAAAATTCTTCCTGATGAAAAATAATCTTAACATAAAATGGCCAGCATTGCGATGATGATTGGTGGCGCAGTTCTCAATGCGGCAGCTTTCACTGGCGGCAACTATCTCGCCAAATTTTTGGCCGGCGACAATGGCAAAGCCGCGTTAGACGAGAAAACGCGGCATGACAAGGCCCTGGAGGCTTATCAGTCAGCAATGGCAAAATACTCACGCGAGCAAACACAGCTGCTCGACTGGATCAACACCAATGAAGAAATCAAAGAACACGCGCAGAAAAACTTCACAAACACCGATTACGCGTTCAAGCTCTACAACCAGGCCCACCCCGACCAGAGACTGACTCTGCCCAAAGCGCCGAATTTCTCGGACATGTACCAGCCAAGCGAGCTGCAGAAACAGGGGGAGCTTCTTTTTGTCGGCGGAGGCGCGCTCGCGGTTGCATACGCGGCTTTTCGTTTCCTTTGAACTTTTTTTGTCGTTCAAATAATGGATGCCAAACTCGCCAAAATCTACTACAGCCCCCAGGGGTACTGGAAGGGCGTCTCTGCGATAAAAAAATTGGCAGAAGCCGCCAAAGTGCCCGAAAATGTTACCAAACAGTGGCTCTACAAACAGGCCATTTGGCAGATCTATTTGCCTGCACCGCGATACGTTCCTCGCCCAAAATTTGACGTGGCGGCGCCCAACTCGGTACACCAGGCGGACCTCCTTTTTCTGCCACATGATAAGCCACCTCGCAGCCGCAAAGTTTACAAATATGCGTTGACTGTTGTCGATATCGCCAGCCGTTACAAAGAAGCGGAGCCTTTAACCTCGAAAGACTCTGCCGAGGTTGCCAAGGCTTTTCAGTCCATTTATCGACGCGGCCCTCTGACTTGGCCTCAGATGCTGCAGGTCGACCCTGGACGCGAGTTCATGGGCGCTGTGACGAAAGAAATGGAAAAACACAAAACATACATTCGACGCGGTAGAACTGAAATTCACAGAGATCAGGCGATTGTCGAGCGTTTTAACCGCACGCTTGCCGAACGCCTGTTTGGCCATCAGTATGCCATGGAGATGCTTATGGAAGAAGGCAACCGGTCAACTGAATGGGTGAAAAGACTTCCTGATGTTGTCAGCGCTCTGAACAATGAGGTGACTCGCTTGACTGGCAAAATGCCCGCTGCTGCAATCAAAGAAAAAAATGTTGCAGCAAAGCCCTCTACCCCTTACACAAGACCTGTTGGTGTAAACGAAAAAAAGCTTCCGCCGCTCATCAATGTTAGATATTTGTACCAGCCGGGCGAACTTGAGGGCGGCACCAAAAGGGCCACTGATCCAATCTGGTCTTTGAAAGTCTACCAGGTTGTTAAAAATAGTACCAGGCCAGATTCGCCGGTTGTCTATTATTTGTCTGACGGGCCCAAGCGTGGCTTCGTTCGTGAAGAGCTGTTGGTTGTGCCGCCTAACACTCAGTTGCCACCTATGTGAAACTCGATCGGCTCTGTGTGAATGCCATCTGGTAACACCCACCGTTTGTCATAATAAGCGCTCAGACCCAGCTTTTGCTGCTCATATGTTACCATCTGCTTGCCAACCATACGAAACCCCCGGTTTTTTGCTCTATCAATACTGCCATTGAGCGCTGCTTCAAAACGCTGCCAGGTAATTTCGTTTTGTTTCTTTGACATCCCCTTTGTGCTAAACTTCTTTTTTTCACCGTTTACAAAGTAACATTTCGAGCACAGCGCTATCATTCCGCTGCCTTCAGATTCAAGTTTGAACAGGCCAGGAGTGCGCTCGCTCCACTTGTTCCATGACAGCCACTGCTTCTTTGCCGCCTCAAATTCTGCACGCAGCTCTGGGCGAATGATGTCTTCCAACTTATCGCCAGATATCGCCATGTAGTTGCTGTCCGTGTCCATCTGTATCAGTTCAAAGTCGCGGCGATCAATGTACCTGTCCAAGAAGTCATAGTAAAACTCGAGCATCCTGAGCTTCGCCAACTGATACACCGCAATGCCTATCTGAAATGGCCGTCTGATAACGATGCGTGGCTTTCGGCTTTCCAGCTCATAGGCGCTCCCTATTTCATCCAGGTCTTCGAAAAACGTGCTTCTCAGGGCCCTGTCTACCAGTTTCTCGTCCTTCGTGTAAATCACGCTAGTCTGTCTTTCCAGCGCCTCGATCATTTTGCCGTAACTGCTGTTGCCCAACAGCTTGAAGATGTTAGCCAACAGCGCTTTGCTCTTGTCCACGTCTCCGGTCCTCCGCGCCTCTGTCACTTCATCTACAAACCACTTCAGCGCTTTCGTCGCCTGATAATCTATGGTGCGGTAAACCGCCGTAATTTTCGCTCCATGACCGACATACCACTGCAACAACGGGGCATACAGCAGCAGCTTTTGAGCAGAGAGAGCCCCAACCAGCTTCTTTCCCTCGCCCCTCTTCCGGCCGGTACGAGCCATGTAATCCTTCATGTGTTGTGGCACTGCTTCATTGGGGATCCGTTTAGTGAAGAAAAACGGCGGCATTTCTTCAAACTTCATCCAGAGCTTTTGTGGGATCTCGATGTCTACTTCCGCGAAGCCAAACCAAGTCCCCTCTTTCAAGCGACTGATTAACTTGACCGCTTCATCTCTTGGATTTTTGTAGCGCACAACTTTTTCTTTTCCGCATGGCATTTCTCTCAGCATTGTTGATGGATAAAGCGCGTTAGCGTCGTAGCCAATGATGCGTTTGCATGTTTTCGTTGTTCTGAATCTGTGAGCCCTGATTTGTGTTAGCCCGCCTCGTGGCGGCGTTTGAACACGATACTCGGCCCTCCCACCATTGCGTCTTTCAGCATGTCATACGCTTCTTTGCAAGGACTGTAAAGATCGGCGTCTCGCTCGATCGTGCCGCGCAACAAGTAATGGAGACTGACTCCTGGAAGGCTGACGGCGTCTTTCAAGATGTCTATTCCTTTTCCAGTGTAGAAATCTCTCATTTTTTCCAGAGCCTCTAAGCCCAGCGCTACGTCAAGGTTGTTGTAGTAGCACAGCCAGTCCGCAAAAGTTTGCATTTTCTTTTCTTTGAAGATCTTCTTGCATTCTTTAAACTCCGAGAGCTTCAGAACAAAGCCGCTCTTCAGCTTTGAATACCACTCGGGGTAATCTGGCAGCCCGGGGTAATTCAGCTTTTCAGGTGTGTCAAACCACTCGTATGGCAGCCATGACTTTTTAGTAGAGCATCCGTAAGCTTTCACCCACGCCTCATAACTTGTCCCTGGGCCAAGATAATTGATGATGTCTAAGAAGAGAAAATGGTCTGTCTTCATGAACATCGTGGTGTTCGCTTTTTTTGCCACCTGGACCTTGCTTGCAGTGTCGGCCAGCAACTCTGCAAAATGTTCTTTGATGAGGTTCAGATCGTAGCGGCCACAGTTGAAACCAAGCACCGGCACCTGATCGCACCATTCTGTTATTGCTCTGCGTCGCTTACGTGTTAACATAAACGCGTCTTTTGGCATGAACTCTCGCCTCACTTCCTCGCGGATGTTTTTACCGCGCCTCTTCAGCTCTTCCATAAACTTCCTGATCAGCTCTTTTGCGTCAGGATCACAAATATGGATGGGCTCGCGTTTGAGAGTGTCGCCAATGCTCACCGAAATAGGGACGTGCACGTTCTCGTAAGTCAGATAATCAGTCGCTTCTTTTCTCCTCGTGCTATCTTGAAACGCCTCGAAATCATAAAAGATAGCGTGCGGGTACGTTTTTGTCTGTTTTTCTGGGTTTGTTTCTTTCGTTTTTATGTCGTCACATTCCCATTTTTCTATCACACGGTATCCCGCCTTTCTCAATGCTCTTGTTCTTTCCACTGTTGCCGTGTACAATTCTTCTCTATTTTTCCCGTGGGCTGTTATGGTGCCCCTGTCGGCAAAACAACGACGACATCCATGCCACCGGCAGCCGTGATACTGAAAGATTGTTTCGGGTCATAGCCGTCAACCGGAGCTCCCAGTATCCACCGCTCACCACCATGCCCGCACAAGGCGTGATGAATATGTATACCATGCTGCTTGCCCGTTTTCTCAAGCCAGCTTATTGCTGATTGCGACGCCTGGCCCCTGTCGTAAAACGCTCTTTCATACGCTGTCGGCGGCAGTTCAACCTTCTCGTTTGGGCAATCGATTATTGTTGTTCCTTGTGAGCATGTTTTGACGTGTCTTTGAAGGTTGCAGGCTTTTGTAAAGCGCCCTCGACAATCATTGCAAACATAAGTTTTTGCCAGTTTAGTGATGTCTTTGATCAAAAATGCGTGGCCTTCGTGAATTCCAATTGTCATGATGTTTGTCAGCTTGTCAGAGGAGTTCTTTCTTAGATGCCAATAGATTTCTCCATTTTGTTGCCGCTCAGGCTCGTACACCCTGATTCCTATCCATTCTCGAAGTTGTTTTCCTTTATTCAGATACTGCTCTACCTTTTCAAGTTCACCAAGACAGGTTCTTGGCTGAATATCTGACTTAAAGAAGCCTCTCGCTAGCTGTCTTGCTAATTGTGTGCAACGATCAATGCGGGCTCCACGATGAACAGCAATGCAGCGCCAAACACACAAGTTATCTCCAAAATTGTCTAGCGTAACCATTTGACGACAATGCGCGAGATTTCGCAGCCAGTCAGGCAATGGCCCCGTACCTAACATTGGTTGGTTGTCAAGCACGGCTTTTACCTCAATGTTTGAGAATTTCACAAAAGTCCATTTTGTGTTTGGACGTTCGATGTTATCTAGATTCAATCTCTTATTTTCTTCTTCATTCATCCATCTTTCGGCTTCTGCAAAGTTATTAATCCAGGGCGAGCCTTTTTGCTGTTTATAAAAAACCATTCTGAGGCCCGTTTCATTGTTAACAAGAACATATGCATAGTTATAACGAATGTAAAAGGCTCGATTGATATTTTCTCTTAATTTTGCAATTACTCCTGCTGTCTGATTTGCTCCCAACCTTTTGTCAAAAATCCATTTAATAAAACGGCGCCCTCTCCCGTTTTCTCTCCCCTCTTCTTCACCCTCCTGTCTGACATACATCTCTACGATCTCATTCTGAAAATCAATCACCGGAAGGCTCCTTCCTTGTGGGGTTTGTGCGCTCTTGATGAAATTTTTCTTGTGGCGTGCCAAGTACATCGCTGTTATAAATACACCACATTTATCTAATTGAGACTTTACTTTGCAATCGGGTGTCTTAATCCCAAGTAGTAAGGGAAGAGTCTGACAAATACTACTTTTTACTGTGGGGCTTGAATCACCGAAATAAAGCATTCAACGTCGGGGCGAAGCAAGCTGAGACCCGACGTTGAATGCTTTATTTCGGTGATTCAAGCCCCACAGTAAAAAGTGGTATTTGTCAGACTCTTCCCTTACTACTCATTTTATAGTGATGTTCACATGTTGTCAATGACCACATGGGGTTAAAAGGCTGGTTTTCACTAGTGATGGAGTCATAGTCGGAGTCATAATTAATCAGAAGCATAGAGCGATGCAATCTACTGAAAATCAAACCAGTGGAGTTGGTAGCAGAACACCCATTCTGCTTATGACTTTGTCACTTACCATCTAGTGAAAATTAAATAATCGGAGTTGGAAGCAGATGTGGAAAAATAAACTACTCGCAGTGCTCAATTCCGGGCCTTGTGATTTGTTAATT
>OZ026598.1:33981704-33983471 GCA_964020085.1 Micromussa lordhowensis | reverse complement strand
TTTTTGCATACACGCACCATTCGCGATGGCACTTCAGATATAAAAGTTTCGGGGAAAATCATCTAGTGGAATTTTCTGTAAGCCATAAAACGCGTTTTCTTGAAATATATTTAATTCTACTAGATAAAATTTTTCCATACTGTCTGAAAAGTTAAAGAATTTAGGGAACTTTCCAACAAAGAGATAAAAATGGTAGGTCACCGAATTAGTTTCTCAGATAATTTACAAAAACTGAAATTTAGAGGACGCTTTTGTGGACCTCGTGCGTTGCCATGGTAACTGATATGACGTCACAAGTACCCTTAAAGTATAGCCCAATAATAGAGTTGCAAGGAGACATATAGTTTGCCCACACCATTAAACATCCTTCTTTGTAATCTTCCATCGTTTCACAAGCAATATAGCAACGAAAAACCCTTTCGAGCCTCCTTAAGCTAAAATCATGGGCGTTTTTAACAGGTCATACTGTTGGTATGGTAACCTATTGTTTCGCGAAAATGATAACAACGTGTTCACCAATGATTGGGCAGTTTTTTTGATACTATGATTGTAGCATCAACTGATAAAGAGTGGTTGTAATGGCCCATCAGAATCTTGGAAATTGTTGGAAACTGTTTTGAGCCACCTTAATGAGACACCTAAATTTAAATATGACTTGTTTCGTTCTTTTTGTAAAGTAAATGCTTTTCGTAGCTAACGAGAATATCGGTCATCATTCTGTCTGACGCATTCGTCGAGTTAAAATCGATCTATTTTGTACGCAATTAAATGGTACTCTTGTCTCTTACTTTTATTTCTACGATACTCTCATTCCAGAGTGATTTGACAGTATTGATTGTCTCTTTACTGTTCTTGCTAAGTTCAACTATTGAATTTTTTTAATTAGATCTAGACAGTAGTTTTCATGAGGGCAACTTATTTTTTTCTAGAAAGTGCTTTTTGTGCAATTTAAAATGAGATATGGTAGGCTGCTTTGCTGTACATACATGTACTTGGTAAAATATTAAATAATATGATTTGTTATATTTTTCTTTATTATATAGACACGAGCGTTTTACAGGAAAATACACCACTCGTAAAATTCATACGAAACCACATCCGGGAATCGAGTGGCATATTTTCCATATCCCCACTAGCGAGGATACCGATGATTTCACTAATATCAAGTTTGTCTCTTAAGGTGGCTCAAAACAGTTTCCAGCACTAATATTTGCATGGGTCGTTATAACCATTCTTTATCACTTGATGCTACAATTATGGTATCAAAAAACTGCCCGATCATTGGTGAAGACGTTGGTATCATTTTCGTGCCACAATACGTTACCATAGCAACAGTATAACCTCCTAAAAACACCCTTTATTGCAGCTTTAGAGGCTTATAATTCAAAAACGGCACGGTGAACTTTTTTTATACTACCAACTTTTAATAAGCATGATAAGATGCAACTTTTGGCGAAGTTTAAAAAAATTCTGTACATGGGGTTCAGAGCCACCTTAAATTTTCGAAAAATTAAGGTGGCTCTGAACCCCATGTACAGAATTTTTTTAAACTTCGCCAAAAGTTGCATCTTATCATACTTACTAAAAGTTGATAATATAAAAAAATTTCACCGAGCCGTTTTTGAAATATAAGCCCCTAAAGCCGCAGTTAAGGGTGTTTTTAGGAGGTCATCCTGTTGCTATGGTAACGTATTGTGTCACGAAAATGATACCAACGTGTTTACCAATGATTGCTCAGTTTTTTGATGCCATGATTGTAGCATCAAG
>OZ026598.1:33949204-33976704 GCA_964020085.1 Micromussa lordhowensis | reverse complement strand
ACAACCGGGCCACTGATATATATATCAATGTTAGCCCTTAATTCTAGGATCGTAACTTTTTTTACTTTACTTCTTAGAATTTGGTATCACAACAAGAGAATGTCCAGTGGCTAAACGATTTCTTCCTTTATGATATGGTAATGATATAGCAAAGAGAAAAAAGATTTTGATAACACTCTTAACTGGACTAAAGGAGAGTGGAATAAAAAAGATACGTATGAATGTATTTTCATCTTGTTTACGATTATTTCCACAGTTTTTTTAAACGTGGATATTTTGTAGTTCAGAGAGCCACAATTTTCTTGGTGTGTTTCTCTATATGCTGTGCAACCTCAAGGCTTTTTTTTAAATAAAGAGTTTACTTCTCTGAAATAAGCTGCTTCCAACTGTCAACTTCCATAGAGGCGGAGGCTACACACTACCCTTGCCGAGCCTGGAAAGAACATCAAACATCAATCAATTAGAGAAACTTGAAGTTATTTGGTATAACTAGGGGAAAAAAAATTCGAAATTGGAAGCATGAACTTTTTGCAACCCTTTAAATTTTTAGGCTGCTTCTCTCCTCCCCCAGAAACAAGTTTTTAGACCGCCCTTACTGTCTTTTAAAATAAGCACAATTAAATTTTAAATTTGGCAGCATTGTCAGAAGTTCAATGTGCTATTATAAAGCAGCTCGAGAGAAAGAGTAGTTTTGTCCTGAATATATCATGCTGTAATTATTATCATTCCTTTGCGTTGACGTATGTATATATAACTTCAACAGAGGGGTTTGACTGTCATGCAAATTGGAATGAGCATATCAATGTGATGGCAATACAAATTAATTACAAATCATGGCCGAGACTGTAGTTCACGAGCGTAAAACACAGGACAACATGTCAATCCTGAATCCAACATGGAACAGGGCTATCACTTGATAGCATTATCAGCACAATTCTTTCTTAAGGAATAATGAATGAATGAATGAATGAATGAATGAAGCATATGAGACGTGTTTTTCCGGGGCACATGAAACGCAAAACTTCAAATCGGATATTGAAAGATTTGCTGGGTCGGATGTTCAAGTATCACAAATGCTGTACGCTTTTCAAAGGAAGCATACCCTAAGTGAACTAATAAGAACAAGATGCGTCCAATATAAAGGCTAAGTTTCCAAAGCAAAGTAAACGTTTTTTTCGAGAGACGGTAATAATTTTGGGCTAGGTTGTGCAAAACAGGATTCAGGAAATTTTCAGTCTGTTTAGTAATTGAACCCTGCATCATCTCTCTCAGCTATGCTTTGAGCGTTAGGGGAAAGACTTGAAAACGTTTCCTAGAGCGAAACAGGCAGCTCTGCACTGACTAACATTAGCGCGAGAAATCTGCAATATGGACTGACAATTTTATCCAAGTGTAGGCAAACCAAGGGCTCAAGAGGTTAAGTGCATTAACTTATCTGAACTTCCAAGAGATGTTTCAACATGAAGGGATCGTTTGGGATGAAATACTGAAATGCTGATTTCGGTCAAGCCGACTGAACATGGCCTCCAAGAGTCCAGTGCAGTTATTCCTTCGGACACGACTGCTAGTGCGTTTGGCTAGGAAATAAACAATACAGCAGACAAGCGTGACTACAAAATTGAAATGAGCATCGCAAGTGATGGCAATAAGAATTGATAAATTCTGAATGTTTAAGTGAATCTTGACTGTCTGCAAGAAAACTGTAGCTCCCCAGCGTAACGTAAAACTCGAGAGAATAAATCTTGAAGCCAAGAACAGGGATGACTGTATGGCATTTCAACACAATTATTTCCCAAGAAATACTGAAACATATGTGAATAACGCATGGAACAAAAATAGCAAAATAAGCTAATTGCAACACCTTTCACTGCATATTGGAATAAACGTTTATCAAAACTACTTACTACTGCGAGAAATGATAGAAATTTTCTAATTAGCGGAAAATGCTACCAAAACTAAGAGGCAGGATAAAACCAGGCTAGGAATTTAAAACATAAACATGTCCACATCATTTCAAGGAGAGGAAAATATCTATCCGGTTACCCTCCAAATCTGGAAATTTTCAAATTGTAATTGAACAAGGGCTTTAGGTAGACAATTGAAAATACGAAACGAAACTCTTAACCTACAGTTCGAAGACTGCCTAAACGAAATATTTTGGCAACTCCGCCGTACTTCGACAACACTGCATGGATATCTGCGCGTCAAAGTCTTCATGACAGAATTGGTAGGTCCAAGCTAGCAAAAGCAACTAAAAACTAGGATGACGAATCGTAACTCAGAGAAGAAGGGAAACATGAACTTACCTGAAGCGAGGACATCGGAGAGAAAGATGACCATTCATCTTCTCGAGCAGCACATGTCGACCAGCGCCGAAATGGGTGTGTCGTATGACATTTGCTTATAAATCTCTGTTGAAGTTCATGTATTCAGAAATGCGTGCTATGTTTAAAATGCACTATACTCCTTTTCTGGATGTTTCATGTCTTTGGTTCATTAGGAATACGACGAGAATATCACGCCCTCCAATGTCCAATGAGGACTGCTAAAAAAATTGCGTCACTGACTTTGCAAGGTTTTCAAATTAAGGCATTGTTGAATTTAAGATCTGAAAAATGCAATGCGATCAATTGTACGTACAAGGTGATCTGACTGCAACCGTGACAGTTCTATCACGTCGAATGCAACATTGATGGTATTTTATTTTTTTCTTACGGCAATTGAGCGCAAAGAAATTTCTCTCGCTTGGCACGCCCCATTTGTTGTTGCCAAATATTCATGCTTTTTCGCATTTTCTTTCTAGCCTTTAGAAGTTTCCTTGTATTATTAGTTTACGTGTTTTCGCTATATTTGGTTATTCTTTTTTCGAAACCGCTTTGGTTGTCGCTTTGTTACATCGCTAGGTTTACCGCTTCGCTACCCATCGTACCGTATGTTTTTACAAGGTTTTAAAAGCGTTTTAGTATAAATTTACCGTAGTCTATTGTGAATCCGTGAATTTGATTGGCTATATTACCGTTTTCTATCTGCTGATAGAAAACAGTTACGCATCAGTGCACATCGCGCGTCACGTTTGAACCTGATGTAACATGATAAAACAGTTCTTTTCTGCGCATTACTTGACATTTTTTTGTTTTTATGCAATGAGACTACGGTAAATTTATACTAAAACAATTAGACTACTCGCCCTCGTTTTTTACGAGCGATAGTCAACTCGGCTGCGCCTCGTTGACTATCTGCTCGTAGAAAACTCGGGCTCGTAGTCTAATTGAGTTAAAATTAGAAAATAACCCAAAGTTAATACGCACGCTGATTGGTTTAAAACCGTGTTTCCGTAACTCGATAGAAACTAGCACGAGTTGTTGACGTAATGATGGCGCGAACAAAGAGAATTTACATTTTGATGATCGAGTAAACAAGTTGTTTTTCTTTTTCTTCGTCGCAGTATTTTCTAAAAGAAATAGAAAACGTGTTCTCCGTGTTCCTATCGAGTCATAGAAACACTCGCGAAAGTTTGGGAGAACTCGAAAACAGCACAGCATTTCTCGTTCTCCCAAATTTTCACTCGTGTTTCTATAACTCGAAAGAAACACGGCACATGTTTTCTATTTCTTAAGGTGGGGCTTTACCTGAATTAAAGTGAAATTTGAGGAAGTTTAAAGAGAGATTGAAAGGGGGAGAAAAGGTTATGGAACACCACCAGACAGTTGCCCGACCCCACAATGGCACTCGGGTTGTTAGGCAACTGTTTGGTGTGTATCTATCAATTTTTAACTTCAAACTCTAATTTTAAAACAACACCAAATCTTCAAAATTTCCTATTTCCATAAATTTTACTAATCCTTTGAGAAAAACTATCTGTCTCCAAATAAACCTAAAAATCACCAAAAAATTTACAAAACGGCGCAAAACATAGATGTGTGTAATGAGTGAACAGATTCTTGATTGCTTGAAACGTAAACGAGATATTTGCATTAAGAACATAATACCAAGCCAAAATACGGCTTTCAGGTAAACCCCCGCCTTAAATAAAGAAGCCTAAGCCAGCCGGGATGAATCATGGTAAAATATAATAAAAGTACATAACTGGCCCTGTTGTTGTCAGTAGCCTGACTGTTGTGGGACTGGTACCTAATGATGCTGGACTCAAATCAAAGATGGCGGCTTATAGACACCTCTATATCTAGCTAGTTTTCGATAGTTTTAGAGCGCCGAACGTTATTCCATATTCGTTATCAGTGTTGTTATTGCAAACTTGATGATATAGTAGTTAATTTTTCAAAACAAGATGTTGTTCAAGTGTGTCTTTCAGACATCGTGTAGAAGATGTTTTGGTTTGGCTCTGAATTCGACTGCACTGCAACTTGCAGAACGTTCTTCTCGGAATCCAGCATCACTTTTATCCATATCAGACACTTTGTCTCGTTCACTTTCTACTGTTCATTCAATGGACGCATGGAGTATTAATGAGTACGGCTCCAACGACTTGTTGGAACTCGGCAGACATCCATTGCCGAGGCTTCGAAGGTCAACAGACATTTTAATTCGTGTGCACGCTGCATCTGTCAATCCGATAGACTTCAGAATGAGAAGCGGTTATGGACAAACGTTGTTGAATTTGTGGCGTAAGCTGGAGAAGGTTGACGAATTTCCACTCATTTTAGGAAGAGATTTCTCCGGGGAAGTGGTGAAAACCGGAAGACTAGCAAGAAGATTCCAACAAGGCGATCAGGTGAGGTAATATATTTTGTTTTTATACCATGCTGTAGGAGATACAGCCAATCAGAATACAGGAAAGCCGTTATAAAATCGATGCTATTACACGTAATCTTCCCATTTTGTACTGCATTAATTTTGTTGGCCACTTTATTTTTTTATGGAATATGGTATAAAAATGTTATGTAATCCGCATGGGTTTCAATAAAAGCCGGTTACCGGCGGTCAACCGCTGCCTGTAGGACCTCTTACCTGTTTGGATTCCATTAATGAAAATAAAAAAAGCAAATATAACAACAACAACGACCACTGAAATTTTTAAACGCTAAAAAAAATCCTGTTTTGTGGTCAATAAAAATACCCATCAACAGCACGCTTTTTGATGCCCAGAACGCTGGAAATCGCATTTCCAAAATTTCTGGTCGGGGGGATGCCCCTTTAGTGGTCACACCCGCCTATTACACCTTCAGTGGCCGCTTATAAGTACATGTAATGTTATTGAAACCCCTGGTAATGGTATACCATGGAATATCTGTATTGTTTCTTGCATATTTTTCAGAAAATACAGGTGACTCGTGGGATATTCCATGGTATAGCACAAGAAAGCATTGTATAACTAGTATTCTGTTACACAGAAAACCGGTTCATGATGATTGCTAATGAAAAGGACTTTTTAAAATCGTTCTTTAAATGATTGTCACACACTGGTTACAATACTGTTACGATGAAAAGGATAATAATTTATTCTGATAAATTGATTCCCTTAGTGGTCTAAATTTTGCAATATGGGCTGCTAAGCTTTATCTGCTGCTAAGATTGACCACCCAGAATAAGAACACTTTTTAAAAACACTGATCAAAAGCAGAGATACCAAGCTAAAAAAATCAAAATCCAGGAGATTGCTAATTTTTTTGACCCTAAAAGAAGTTGTTCAAAGTAGAGATCTGCCAATTAAATCTCAAAAATACATCAAATATCAAAAATCCCCCCCCCCCCCCCAAAAAAAAATGCCAAAAATCAACCAAAATATGTCTTAAAAATGTATTTTAGGCGCTTAAATTCATATTGTTTGGGAGATCTGGTGACCCGTGTGGGAGAGTGGAAGATTCGGTCTGGATAATCTGGGAGAGTTGGCATAGATGCAAAAGAACACTGCTGTTATGTAGAAATATTTTTTCTTCATGTCTGGCTGACAATTTCTTTTCAACTTTCTTGAAAGTGACCTGAACAATTTAAATACACGCTTGACTTTGGCACCCAATTCACCAAGAAATATATAACATTGAGTCTGCATTGGATCAAGTAGTCCATGTGGCAAGAGCTTTTCCTGGAATGCTAGTCCAATGCAAAGTTACAGTACGTGCCCTTCTCAAGTATTAAATTCTCTGGTACCCAGTTATACCTCCCAGGTGGAGAGAGGTACTGGGATGGCATGTGAGTGTATTGCCTAAGAACACAATATTATAGCCCACCACCAAGCTTAAATTAAATTCGTTGGTACCCATTTATACACTTGGATGAAGAGAGGCAAAGTGAGAGTAAAGTGTCTTGCCTTCTGGAGGCAAGGGCATTAACTGCGAGGCCACCGCGCCTCCACTGTTTGCAGTGTTGCAAAAATTCTTTGACTGTTTTGTTAGTTTTATGTTGTTGTTGTGGCTTGTCTAGGTGTGGGGGACCCCAAGTGTAATTGCTGGAGGAACGCATGGAGAATTTGTAGTTGCCAGCCAAGATGAGGTAGATGTGTGGATTTATTTACTAGATGTTCAGTGTCTTTTATGAAATAAATGAGAACAGTTTTACACAAAGTATTGTCCTAGGTAACAGCAGGTCTGGTGTAAATTAATTTTGTTGAATGTTTAATAAATTATTTACGTTTACTGCTGTTTTCTTTCATGGAAACCTGAACAGTAGATATCTATCAAGCCTTCGAACTGGATACACTCTGAAGCAGCATCTGTCCCATATGTAGCATGTACAGTGTGGATAGCCCTTGTCAGCAGAGCAGGGCTTAAACCCAATGATTGTCACAGCAAACGGTAAGTACATAGCTGTTATAGCTTTTCTTGTTACCAGTGTCATTTACTGTGTGGTAGATGAACCTGCTTGCAGGAGTGGAGTAATTACTTAGGCCCCCTTTTTAATGACTTTACACTTGTAAGCTAGTTAGGTATATGTGAATAATCACATGAAAAAGTTTCCCTTGATAAGAGTCATTGACAAGTCTTCCCTTGTTTTATCTTGCAAGTTTTGTTTGCTTGTCTCAATTAATTATATAAAAAAAATTATAGATTTTGCTCGCAGCTGCAGTGATCCTTGAAGAACAGATTTCAGAATTTGTTGTCAAGTTTTTCTAGTTAACGATTCACAAGGACAAGTTTTGACTACTTTTTTTGACAAGTCTTTGTTTACGAACATTCAGTCTTGTTCTAATGTAGCAAGTTGCTGCTGGTTTTTCTTGGCAGTGTTCTTGTTCTTGGTGGTTCTGGTGGAATTGGAAGTATTGCGATCCAGGTATTGTTATCAATGATGATAATATTGTAATTGCTGACAGTGCCAGTGTTGTTGGTAGTGAACAATGTAACCAGTGCCTCTAGCTGGTGGTCTTTTTCATACGATGCCACCATCTGAGCAAAATATTGAGCATTGTAAGCAGAGGGTCTGTTACCTTCTGTTCTCCCAATGTTCTTAGTAATAAATTTTGGCGAATGACAAGATTAAACCACACTCAACTCTCGTATTGTCAGTCAACTCTCAACTTGTAGGTATCTCAGTATTACAGAGACAATGCATATACTGACAGACATTTTACTGAAAGCAACTCCTGTTATTGCAAACTCTTTTTTTTTTTTTTTTTTATTATTATTATTATTATTATGAACAATATTACAATACATACAATATTGCCTAATTAATTACACGAACGCTTACGTTACCGTACTTTATACAGTTAATTACTAACACTAATTACATAAGAATTTACAAATACTTTACAGTTTTAAGGAACTTACACTTTATAGCCACTTACAGTACTTACAGAACGATACTACAGTACTAACGAAGAAATGCACTACAAATATAAGCCGTCCACACTAATATGTAATTTACTTGTATTATTTAAATATAATTTTATGTTTTAATATATAAACTACAACAAAGATTTCGGCTGGCCTAAAGAAAAGTGCTACAATAAGTGTAAGTGAAAAGAAAAAAATTTCACTTCACTTCATTTTTTTTATTTATTTTTTTTTTTTTTCTTTTCACTTTATTGCAAACTCTTGATAGCGGAGCTCCGGCGGCCGAAGGCCGCCAAGCGGAGCCCCATACCCATATTAGGAAACTGAAGGGAACCCATGAACTGATTTTCTCATGTGTATCATGGCTAGCGGTATTGCTCGTGGGCGCGTACGCACGACGACGACGACGACGGTGGTGGAGTCGCGCAACATGGCGGCCACAATTGACACGTAAACCAAAACGAGGCTTCAGTTTTCGCGGGCTTTCCTTGTAGGTTGACAGAGCACATGTACCCTTGGTTTAAAGCGTCCTTTGGACATCCATGTTGCAGTCAATTGACACCTGTCAAAACAAGGAATCCGCTGACCAGTATCACGTGACCATATCGCGGGCTCAAGTTCAGGGCTCATCGAGGTCACGTGTTTTTTTAAAGTTGACCGCTGCCCAAGTGCTGCTTTTTTCGATCAGATCGCGGGCTCATGTCAGGATTAACTTGCTGTAAACAGCGTAGGGTTGGTAGGAAGCCGGTTAACGCTAACCCAGGATTAAAATTTAACCGAATTATAACCTTTTCTTTTGTACAAAGTTTTTTCACTGCTTTTGTTTTGCGTATTTTGCTTTCATTAAAATTCAAAACACAAAAACAATATACAGAAAATCTCACCGCAAAGTTACAAAACTCAAATCAAAATTCTACTTTATCCTCGGCTAGTTTGATCGGGCTCTGAACAACCCGGCCCAGGAGCTACGCTTTTAGGCTGGCCTAAATCTATATATTATTACATAATCATTGAGTGACACTGGAACCCTATTATTTTATCTTGTTATAATGGACATGGAATGACTAGAGTTACATGTAGAAGGATTGAGCAGCCTAGGCGACTGTTTAGGTCTTAGGAAAGACATTTGCTTCATCGCAGACTTTCTCATAATATATTTCTAACAAAATAATTTATTATTGCTTTGATCTGTTCCCTTTGGTGTGGGTATCCTAATGAGTTCTACAGTGGTGTTGATGTCCACAAGGTTGGGGAAGGGGTCACTGTGAAAATGTTGGGGTGTTCATTGGAAAATTTGTGTTAAGCTCCTAAAGGTGACCAATCTGGGCATGGCTCAAGCTTTATTTGACCTGGAGATACCATTTTAAAATGGCATTGACAGTGTCTTTGAGAACAACCCTATGAGATACCTTGATGCCAAACACCTTAAGCAAGACCTTTATTGTTTATTTCATCCCTAAACGAGACAACGTTTATCCCCAACCTTTTCACATGGAATCATCGTCGTCATGTCTGTGTGTGCCAGAAGATGCATAAGGTCGAACATGGAATCCCTCCACCAAAGATGTTTGGACTCAGAGACACTCCAACAACTCTTTGACATCAAAGTTAGTAAAAGATAGCTGCCTTGCTCAATGGTACCACTGACGCTATATATATTTTTAATCAGTTGCTGAAAGCCTGGGGAGCTTATGTTGCTAGCACTTGTTCGCCCGATGCTGTAGATCTTGTTGCTGGTCTTGGAGCAGATCAGGTGGTGGATTACAGTGCAGTTAATGCAAAGGAAGAACTGAAAACATCTGGAGGGTAAGAGCATTACTAGTTTGTAATCTTATCATTTCCACCCATTACATTAGTGGGAAACCCAGGGGAAAAGTGAGTTTAAACTATACAGTGGGAGAAGGGAGGATAAGAAGTGGGGATTTCAATTCCAAGGTGGCAGGGACCAGACAAAATAGGGAAGAATTTTGCAAAATTGCAAAATGTTCTTAAATTAGGAAAAGCACCAAGAGACAGTTCAGCTACTTAGATGGGGGAAAACTCGGAGTAAAAACAAGCGTGTTTTTTCTGTTTCAGGATATGTCTTTTTCATTCAGACTTGATACAGTGACTTTTCATTGTTAAGTATAATTTGCTTTCAGTTTTGATATAATCCTTGATCCATTTGGAGGAGAAATCAGGGAAAAATATGCCAGTCTGCTATCCAAATGGAAAGGATCAATGTTTGTGACACTTGCACCTCCTGTTCTTGCTGATACTGACAAGTTGGGCGCCAGTCTTGGACTGGCATCTGCTGGACAACATTTAGCTTCAACTGCAGTTCAAGAGGTTTGCTTATATGCTTCATCTTAATGTCATAAGAGTAAATTAGTGGTGCTTATTATAAGTTTATTCTATTTAACAATTAGATTATGAGCTCGAGATTTCTATTTCGCGTGATAGTTGACGAGGGCGCAGCCCAAGTCAACTATCGCGCGATAGAAATCGAGAGCGAATAATCTATTGTAATTGTTTTAGTATAAATCTACTAGTCGTTCAAAACTTAATCTAAATCCTCTTCTCAACACTTTGAAAATGCCAAGAAACGGCTGTCATTTTGTTAACAAGTGCACACTGTTACACTACTCACTATCTATCACAGATTAGTATAAATCTACTAGCGTTCTATCACGAAGGCCGTTCTCTGATTGGCTACGCTACTCACTATCTATTCTGTGATAGATAGTGAGTAGCGTAACAGTGTGCACTTGTTAACAAAATGACGGCCGTTTCTTGGCGTTTTTGAAGTGTTGAGAAGAGGATTTAGATTAAGTTTTGAACGACTAGTAGATTTATACTAAAACAATTAGATTATTCGCTCTCGATTTCTATCGTGCGATAGTTGACTCGGGCTGCGCCCTCGTCAACTATCACGCGATAGAAATCTCGAGCTCATAATCTAATTGTTAAATAGTGAGTAGCGTACTAGCGTAGCCAATCAGACAACGGCCTTCGTGATAGAATGCTAGTAGATTTATACTAAAACTTATTAGTAAATTCTCAGCTCCGACTATTGCATTTCTAGCTTTCTGAGTGGCTAAAAAAACTCTGACTATGAGGCAATAGTTGGAGTTTTGTCATATGGAAAATAGTGCGCCAAGTTTAAAAATTTTTCGCACGAAGTTTTCAACTTCAGCCCTCTATAATGGCTGAAATAAAAATCGGCGGCAAAACCCGGTTTGAGAATTTACCAAAACAATTATTCCAATCGCCCTGAAGTGATTATAACCAACTCGCGCTACGCACTCGTTGGTTATTTTATCACTTCATATCCAACTCAGGCTCATGGAATAATTGTTATTTAATAAGTAACATATTTTCATTTCTTACAATAAAGTGCACATCAATATTCAAGTGATCTACGACAGATTGGAAGACAGTCTAGCTGAATTTTGTTTTAGGGTTCCACATGACAAATTGGCCTTAAATCTTTAATGCGGATTATTTACAATAAATTGTATGATCAGTAGTTAATGTGCAGAAATTAACCAGGGTTTGACTTTATAGCCATGCTTGTAAAATGTAGTTTTATAAACTGGAGCTAGAACTTACAAAAATATAATTTCACCTCAGCATACAAAATATGGTTATGGATTTACATGTATGTTTACTGTTTCATGTAATTGTTGTTTTTGATATTATGATTACGTCTACAGGCACTGTATAGGGGAAGTTTGGTTTCCTGGGGTTTCTTTTGCCCCAATGGTGCAGCCCTGGACCACATCCGATCTCTTTGTCAGTCTGGCATGGTATGCATTTTCTGATTTTAAATTATTTGCTCTGTGGGTGCAGGTTATACGTCGAGTAATTTGCTCTTTAGCTCTCAGGTCCTTGGAAAAAGATACAGCTAAGGGTGTGCCCAAAACCCTTACCCAACCTTGGATGTAAATTACAGTATGACCTTGAAAATAATGGCACAAGCAACATTTCTTATGTCATTGCATAATTATGCCAGACTCTCTACCTATCAAGATTTCTTGGCAATTATTTCTTTTAAAAACTTTGCTTCCAGCTACCACAAAATGTAACTTGGACCGATGAAATGACACACGATTAGGCATAAATGCAGTTGAGATTGGCCCATCATATCTCTTTTATGAGCATGGTGATCCCACTTTGTAGTGCATGTTTCATAACAGTGCTTGGTAGGGACTTTCAGGGAAAGTTTAAAAAGAATTGTTTGATAACTTTTGTTTCTGAAGAATCACCTTAAAACGTGAAGGTTGAATATAAGATAAACAAAGTGTGTTACATTTTATAACTTTCACCATCTCTTTTTTTGTTTTAATGCGCAGATAAAACCTGTTGTTCAGGAAGTGTTCCCATTCTCAAAGACTAATGAAGCTTATGCCAAACTCGAGAGTGGTCATGCAAGAGGGAAAATAGTGATCAGTATGGATTGTAAAGAATCTGCCAAAAAAGAACATTCAGTTTGACATCTCTCAGCATAGACGATACTACCTCAACAAACAGTCCTGTTTTCTCTATCTTGAATACACTTGTTAGTCAACAATCAAGTAGTGATAAAACCTATCTACACCCACCCTGACTCTTAGTGCAAACGAACCTGAGGGAAAGTCACAAAAAGGTGATCATAAATACAAGCCCATTCTAAAGCTTAGTTGTGGTGTTATGAACACTAGGAAGAAAAATTATTTTCATTGGTGGTTTTGCACCAAAGCCATGTTAAAAATGGTTATCTACAAAAAATGCCTAATGATGAGATAAGTAACGGTAAAAGTAACATTTTTCAAGTGTGAAAGTGGTATTTTTCAATAAAGATAGCTGGACATGATGATATCCAGTCTATGAATGCAGCCTGCATAGCAAGCATTCCTATACAAAAACTTTTTCTGCAATTTGGGGGTATGAAAACTGGAGCAAGAGCCCCCTGCTTCGTCAATTTTTTTGCTCTCACTCCAATTTGCGCTCGGCCAGAATGCAAACACAGCAAAATGCAGTCAATAAGTAGCACCTTTTAAGGAAATTTTCCTATCCAAAGTTGCTAATTATAAACATTCTTAAGGCCTCTTGAGTATTTTATATGCAACATATTGCAATTCAAAGACAAGATACAGCAAGTCTGGCAAAGGCATATTTTTATAACAATCCAGGAATCAAGTACCAAAACTGACAGGCACATGGAAAAACCCTATTTGACAACTGATCCATGTTTGTATAACAAAAGTAACGGTTTACAAGCACAAGCAGTGATCGTTAACATGTTTGCAAACTTCCTGTGTTACATCTACCTGTTAATCCACACTTAACACGTCGCAAAGCTTATAGCGCTTCAAGCTTTCAAATGAATTATAATACAACACCTGGTTAAACCCTGGCCAAATGGACTTGCAAGTAGAACTTGCAAGAGACTTAAGCTTGCCTTGGGTTACCAAATTGACTCGCAAGTTTCCTCACAAATACATGCGAGTCACAAAAAGAAAAACAATTCAAGGCTACATATTCTGTATTTCATTGGCTAACAGGTTGCTATAACAACAAATGGACATCACTCAACTAGCGTTGACTTGGGTTGGTTCGACAAACTGAAAATCTTGTGTCGACTTGTATTTAAATTTGATCTTGAACAAAGTTAGCACAAGTCATCGCAAGTAGACCAAAGTTTCAACTTGTGTCTACTTATGAGTGCATTTGGCCAGGACTTTACATGTAATCTATTTTAATTAATTTACATGGCTAAAACACACTCTCCCTCCAGAAGTCAGATGTCTTTGCTACCACATCCACTGTACTTTGTTGTCGTCATTTAGTTTTATTCTGCCACTAGCCAGCAGCTCCATGGCTCGTGGATAAGCTCTGTGTTCAGCACATTTCACTCGCTCTTGAAGTGTCTCAACTGTGTCACCGTGTAACACAGGAACTGCTTCTTGAGTCACTATTGCTCCAGCATCAACCTCTTCCTGTCAAATGAATAACTAGTGATCAACAGCAAAATTCTCATTGCATTATTAATCTATTGTGAAGCAAATTGGTGAGGTGATCAGATTTTCTCAAGATGAAATCTAAAACTGTTGTCAAATGTAGTTGAAATGCATACAAATACACACCGAATTATGACAACGAACACCAAAATGCTTGTAGACAGCCCCTTCTAGCAAAATGCATTCAAGTGGGATCAGCCTAGGGTTAGGGAGGGGAGGGGGAGGACAAAAAGTGTGTGAAAACTGATTTTCAAGTGTTATGTCAAGGGTTGTAGGTTAAACTTTTAGATTTAAGGTGATTCCCCTGTCTTGTACTTCGCATAATATTGCAATATCCAAGATGGCGGTAAATTTTATTGCTGACCTGCAAACTAAGGATAAACAAGGTCGTTTTTGTAAGAAAGAAAGGTTGCATCAATCTAGAATTGTATCAACCGTTTTGACAGAGAAATGGTCACATATAGGAGCTTGAATTTAATTTTTCCTTCAGGAGAAAAAGACCGATTTTAGCAAGACATTTTCAAGGCAATCTTCAAACTTGACCTAGTCTTCTCTTGGTACACTGTAGAACTGATTTTCAAACAGGATTTTTGCGCTTTGAGGATCAACAGCTCGAGAACATGCACGGTGACCCCCAATTTTAATGCAAGAATTTAAATTACGCAAGGCTATCTACATTATGTCTTGATTTAAAGAAAAGTTAAATTCTGCATAAAAATATTTTGATTTTAAAGCTTTAGGTAGTGCTAGGTAGTGCTAGGTATGTGCACACGCAGAGAATTCTTAAGCTTGTAATGCAGTCTTAACTCCTGTTTAGCTAACATGGTTTAAAATCTAAATTCAGGGTCTATTTTGTTTAACTTCTCTAATAAATTAATCCAACAAGTGCTTTTTTTAGAATTTGTAGTGCCCCTTCTGCTAACTACATGTAATGTTAAGTAATGACAACCTTCACAGGAACTATTCTTGTTGTGCAAAGACAAGCACAGTGACCCCTATTTTTTATTGCATTATATAATAACCAAATCATTGCGCATGCTCTGATTGGTCAATCAGCTATGGGTTATTGTGCCGGTAAACCCATGCGCGTCTTCTGAATTATTATATAAAAGCAATGGACCACAAGTTTCTATGGGTTATAGGCTGATAAACCACTTGGGATGTTGGTAGAACACTCGAAGAATTCGTAAACCACTCGCCTGCGGCTCGTGGTTTACAAATTCTTCTTGTGTTCTACCAACATCCCGCGTAGTTTATCAGCCTATAAACCATAGAAACTTGTGGTCTATTGCTTAATTATATTAAGTGGAATCACCTTAATGCAAGGTGGACTGTGAATCAACTTTCCTTCTCACCTAACTTACCTCAACAAAATGGACTGTACAGCCTGATATGCAAACACCAGCCTCAAGCACAAGTTTGTGGGCATGCATGCCTTTAAAAGAAGGGAGCAATGAAGGGTGGACATTCAGTAGTCGGCCATGCCACTTGCGTACAAATTCTGCTGTTACGATTCTCATAAATCCTGCCAAACAAACCAATTGCACGCCAGCCTCCTCCAGCACTGCATGCACAGCCATATCAAAATCCAAACGCCTCTTGAATTCCTTGTGCTTAATTACCTGGAAAAAAATCATTTGTTATTAACCATCAGCTAAAAGTGTCATGATTATAACTCTATTGCAGACCAGAATGAATTTAATTAGTACTAGTCAGTGGAAGAAAGTGACATTATAAGTCGACTAAGGAGTCATTTAAGGGGGTCCTTTGTAACTACATGTACCAATTGGTTATGAACTTGTTGCTAAGGAAGGTTTTTAACCACGATATTTTGAAAACCAGACCTCCTAATGATAAGCTTTTTGCACAGGTTTGTTCTCTCCTTCAAACAGTAATTCTATGCATATGACTATAAAGAAGGCTATGTTATTCTGATTCATAAGAAAAATTGGAACTTCCTCTCTTCTTCTAAGTTTTAGGGATTTAAATGCATGGTTGGGGACTGGCACTAGTGATGCACACAAATCATATTTTTTTTCAAGCAAATGTTCCCTCATATACATTTAGCACTGCAAAATGCTCCAAAATGCTCCAAACTAGCTTTCCTCTGATAAATATCCCCTTCGGCAATCCCTTAGCAACTGCTCTAAATCTGTAGTTAAGAAGGACCTCCCTTACGATTCAGGTAGACAAGAGAACAATGGAACTCAAAAAACGAAAGAAAATCCTCCAACGTCATTACACATACAGTCACATATTAATAATCTTCTTAAGGTTCTTACTTTAGTTGGTATACCAGCTGTCTCGGCCCGTGACAAACCTTGGACTCCAGGTACGTTTGAAATGACCAGTACAATCTTGGCACTGCTGTCTTGCCGTAAGCTTTGATCAATCAATGCTTGTAGGTTTGTTCCTGATCCTGAGATGAGAACACCCACTTTCATTTCTTTGTCTTTGTGTTGTTGATCTGTTTGTCCATTGCTTAATTTTGGCCTTTTAACAGGTCCATTGACTCTGTTTGCACTGTCTTGATGTTTGATTTCTACCTTTGCTGCAGATTTGCAAAGCTCATCTTCAAGATTTCTTACAACCACTCTGCTACTGTTTTCCGTTGTGCATTCAGTAACTTTTCCTATAATCCACGCTTGCTCTTCAGATGTTTTGAAATGCTCCATTACTGAGGCAGCAATGTCTTTTGCTACAATGAGGACTCCTCCAATACCGCAGTTAAATGTCCTGGCCATTTCTTGTGTTGGAACATTTCCTTGTCCAAATATCCAACCAAACACTGGAGGCATAATCCACAAGCTAGCATCCAGTGACACACCCACACCATCAGGGAGCACACGTGGAATGTTCTCCATTAAACCTCCTCCTTTAAGAAAAAAAAAAAGTAGTCAAACAATTATCTGGTGCAAATCTCTTAAATATAATCACAGTATGAGAGGTACAATGTTCCTGTCGTTGCCTGTCGTTGCCTGTCTTGATTACAGTGCGTAGATGGATACTAGCCTATCCGGTTTAATATTAATGACTTACTTGTGTCTTGACCAATCACAAACCACATTAGTCTGGGGGGTGTGTTAGGGATAGTGAGGGCCATGACCAGTGATTAAACTTACCAATATAAGGCTCAGTGCTCTAGAAGTGCCTGGGTGCCACAGGCGACTAACTTTTTTCATACACCGTAAACTGACGCTTATAAGCCCTGGCTTATACAACTTTGTAAGGGTTTTAGATGGGCTTATAATATAATTGGAGAAGGGCTAAGTTCAGGGTTCTCCCTAAATTTTGGAGTAGAAGGAAAATAAAATGGAGTAGCCAGTAACGGAATTTATAAAGGCGCGCAAGTGCCTTCCATGTGCCTCTGGAACATCCTTTTTCTTTTTGGTTTTTGGCGCTGCCACCTGCCACATCTCAGCAAGCCCATGCTGCCGCTTTTCCACCATTTTGAAGGTGTTGGAATATGTTGTCTTAGATGGAGTGTTTTTCATCGGTAACCGCTGCCTCGCAATCTGAGCCTGTTTTGTTCGCTGAACGTTCGATCGACGTCTGTAAGCAGATTCAAGTGTGGCAAAATTCTCGACAAAACTTTCAAGTTTATTCAATCAAAAACACTTTTGGACACTTGGCTCTTTAAGGAAAACTTTATTTATTTCAGAGGGTTATTTTATTTGGATCTAAGTAGCCGGTGCGCCCAGGACAACTAGCCGGCAATTTTCGCCGGTGGCCGGGGCTTACGGAGATCTCTGCTAAGTTTCTCAAGAAGCTGTGGTGCTGTTTCAGTGCGGAGTATTACAAGATAATTTGGTTTTATCAACTGAGTTGATAATGTGAATTGGCCAATTCACATCCAGGGGTTTCAATAAGCACCGACGTCCGACGAAAAGCGTCGGCTACTTCGATCAGAGAGGTCGGCTACTTTCTGCCTAATTGAAGTAATTAAAGAAAGATCCTTTCAAACAAAATTAAAATTTATTTTGATGGGCTTGGATGTACTTTTTCCCTCAAGTTCGAGATGCTGGCAATTCAGTGATCAGATATCAAGTTGCTCATCTGTTGAGATTTTGAAACTGAAATTGAGCTAATCAGTAAACGTGCCATAATATGTTGCGAAAGAAGCGACTGTTCAAGTAAAGAAAGTATTAAAAATGAAAACGTAATCAAAATATGTTTTCGTCAAACGAACCGTTTTTCTGTTGTGCTTTAGATAATGAACACGGTTTATTTCAGCCAATTTTTCGTCCACTTTAAACTTTTCACAATTGCCTTGCGTGGAAAACTGCAAATGTACGAATAATAATCTAATTACCATCATTTTGTTTATCATTTTCACGATTTGTCACGGTGCTGATAAATCGAAATTTGAATGAAACCTGCATTTTCTAAATTGAAAACCATGTTCGCTTGAATGAAAACAAAAAAAATCTCAAGATCCATAGCGTTTTATCTTTTTTTTCTTAAACTAAAGTTTGATCAAAAATTCCGAGTTAAAAATATCTGATCTTATCACGTTTCATGACGCCCGCCCGGCGCCTTGACAAGTCTGGAATTTTCCCTTTTTCTTTCCATTGACATCCATCGAGTTTCGTCTTTAAAATCCTTTCCCTAGTAACTAAGGAGTTCAGTTAATATCATTTTGGAGCTACCTTGAACGACAAACTTCTTTTTGCGTTTGGTCACGCGGAAACAAGTTAGCCGTTCACAGCTGCTCAAAAATGGTAAAGATGTTTTAGAAGTGAGAGTTTTATAATATAATTGTTTTCATTGACTGTGGCCCTCAAATTCCAGGAAATGTATCCAGAGGCTATTTTCAGCTTATCAAACATATTGAAAAATAAACTAAAAAACCTTGTTGGTGCTAAGAAATCGTACTTATATTTATACACAATTTGATGCCAAGAATGCTGGAAATAGCATTTCAGAGCTTCTAGATTTCAAAATTTTCTGGGGGGGAGGGGCATGCCCCCAGACCCCCCTAGCAAAAGGCCTTGCGGCCCCTTGTCAATACCGTCGCCTACTATTCTCAAACTGGCTGCCTCCTTCAAACTTTATTGAAACCCCTGCACATCATCAACTCAGTAATAAAACCAAATTATCTTTTAAATGGAGGGGCTTATATCCGAAGGGGCTTATCACTGGAATAAAAAGCTGTTTCAAAACAAGCTATAGCAGCACATGTTGATCAAAATAGATTTTTTACTTAAGATTTAAAACATCATAATAAAACAAATTCAAAACAAGGAAAGCTAGAGAGGGGCTTATTACCTGAAGGGGCTTGTAATATTATAACTGGTCAGGAGTTATTTTTGGTTTACAAGTAGATGGGCCCATAACCAGGTGGGCTCGTAAGCGACAGTTTACAGGGGCACCCAGCACTTTTTAGATCAAAGCCTTGTAATAATTACCATAATAATATTGTCACTGAAGTTGATCACTATAGGTAATTTACTTACTAAGCTAATTTTTCAAGCATTAAGTCAAAGTCAAAAGTGTAAAATGTGTTTACTTTTCTTTTTAAAAAGAACATAATTTTATTGGACATGAGGAGATCCACAACAGTTTAAACTAATAGAAGAGGACTGCAATCTGTACCAGTGGTAGACAAGTTTCAAGACGACACTGAACAAAAAAAACAGACCTGTAATATGAGCAAAGGCCTTCACCTTTCCATCTCGCATCAGAGGAAGGACAGAATGGCAGTAAATCCTGGTTGGCACAAGAAGAACTTCACCTAGTTTGGTAACAGACTGTAGTCCCTCAGTAGTGCTAAATGGACTGGGGGAACTGTAACTTAATTCACATTTGTCGATGATTTGCCGCACCAAACTGAAGCCATTGCTGTGAATGCCAGAAGAAGCTAAACCAATGACCACATCATCTGCAGTGATATTCTGCGATTGAGGAAGAACTTTGCCTCGATCAACGGCGCCTACGGCAAACCCAGCAATGTCGTATTCACCAGATGAGTACATCCCTGGCATTTCCGCTGTCTCCCCTGAGATAAAAGCAACATAATATTACAGTACTTTTACATCTAGCAAACTCATCACTTAAGAAAGAAGTAAACACTATAAGAAAATACCCAAAAGAACAAAAGCATGCAGATTGGTTTAAAATCATGTTCTATAACTCGATAACACAGATCTGCTGATGTAATGACGAGGCAAGCAAAGAGAATTTACATCTTGTTGATCAAAGTAAACAAGCTGCTTTTTCTTTTTTTCATCGCAAAATAATCTAAAACTGCTGGAATTGACTAGTGCATTACAGATTGATAGCCAGTGATTAATTTATTCACCTCCCAAAAGAGCACATCCAGCTTGTGAACAGCCCTGTGCTATACCACGAATAACTTCCTTGGCAACACCCACATCCAGCCTACCAGTAGCAAAGTAGTCCAAGAAGAAGAGTGGCTCAGCACCATGAGCGAGAATGTCATTCACACACATTGCGACCAGATCAATACCCACTGAACTGTGCATACTAACATCTTGTGCAATCTGCAATCAACACCAAACAGATCAGAAAAAGAAGAGTGCCAGTTGTATAGTGTACAAAACGACTCTGCTTTTGACTTGGTATATAAGGCTTTCCAAGTACTTTTGAAGTAACACGCATCTCGTTTCTCACAAGTGCACTAGAAGTACCAATACTTCGAATTCGTCGGTATTCGAAACTGTTTTGTGTATTAAGACGTCTGTATCATATTGTATCGATTATCGCGGTAGACACGATTGTGTGTGCACCATGTGTGTCTTATAAATTATCAAGAATCCATCAATTTTGTTTCATGTACATCGGCCAAACCTTTCTTTTGTTCAAGTCAGTAATGTTTAGTGACACGAAAGAAAACTGTGAAAAAAATGGTGGCCCGAACTCCTGGGGGCGATTACGGTAGCATACAAAAGGATTGATCATTAAACCCCGACTCACTTTTTATTCACACTAGTCTTGTAAACATGCAACACCATGCTTTGATTATGAACCTCAAATAACAATTTATTCATACTTGTGAACATGCAAAACCATGCTTTGATTAAGAAACCTTGACTAACTTTTTTTCATACTTGTAAACATGCAACACCACGCATTGATCATGAAACTTGAAGAAAAATTTCAAGAACTTTTCAAGGTTAGATGGAGTTCAAAAGACTTTTCAAGGACTTAAATATACATGTACCTGTCAATCACATGTACGTGGTAGTTCTACTAATTAATGAGTAACCTTAAGTTTTGTTCCGACCCCATCTGTACCACTGACAAGCAAAGGATCTGAGAAGCCAGCGGCCTTGAGATCAAAGAAGCCTCCAAATCCACCAAGATCAGCTGTACAACCCTTGCGAGCTGTAGATGCAGCCAATGGCTTGATAGCATTTACAAGCAGGTTACCAGCATCTATATCCACACCAGCATCAGAATACGTCAAGCCTTTGGGTCTATACCGTCAATAAATAAAACCAGTGTAAGTTTGTTAAAAAGGAAACTTTTGCTAATCAGGTTTAAAACTTTAATCCAAAATGTATCTCTTAGGCTTTCCAATTTTATTTAGAGGTTCCTGGTTCAAATCTTTCGTCCTTCATAATAAGCTCTCCCCCTAGCGTATTGTTTTTAACAAGCACTCCTATCCTAACAAGTGCCCTTATAAATTTATTACGAATTGTCCCATATGACAAACTGACGTTTGTTTTTTGACATAACATGAATGGACTAGAAAAGTGAATTATGTAGTGAATACACAACTTAAAATAAACAAGAGCATGAACTAACTTGCTGAATCCCTATTGTTACAGTTCTTGAGTAACAAGTAAAATAATTTGCTGTTAATTCATCATTAAAGTGCTTAATCATCATCATCATAATCTCCCCATCTCTAAGAAATGCTTCCTTTTCAATAAGCACCTTTCCTTAGGATTCCAAAAATAAATCAGCACCCAGGAAATTTTGTTCAATCATCAAGGTATTCTTTACTCAGTATAATTTATAATTAGAAATAATGTACATAATGGCCAATTCCCTCTATGAAATATGCCTGCAGGGAATCTTGGTGCCATGGGAGTCATTATCTTACACTGGATATTTGTTTTGATTCCCTGCAGGCACATCTCAGAGAGGGAATTGACCATTCAATGGTAACTACATACTAAAACAATGACACTTCAATAACGTCATTTATTAAAATACCCCACACCACCACACTGATGAAATAACAAATTACATATTAAGAGTTCACATTCGTGGCATTGGTCTCTGGGTTACTTGATTGACTGATGCTCTCAGTCTATAATCATACCTGCAAGCTCTTGATGCAATGTCACTTCTGTACTGGATTCCATCAAAGCAAACCTTCCTCATACCATCATAAGCTGTTTTCTGGGCATCATCTATGCCTTGTGCAAGACCAACAATTGCCATTACTCTTCCACCCGAAGTGACTAACGCTTCTTCTTCTTTACCTTCGACCTTTTTTACAGCAGTCCCAGCATGAAACACAACTACGTTATCCGCATCCTTTGTAAAGTAAAAGCAAGGAATTCAAATTGAATTTGCTAAATCACATGAATGTGCACTGTGCTTTCAGAAGGAGGGCAACTGGTTTTGACAAGTGGGCAAAACGTTTTTAACAGAATTTCGTTATAAGAAAAACTCTCCTGTAGATGGTCAAGCCTGGCAGGCAAAATCACCCTCAAAGTCGGTCAATATGCCCAGTGCCTTTGCCTTGCCCTTAATAAAAAAACCTGGTGTTACATGTATGATCAATAAACTATATATGTTTAGTTGCTGGATTTCAAACAAAACAGCAATGAACCACAAAAATACACAAATTTAATAGTCTTCCTTACTTATTATGATAATCATTATCTTCAAGCCTGACAAACATGTGACTGACGGTGTAAAGTCAAAAACTTGAAAAAGAAAACACACCTCCAAGTCTTTCAGTCCATGAATGACACACCCTTTCTTTACAGAGCCAGGGTAGCCAGCACTTGCTGCAACCACACCCACAGCATACCTATCTGTATACCACAAGGGCAGGGACAGGCTGAGGTCACCATTCACACACTCCATTAGGGTCGCATAGAGATCACTCTTTAGAAGCGGCATGATTACTTGTGTCTCTAAACAAAAAGCCATCCATCATTAATTCAGATGACAGCTAGTGCCAATCTACAAGCACTAACATTTGTAGATATCAGGGTTCAACTTTCATGAAAAAATCTTGCAGCTTGCTGGCCCCTAAGTTTTCAGATTTACATGTAGTTACCAGCAAAAGTATTTCAGTTAAAAGCGTGAAAAGTTAGTCGCCAGTGAAAAACAGTCAGTCCCACTGGCAACCCCAGTGGTTGCAACGTCAAGCTCTGGATAGTAATAGTTTGCTATTGAAGTGATTTTCTGTTTCAAATGTTACATATAACATCCGTACTTGTATATTAAATCTACCTTTCTTCAGTTGTAGCAGACTAATACATATGCTGCAATCTGGTAGAGGTAGCTATTTTGTACACTATCAGAACTCAAAATCTAATTCTCCAATAGAAAATCTCATGAATGTTTTGGAGAACTTGAAAAAGCTGTTAAAAAACTCACCTACAAGTTAAGAGTTTTGTAGTCTGCCTGTGAGATTATTCTGCACTTCACATAGGTAAAACAGAATGGTTTATCATGATAAAACAATTGAGTAAAGATAATTGTTTCCCGACTCCGTAGTACACATAATAAGAAATGAGATACCAAAGCTAGCAGAGTCCATGCTTTTAGTGATGATAATATTTGACGCTGTCACAATGGGTTTCTCAAGTGAATTTAATAACAAAGAAAAAGATGCTGAGACAGTGTCAAACGCATGTAATTGCTAAAACATTGACTCTGCTTCGGTATCTCGTTTTTTATCATGATAAAACAAATCAGCTTTACTCTTACCTGGATCACCAAACCGGCAATTAAACTCTAGAACCCTGGGTCCATCAGCTGTTAACATTATCCCTGCAAACAGAACCCCCACAAACTGGCAACCTTCTTCTCGCAAACCATCAACTGTTTTTTGTAGAACATCTCTAGAAATTTCTTCCTTCAGCTTCATGGAGATCTAATACATGGGTAGAAAGAAAGTACATTACTGCACCTTTCAATAACATGTGGACTTTAAAATTCAAAGTTGAACCGATAAATGCATTTTTCGGCACCGTCAATCAAATGTTCAGCGGCTACTATCAGCTTCGGACTATGTTGTCTGAACTGTGCTCAACGATTTGATTTGCTTACCGCGTGCTTGATAGTAGTTGGAAGCTGGGAGAAGCCGCTAAACATTTGATTGACAGTAGCGAAAAACACATTATCAGTTGAGCTTTGAATTTTAGAGTCTGCACGTTATTGAAAGGTGCAGTAAATGAAGTTTCTTTTCCACCAAGCTAAAAATTTAATATTAATTTTATGTTTGAAACAACCTGCAGGTCATGTGCACTTATTTTGTCCACACTATCAGCTGACGTATCAGCCAAGTACTCTTGGAAAACCATTGGTCACCGCTATCAGTTGACACTTGGTTGTTATTTTTGGTTGACACTCCCCCAGCTATTATGTAAAGATTAAACTGTCACTGGCATATCCATCAACTGTGGGTGTATCATTCAACTGCCAGTGATATATCAGCTGGACGCCATTGGTATGTTGTGTATTGTTAACTGCTGTATTTCCTGAAATGGTCCGAAATAGGTAGGTGGGTATTCTTTATTTATCCACGGTATTAATTCACATTAACATGCTCTTCCATCGGGCCGTGCTTAATTAACTAATTAAATTATATAATTATCTAAGGTAATAATAGTTAAGGTAACAACTGCTAAAGGCCTGCCACTCTTAAAGAAAAGAAATAAGCTGAAAAAAAGCTTTTGTATACATCGGTGATAAGTACTAAAATGCCACTGGCAAGAGCTTACAGAAAAGAAGACTATTAAGAGACTTACCTGGGGACAAGGTGCATACGCACCCATCCCTCCTGTGTTGGGACCCTGATCATTGTCTAACAAACGCTTGTGATCTTGGGCAGGAGGCATGACTGCTACTGTCTTACCATCAGTAAAACAAAGCACCTGAAACAGATAACAGCAACGATAAACTCCTGCAGGGATTTTACAGTACCGAGCTACTTCTTAACATATCTTTCAACACTTCTAAGAACGAAGCATTGTAGAAACAAAAGGAACTATTCAAAGTCAATGAGATACAATAGAGTGGCCACTATTCTACAATTTAGCCAAACTCCCTTACAGAACAATTCAATTCCACAAAATCTCTTCACAGGTTTTACAGACATTATACTGTGATTATGACATAAAAAGTGTTAATAATTTGAGATAAATCGATTAAATACTTACAGAAACCTCTTCTCCTTCTAATTTTTCTTCAACTACTATTGTTGATCCTGCCTCACCAAAAATCTTGACCTAAGAAATAAGAAAATTTTATTTACTGCCAAAATAATTATGGTGTCTTTCAATAACACACAAACCCTTACGTTCAAAACCTAATTACTTTTTCACTGACATTACGAGAAAAAAAATGATTATCAACAAACCTTGAAAAAAAGAAACAAACAACATGCATCAAAATGGCAAATATTATTCCAACCTATGCACAAGAACTTTAACTTCTTTTTAAAATTATGGGGGACCATGCATGGCTCTAAACATGCCACAAGACAGGGATGTAGCTAAAGTTTTTAACAGGCAGGAATCTAGCAATGATAGGCGGGTATTTGGGCCGAAGGTCCACTCTAGCATGCCTTTGACACGTCATACCTAGGGGGTCTGGGGGCTTCCCTCCCCCTTCCCCGGGAAATTTTGAAAATGCATACTATTGAAGATGTATTTTCCTTGATTTTGGGGGCGAAATCATGGGCATCCAGGACAGACTTTTATCAGGTAACAGGTAGTAAAGAACTGGAGTGTTGACTGTTTTTATCGTTTATTAATATTTAGTTAACTGAAACCCAAAATGATAATTAAGTTAATAAGCAAATAGTTTCAAGACTCAACATTTGTTTCAATTTTTCCTGTAAGTAATTTAAGAACTGATGAACAATAAAATTTACATCTGATTCTGATTTCTCTGTTTTCGTATTGTTTTACAAATCAAATACCCGATCTTCAAACACCCTTTCAATTGCAACATAGTGAACATAACTGCTCTCATCTTTCTTTTTCCCGACATTACAAAGCAATAATAGATACGCAATTTGGCATTCATTATTTCACGTACATGAAGTACAAATACCGCTGGCCATTGACCCTGCAAATAGACGAACGAAGCAAATGATACGATCGTCGCACTAGATAATGGAGTGTTTACAATCCTTTCAGTTCAGGTAAGACAGCAATGAAGGTGTAAACAAACAAAATGAATAAATATAAATCTTCTGACAACATTTAAAAACATTTTGGAGAAAGAAGTAGTGCTTTACAGCCGGAAAAGTCGCATTCACAGCCGGTTAATGGCAATTATCTACATCCCTACAAGACTGAAAAATGGCGTGTAGTGGTGACACAAGACTACCTTTATCGTCCATCTCTCGCTGCAGCAACAGTGCTTTCAGTTGAACGTTATTCACTCGTTGTATTTTTGCAGCAACAGTGCTTTTAAGAGCTAAAGTCAGTTGAACATTGTTCGCTGGTTGCATTTAGGAGTTGATTGAAAACACAAATCGTTTTTAGCTGAAAGCACTGTTGCTGCAGCGAGAGGTGGACGATAAATTATTATTGTGTCACCACTACACATGCTCCCAGTCAGCCGGATTAATTTCCCGCCGTTTCCGGTAATATCCCCAGGGACTGTGGCACAGTCAATTTGAATGATAAAAAATTGCCCCGTGCCTCTTGATGGCTGGAGGCGACTTTGTCACGATGGCGTGGTCACTAAGCTAGAAATTCAAATCATGTGCCCAAGATAACTGGTTACGCTTCGAGACAGGGCAGAAAATTGAAAGCTACAGTTGGAAAACCAGCGATTCTCAGGTGTTTAAGATAAACATTGGAACCTTGGGAGAAAGCGAATGGAAAGAATAGTTATTGGCGGCTACTATAAGGCAATTTTGGCGAGATGAGACCATTATCGTGGAATTTATGAAACTTTGAGTTCGACCCATTTGGCAAGTTACCGCTATTGAGTTGCCAGTCTTTGGTTTTTCTTTAGGGGAAGCAAACCGCCAGAAAGTAAAACTCAACGAAATGGCTCTAAACAGCCTCCAGGAACTCAGAAACATCAATAAAATGCAATGCAAACATAAGGTAAGCCACTTTTATTAAATTCTTTTCTATTCGTAGCACTTGGAGCAATTTTCGAAGCTAAAACGGCTAAAATTGCAACATAATCGCCAACAGCATTATGTCACATATTAATCATATTCAACGTCTGGGCCGCTTGTGCTCCCACCCCACCTTTAACCCCCCTACCCCTCCTTATACCACCCTAAGCATGACCCACCTGTAGCATATCTTTCACAGCCTTCATGGCCTCTTCTTTGCATTCAGCAACAACAACTCCTTTACCGGCCGCCAAACCACTAGCTTTCACCACCAAAGCTTCATAATCCGATAATTCAATATGTTTGCATGCTTGCTCCGCGTCTGTGAAAGCTTTCCAGCGTGCCGTGGGAATATTGTGCCGCTGCATAAACTCTTTCGCAAATTGTTTACTGGACTCGATTCGGGCGGCACTTCGACTCGGCCCGAAACAAGGAATATTGTTCTCTTTGAGACAGTCTCCCAAGCCATTAGCTAGCGGTGCTTCAGGT
>OZ026598.1:33931704-33944204 GCA_964020085.1 Micromussa lordhowensis | reverse complement strand
TAGTACATTTTCATAAAATGCAAATCAGATGCTACAATGGCTGAGGGTAAAACGACAAAGTGTAACTGGTCAAAACAAAACATGAAAAATGAACATCCCTTTTGTCAATATGTACTTTAAACATAAAGTTTATCAACATAATATAGTAGTATAGTCTGTAATATCACCAGTCATTAAAGAGAATTGGATAACAGTGATTTAGCAAAACACATGAGCATTTGCACTATACATCAATTGATAACAGAAAGTTTTGTTACAAAACACGCATGAGAAAATCTAAGAAATGAACTGAAAATGAATTAACCCTATGGAAAAATGACACATGTATGTCATAGAATAACTCGGGAATAAGAATTAAACAGTTTAAATGCTTGACATGCGTTTGCTGACTGCATTTGAGAATTTTGTTTATATCAACAGTTAATTAGGTTATAATAAGTAATAAACTAGTATACTTTATCTTTGCTTTTCACAGATTCCACTGAGGGAATTACTCCAACTGTTGGCTTTTTAAACTCCTCATTCTCGCTGTACAGATTTAATGTTACACTTTTTGATGTCGGAGGTGGAGCAAGAATTCGCTCAATTTGGAAAAATTACTATGCAGAGGTAAGAAACAGTCATTTGGCAGTACCGTATATGTGATATATTTTTATTATGCTTCTAGTTGGTACTCACCTGTGATCACTTGTACTGGTGCTTACATTGTAAGACAGATAATATTTAGGAGGTGCATGTGCAAAAATTCATTTTTTTATCAGGAAACAAAACTGGCAAAAACACAACTGCCAAACTCTGCCTCAAGGTGGACTTTTGCTACAAGTCATTTGCCTCCGAGATAGTTCTTGCTAGAGGCAGTAGGGTTAGTGGGTCATCACCAACTTATTTTATTTATTATTTTTAAGTCATTTGGAATAGTGTTTGTCGTGGATGCCAGTGACACAGACAGGCTTGAGGAATGCAAGAAGGCACTTCATGAAACAGAGATGCAACCTCGTGTGGCAGGGAAACCTTTACTTGTGTAAGCAGTTTGTGTCTAGATTGAAATAACATAAATTAAAACGGTGTATTATCTAGAGTACCTTTTTCGTCAAATAATTTGTTTCAAATAATTTATTATACATGTAAACCTCATAGTGTTAAAAAAACTGTTATAAGAACAAAGTCATGTAATTTTTTAACCAGAGAACGCTTTTATATTTTAATATGTAATTTTTTGTTGATCTCATAACTTTACTTGAAAGTGTTATATATCATGACAACCTTTTCATTTCTCACCTTTTGTGTGTAATTACATGTTTTGAATGTGCGACAGTGACAATAATTTTCCAAAAGGTGGATTTTGCTTTAACATAACATTTATCTATTACTTTTCTAAAAAAAAGCCTTGGCAATAAACAGGACAATGAGGGAGCTTTGAATGAAGATGAATTACACAGACGGCTTGAACTTGATACACTTATTGGAAGATACAAGTGTCCTTGCCAAGTGGTAAGTTCATGTGTATAATTATTTGAATAGCAATGATATTACAGAGTGTGCAATGTTGGCTGTACTTTCTCTTGACTAGTTACAAAATACATTTACATGCACATCTGTATAAATAACATAAAAAATTAAATAGACATAACTCCAGTAGTTGACAAAAGTATTCTAACTTATCTTTTTAATATTTTTGACTAGTTTTGCTGTACAGCAGTGCTTGGTAAAGGGAATAAAGTTGACAGACAAATAAAGAAAGGTAAGTGTATGTCATAATAATTGATTTGTACAATAAAATTTTTATTGTCAATGCTGTAAACAGCACAAAGATAAAATCCTGCACCACCAGTTTTGTAATGACTATTTACTGTAAGAGTGCATGTTCCTAAAATAGTGGTTTGATTTTTTGTCCTACACCTGCTTGTCATATCACATGCATAGGTACACTGTCTCTATAGAGCATGTTTTTGATTTTGATTGCGTTGTATCTTGTTGCAGGATTCCGTTGGCTTTTATCAGAGATTTCTAAAGATCACGTTGATCTGTCAAGAAGAATTGAGAAGGATGTGGCAGAACAGGTGAATAAAACAAATTGGTGTTGACTCAAAAGTTTTTTTAAAAAAAGGAGCTGATTGCTTGATATTTAGTCGGCATAATGTCACCTCAAATAATTTAGTATATTATAATCTTTGTTAAATGCTAAAGATGTTTTAAGCATTTGACACAAGATCATTATTTACTAAAGGAGCTACATCATGGTTTGTGCATCTCGAAAAGTTAAGCCTAAATTTGTTAAGTTTGTTTTTTTTTATCGGTGTTAATCTCTTCCATCCTTAACCATCCTTGTTTCTTTATGGGTTATTATTTTCTTTTTGGTGTTTGTCTATCTTAGTATAATATTTTCAAGTTTCCTTCAATTCAAAGATAATTTTGTACTTGGCCAAAAGAACTTTAAATACTGTGACTCAGAGCTCCTTTAATAATTTTGGTGTTAGGTGACAACTTTTGAGCTTCATTGTGTTGTCTGTTAGTTTTGTAATTGATTCATAGTTAGTATCAGCATCCCAGTTATTACAAGTGGAATAGTCAAGGTATTCTTTTCCCTTTCTTGTCTTAGAAAAAAGCACAGGATGAAGAGAGAGATCGCAAGAGAGAACGGGTCAGAAGAGCTAGAGAAGAAAGGTAAGTGATGTGATCATGACATTCTGAACTCCTTTTCAGTATTTAGGTGATTTAAGATCTGAGTAATGTGTTTTTAAAATAATTTTTTATTGAATCACCTTTTGTAACCAGAGAGAAAGCTGAAAAGGAGGCTGCAGAGAGGGCCAAGCAGCAGCAGGTAGAAGAATCAGATGATGGTGTTGTTGTTAGCAAGGTAAAGTATCATTATTACTACATGTCAAGAACAAAGAATAGTTTATACACGTTACTTCAGTGTTTGAAAATGTTATGTTAATCTTAGTTAGTATAGCCTTTAACCCCCAGGGGAGTGGGATTTATAAGAGACATGCAGAATTTGTTTTGACTGTGCAGACTTTTCATTCAGTTGCCATTGAACGGATATTTTCTATCATGTATAAATAAATGCTTTACCTTACCTTACTTACCTAGCAGTGATGAAGACACAGCATTCAAGTAAAGCTCTGGATAAATGTTTTTGCTGATCTACTTAACATTTCTTTAAAATTAGGACAAAAAGAAGACAAAAGAGCGGAACACATCAGAACCACCAACCTCACCTAGGAAAAAGAAAAAGGGAAGAGAAACTAGTCCTGAGCCAGATGCAACAGAGAAGATAAAGAAGAAGAAGAAAAAGAAGAAACCTAAACCTTCAGAAGACCGGGAAATACAAGAAAATACAAGAGTAAGTTTGAGAACATTTTCCATAATTATTTCTTTCAGCTCAAAATAAACAAAAATAACAGAGAGAACACAGGGGTTTCATTAATGTTTTCAGAAGGAGGGCAACTGGTTTTCACAGGTAGGCAAAAGATTTTGAAGTGAACTTCTTTATATAAAAAAAATTCCTCTAGGTGGTCAAACCAGCAGGCAAACTCATCCTAACAGCTGGTCAATTTGCCCAGCCTTTAATGAAAACCCTGCAGAACAAGTAAATCAGTGTAAATTCTATAAAAGGTTCTGAAAGCTGCTTGCTCCTGTTTTCACTGAGCAACAGTCAACTCAGCTATGACTTATTGACTGTTTAGTATAAAAAAATTCAAGCTTAGGGTTCACTTTTTTTTGTCGTTAAGTAGACTTGCAGTAAAAGTGTGTTATTTGGAGAATGCAACCAAGAAATTTTCTTTTGATTTTGTGAGCAGGTTGAAGATGATGCTTGTGATGATAGGCTCAGTCCTGTAGACAATCACTTGAAGGAAGATAGGATGGAAACTCCTGATGAAACAAGAGAGAATTTACCAAAAGGAAGTGGTAATGATCTGAATGAAGGCTCACCAGTAAATGAAAATGCCACATCCGAAGAAAGTGAGGTAAAGAAGAAAAAGAAGAAAAAGAAAAAGAGAAGGCAAAATAAAACAGCTCCCATGGAAGATGATGACTATGAGCAATCTCCCCGCCCTGCATGGGACACTCCTCCTGGTACGTTAAATGGATTTCCAGCTGGCGTTGGTGTATCTCCAAGAAGATTAGAGCCCTTAGGGCCACCACGCCTGCCAGGTACTGTGTTTCTGATCGAATACAGCTGTCATAGTTTACATGTACTCTTGAAAAGTCATTAAAAATTTGCTAGATCCCTGAAAAGGTTTTAAAAATGAAAAAAAGAGAATAAATTATATACATGCAGGCTTTCACAAATGCTCTTTTGCCACTCAAAGATGGCAGGCAGCAGTAGACATGCATATAATAATTTTTTTGAGCAAATATTTTAACATTCAAAACTCTGTACCTAATTACTTCCACGTTGAAGAGGGGTTTTCTACTTTTTACCACCTTGTGAAGACAAAATTTCTGTGTGATAGTGAGAATAGAACTTGCGGAATTGAATTACTGTTCTCGAAAAATCCTTGAAAATAGATCTGAAGCCTATGATTCTTAACTTTGGTCTGTTTTAATTTCTATGTAGCCTTCAATAAGCTCAAAATCAGCATTCATGAATATTTCTTACTGCTGGTCTACACACATTTTTTTTATATATTTACTACTTGGGAGGATTTAGTCATGGCGACCAGTTTGTTTATTTGTTCCCCGGCACTTGACTGGAGTGGAAAATGTGTATTGCAAGACTCTGTTAGAACATGAAATAACACAATGCCCAAATGAATTTAATTGGGCTGATATTCATCTTTCCCAATTGTTATCTTCTCTTTCAGGTGGCAGAGCTTTTGCATCAGCATCAATACCAGAAGGCGATGAGGTATGCCTAAGAGTTAGTTGGTAAAGAGTTAGTTGGTATGTCTAAGAGTTAGTTGGTAAAACATGAAACACAAGCTCCAGGCCAGAGTTTACATGTGCATTCAATTGCAATAATAGGTTTTGATGCAGGCTAAAGTACCCCAGGATGGGAGTACATCACAGGATATCTCCTCTGGCCAGTGGTTGAATGCATACTGCTTGATTGTGAACATAACCTCTAGATAGTAATTTTGCTGTCTATGGGATCAATCTGTCAGAAAGAAAAGAAAAAGAAAATTCTTATTATGTGGCAATGAGATAACCCTGTGTGAGAAGTCAGGTCACATAGCAATTGTGAGATTTGTTTCTGAAGTTCAAAATGAAACTGGCAAAAAAAAACAAGGGTAGTGCTGTTGTTTGTTTTCATGTATTCTCTCATAAACTAGCTGCCTGCAGGTACATAAAAGCTGGATCAAAAATCTAAATTCACATGTTAAAAAGAAATTGTTCTCTTGGGTAACTCACGCTATTATAAACGATGAATCTGAAGCTTTTAAGTATATAGAAACTTACTGACAAAATATTACGTGATAAAGTTAGGCTTGTTCTTGTTTACTCTAGGACACCAGCTTCCTGCCTCCATTACGAGGGACATCTTGGACAAGAAACAGACCCAATAGCGAAGATTATGATGTAGTTACATAGGAAAATATTATTAATTACTGGAGGAAATGTGAACCATTGTTTTCCTAGCCACAGGAACAACACATTGTTATCTGCAGAGTTATTCCTCCCAATGGGTACCACCAGGAGTGGAGCCTGCAGCTTAATTTGACTCAATGCGGGGAAATTCATCAGCTCCAGCCATAGTATTAGTTTGAAGAATTTGATGATAATGTTATTTAATTGTGAAAGAGCTTTCTGGTAGTAATATTCTTTTCGTATTGTCATCTTCATGTTTGTGCATGAATGATGTAATACAATGTATAACAATTACAAGACCATGTTTGACCAGGCTTCCAAACAAGGCATATCACTGTACTTTTGACGAACTTCAAGGTGTTTAGAAATGTGACCAGTGAAACACTGTTTTTAGTGTTTGATATATCTTCACAATCTAAACTAAAACCAAGGAGAAAATGGAAAAATTTCATTGTAAAATCTATGCTAATGAAGATCAGACATCCAAACCAAATGCGGTTACAGTTTCCTTTGTTTAAACTTGATGAATTATTAATGAGTTTCAGAATTTTTATTGCTATATTAATGAGAAACCACATGATCAAGACATTAAGGATTATTATGCTCCAAGAGTTTTTTTTTTTTCTCAGAGGGCCCTTTATCTGAATGTTTTTACGAAATCCAAGCAAATGACTCCTGCTGGACATTGAGTCAGAAAAATTGGTCTGATTGGCTGGCCTACTGTGATTTAGCTGTCACACAATTTATCAAAATTTTAACCATCACACAATTTGTAATGTCAGTAGCTCTCTCAAAGGGAAGTGTCACATAATTTATTAAAAATAAACAATTGTTTCTTAAGATTTAAGAAAAGAAGCAACATGTTATTAATTATACACTGAGGATTGCATGGCAATGTGAATGCCTTTTTAGCATGTTCATACAAAGTGAAAAAAAGGATTATGCAGCCTTCTTATTCTCCTGTACAATATTTAAAATGTTAATATGTGAATACAATATTACATTTAGTTATCTTATCTTAGTATAATTACTCAGGTGATTATAGAAATCCTCGCGCTCTCATTGGCCGAGAATGGCGTCATATTCCGCTATAATCACCTCCGCAGAGGTGATTATAGCGGGAGGACAAATTTTCAAAATAGCTGCCTCGCGCTCTGTCAATGTGTCCGAAGAGGAAATTAATTTAATGAAAGAAAATGCCATTCCAAGGAATACCAAACACGCCACAAAGTTCGGAATGACACTCTTTAAAGATAAGATATGAAAATTGTACGAAACGTAGCTACGAAACCATTTAAATTCTCGTGAAAATTTTGCTTTTGTAGACATTCATGAATAAATCAATGGTTTCAAAAGAAATTTTGACTACTGTAATGACCTGTCTCGTTGTTGATAAGAATAGAGACCACGCTTAAACCTCATTCGATTTGTTTTTTACCACAATATTAAAGACAACGAAAGAAATCTTTGTTAAGATTTGTTGACAATTGAAAACACCGACTCCGAGTTGAAAGTGCACGCGCTGCATTATGCAAATGAGCTACTTGTACGCGTCAGACTTTTCTTTCAAAAACTTTTGCAAAGTCGCTAACATGCAGAAGCAATAAGGGAAAATTGTTTGGGAAAAGAGCGTATCCATTGTCGATAAGAGTACAGACCACGATAAACTACATTTTGATTTGTTTTAACCCGGTATGAACGTCAAAGAAAATGTTTTTTCTTCAGAGCGCGAGTTCAACAAGGCATTGCGTGACACATTTAAGTTCAAGTTCAAGTTCAGTTTATTTGCGGGCTGCGTGGTATGAACTCTTTCCTTTGTTTAGGTATTTCTATAATCACCTGAGTAATTATACTAAAACAATTATTCGCCTCAGGCTCGTGAATATTGGTGAATATTCCCCTCGACTTCGTCTCGGGGAATATTCACCAATATTCACTTCGCCTTCGGCGAATAATTGTTAAATATATTGTGTCGTCTAGTCACTATAAATAAATTAAGTAACATAAGCAAGTTGAGTGTTGTGCATGCTCATCTGCAGAGCCTCGGTCCCTCTGGTGAGGTGTCGGCATGAGGAAGGTGGCTCTGGAAAACTCATGATTTGATTGGCTGGATTCTTGAGCTTTCTAAGATTTGTACTAACTCAATGCCCGGGCTCAATGCTAGTTTCCTCCCTGGAAATATCCCTGGGTTGATCTCTAACTGAATTGTTCACTCTCAAATTACCCAACACAAAAATATTGATCATGTTGAAGGTCATCCCAAACTTGAGTGACTCAATATTAATAAAGAAAGTTCCTCTTCTCTTTTAAAATTTTTCACTTTTTTATGGCTAGGGGGGTCCCAGATGGGAGGTACTTAAAATGTTTATACATACATACATACTTTACTTGGTGTCTTACACATAGTACATCGACAGTAACTAGTCCAAATACATTTACAATATACTAATTTTCTAACTTTTTTTTTTCTAATTTCATAACAGTCATGTATATGCTTTGCAATTATTTTCTGTAGCTCAACATTATTACTGGGAGGATTTAATAGCAGAAAAAAAGGTTTTCTGTCGACATTTTTGCGATTGGGATTTTAAGCTTCTTAGATAAACATTCAAACAGAGATTTTCGTTTTTCTTGGTAAACTGAGCAAGAGATTAAGAAGTGTTTTTCATCTTCTGCTTCTTTCTTACACAAAGGGCGGATTCTTTCGTTCGGTTTCTTATATGGCCCCGTGTAACGCCCTGTTTCTATTACCAATCTATGATTACTAAGTCGTAGTTTTGTCATGGTGGTTCTGTGCCGGATGTTGGTGACCTGGTAGAGGTAATCTTCACATCTGTAATTATCTACTTTTTTACTTTACTGTAGGTTCGCATTTTGCTGCTTTGATTGGGATCTTTCCTTAAGTCATTATTCATCTCGCTGGACCACCTTTGTAATTCAATATCCTCTAATCTTTGTTTAATAACGCTTATAATTTCTACATCTGAAAAATGTGTTTTTTCCCAAAGATTTCCTAAACCTATATGATATAAAAAGTTCTTGATTTTTTGACTCCAAAAAATTTTATCTTTAAACCGTTTTATGTCATTATAAGCCACTTGAGTGAATGAGATAATTTGTGACAATTATTCTCTTCGTGATTTGCTAACGTAACTAAGCCAGAACTTTAAGGTTCTGCATTGGGCTGCAATTCGCAGTGGAAACCTGCCTGTTTCGGCCCTACAAGCATTATTGTCGCAATATTTATTCACACCTTATAGCCATTTTAAAAATTTTTTTTGAACGAGTTCTTCTGGGTCTGTGTCAAGTTTGCCATTACAGTCAATACCCCAGATTTCACTACCGTACATGAGTATGGGGGATATTAATGCATCAAATAGCTTAATTGTGAGTTTGATGTTCTCACTGAAGTGATTTCCCATCTCCCTCCGTAGCTTAAACATAGCTTTAAGGCTAGCTTTTTTCAATTCTTGCCTTGCTAGGGTGAAATTTCCACATGGGCACAATATCAGCCCTAGATACCGATACGATTTTGCGTTTTCCAATTTGTTTGTTTCGTACTTAAACGAATAGTTATTTAGCGATTTGCCGCTGTTGTTGAAGATCATGATTTTGGTTTTGTCTATAGGTTCACGGTTAGGCCTACCTTTTCGCAGTATGATTCCAACTTGTTGAGAATACTTTGTAAACCTTTTGCAGATCCAGCAAATGATCACTAAATCATCTGCATACAACAAACAGTTCGTCACTGACTTCAGTTGTTGAGGCTATGTTTAGTATTTCACGTAAATCACTCTGATAGATATTAAAAAGGGTGAGGTGATAGCATGCATCCTTGCTTGACACCCTTATACATAAAAACGTTTGGGTTATTTTGTTTTCAATTTTGACTGCTGACTTGTCATTCGAGTACATAGATATGATTACTTCTAAAAAGTGTCCTTCTATACCTACTGTTCTGAGTTTGTCGAATAATTTATTTCTGGGTACACTGTCAAAAGCTTTGCTAAAGTCGACAAAACAAGAAAATAGCAAATTTAGTTGTCTTTGTGGTTTCCATTTTACACTGATACTTGTCGATTAGCATTTTCAAGATGAAAATACTATCAGCTGTACCATGCCGATTTTCCTAAAGCCACCTTGTTCGTTTTCCAGAATTCCTTTTTTTGTCGCATAGTCGTATAATCTGTTGTTAAGAATAGATGTGAATAGTTTACTGAGCGAAGACAGTAGAGTGATGCCTCAGTAGTTTTCAACTTTAGATGGGTCTTCTTTTTTGTGTACTGGTACAATCAGTCCGAAACTCCGAAACTCCGAAACGCAGAGGATATTTGCCAGTGCTTAAGATTCGATTGAATAAAGTCATTAAGTGTCTCTTAATAAGATCCTTCCATACTTTTAATACTTCATTTAGAACATTGTCTATGCCTGGAGCTTTATTCACTTTTAATTTACATACGGCAGTATCGAACTCTTCATCCGATATCAAATAGTCTAAAGGGCCTGTTTCGTTGTCTTTGGGTTTTCTGAAGGCCTCCTTCTCTGCACAGTTGTTTTGAGGCCCCTCATTCTGTTGTTTCAAATATTTGTAAAATTCTTCCGCTCTTGCTATCTCCACTTTTTCTGTTTTTCTTTTCCTGAGATTAAACTGATATAGTGCCAATCTGTTTCCACGTGTCTTTGGAGTTTCGGTAGTCAATGTCCGCTATTTTTTTACTAAAATACAAGCATTTTTTTTAAACTCTTCTTTTTCTCATGCAAGAGTGTTCTCAATTGAGTATTCCCAGGGATGTGGGAAATCCGTTTCCCAAGTGATTTTAGGTTTTCTTTTTCCGTTTCACATTCTTCATCAAACCAATTTTTCATTTGTTCCCGTTGTTGTTGTTGTTTTTTTTTTGAGACTTCAAACCAGCTGTTTTGCATGCCTCAACAAAGGTAAAGTCTGCATACGAGCCAAGCGACCCATCAGGCCGGAGCTTATCCCGGTTTCTGTAGCATGAAGCGACTAGGAATATTTCTACTCCCCCCTGGATGGGATGCTAGTCCATCGCAGGGTTACCCCCAGCATTAAATTCGCCGGTACCCATTTATACACCTGGGTGGAGAGAGGCACCGTGAGAGTAAAGTGTCTTGCCTAAGAACACAACACAATGTCCCCGGCCAGGGCTCGAACCCGGAGCGCTCGCTCCGGAGTCAAGCGCACTAACCATGAGGCCACCGCGCCTCCACCATGCCTCAACAAGGGCTTGGTTTACTAATTCGGTTGCTATGTTAACATTGTCATGTGATAACGCTTCCTCCAACATGAAGTTCTTATAATTCAAAACTCCTTCTTAACTTATCCTTGAATTTGATGTTCCACCATAGCCTATTGTGTTCACTAAGTTTACAGTTGGATGATGAGCCAGTAGAATCCGATCTGGCCGGATTCGCTTTTATCGCATATGGTCTGAAATATGAGCCTTTAGAGGATTAACAATCAGATATTGTGCAATTTTTACAATGTTTTTGGAAGCTATGACGTAATCAACAACACTACTACTATTGTAGAGGAAGCAGATCTTTTTACTATCCAGATCGCCAACAATCCTTCCGTTTAGAATTCGCAAATTTAAAGCAGTGCAAGTTTCTAATAAGTTCGACCTCTAGAATTTATAGTGCCTGAGTCTTGCGACTGCCTTATGTATGGTTCGTTAGCTTCGTAGTCTTCGGGGACATTTAAGAAAGCATCGTCTGATATCGTTTCTTGCATATCGCCGGTTCGTGCATTGAATGATCACCATGAACGATAATATCGCCCTTTTGTGAAAAATGAAGCATTTCAACTTCTAATTCCCCGATTAAATCCACACTATTACTTCTTTCAAAATTTGATGGGCTTAGGTAAACAGTTCCGAGATATATATAATTTTGCAAATTAAAATAAGTTCTATCGAGTTTACACCAAATAGCATTTTTCCTTTCAGTTGAGACATACGAGACACCCTCGGATAGTTTTTGATTTACATATACAGATAGGCCTCCAAAAGCTCGTTTTCCTGATTTGTCTCGACACTTAATAAAATGTTTAAAATTACGAATATTAAGCTTTGCATCATGAGTCGCGTGCGTTTCGACGATTGCAAATATGCCATGCTTATTGATAACATCCATAACTTATTTCCCAGTGTACTACTATTATACCCATTAATGTTCCAGAAACCTAATCGTAGCGGACGTGTCATAAACTAGTGGTGAAGAGAAGAAAGTAATTTATCTTAGAAAAATTTCCCTGTCTCTTATGTATTCTGCTAAAAGATTCAATGCTTGGAGAGGTTGACTTATCTGATTCCGTGCTTGATGTTGCAAGTTAAGTGCTTGTGTTCTTGTTGGGCCTTCTAAGAGCGCGTTTCGGCGATTTACGATCGTGTTTGAAGTTCCTGGTACACTTTCGACATTTCTGCCACGTAAACCAAGGTGGTGTTTAATGTTTGTAACTAGTTTCCTGGTGCCGATTCTGTTATTCAAATGAACACCATTGTAGAACACTTGTTCATTTATGTTGCCATAAATGTCACTTTTCACCCTTTTGTTGTTAATGAATGTCACCTCTACTTGTGAGGTCACCTTTATATGTAGAGACTCTGTCCCAAGCTCCAAATTCGTACCCTTTAAATTCGTAAAATTCTGTTCTGAACAGAAAAGGTGACCCTTTGATATACCCTCCATAGGAAATGGCACTCCTTAGAAAATTCCTGCAGAGTTTGACTCTTTCTACTCCCCGCTCCTCGTCCTTCCCCCCCCCCCACCCCACCGATGCCTTTTGAAGGACACACCATCATCATCATCATCATCATCATCAACAACCTTTGTTTATACACGAAATCGTATCATTTTACATGGTCTTCCTAGGAATCGTGTTTAAAACTAGACTAAAATACTCTAAGGAACTATTGACTATAATCTTGATGTTAAAAATACAAAAA
>OZ026598.1:33901704-33926704 GCA_964020085.1 Micromussa lordhowensis | reverse complement strand
TGTGTTTGTGTGTTAGTTACATATGTAAATTGTTGTTAAGTACAAGAGCAAATAAAGTTGTTGTTGTTGTCAGTCAGCCAGTCCGCTAGCCACCTACATGTAGCCAGTCTACAAGCCAGTGTACACCCATTTGTCAGTCAGTCAGTCTGTCAATGTTTTTTTCTGTCTGTCTGTCAGTTTGTAGAACAGTTCATTTATTTTTCAGACGCTAATTTCAATTTCTACCATTTTAAAACAAAACTTCTGAAACCTGTCCAGCATTTTGTAAAACACTCTCACGGCTTTGGTTTTTTTTTTTGTTAATTGTAAGTTGGCCAGAATATTAGCCTCTTGCTGACGACTCTCACGATGATTTATTTAGGCACATGAAAAATTCATCAGTTGTTTCACGAGTGCAAGAGGAAGCCATGGGGGCTCGCAGTGAAGGAGTTAATGGAGTACCATTCTTTAACATTCAGCTCCAGGGTGAAGACCAGAAGATTGCTTCGTTCTCGGGTGCTCAACCACCCGAAACATTCAAAACCATCTTCCAGCGCTTGCTGACTCGCCTTAAAGGAGAATGGAAGGCGAGAACCCAATTTTTAGGAAGTCGTTTTTACGAAGCACATGATACGTCGTAATCAAATTGCTATGTTTTAGGATGTGAACTTACCTTTTAACCTGATTGCAACAGCAAAAAGCTCCGTGACAGAACAATTTGAACGTCCGCCATTTTGGAAGCCATTTTGAAGGCTTGGGCGCATAGCATGACGTCACTGCGCACATGAGAAAAACGCGCGAATTTCGAGAAGACAACATCAGCTCCAAAATGGTGGAATGTGCTGTAGTTGGCTGTTCAAACAGAACGCCTAGAGATTCGAAAAGAGGGATAAGTTTTCATCGACTACCCTTGAAAAATAAACCACTTCTTAAGGAGTGGCTGCGAAAGTTTCATTCACCTGAAATTTTATTTACGGCTTCCTCGATCTCCTTACAGCATAAACATTCTTTCTCTTGTTGTCCTTCCCAGTTTGCACAACACTCGCATACACACCACAATGTATTTCCCCTTCGGTGCTCATCTTGTCTCTCGTGAACACTGTCTTCCTCTGACTCCGAACTGTCTCGCATGGGTTCAAAAGAGTACGGTTCGATCTCAGCCATAATCCAAGCAATCCAAGCGGTTTCGACACGATCCGATCTTCACAAAATTTTGTTGCCCTGAAAAAGGCACCTGTGCGCAGTGACGTAACAACATGGCGGCGGGCATTCCTTTTATGGAAGAAACCGGATGGAAAGATGTCCAAAATGGCGGACGTTCAATTTTGAAAAATGACCACGGATTTTGAACTCGTTTCATCACTTTCGAGAGGTAAAATTTACTTTTCTTGCTTTTTACTTCAAATCTAAGCTATTTCAATAGTTTTAAGCTTCCATATAAAATATGACTCCTAGCCTTCCGTTCTCCTTTAAGGCTAGAGTTTAGAATGAAACTTAACCACTTATAACTCAGCCACTGAACCACTTTTAAACAAGGTAACTGGGCATTTAGTCCCCATGTGGATTAGCCCCTAACCACTTAGCGCCCAACCAGAAGTCAAAAACACAGTCTATTTCTCATTGCTTAAGCGTGAATGGGGACTAACCTGGTTGGGGGCCACTGGCTAGGGGCTTATCAGCTTGGGGGCTAAAAGACCGTTTACCCTATTAAATGGTATGCCATTGGTGCAGAAAGATCTCTTTTGACTGCATGATTATCTTGGAACCAATACTTACTGCTCCAGGATTTGATGTTGAAAGTTGCAAGAGATCAACACTGCACGAATAAAGAAATTTTTACACATACTTGTTTTTGAGATGGAACATTGAAGTATAGGTTGTTAGCAATATAGCATTAGTCAGTAGAAATGATCATGAGGTTTTTTTTAGAAGGAAATAACTGTAGCTTACAAAATTACTTTTCTGAGCATCGGATGTTTAACACACTATATTATTAATAATGGTTTACATACTTGGGAGAGTAGTCTAGTTTGGTAAAATAACGTTTGTGTGAGGAGCTTGTGACAAAATGATTATCTCAGAACCAAGTGTTTAACAGAATTCTAAGATTTGATGTTAGCAGTCACAAGGGTCAGTTGTTTGAGGGTTATCCTATGATGCGCACCTAGCTTCAGAACTGATTTGTAATGGAGCGGCTAAGCTTCCAGATCAGTTCTTGGTCTCTCACTAATATACACTTCTGCACCCCACTAGGCTACGAAGGGGCTCATGGGGGAGTCCCATACAGAAAGGACGGGGGGTGCTCGTCGGAATTTTGAAAAGAACCCCTAAGAGGTACCAAGATCCTGTTTTGTGGGCGTGGCTTGAATTATTTTTCACCCCTAAGAGATACCAATTCTAAAACAATACATAATCTCCTGTCATATTTTTTTCTGGCTTCATACCTTAAAAGGCACTGCAAAAGCTCCTGCTGTGGACCTTTTGAGACTGAACACTCTAAGAAGTACCAGAACTGCATCTCCTGTCCTTTTTGATTGTGAGTCCACCTGGGGTGGGGGCAAGGGTTCCCCTATCTGAGAGTATTATTACCATGTTGTTTTGGTAACAAACTATCAGGTGATGAACTGGTGCTTACCATTTACAAAAACCATCCGGTTGGAAAATTAAGGCATAAACATTAAACACTAAATGCGACGTCGAAATCACTATAAAGGGAATATAAAGTAGATCCACATCAGCTAGAGAGACTTAAAAGAGCAGAAAATTGCATCACATCAAATCACAGCCCATATTTTCTGAAGCTTCCCAAACGAAATGGCGCGAACCATTTGATTTTCCAACTGGAATTTCCAGTTTTCCCATGTAAATGGTAAGTACAGATGTGTTTTTCTGATTCTCTGTAAACTTGGTGAGTAAAGGTAAAAGTGGTAGTTTGTAACTGTTATGTATTCAACAAAAAAGTATTATCGTATGTCTCACAATGTAGTCACCTGATTACTGTCAGTCTTTATTCGGCGATGAGCTCAAAGGACAACGCTTCACCTTACATGGCATAATGGTTGGTATGCACATTTCCGCTGAGGGTTACCGATCGTTTAGCCCCCAAGTGGATTACTCCTTAGCCAGTTAGCCCCCAACCAGAAGTCCATTAGCCCCCATTGACGCTTAAAGAACGAGAAATAGACTGTGTTTTTGAACTTCTAGTTGAGGGCTAATCGACTTCTAGTTGCGGTCTAAACGGTTATGGGCTAATCGACTTGGGGGCTAAACGACCGGATACCTCGCTGAGAATTCGTTCCCTCGAGCGTCTGTCATTGAAACTTTTTCCTTTTGTTGTATTTCTTAGCGTTGGGCATCCATGCTTCTGGAATCTCAATTCCACCATCCCTGTGGATTTTTTAGGATGAGGTATTGGACCCTGCGTGTGCACCGGTGAGGGTTTCAATCAATAAACTTAGTCTTACCCCGAAATAGCGGAGTTCTGGTTGCGGGCAAGTTGAATATATCCTTAACCAGTGGTTAAAGGCTGACTTTGATGGAAGAATAAAAGTTTCAATTCTTTTTGACTAAAAAGATTGCGTTTCTCAGTGAAACATTCGTCACGCGATCCGCGTTATAATCGTGTTTTTATAATGTCGGCTTCAAAAGGCTCTTTGCCTCCTCAAAAAAGGAAGCATTGAAGCGGTTTTTCCTGCTATTGTTTACCACGTCAGCTGCTTTTTTAACAAATTGGGAAATCGTCAAATATATAAAGTTCTCTCTTTCGTTCATTTTCTGCGTTTTTTTTTTCTGTTAAAAAGTGCTGAAAATTCATGGCCAACAAGCGTACTGAGGGATTTAAACGGGGTGATGTAGCAGCTGTCGTAAGGTCTCACATGAGTGGCTCGATACCCTTAGAGTGAACAATACAACAAACAACAGAAAGAATGTCCCTAGCCCTAAAACAATAACAGCTGCTACAATGACCAAACAATAGCAGCTTACGAGAGCTGCTACACTTCTGTTTAAAAGATTTGTTTTCACAAATTAAACTCTCCGAGATTTAAAAGATTTATTTTCACAGATTAAACTCTCTGAGATCGTGCAGGTCATTTCAGTCCGTTTTTTTACGGTAACTGCAGAAATCTCGCGCGCTGATTGGCTAAATTTCTCAATAAGCGGACAGACACATGTCATGTTTTTTAACAAATTGGGAAATCGTCAAATATATAAAGTTCTCTTTCCTTCATTTTTTGCGTTTTTTTTTTCTGTTAAAAAGTGCTGAAAATTCATGGCCAGCAAGCGTAGCTGAGGGATTTAAAAGATTTGCTTTCACAAATTAAACTCTCTGAGATCGCGCAGGTCATTTCAGTCCGTTTTTTACGGTAACTGCAGAAATCTCGCGCGCTGATTGGCTAAATTTCTCAATAAGCGAGAGCGGACAATTGACAATTCGTTATCGTAAAAAAACAAATTGACGTTAGTCTTTGCATCTGTCCTGTTATCGACAATGTATTTTGTCATAACATTGTCAAAGTAGTCTGCAGCTACTTTGACATGACAAATAACAAGACAGACGCATGAAAACAGACGTCAATTTGTTTAGTAGGTCATCTACAGAGGGACTGAAATTACCGGCGCGTTCTCGGAGAGTTCAACTTGTGAAAAAAACATCAATCAACTGCCGAGTTGTTATCTTCCCGCCCAGAAACCTTCCCATCATGCAGCTGCATGTTTGGCCGAGTGGGGAACGGGGCGAGTCACAGACAACTGAACCCGCAGTGAATAGCTATGTACTATTCCGAGGCTTTCTACCAAAATTTATAGATTTTCTAAGATTTCTGTCTGGTAACACCCGTAAGGAATTTCATGCAAAGAAAGCAAAACCCCAAATAGACGCATGGCAGAAAGTGAGATGATACAGATATCGAACGTGGGCGACTCAACTCCGGCTGTTATGACCCGGGCTCTCCCCAGGCCACCCGGTTCTTTCCGGGTTTAAAAACAGCGTGGTCATGTGATTGTAATAGCGCCTTTTCATTGAATCCCTTCCTTTTAAATTATTTATGTATTTCACAATATTTCATAACCCTTCCCCTTCCCCGCCACACACACACACGTGCATCCCGGCAAACTACGAAACCCATCAGCACATGTTGTCCTACTCGCAACAACAAGAACGTTGTAAAACAACTTTATTTCCTATCGTTTTTCACGTTTTAAACGCGTGCCCTCCCCATATAAATAGTTTCTCTCTCTATAAAATAACTAAAATTTTGCAAAATTGCATTTAAAAGTCTGCGAAGTGATAATGATGAGGAGCGTCAACTGTCGGCCGCTGGGCTCACGTTGGCCGCACAAACGATAAGCCTGCTCTTGACAGGATGTGTTTCCACAGTGAGATCATTGCTTGAAGTTTCCGTGTCAAGAGTTAGGAGATACACAGATCTGTTGCCCTGCAAAACAGTAACAGCACGAAAAGCTTTTTAGTGGAGGATATGGCCAATCAGGAGGCTGAAAAATTCGCCAAATATTTGGCGGTAACATTCGAACCCTCTGTGTTGTACCCAATGGTATTTACCCGCCAAAATACCCAATGGTATTTCCCCATCTGATCCCGGCGACCGTCACAGCTTCCAAAGGTTTCCCCCCCCATCATGCGCCGCGTATCGTCACAGGTTACATGTTACTTTATAAAATAACTGAGGCACTACGCGCACTCTCATTGGTCGATAGGTGTGTTTAGATGAGAGTATGTACACACGGTTGTGACGTTTTCGATTCGCGCGTACTTTTAAGAATTATTTTAACTATTTCCCGCCAAAATGTCAGCACGGCATAATGAAATATTCAGGTGATGGGCGAGAAATGCTTGAAGCAAACATGAAAAGCACTGACATCACACTAAGCAAAATCGAAAGTAATCCCTTGCGCACTGAACCGATCAGAAGTCGTCATTTGTAACCGGTGCATAAACCTGGTCTCGACAGCTAATTTCGATAATTTACTAACTATATAGAATTCTTGAAGTTGCCTTACCTGTACCAGTGGATATTGAATGCTGGCATTCAACAGGACCGAGCGAACCCCATTGTCACCACAAAAGCTAAGACAGACTTCGTCACCACTGAAATCAGCTTTGACACAAAACAAAACCACTTTGGTGCCTAAAAAATTGAAAGAAAATATACACACGTTTACCTATACCTGGCCAGAGTCTCATTCGGACTATGTGAGTAAACAATACCTTGTGCAATGAAAAAGACAATTCAGGATATTGGAGATGTCATTAACTTTCTAACCTTCCGGCCAAGACCTAAATGACAACGAATTATCCTGGGCTTGTTTTACCAATGAGAGTGTACACGAAGGGAAAATGTGATTCCAGATAACGCTAAATGAGAATTATCGTAGAACGAACTGGCGAAGACGATTCAGTCGTCAAGAACACAAGGCTTACCTTGAGGTCCTTTGCTCGGGTTATATTTGAGAGTGAAATTTGTACTCTCTTTCTCCCCCGGTGCAATACAGCGGTACGGCATCACTAATGGGAGGCGTAAAGTTCCGGCTGTTCCCAGGCACTTGCCCAAAGCAACCTGCAGTGTGTTCTCCAAACTAACAAAAGACAAGAACAAAAACAGTTGAGACCCCACCTATTCGAATGTGAAACCACACACGGAATCTAAAATTCTGAAAGTTTGAAAGATGAAATGTTCGGAAAATCGCGATTATGAGACAAAAATATCTCCGATGGGATTCGAATCCATGACTTTCCAGATACCCAACGGGCGTTCTTGGGGAGCAGGGATGGTGCAGCGGTGAGAGCACTCGCCTCCCACCAATGCGGTCTGGGTTCAGTGCCGGTCCGGTGCCATATGTGGGTTGAGTTTGTAGTTAGCTCTCGCTTTGCTCCGAGGGTTTTTCTCCATTTTCTCCGGCGGTTTTCCTCCCTCCTCAAAAACCAACATCTCCAAATTCCAATTCGATCAGGAGAGAGGGGCCGCATGAAAACCAGCTAAGCCTTATGTGGCTTCCTCTCTAAATATTGAAATTTACCGATTTTATTTGTTTTTCTAACCACAGTTTTATAAGACAACTAAAATCAAACGGCGAATAGCCCGAGTAGAAACAAAGAACCAAAGTCGTCATGAAGTTCTGAGTTCAGGGATATACTAGCTCGCGAAATCTCCTTCACGTAGAAAAGAGAAACTGAAACATTACTGACCTTTTTTCGTGTTCTTGGAGCAGGCTTTGTATCTCAAAATGTTGATTTCTTAACGCGATCTGAATGGCGGTCTGATCATAATTGGACTGAGTTTTTGTATCGACTCCATGCTTCAGCAAAACCTCCACTACTTCTTCATGGCCCTTCTTACAAGCCTGAAACAGATTTGGAATGTTCATAGAATATAAGTAACAGCAAAAGAAAATAGAAAATATAAATTATTTGCGGCGCAAGGCGTTTCTAAGAGCTTTGATATTGACATTTCCCTATGAGGTATTGGGAAGCCCACTGACCTTCATGAGTGCTGTTTCACCTGCTGTCTGTTGCCAGTTAATGTGAGCACCAGACTCCAGTAGAATCTGCACGGTTTCTGGAAAACCCTGAAAGAGACAAACGTTGTTTTAAATTCTAATGATCTCCACAACAACAACTTCAGCTTAAAGGTCGATAGATATCTTTGTTTGATCATGCTGCAATGTTCTGTTTTCATTTACAGCATTCCATCCGCAAGAACGCGAGTAAACGACCTTTGTTGTTTTGGTGAACGTTTTTTGGGCCACATACTCAACGCGCGCGTTTTTCCTCCTGACGCAAAGCTCTGTGATTTTTTCGCTGTACGGATACTCCAATGGCCGCGCAATGAAATCGAGGTAGGATGCTAATGACAAGAAGAAACAAGTTTAACTACAACTTTGTCACCATTTTAAGGCTCCACCTCTTTCGTTCACTCGTTTTTTCCGTGTCTGCTTTGCAACAGAACAAAGCATGATCAATGCTTTTTTTAAAAAAATTATACGGATAGCCAACGACAATCGAAATCCTGACCCGGGAAGTCAAATAGGCCATTTCCGAATTGCCTTTAGCCTCTTTCTCAAAGCGAGTCTTGGTGCTCATCCTTTCATATGAAAATGAGATTTCATTCACATGCAATTTAAACTAATTTTCATATGAATGGTTGTGCACCAGGCCTCGCTTTGAAAGAGAGGCTTTAGGCAACTCGGAAATGGTCTATTGTAATGGAAGGTAGACAAATCCGTTTGCAGCGTTTCTCGTTCGTTGTTGGGTGAATCTGAGTGTGTGATCCGGGGGGACACTACCATCGATATACAGGTAGTACCTGTTCAGCAGCGTGCATTAGTGCCGTCATGGCGGTTCTCTTCTGAACAGTATTAACACCAGCTCCTCTTCTCAGCAGTAGTCTGACAATCTCGTCCTGACCACTCGTCGCCGCCCACATCAGAAGAGTCATTCCTGACGCTGTATCTATGGCAACGTCATCCGGGTTAAAACCGGGTACAGCCAAGGCTCGTCTGACAAGCATGACGTCACCTTCTTGAATTGCCTGTCTCAAGGCGGCTGAATAGTGGAAAGAAAATCACGAAATATATAAACAAACCTCGATTGTACAACTTTGAAGGAACATCCTCATCCAGAAGAAGGCGCAGGGAAAAATTGTGACGTGAAAGCGTTAGAAGACTGAATGAACACCGAGTAACGTAAGTATGGCATGTAGTGTACTAGACACAAATATTACTTTATGTTAGAGTGTTAGCAAAAAAAAACACAGTCCGTTACTCAGTGATAACGTAAAGTATGAAGCCTTTGACCATTATCCATGGTCTAATAAAGTTATACCAGGGGAACCCCGCTTTACGGCCAGCTTCTTATGATGGCCACTTTATTCTGGCCACTTTATTCTGGCCCGAACAAAAGCTCAGTCAGTCATTTTCTACGGCCAGTTTTTTTGTGGCCCGTTGCTGACCGAATTAACGAGGTTTCACTGTCTAGTCAAGTATCTCCTATCCGCATCATAGTAGCATTTACATCATACAGGCACGGAAAGATACCGCATGAAAAGACTGCAGCGTGTTCGTGGTGTCATTAATCAAAGCGTAGCAATTAAAACCCTGCTTGCAGAATTCATATCTGAACGAGAGTTCTTCTTTTCAACCATTTCCCTTGCTAAACTGAAATGGCTGTCTTCACACCAAATCTCAAGTCATTTCTACCTAAAGCTTGTACTATGACCCAGAAAGTCTCAAAGCTACTCTTCTTAGATCTAATCACGTTTGATGTACTCATTCCATATTCGAGACTGGCAAGGAATTAAATAATTGATCCATTCCCGACTTTTCGTTTATCAGTGCACGTTACGCCTATATACAAGGTCTTACCCCAAGACAGGTTCAGTGGTTCCACAGATGGAGAGGACGCTCTGTCAGTTACATTTGATTCCTACCAAGATAAAAAAAAGACGATTCAGTTAACTGTTAACATCTTTTTGACGTTCTCCATACATAACAATCCTGATTGACCAAACTTCTTCTTCTACTTTGTGCGAGTTCTAAAACTGAAAAATAACCTGAACACACCACAACCTTCTTAGCAGATTAATTTTCGCGAAAAGAATGGATCAAAAATCGCAGAAAACGTCTATATTTTAGAGTAACGTCTCTTCGTCGTCTTTTCACTGATTGATAGAAGCACAATAAAAAATTCAGACCGGAAACATTTCTAGCTCTAACGGCCGGTTTAACTTGTTTCACTGTAACGTAAAGGTTAAGTCTGCATACAAGTCAAGTGTCCCATCAGGCTGGAGCTTATCCCGGTTTCTGTAGCATGAAGCGACTAGGAGTATTTCTACACCTTCCTGGATGGGATGCTAGTCCATCGCAGGGTTACCCCCCGCATTAAGTTCGCCAGTACCCATTGATACACCTGGGTGGAGAGAGGCACTGTGAGAGTAAAGTGTCTTGCCAAAGAACACAACACAATGTCCTCGGCCAGGACTCGAACCTGGACCGCTTGATCCGGATTCGAGCGCACCCACCGCGTCTCCTCACTGTTCAAGACTGAAAAAATGACTCACCTCGACCTGATTGAAGAAAGATTGCGGTGAATAATCATCCAAGTCGAACTCAAAATCACTCAGGTCATCTTCCCCGTCTGATATGTCCTCCATCCCGCTGTCCTGTTAAAAGGCAAAGCAAACAAAACTTCCTTGACTTCATCATTATTTATTCTGTAACTGAGTGCCAGTTTCTCTCTCTTGCATACTTCTTACTAACCGAGTTCAAGGTCCATACTGTACAAAACGAGGATCTGTAACTTATAGTACGTATCGAGAAGATGAGGTTGGTAAGATATTTATTATTTTCTCTCCTGTGTGTCTGACGGGTTCGGGAACGTTTTCTGTTCACGAGGAGCGGCTTCAAATTTCTGAAGCTCATCGAAAGCAAAGAGAGTCAATTTGAAATCGTTGTTAAGTCGTTACACGTTTTAATACACAATAAAAAGTAACATAAATATTAAACTTTTACTGGCTATGCAAGTTAAGAAGTCTTGACAATAAATCATGAAACGTTGAAACAAAAACAGCTCTAAATTTTTTGCGGGCCGTACAGTAGAATACGGCCCGCTAAATTGACCAATTACAGCCACACCGCGCGTAGTAATTGAGAGATATAATAGAGAGTAGGTAGGGAACCCTGGAAAGGTAGCAACAAACAAGGATTTTACCACAATTGCTACTAATCTCGTAATCTGATTGGCTAATTTGCCGTAGTCGATAAGAGTCCAGACAACGCTGCTCGCGTCAATGTGTCACGCAATGCCTTTTTCAGTTCGCGCCCTAAAAAAACATTTTCTCTGACGTTGATATTCTGGTAAAAAAGGAAATCGAAATGTGGTTTAGCGTGGTCTGTGCTCTTATTGACAACGATACGCGTCATCACAGTGATCAAAATTTGTTGTGGACTAACTCGGCTTCGCCTTAACCATTGTGATGACGTGTATCGTTGTCGACAAGAGTACAGAACACGCTAAACCACATTTTTGCAAATTCCAAAAAGGCTGGCAGGATTATCTCGGCCGGCAGACGCGCAATTAATAGGTGTGAGACCAAATGTGCGAGTATTATACGAATGATAACCTGTTTAATATGTCTTTTTTTGGTACATGTTTTTATTTATGGTATGGTAAATAAATGATGTGGCTCCGCACCTTATATTACCTATAATCCTTAGCGCACGAAAACCTTAACAACGCCGACAACGCCCATAGTAGCCTCCTACGCAGACGCTCTTTGGGCTCGTCACGCAATCTTCGTGGGGGAGGAAGAATGCGTGACTGCGTAGGAGGCTACGCCCATAGAAACAAAGTTTCAAACTTAGCTTACACAACGTCGTTGGTACAGGCTCAACTGTTGCAAAAATAAAGCTTTCCTTGTGCCAAAACGGCTGTGTTAGGCTGGCAAGGTATTGCCGCCATCTTATGGAGGATTGAATGACAAGAAATTATGTTAACAGAAATTCTAGGAAGAAATATGCACAATCTAAGACTGATAGTGGCAAAAGTGGAGGAAAACGCCAATTAAAAGCTGGTATACGAAAATTAACTAAATTCCTTTCAAGAAGTTTTTTCTTTTCGTTCTTTTTCTAATTTTTCAGTTCTTTTATTTAATCTGAAGAGGCAAGCGAAACTAGTACATGGCCGCAGGTAAAAACAGAGCGCATTCTAACAGCGTCGTGGAAACCAAACAAAGCCTTTGTTATACTAAGATACACAACTAGAAATTAACTTCCGTGAATATTTAATTATTTTTCGATTCATGATATTTATTTTTGTTTTATCCACTAAAAACAAAATCAAAATCAAGCAATCGCTTACTTATTACAAGACGTTTAATTAAATGTAATTCGATGTACCTAACACGGGATTTTCCGTACCTTTTTTATGTTTATTTATTTTTTTTAGCGGCGCAGCGAGTAAATTTGAAAGGTTAGAGAAATTTAAGGTGTTTTGATCAGTGCATGAACACCATCAGACGTGACAGGAAAAAAAGTCCTTATTTTGTATCCTACAAAACAGAATTTCGCACAGCAAGATAGCAATGCTAATTTAGAGCAAATTCAAGTTAAATATTCAGATATATCTTACACTATATCTGCTTATCTCTTTTGTATCGCGTTCTAATCGAACTTGAACAATTAGAGTGAAAAACCAACTTGTCTAAATGACATAATTTGCATGTATTTCAAATTAAATAACACAACACCAACGAACTTCATATCACTTCAGATAAAACTTACCCACGGTCGAAAATTTCCTGCCTCATTTTGTGCCTTATTTTGTATTTTAGCACTGCTTGCATGTTTTTCTTCTTTCCTCGCTGCTGGCACTGTCGCTACGGATTTGCCTGTGCTTTCAGTGTCCTTTCCACTCTCCTGTATAATCGCACCGATAAGATCTCCATCCATAAGCGGTATAGACGTGGTCTTATTTTGCATGGGTAACAAATCTGCTGTTCTCAAGGTAATATTGTGTTTATCGATCTTTCCCTGCGCATCGTTAATTTTCCCCGCTGGACATTCTGCAGCAGAGGAGGTTTGTTGCGTCGCTGCCGTTTTGTCGATCGACAGACGCTTTTTCAAATCTCTGAGTGATTTGGGTCTTCCTTCAGTTCTTTTCGCTTTTCCCTTGTTTTTGTTTTCGTGCGCTTGTCTTTTCATTGTCGGGACACCTTGGTTGTGCAGTTGTGACGTGTCCTCTCCAACCAAAGTCCTCGCCGATTTGTCCATCTCATTATTTTCCCGTCGCTTCGCGCTCGCCTCGGAAACGCTACTTTCCGCAACCGACATTGGTGGCAATTTTGAGCTCGAATTTTTTGTCCACGCGAAATCTTCAGTTATGTTGGATAAATCAGCGCTTTTTTCATTCGTGTCGGATTTTGGATCACTGTCCAAACCCCCAGCAGGTTGATTCCTTACTTTCATTGTCTTCCTTAACATTTGCATTTTCGACACTGATAACTTGCGAGACAGATCAGCTCGAGAAAGCAAAGATTTCACCTGGTTTGAATTCTCGTCAGTCTGTTTTTCCGGTTCGCCAAAAACTTTGCTTGTCTCTATTTCAAAGCCCTCTTGGTTTTTGCTTAACTGGAGCGAGGACTCCTTTTCATTTGTACTTATTCTATTCTCGAAACCAAACTCTACCGGAGGAAAGTTATCTACACTTGCACAACAGCTGATTGCTTTCGTTTGAGTTTCAACAGACAAGGATTTCTTGAGCTTCGTAACCCCTTTCTTCTTACTCAAGCTGTATTCCTCCTTTCCTACACGATGTTTTTCCGCATCCTGGCTAACAGATTGCAACGTTTTATTCTTGTTTTTCAACTTCGTTTTATCCGAATTCAGCGAGGATTTCATTGGTAATTTTTCTTCCTCATCCTCTGACTCACTTTGTGAAGATATCACAATGCACTCTTTCATTACAGCGGGCTTGGAAACTTGCGAGCAATATTCTTGGTCATCGTCAATTGAATCTTGAGATGAAATTTCAATTATTTCCAAAGCATCCTGCTCTGAAATCGTGCTCGCTTCGCCAACATTCGGTTCAAACTCGACATAATTTCCACGCTTCGTATCCGACGAACCCTTCACGGAAGCACTTCGGTTTTCCGAGTTGAAGTCCGCCGTATGATCGTGTTCCTGTTTCTTCCGAAGCGAAACAAGAGCAAGTTCTTTGCTTGCTTGACGAGTTAATCCCAGGGGAGCGATTTCATCCACGTCTAAAAGTAACAGGTCCGAGGGAGCAAGGGAGGTAGAAAAATATTCAACCTCCCCCTTTGGTGGTCTCCCTCGCTTTTTCTTCGTACTGTTTCCCTCGCTTAACTCAGGTGATGCAGAACTATTTCCATCTAAACTCTTTTTCTCTTCTATTCCTCCAGTGTCTTTTTCCAACAAGCGACGTTTAGGAGGCCGTCCTCTTTTCCTTTTTTCTGGTGGTGAACTCATTTCATTTTCGTTGTTGTCGTTTTGATCCTGAAAAGATAAACGATTAACAGGTTATCAGTTTGCGCTCATATGATCTGGCGAGCTTAGAATCGATGTGTTTTCTCCCATTGAGCTTTAAAAATGACTCATCCTGACCTCGTCAATCAAAACAACAGGTGCATGTGCCAGCGCTTAAACGGTTTTCTGGTATGACACAAGCAAAGGGGTGAATGTTATTAAACACCTTTCGCTCGTACAAGCGATGGAATTAAAAGCTTTTAAACATCCATTGCCCAGGTGGCTTCGTATTATGTATGTAGGGGCGCCAAGAGGGAACAAATTTGAAATTGAGTGAACATGAATGGAACGAAATCCAATAGCCCTTTTCACGGGAAACTTTTCTCGTTTGCATTACAATGCAATCTAGCATATATGTGAGGTAATTTCGGTTTTAGCCAGAAATTGCTTCGCATCCACACTGGCCACGCAAATAAGAAAAACTAACCGTAAAAAGGGCTATTGCTGGACGATTTGACCATTGCTTTTTTCTCTAAGAAGGCCTTTGACACCCCTCGTTCATTACCTTAGCGAGTTTCGCAAGCAATTTTCACTGAATTTGTTGTCGAGCCTCGGCTCAAGAGCAGCTAAGTAAATACCCGCTACTCGCAGACGACAAAAGTAACGAAAGCCTGGTCAAGAATCTAACACTTGAAGTCGGTTGTTTTGCTAAAGAACAAGATTTCAGATAGTTTTGCGAAACATTTTCTTACTGCATTTTTTTTTAGTTGAAACAAGGATCATAATCTCTTGGTTGAAACGAAAAGTGCAAGCTAATTTGATCCTTGTGCAAATTCATGCCCCGAATTCGAGTAATTAAACTCTAAAACTTAAACGGGGTACACAAGCTTCAATAGATGAATGAAAGGGTTAGAATATAAGTGGGTTTTCTGGTACGAGGCATGTACTAGCCATACGGAGTGTTCTCCTCTAAAAAATTTAAAAGCAACTGAAATACCGGATACGGGCGGAACTTGTGCCAAAGCAGAGTTATTGTCAGACGTTACTAAGTGCTTTAACCGAGCGAATCGCAAACACATACCTGGATTGCTGTAAAATTTGAGTCAAATCTGCTTAAAACAGGCATCCTAACCTTGCGATCAACGGAAGCGTTATTTTTGTACATGGCGTCTTGCGTGACAGCGGTAACTGTCGCGTTTATGGTCGCCCGCGCACGAGCAATAGATCGTTTTCACTGTCACGCAATAAAAAAATAATTCGAAAACTATCCAGTGGAAAAAGCTGAGAAATTGTGATGTCATAGAAGATAAAAAAATAAGACACTTCTCCAAGTTTTAGCCCTGTGCGTTTCCCCAAACTTCAGATATTCGTCGAAACGTTTCGCAGAAATTTACAGAGCCCAGTATGAAAACGCCATATTGGTGTACCTCCATGGTACACCAATATGGCGGCCGGAAAATAGTGTAAACATCTGGAACTTACTTTGGCTTTCTAGGCGACTGATTATCAGTACTGAAAAAACAAGTATTTACATAAGCACTTTTCCTAATGCTCTAGCTTTTAACAGGGCTCAAAATCATGAGATAAGTATATATTTTTCAACAAATTTGATCGTAGCCTTGTGTCACGCACCTCCATAACCTGGAAATTCAAAATGCTCTGGTTTCCAAACGAAGCACGCTATTGAGCTGTAAAGTTGTAAACAGATATAAATATGTCACCTCTTATACCTGATGAGGATGAAAACTTTGGTGGATCTTTAGTTTAAGATTTTAGAAAGTGATGACGTCACGTGAAAACGATATCTATAGAGCGTTTTCACTCGCATGGCCGGTAACCGTGACAATTCGTCGGAACAAGAAAAGGTGTTTACATAAGAAGAGAGTTGAACTTCGACAGGGTTGGCTTGGAACACCAACTTTGCCGCAGTTTTATTGCTTTGGGACTTTTCGGGACACCAATATTGTAGGTTCGATTACTAGTGGGAAAGGAGCATATGGCTGCCGTGACGTCATGTGAAAACATTCAAGTTTGGAAACTCGTCCCTTTGGGTAGACCTTATGAGTTGTAGTATTTTTTCAAAAAATCCCGCGCTCTATATATTCAACAATTTTCTCCAGCTTCGTACGGCATAGCTGCTTGCAAACGTTAGTGGATGCAATAAGGCTAAATTGGCAGGAAAACGCACACGAGACCGCTTTTTACCGAGACACTCCGACATCCGTATGAACGATCAGTTTAGGCAGCATCCACATTACCCTGGAGAACTTTGAAAACGCAGCTTTATTTCTATGGTTAGGCCAACCGTCTACACTAATCCGTCACGAAAACGGAGCTTTTCGAAAACGCTCTTCAAATTGGAAGAATTTGAAAACGCCAGATTTTCGTTTTCGTGTGGACGGAAAACATTTCGAAAACGGAGTTTTCGGAAATGATATAGTCATGATAATCAAGTGATTTACCTGACCGAGTTTCCTCAAACACAAATCCAAAATGACAGGTGATTGTTGCGTTTTTAAATTCCTCTGGCGTAGTGTGGACGGAAAACATTCGATGCGTTTTAAGAGTAAAACCTTCGATTTCAAAAACTCCCGCATAGTGGGGCCTTAGAACACGGATTCAGTTGTCCTAATGCATTCATTCCTTTGCACTGTTTCAATTTTCATACCGCGATTTCCAGTTCAGTGAAAACCGCCTAGTTGTAAGAATTTCAACACTAGATTCCAACAGCAACTTACCCAGTAAAATTTTACGACTTTAAGAAAAGGAAAACGGGGAAATGACCATTTCTCTTTGGGTGCAGTAAACCATGCGACCCGGAAACACGGTGTTCAGTTCTAACCCAATAAAAAATTTAAAGTAATATTTTTGTAATTTAGATTTGTGGAATTTCCTTTGGACGCCATTAGTTTTGGACAAACCTTTGTCAGAAAATAGGCACGTCCACACTTTTAGTTTTACGTCCACCAATTTTGCAGCGCTCGCTAAGGTTAGGATCTTCAAATTGTGGATTTAACACTTTTTAGTCTTTTTAATATACAATAATTAATAAGACCTATTTGGCCCAACGGAATAGTGCAGTATGTTCTTTAATTATATTTTTGGCATTCACAACTCCCCTCTTATCAAATATTCATCTAGAAAAAAACTTTTTTAGCTTGTATCCCTCCACATTATCATTAGCTTTGTTGTTATGCCAGGACAACCCTGTGTTGTCCTTTATCAAACACTTATGAGGTCGTCTAAGCGAGCGTTTTCTTTCTACCATTCTGAAGGTTTTTCTTAAACAAGATGTCTGGACTACAATTTGAGATACTTTGCACAAGGGCGATAAGTTTTACCCTTAGGCGGAGATTAAATTTGCAAACTGAAAATACAACTTCTTTAGATTCATCCCGTGAAAATCTACAGCAACATCCCTGAAAAACAACCAAGAGTAGGCTGAAATTCAGGCTTACAATACGATAGTCATACTCCGAACACTGTGCACGCGCCAAGCTTGCTAACCTGCGAGAAAGTATTCCCTTCTCTTTCTGATCTATGAGAGGTGAGAAGGAACGTTCCCTCTCGTCTCTCACCGAGCAGAAAGTATATCTTTGTCTCGCAGGGTACAAGTTTGCACGTACTTGTCTAGGTTTTTCTAATTAGAGACAAGAGCCAGTTTATACAAAAACACTCACAATTCGACTTCCGTCATCCGTATCACTGTCTTCTTCTGCCATTTCTTTCAGCCGTTTCTGCAAACAAGAAACTGAATATTATTTGGGTATTTTACGGTAAACAAGGTGAATTTTGTCGAGATTTCTCGCTTTTAGGCCCCGTCCAAGTTAATCCGCTCTTAAAATCGTGCGAAATTCACAAAGCCCAACACAATGGAAAATGTTCACGTGCACGCATTTTTCACGTATTCTTTCCACGCATTCTTTCCACGTGATTTTGTCCATTATGAACACGAGAACTATGAAACATGCTGATAGATTCGTGGATTTGGATGCAAGATGACGGATTCTCACGTTTTCGTAGGCCTCCACTTTCATCCGCCTTCAACTTACATGTAACAATAAAGTTGTGAAACCGAAACGCACTTATGAATAAGGATGGTTTTCAAAGGAATACTAGTAAAGGTAAAGTAAACTTTATTTTACCAGGGTGGCCCATTCAGCAACGAGGCTGATATCCAGAGGGGTCCTGGGGAACATAAGCTTTTAAGTGATTTTATTTACAGAGCTAGATAGTTTGAGAATATAAAACACCAGTTAAACTCATCACAATAGATGAGCTTGGGAACTGGTGCCGGAAAGGTTAGCGGGGAGCAGAACCATAAGCCGAAGGGGAGGTATCCATGGCAACCCTGTAAGCGGGAACCACCCCCAGAAGCAGCCGCTAACTGGCACCGTCACACTGAAAGAATCAGTGGAAACAACTTACCTGACCCGTACTTACCTAGATATGAACCACCAAAACGGAGGGGGCGGGGGGGAGCAAGAATCCGCAAAGATTCGCTACACACAGTGCAAAAAGATCCGCAATGATCTGCTAGCAGCACAGCACATGCGATGCAACAATACACAATAGCCCTGCAATCCCCATAGGGCCGCCCCGCAAGTCACGTACTATTAAGCGACACACCGCTGACCGCATTGGTTTGAGTCTAACTTAGCCTAAATTCCATTTAGCCACATAAAAAAAAATGAAAAACGGGGCGTACGTCGAGCGCAATTGGTTAAAAATGTGAGAGAAGCTCTCTTTGCAGCCCTAAAGAGCTGCCAAGGGGGCTTGTTTGCATGCTTAACAAAGAACAAGAATACTGTGCATTCGCTCGACATTACTCTCAAAACGGGACTTTGTGTCACCCCCCCTGGGGGGGGGGGGAGTTCCATGTAAAGAGGTTGCGATGCTCATCGTCTCACTTAAGGGTGTAAATCAATGATTTTGTTCTCATCACTTAGGGTGTTCAGGACGAAATGTCACTATTTTTAGCTGTCAAAGTTTCTTTTAGGGTGCACTCAAAGAGTTAATTAAAAAAGCTACCATTTGCACTTTTAGGAGGTCTCTCTGGTCCGTCCTGCTAGCCCAGACTCCTTTCCCAAACAGCAACTGACAATCAAGCCTATTCCGCTTTAAGTGGTATCTTTTAGGGGTCAAATAAAGCTCAAAGCCACGCCAGGATTGGTCTCCTTTAGGGGTTTAATTCAAATTTTCCGTCGAGCATCAACAGCCATTTTTTCATATGGGAGTCCCCAACCCCCCTGGTATGTTATTCACAGTAAAACAATAAAACTTGTAAATTTAGCAGTTTTCCCACAAAAGTTGAACATCAGAATTGCTTATATTTTAGTTGGTTTATCATAAGAACGTGTCCAGTATTTATGAGAAGGCATGGGTACACCAGTGCCCTCTTTAACCCATGAAGAAGTTTACTAATAACCTTAGAAATCAAGTGTGACGAAGATGTTACACTGTTGAAACAATGTTCCACTTTCCTTTCCATTTTGGCCAATGTGACATCATTCCAGAAATCCATTTCCTTTTGACATGACTATTGTCTAGTTTCTAATCCCCAAATCACTAAAAAAATGTGTTCTTCTGAGTGAAAACTAGATTTGGAATTGAATTTGCAACTGGGTCAATAATAATTATTTAATATCTATTTCTGTCTCACAAACAGATCAGTTGACTATAATGTAATGAAAAATTAAATGGAGCAAAAAGAAATCAAATTGAAATTGTCATGGCAGTTCTATTTAATTTTAAAAAATACAATAAAATACTGTTTTTCCGGCCCAGACTGAATATTCTTAAGTATCTTTTCTTAGATTAATATTAGATTAATTAATATTTTTAATTAATCTTATTAATCTTAGATTAATTAATATTCTTAGATTAAAGTCTAAAATGACACACAATTAACTTTGTGCAAAATGTTGAGCATCAGACATTACGGCTAGAGCTGTTTTTGTTATTTTTTGGCTAGTTTTGCTGTATAGAGTAAGAAAGAATTTACATGGTTAAGTTAAAAACGAATAGTTGTATTGTATTTACAAATTTCCAACAAACAAAATTAATTTCTTTTCAAAATCTCAGCCTCTGGTTTGTTCTTAAAATATTCTTGAATTTTTTCACAAATTTTACCTTCCATATTCATATAAAATTTATTTTTTGTTAGAAAAAAGAGTGTACACCTCAACTGGATATGCCTATTTGCCACGTAATTGGCACGCAATCATGTGGGTGTCCAATTACAGGTATCCAATTTGAACTTTTTGTAATTGCATACCCATGTGATTTCCATGTCAATTACGAACACTTTAATGACTTCCTTCGCCATGTTTCTTACAGCTTTCAAAACTTATGAAAAGTACTACATACGTTTTCGCTCAAAAGAAGTTCTCAAAAGAGTTTTTTTAATTCCAAAATTTGTTATAGATACGATTTAAACAATTGTTGGATGAGGTTTTTGTGATATCCAGAATAATCAAGGTAGGTAGGGGTCATCAGCCTCATCAACCTCAGCCTTCGGCTTCGGCTGATAACCCTTACCGAGACTTTGATTCTGGATATCACAAAAACCGAATCTAATAATTGTTTTATTATACATATTTGAACAAATGAAAAAATTTGGAAGTCATGTTTCCACTTCTTCACTGACAGCAAGCAACACAAATCGTGCAAAGTTGACACGATTACCCTTGGAAATCATGCACTGCAGTCATACATGACATGATAACCCATGGTAGGTAGGTAGCAACAACACAACATGATAACCCAAGGTAGGTAGGGGTCATCAGCCTCATCAACCTCAGCCTTCGGCTTCGGCTGATAACCCTTACCGAGACTTTGATTCTGGATATCACAAAAACCGAATCTAATAATTGTTTTATTATACATATTTGAACAAATGAAAAAATTTGGAAGTCATGTTTCCACTTCTTCACTGACAGCAAGCAACACAAATCGTGCAAAGTTGACACGATTACCCTTGGAAATCATGCACTGCCGTGACTTTGACATGATTACCCGTGACCTTGACATGGTTATTGTATAATCTGCAGTTATGATGTGAAGGACGCTGATTTCGAAAATTCACTGTATGCTTTTGGCCAATGAAAAAAGGGTTAGAGGGCTCAGTGTATAATAAAATTAGTAACTGGGCCTCATGTTGTACATTTCAGGGGCTTAGTAATTGTGCTTGTAATTTCAAATCAAAATTTTGAAATTACTCACACAACTACTCCCTGAATTGTACTGCACTCGGTCCAATTACTATTACAAATTGGGATGATTTGTAGTGTTTCAAACTTCTGGGATCAGTGGACATGCAGATGTATGGAGACACATATGTTGCATAGGAAGGTTAATCTGTTAATCTGTCAGCCCTCGGCTTCAACTGTTTAGTACTGACATCAACACTGATCATTACATTCAATTTCACCACCATAGTTTGACAAGCTAGTTTCAATGTTTGCGAGCTGACTGAACAAAGCGTAAGAGTCCTGCTTTCTTTTTCTTTTTTCACAGTGGAACCGACAAACTTGGCTATTTATTAGTGAAATTAACCTACACTGTATGGTGACTGTTTCTAGTTGCCCAAACAAACAACCACTGAAGCCCTAGCCCTGATGAATGACATGACATTAGACTAATCTCTAATCCTAACTGTAATCCTAACCACAAGAGCTTATGCGTTATGTTCGATATGTGAAATGAGCATCTCTGTGGTCAAGTGTTCTCATGAAATCAACATTTTACTGTTTTTAAGTGAAATCAACATCTTTGAGCTTACAGGTTGACATGAAATCAAGTTACATTTCACTGCTTTTGAAGTGAAATCAACATCTCTGCCGTCATATGTTTTTGTGAACATTTTATTGTTTCTTAAGTGAAAACAGAAATCAGCATTTCACTGTTTCTTAAGAAAAAACATCTTTGCAGTGGCACATTGATGCAACAACAAATACAAGTTTTCTTGAAAACGGAGCAATCTTCAGCAGAAAAAAATATTGTATTGTATTGTTACAGTATTGTTTCACACACCTAAACAAAACCACATGTGAAATTTGGAGTGTTTTCAACAAAGTTCACTTTTGACCCAAAATACCTTATGCCCTTTTTCCACTGGGCCTTTCAAATAATGATTGTATCCTCAAGACATGACAAGACATCCAACAATGACATCCAAAATATAGTTTGTGTTTTGGGCCACTCTAAATCAGTAATGCTCATAAACATAATTGTTAATTAGTTACGTAGTTTATTATTGCATTGTACTAACTGGCTTTCGACCGCGCTTCTTGTAACCTTCTTTTCTTTCCTGCCAGAACCTGTCAACCAGTTCCTGACATGTAAGGAGGTTGTCACTTGGTTCCCAAGAGTCTTCCTCTGAACCGTAACCCTCCCAGCGGACTTTGAAAAGCACCTTTCCATCCTTAGAACAGATTGAACAAAGCATAACTATGGTCAGTTCAAAGTAGCTCTAATAGAGTATTTACCAACAAGATAATTTCGTTCTATCAACTGAGTTGATAATGTGAATTAGCCACTGTAAAGAGATTTGAAAGCTGACGTTTCGAGCATTAGCCCTTCGTTGGAGCAAATCGTCGAATCGTTGAATCACTTCGACGAAGGGCTAACGCTCGAAACGTCAGCTTTCGAATCTCTTTACGGTGGCCAATTCACATTATCAACTCAGTTGATAAAACCAAATTATCTTGTAATACTCCCCACCACAGTTTGTTTAGAAACTTACCCCCTTTTATTAACCAACAAGATACACTGTCAGTAATAAATATTGCAATTGATGTGCTGCAAGATTTTGGAAAATGGAGAGGGAAGAGTTGGCTGATGGCATTAGACACTAACAAAAACACTATACACAATGCAAGCAGTAGAACAACACTCGCCAATTTTTGCCACAAAATAATATGGCTGCACATATTTGTACAGAATAATAATAATTTTTAACAATTTTTCACCTGCTTTTGCAGTGTATTAAATTACGCCACTATTTTTTAGCAGATTTATGGAGTAATCCAGTTGCCATTTATACTAGGAGCATTTCTAACAAATGGATGGCGTGGGATCCTTTTCCATTACAGAGTCACCCTCTCCCTACACTTCATTTCCCAGCAGCCATTTATAGTAACACCTGTGGGAGAGCTGACTGAGAATAAATTGCCTTGCTCAAGAAACCAAGGTCGCTTGATCAGATAGTGAGTGTGCTACCCAAACATCAAGGGAAGTGGTTTTCAACCACGTGTGTTCGGAATGACAGATGTGCTCGTCGTTAACACACTACGAGCTTCAGGTGACACCCGTATGACACCTTGACCTTTTAAGCTTTATGCTTCAAATAGTTATTTTTGATCATTTCATCACTAAACCTCATAAAACATTTAGCAATATTTCACATTTACTGGGTAAAATGAGCATATGGAATTTTTCATCGGTGCAGTTGATAAATGAGTTATCGCAATATCAGTTTACAGCAGTTTACGACACATGTAAGCTTAATTTAAGATATGCTTTCAGTGAAAATTCACACATCTTACGCCTGAGACGGCTTAACTCACCTTCCTTTTGGCATCTAGTATCCTCTCCACTTCATATATGTCATCTGTACTGTCAGATTCACTGTCGAAATCCATTACTTCAGAATATTTCACTCACACGGAACTTTACCGAGAGTCGAAAGCGTTCCATCTGAGACCGCAGTCATAAAGTGCAGCGAAATGTTTATAGTTCCCAGTCTACCGTCAGCTTTCAGCTCTACTAGGCTTATAATAACTAAAGTTGCTTTTTTTTTGCTTTAAGGTAAACAACGTCGACAGATTGTTGAGTCATTGTTTCGCGCGTGCATTAGAACAAAAAATTTAAAGCTCGCGAGCACTAGATTTGGCTACTGTTTCCGGGGTAACCCGAAAACACTGACCCCAAGTCCACGGACCGCCACTTCGGACCGCGTCTGAGGACTATCCCTACGACCCCCGCTACGGACCATCCTCAAAAATAGAATAAAACTAACTAGGGTATCTAAAAGATAGTAATGCTGCGGCACATTCTGTTAATAGTGACATAGTTTACACAGTGATTTTTCTATGCGCGCGTTCTGAGACTTAGGCCCGGTTCAGACGCCGATCTTTTCATGAGCCGAACTTAATTCAAATTTGGACCGACCCAAATTAACAAAAGTGCGCCTGTTGATTCAGACGTCGAACTTAATTCGCCGAACTTAATTCAGTTTGAGCCAAAACTGCTTGTAAAAAACAGAGAACCTAAACTGCTTGCAAAATACGTTATAATAATTTATGCATGAATCAAAGTAGTTCCAAAGGCGAAATTCTCGGCCAAGTCAGGCGAAAAGAACGGCTGAGCCGTTCCAAATTGAAATAACCGTTCTTAATTGATTTTCAGACGCCGAACTTTTCATGTACCTTAGGCCCAGTTCAGACGCCGTACTTCACATGAGCCGAATCGAATTCGAATTTAGGCCGACCCAAATTAATTTAGACCGGCTGAATTGATTCAGACGCCGATCTCAATTCCAGCCGAACTAAATTCAATACGAGATAAAAGTGCATGTCGATCAGCGCCGATACGTGCTGAACTCCGGTAAACATAAGCTTAGTAATCAGCAACCAAGCACGAATCAAAGCCGTCTTGAAAAATATAAGATAAAGAAGGAGCAGAAAAAAGCAAACCGTATCAATCTACTTACATGTAACAACTGCAAGAAGACAACTGATAAATTGGTTCAGATGTCATACGTCACACGAACTTAATTTCACATCATAATTTCAATTTCCAACCTTTTCGTATATATTCCTTGAAATACAACACAACTTGGGCAAAAAGCCCAATTGCAATGTTCAGGTTAATTCTCAAATGCAATGTTCACACGTAATTCAAACACAAACATGAAAACTATGATGAATGCACATTAATTTTGTTGCTGTTTAGCAAGGTGAGAGTGAAGAATGATCCTCGCAGTGAATTTTCCAATTTAAGCAACTGGAAAGAAGAAGCCTGA
>OZ026598.1:33889204-33896704 GCA_964020085.1 Micromussa lordhowensis | reverse complement strand
CCTTTTACAAATCCATATTTTACAAATCCACTCCACTCCACTCCATGTTTTACAATATGCCATTAAATGTCTCTAGAATGTTGACAGACTGTGCCGTACGGTGGCCCATTAGGGACAGCGCTACGATTCGCTCCGACGAAGGGCTAACGCTCGAAACGTCAGCTTCCGAATCTTTTTACGGTGGCCAATTCACATTATCAACGCAGTTGATAAAACCAAATTATCTTTAAAAAACACAAATTATTAACTACTTATTGACCGAGAGTGAGGTCTTTACGGGAAAATCTCGGACCGAGACCTTGCCGTATTAACCGAGCGATAGCGAGGTCAATACGGCAAGGCCGAGGTTTGAGATTTTCTCGTAAAGACCGAACGTTCGAGGTTAATAAGTTGTTTATTATATGGCTTTTTGCTTGGCTTTTGCAGGCCCGTAATCCGCATTACGGGAGAATAATTCCCTAGTATTAGCCAATCAAAGCACGCGTTAGATCGGCCACAAACCCAAGTCATCTAATAAAAATATTTATTATCCAACTCTGCTTCCTAGAGTACAAACATCGCGCGAAACGAGTACAAATAACAGATATTTGTACTCGCCTCATTCCTCCCGGCCGCGTGAAGTTCAAAACCTTGACAAGTCAGAATTTTGGGAAAAGAAATCGTTGGATAATAAATCTCTTATTAGACGTTTTGGTGTGTAGTATCGCTGTATATTTTTACTCGTTGTTTGTATTTTGACTCGCCCTACGGGCTCCTCAAAATACTGCACAACTCCGTCCACGAAAACTAAGAAAACAGGTCGTCGAGATTGGTCAGGCCGCCAGTTCTGAAGATTAAACCCAATCTTGGCAGGGTAATAATTGCTGGTTTTCGTATTTTAGAAAAATTGAGCCATGCTTTAACATGCTTGAGTGCTAGTCAAAACGTCCAGTCACCTTGTTAGTCTTGTTAGTTTTCCATACATTTGTACTGATATAATTGTTTTTTCGGCAAAGTAGCACGACTTACAAATTGACAGAAAACACTATAGACAAATGTAAGGAAAATTAAAGAATGCGAGGGGACACTTTTCAGCACCGCTGCGTCCTTAAAATCTGGTGAATGCAATCCTTTGTTTAGTATTTTAACTTTGCTATTCATAAATTTGATGTTAGAAGTTGTTACTTGGGTGCCGGAGAATTTGGAAACATATAGGAAGGGTATGTGGCATACGAAAAAGTTACCGCAAAATCATGGTGACGCTCTAGAAAACATCAGGAGACAACACCTTTTTTTAATGTTTTGTCTGATTAAGAGTGGCTTTGAACTGGATGCCTCAGATTTCAAATCCAATGCTAACCCATCAACCCACACCACTAAGAATTTACTCTCTTAACTGACTGGGTATTTTTCATTGATTGACAAGTTGCCAAGAAAAAAGGCTTCATCTTTGGAGAACTTCCAAACCTTTTATATAGAGCAATTTGGTAACGACTCAAGTTGTGGATGAACGCAATCGTAGACATTCGTAGCGCCTTGCTTCTGCTGGTAAACTCGAATTTTTATTAAAAATGTGATATACAGTGAAACGGAACCAATTATTATAAACTGTAAAAAGCAGTTGTTCTCATTAGAACAACTCGCGTTTTAAAGGTACAAGTCGACTAAAAGAACTTGAATAATCTTGAGATATTTCGGTCTCATTGAGATTGCTCCGAAAAACTTCCGAAAAGTCACAGACTATCTTTAACAAACCCGATGACACTAAGTGGTGACGGGCTTGAACAAGAAACCACAGAAACCGCACAAAAAATAATGTAAAACCTAACTTACCACAATAACAAATGTTGTTAGTCCCTACACATTTCACCGCCTCTTTACAACCAGTTCGTCATAAAATTACAACTCAAAAAGCTCAAATAACTAGCTCTTCCGCCGAAATAGGCGAGAAAAAAGCTTCTCATTTTAAGGACCGCGCTCGCCCCAGGCCGCACGGTTAATAAATTGACACATTCCTTGCTCGGTGAAGAGATTTCAAAAACGAGGAGAGCTAAGGCTAGTTAACGAGTAGATTATTCATGATGGGGGAAGGGAGGGCGAGTTTCTACAAATTCCTTAATTCCTTTCACATTCAATACTGCTGGGGGAGAAAACACACAGAGATAAGTGATTTACAATACATGAGGAAAATGTAGATTTACTGAAGACTTTGAAAAGTAAAACTTTTAATTCCAGTGTCCCTGCCTTAGATTATACTGGAAAGTTAAACCTGGTGCTAGATCAGGTCAAAGATTATAAACAATAATTTGATTGAAATAAACTTTATTTACGGATATTTGGCCACCAAGAATAATTGTTTTGCTAGATCCACGCAATCCCTCGTTAATAAAGTTACATCATCTGATCACTGCACTTCAATTAATTTCAGGCATTATTTGATTAATTCATTCATAACGGTAGAAAGTAACCTTCAAAGGAAATAAAAAAGGTGCACTGCAGTCGAACGTTAGTGCCATCGAGCCTTTGATAGCTCCTTCTTCCGTTTGGCATCTACTACTGGAGTCAGTCTTCAAGCGATTGTTCTTACACGAGTCGAGGTGCTACATAGAATTCTAAATCATCTGTTCCTCGCGCACATGATCAAGTTTGGCTTGTTTTTATTTGGTAGCAATGTTAAGTTTGTAGTCTTGTTTTTTATCTCGGGCACATAGCGTGTCTTCCTCCGTCTACAGGCAGGGAGGCACCAGTCATAAAAGACGCGTCACTTGACGCCAGGAATGCAATTACGCTAGCCACTTCTTCCACATGACCAGGACGACCCAAGGCGTGTGTCAGTTTACTATGTTCTAAGAACTAAATGCAAATATAGCAATAAGTACTGGCATTAGGCACTTCAGGCAAAATTCTCGAATAAAATAATACAGTCAACTCTCCGCTAACAAACACTCTCGCAAGCGGACAGTTGATATACATACGAAAAAGGCTACGCTCACTACGAGGAGCAACTTCTGTTCACAAAAAGGATATGGAAATCGGCTCCTTCTTTTCTTGGTGTAGAAGACGCAGTACACGTCACAAAAGAACGCCATTCCACAAAGTGTGTTAGCCCTCCGACGAAGGGCTAACGCACGAAACGTCAGCTTTCGAATCTCTTTACGGCGGCCAATTCACATTATCAACTCAGTTGATAAAACCAAATGATCTATTGTAGCATAGTTAATAGATTGTAGTCATTGTTTTCCTCGTCCTTTTGTCTTGTATTGTTTTACGTCAGCTGTGTCTTCTACACCAAGTAAGAGAGTTAGATATAACGTGAACGGGAACTGATTAAATGCTACTTATATTTTGGTTCACATCTCTTCTGGCAATGCTTGGTTTTCTCCCGTAGTATTGCTGATTGACTTCATTCCAAGGGTTTAAGTGTTTTTAAGAAGGTACGTAAAAAAAGCATACGAAAGCGGGATATCTTTTCTGTCAAAGTGGTATACAAAAGGGTAAGGGGTTGCACCCTAAGGGAGAGACTCTACGTAAAACACTTTGTAGATTAATTACCTCGGGGTTTGAAGGAAAAGAAGAATAGTCGCAGGAAACTTGATTGTTCGAAGGTGGGTAGAAAATTATCTTCCGTTGTGCCCCGCCCCATCAGGTGACAGTGGCTTCACTCAATCTTTAAAATTCCGCTGGCGCGTAGTGTGTGGAGACCGGCTTACATTTTATTCCGAAACACTCACCTTCGAGTACTCTTCGTCATTCATGCCTCCTCGTTGGTGTATTTCAGTGATAATCACCCCAGGACTGCAAAAAAAAAACGAGATAAAACTTATACTCTAACTCAAAAAACGTCAACTAAAAATTGAACACAGAAACAGCCGTGACTTGATCATAAACCATCACGTTTTATAAAATACGCGAGATACTACGCGCGCCCTAATTGGTCGTTAGGTGTGTTTAGATGGGAGTATGTTAAAATTATTGTGACGTTTTAGATTCGCTCGTATAATTTTTTAGAGAAATGTGACGTTTTAGATTCGCTGGTATAATTTTTTAGAGAAATATTTTATAAAAGCAAGAGAGCACTTTTTCCAAGTCTACATAACCTGATCTCAACACTTAGGCGGGTTCGGAGAATTTTCGACTACTTCTCGGGTTAGCATAACTGTCTCGAATTCTCCGAACTCCACTCGTGTTTAGATGAGGTTATGTAAAAATGGAAACCGTGCCCTGTTGCGTACCGTAGTATGGCTAAGCCATGCCATCAGCGTTTTAAATGCAAAACTTCGTCTCACAATATCGTAACTGTAAAAATACAGTGGAAGCCTCGTTATTATGGCCACTGTATTTTTCTTGATCTTTCGTCTCTATTTAACTCAACAATGAAGGAGCGACAAAATATAGATCCCTTTGCAAAATATAAATGTTCAAGAAAGTGCGATCCCTCAAACTCGGATGTAAGCCCCGTGTATTGTAGGAAGTTTCGTATCAGCTTGAAAACTAGTCTTCGTGCAGACTGTTTCACGCGGAAATGTGAACTTTACTAACCCTAAGAATAATTCCTTTCCTGCGTGAAAAAAAGGAATTATTAAAAACTGGATCATTGGATAATGCAATTCAAGAGTTCATTGGCTTAGCCATCATCGAATATGAGCCATTGTAATTTAAAGGAGAATTTACATGTTGATAACTGGGCTAAAAATGAGAGGCATGATGGAAGAACTTACTTGACAGAGTTACAACGAACATTTTTTGAAGCAAGTTCTGAAATAGAATAGAAAAACATTTGAGCGAAACTATCGCATAAATCAAAGGTTTCTTTTCTCTTAACGAATTATTTTTGCACAATGGAAGTAGCAAATGGCAAATAACTGGTAAATTGAAGTGGTTGTCTGATGACTGTAACTGAAATTCTTAACAGCATGCTCTGAAATATTCAAAATCTGTCATTCTTGCTCACAGACACTCTTTAGAATGCAGAAAAAAGCGTCACATAAAATGCAGATTATCAATGTTTTTGGACTCCCTAGGTTGCTACGGTGCTAGGGTGCATGCACTCATAAGAGAAAAGACAAACTTCAACTAGGTAACTAAGCTGTAACTATATAACATTGACAGTTTGACAAAAAGGCCAGTCAAATTTCTGTAATTTTGTTCATTGGTTTGTGAGTTTATCTGACAGCCCAACAAGGAAAAAGGAAACTTGAACTTTGAAAACAACAGTTCAAAACAGAAGATGCTTAAATTAATTAATTTTCTGGAGATCATAGTTTGCTGCATTTGTTTTGTGGGACTTTTCTGTCACACTCACCCAAAGCTGTGCACCTTGTGAGTTGATCAACGGCACTTTTAGACATGTTGTAGGCAAGAACTCCAGGAAACTACAAAACAGTAATTAACAGACCCAATGAGTGCATTGTGGAAAGCACGGACACAAAGTTACAATACATGCACCTTAAACACCTCACAGCTGAGGATCATGACAAGCATAACAAAATTAACAGAATGGCCGGTAAGAATTTTTTTCCAAGCAAAATTTTCAAACTTACTCATTATCTTCATTCATTTTATTTCATCACCGATCATCTTTCCATACTGGTATTCTTTAAATCAGATATTACAGTTAAACATAGGTCATATGGCCACAAAAGCAATAATTATTCATAAATGTATCATATAAAGAATATAACATTTTCCTCACATCCATATTCTCGATGTACACTGTCTTGCAAAACAATGGTCAGTTATGTGTTTCGTACATGATAATTATTGTCAATGCTTCTGTGATACTACAGACCATTGGCAGGCTTTGGGATACATGTATTAAGGACCAAGCTAAGCATGTTGTTAATCTAATAACTTACTGATCTCATTCCATTAACACTGGAGACATTCACAATACAACCTGGGAAAATAATGCAAACATAGCATAGTGTTAGTCAATTATACAAAAAATGATGAAAAAATACAAAGATACAAGCATACCTTTATGACTACACATTGGAGCTTTCTGAATAATAACTTTTCCTTTTCTTAGTTTTGTGGGAGGTGTGGTGGTCTCATGGTTAGTGTGTTCATCTCCAGATCAAGAGGTCTGGGTTCAAACCCTGGCGGGGGACATTGTGTTGTGTTCTTGGGCAAGACACTTTACTATCACAGTGTCTCTCTCCTCCACCCAGGTGTGAAAATGGGTACCGGCGAAGGAGGTAACTCTGCGATGGACTAGCATCCCATCCAGGGGGGAGTAGCAATACTCCTAGTCTCTTCAGTCTACAGAAACAGGGATAAGCTCTGGTCTGATGAGCCACTTGGCTCCTATGCAGACTTTACCTTATAAGTACACTTATGACTACACATTGTAGCTTCCTGAATATATTAATTATTTTTCCTTGGCCAGTAACTTGCTTGTACAAAGACGGCATATTTTGTATTCTTCAGATTTCACTTGAACATTTCTTATAATCATATATATAACAATCAATGATACAATATAATATGCGTCCTGTTTACATGGGTGATTTTTTTACCTTGTGTTTCTGTCAGATAAGGCACAGCCAGTGATGTCAGATAAAAGACGGCCCTGTATTTTGGGTGACATACATGTTAAAAAATAATTATAATTATTATAATTTTAAATGTATAACACAAAGGTCAGAAGACAACATAAAGAAATGATTATTTCCTACCTCATGTTGATCCTCATCACCTTGTCAAAGTCTTCCAGTGAAGTGGTTTCAATACTTCCTTTGAGAACTATACCAGCATTGTTGACCTGTTTATTGGAGAAAACATGATTGTATTGTCTATAAGCTTATAATATGCTTACGGAAATGACAAGGAATATTGTTGCCTTTTTACAATGTAACTGGTGAACAACTCAGAATGCTTCACACAGTTAAACAGAAATACAAAACAATTCCTTCTCTTGACTCGGAGTAAAACTGTGGAATAAGATACCATGCTATATAGCGGATCTTCCTAAAAGAACTTTCAAACGAGTTCTTCGCAAATTGCTATTTGATATTTTAGAAAAGGAGGATGACTACATGTATATTCATATCCCCATGATTATCCAAAAAGTAGGCACATAGATATAGTTGTTATTTATTTAAGTTTGCAATCTGCAAGGCTTGTTTTAAATTTAATTTAAGGTTTAAATTGTTTCTTTAAGGTACTTATTTGAGTCGCTCGTGTATTTGCTTTGCCCCGCCTCGACTAGCTTCTTAGCTATTTGCGGGGCAAACTACCCCAACTTGTACTTAAAGATTAATAATAAATAAAGTTGTTGTAAAGTTGTCTTTTTCATGTGTTCAGCTGATTAAAAAATTATTATTTCTGACAAAAATACTTCTAGAAATACCTAAATACCCTAAATTAAAGCTAATTAAGTTAGTTTCCAGTCATTATCACAGCATCAGCCAGTCATAACTGACAAACAGCCAGTTTGTGTACCATTAACAGCCTCGAATGTTACTTGGATCACATATGCTAAAAGAATCCACGGTCGAGTGTCAGTTGATACCCTTGATT
>OZ026598.1:33751704-33884204 GCA_964020085.1 Micromussa lordhowensis | reverse complement strand
TTAATTTCGACACAATTTACACATCAGTGACAGGGTTGAGTTGAAAAATGAACAACTGATTTACACATTGGCCATGTGGGAGTGCAAGGAAGACATTTTGATGATTGTTCTCATTTTTTTTCCAATGAGTGGGCGGAATGGTCCAGAAAATGCTCATTGAATAGACAACTTAAGTTGGCATTTGTTTTTCAGATACTTCTTAATTAACTTTGTCTTGGGAGCAGATGGTATCAAGGAGTTAAAAAATGAGCTGGACACAGATATTGATCTTTTACGGCCCAGATTAATCCGAGTGAGGAGCTGCTATGAACCAAAGGAAAAAGAACACAACCTTCTGAAATGCTGGAATAGTTATAAGCCTCCTAATACTATAGCTGATAGGTCTGCGTACAATATGATATAAGAGGAAATATAGCTGCTGTTTTGTTCAAAAGTTTGCAAATAAAATTGATATTTGCAATTTGCATGAAAAAAAGTTACTCTAGAACAAGACTTTGAAAGAAACAACACAACATCAGAAATGAGAAGGTATTTTTAAATTGTTTGGAAGGACTCACCCTCATCAGTGTAAGGCAAGACAGTATTCATAATCTGTTTGAGTTGATATAGCATTTGTGCACAATGAAAGCTAACTAACATCAACTACGAGAAGAGTGAAGGTACATGTAGATGAGATCGTGACTGTTTGTGCCAAAACTTGTGCATGTGACATTGTTGTGTTACATGTGATCCAGTCTGACCTTTGTATCAACTCTTTTCCAACCTTGTTCCTGTGGACTTTTTCCTTGCTTGGGGGCAGGGTGCTCGCCCCACCCCCCTCCCCCCACCCCCAAGGGACAAGGCCATAGGAACGAGATGGGCTCTTTGTCTCGTATTACGTTGTAAATAAATCATCTTGAAACATTTACGCTTTTGTTGTCCTTGATCGCTTTTACATTGTCCTGGTGTCCCATGACCAAACAGGAAATATAAACATTCATTGATCAAACAGGAATCAGATCTTCAAAAATGATATCTGTTGTTGATTTAAGTTTCGAATTAAAGCAAACTCAGGTCTTAGTTTTTGAGATCTGGAGGGGGTCTTAATTTTTCAGATTTGGAGGGGTTCTTATAGTGTAAGTCTTATTTTTTGACATTCGGAGGGAGGTCGCAGGTCTTAGTCTTAGATTCGTAGGGGATCTTTGTTCTTAGATCTGAGATTAAGAGGGGGTCTTAGTTTTTGAGGCACTCTGAGAGAACCTGGATCAAACAACTCTACCATCCATCTTCGGTCGAGATAGACGAATTCGCTTTTTTCACCAATCCCATAATACAGTTCATTTTGGGGGGTTATTTACATTAAAACAATGGATAATCAGTTCACTGAAGCATGATACAGTCCCAAGAGTAAATAAATTGCATTGTTTTTATGTAAAGAACCCCCCAAAACGTATTGCATTACGGGATCGTGAAAACAGTCAATAGATCTAAGGTCTATATCAGTAATCGTTGAAGGGTCTGTTCAAGATTCCAACAATGGCTAAACGTTTTCTAACCGTCGCAGCGACCATATGGAAATTAGCCTGAATCGGCCCCAATTCTACTTGATTTTCTGCGAACGCAGCTGTCCAGCGGCAAGGTTTGCTTGAAAGTGTAACAGGGCGTTTACTCCCACTACCCTTCCCCTCCCCCCCCCCCAACCTCACTCTCTCCCTATGAAGTGTGCCTTGCTTTCCACACCTTTTTTGAAAGAAGCCCATTGCCGCATAGGTTGTTTAGTGTGATCTTAAAGATCAGAAGTTTACAAGTTATATAATTTGTTTTGTAAAGAGATGAATGATCATCGCAGTTATGTACACAACGCATAACTGCTTTATGATATAAATATACATAAAAAAAAAGAATTGAAAACAGTCAAGGCTCGGTGACGTCTTAAAGTGCCACTATGATCAAATTCTCGATACCCATTTTTTTGCATTTTCGTACACAACAGGTCTTTCCCAGATAACTTGCGAAGGTTCAATCTATTACGAACATTAGAAATCGCGGTTTTTGGACCTTTATTTCCGAGAATTTACGGCCGCCATTAATTTCCCTTGTTCCAAGTCTTGGTGAGAATTGGAGAAAATGACGTCATTTTCTCACAAATACCACACGGGTTAAAATTATAATAACAATTAGCACAGCAATTTGCATAAAGATATAACAAAAACTTTGGCTCATATATTCGTGCAATTTTCGACATTAGTTGTTATTATAATTTTAACCAGTGTGGTATTTTTGAGAAAATGACGTCATTTTCTCCAATTGTCAACCAAGACTTGGAACAAGGGAAATTAATGGCGGCCGTAAATTCTCAGAAATATAGGTCCAAAAACCGCGAGTTCTAATGCTCGTAATAGATTGAAATTTGGCAAGATATCTAGGAAAGACCTATTGTGTTCGAAAATGTAAAGAACTGGATATCGAAAATTTCATCATAGTGGCACTTTAAGAAGCCCTTTTAATGTTATTTTTAGTTATTCCTGCAACACTGTCATGACAAATGCTTGTAAAAACAAAGCTGTTGTGACAACTTTCCGCATTCCGCGTTATGACGCGCGATAATTAAGTTAATTTATTTGGAAAAACCAAAGATCATTGTGGTATCATGCTGCCGTACCCTCAGTTCGGTGACTTCTTTGAAAACCTCTGTTTCTCTGAAAACAGCCATAAGAGAGGGCTTTTATGAAAATTGTTCACACGAAAAAACCTCAAAATCACTTAGTCAATTTGAAAACGTAACAGGTTAACTTTAACGGTGCTCTTGTTGGGTTATTGAGCCATAACGTACCTAAACAACACAAATGGCTCAGTAACCTATTAGGAAACTGCCAAACGGCCCAACAGGGCATTTTTCGCCTAAAATTGTCATAACACAATGCAGCACGCAGCAGCTTTTAAAAAATAAGTGAATTGGAACCCTAACCCTGACCCTAATTGTAAACCCCAAAATAAAAATTTTGACAAGAGCGGGATTCAAACTTCTAATCTTCGCCGAATCAGTGCAATGCTCTGCCAACTGACCTATTAAGCCAAGCGGGAGCTGATCCCTTTGTGAGTTCGTAATATGCCCAAAGACGACGAAGATATTCACCTCAATAAAAATACGTCAGATACAGAAAAACTATCGCAATTATGTATGCAGCCAAGGGTTTGAGCATGAGTACCTGTCAGTAACAGATTCAAGCACGGACTAATAATATTACATACATGTATTTCTTATGTTTATTAAAACAAGTAACCAATTTATTGAAAGCAATTACAAAGGCACTCAGGCGTGAGAAGATCATTTTATGCAATAAAAATTCCGAGGCTACGACTAACAGGGTTTTCCGTAGTCTCTATACCAAACATTTACCGATCGTCTCGCATTTTGGCCATAGTTCGAAAACATTATTTTCTTTACTTTTGTTTCCTTTCCTCTCGGTTCCGTGACTGAAAAGCTGAACAAGGACCCGATAATTGACGAAAGAGGAAAAAATTCCTTTACGCCTATTAGCTTTCAGTCAAGTCCGCGGCTTCGTGATAACAAAGGCAAAATTAAGTTTTCAATAATTTTCATTGTTATTGCGCGCAGCACCAAAGATCCAGTTTAGGTTACCTAGCGACATCTGGATTGACTTTAGCTTCAGGAGTCACTTTTTTTCCTGTTTGCGTTGCAGTGAAGTCATGCAAGATGCGTCTGGTGGGGTTAGTAGTTCTTGCTTTCGTTCCCTTTTGCATCTCACAGGCGCTTAACGGTGAGCAGAATTTTACCTTTTTATTGCTATACTGGAAATTTGTTTGAGTTATGTTTTTGTTTAGTACCCAGGGCTCCCAGGTGCTCACGCTACCTCCCGACGGAAGGGAGACAACATTTTTATTTCTTTTTATTAATTCTTACAAGGCTCAAGGACAGAATTTGAAAAAGCTAGATCGCTAGACTCTCTTTCATAGTTAACTCTTAAGCCGGCTACAGAATTACAGATCGCTAGACTTAACTCTTTAGCTGACCAAAGCTAGAATCTCAAGGTTTGTGACTTTTCGATTAGACACGTTAGATGATAGTTATACTGACCTGTTCAATATAACTCTTTAACAGATCAAACACCCCCGGTCGATGGAGAAACATCACCACCACCGGTCGATGGTGTTCGTGACGAAGGGACAAATAAACTGGTGAATGATCAAGACTACAGAGTTGACGATGAAATGCGTGAAACATTCGACTCAGGTAGGGGACACTATCTCGTTCCCAGGGCCCGTGCTTTTTCGCGGCCTCTGGGAAGAGACTAGTTGGGGCATGACCAATAAACTGCTATCAACAAAGACTAAGGGTGCGTTTCCTTTGGGTGATCTGGATCAGGATCAGTGATTCAAGATCATTTTGCAATTTATGTGCGTTGGCTCTTTGGCTGGCGTTACATATCTTCGCTACACAGTGCTGACGAGCCCCAATAAGGGCAAAACAGCTGTCCACTGTTGCGATCCTCCTTTATCGGTTCTTGTCATGTTGGTGTCTCGAAACGTTTTTCACGAAGTATCAGCCTTGCAGTCTATTGTCTTTATTCAAGATCTGTCTGGGTCATGGTGCGTTAAAGGAACCGATGAATCCACTCTGGTCACGGATTCATCGGTCCATGATCCAGACAGATCTTGGATCACTGATCCTGATCCAGATCACCCCAAAGGAACGCACCCTTAGAGTGGTTTTCATTTGAGTGATGAAAAGTAACTGGATTTGCTCTACAACGCTACACGATTGGCTTAAAGATCTCCCGCCACTTTTTCATCCAACCAGAAGTAAAAACCAACACCACGTGACTCGTACGCACGCGTTTTCACGCGCTTTTACATGTTGTTATTTTCCTGTGTCCTTTGTGATTGGCTGGAGTGATTATTGTGGCTTTGGTGTTAAGACACTCAAATGAAAACCACTCTTAACTTCTGTGACATTAGAGAAAGTTGTGTACTTTCAAAATAATATAATTTTGAAAAAGACAGCAAACGGTGGAACTTTAACTCGATGAAAACGCTACAAATACGCTAGAAAACGGTATACAAACCCTTGTAAATATACGTGACAGTACAGAGGTCAACAAAAAATTGAGCATCTGTTATATCGAGCCTGGGCTACCTGTGGTGTAACAAACATTTTTGCCTCCTTTGACAAAGCATTTTCGATAGTACATGGACCAGATTCCTTGGCGCTTTTGTCTAACGTAATATTTGCAACACGAATTGATGTGGTTTTCGGCTTCGGCTGATAACTCTTACCTCGACCTTAAGTGTAAAAACGACAGTTTACAGTAGTTCAGGCCCCAGTTGTTCGAAGGCTGAATAACGCTAATAAACATCGCGGATAAATCGATATCCAGCGGACAAGTGTTGACAAAACAAACCACGCTTTCAGCTGGATATGGATAGCAATCCGGGCCAGGTTTTTTCCGTTTGAGAGTTTCTTTTCTGTCAACGTCACCGCCATTTCCAGTAATTTTCACTGATTTCTGTGCACAGATGATCCCATGGTCGGTGAAATCGGTGAGGAGAAAGGCCCTATTAAAGCCGAAGGACTGTGGAGCAGGTCATCCTCATTCAAGCAAGGGACGAGAGGCAGACGATTAACGGCCCTGCACCAGAACAAGAATCAGATCAAAATTCCAAATGATGTTTAAACTTTGTCATTATTCTTATTATTATCTGTATTTGCTGTATTTGTATTAGAAAGCAGTGAACGATTACATTAAATAAAACGATAGGCATAGATAAATGTGACAAATACTTGTGAAAAATAGTTTGTGGCAAATCTGACGCGGCGTTTCATTTCGGCCAAGACACTCTTCAGAGACCTTCTGAATTAAACAGCAACCTCGTTGAGCATCGCGCTCAAAGTCCCGTTCGCGAATTCAAGATGTTAGCAGTCTGGCCCTCTATCGCAGAAGGATTCCCATCTGCAAGTTCACGAGTTCATTTATACAAAACTTGTAATACATTGTAGGGTAGTCAGCCCTTAAAAATCGAAGTAACGTTTGATCTTTGTTATTATTTCTGATAACATTATTTTATATTTGTTGTTTTTGTTATGGAAAGCAATAAATGAAAAAAAATCAGATCAAGATCTACCGGTCGATGAAGTTGGCAACTGTGAGGATGTGGATTCCTCAGGTGGTAAGACAGCATTAGTTTTTGTGAGATTATGCAAGATATTGCGTAATCCCCTTTAGCTGGCGAAATCTTGTGGGTTTGAGGATGTGATGTCACGTGACAGATCTTTGTGAGTCTCAGTTAGATCATTCTGAATAAAATTCAGGCCGGTATCGAGATCGCTGTGGACAGTCCATTGTCTTGTCTCTCCAATGCCTTGTTCCTGACCCTCACTTTGTTAACTTTGCCTAATGTGAACACACCATTTTTCCCAAGTATTCTCACTTTGACACAGTGTGACCCCCCCCCCTTTGAAAAATCCTGGCTACGCTCCTGATAATGCAACACTATTTTGTGCCAGTGCCCAAACACCAGTGCTCTGGTACCAAGTGTAAACACAGCCTTTGTAGTAACTGATGACAAGGATAAACAATGTTTAAAATACAAATACATGTATATTGTAGAGTACTTCACTCTGAATTTCTAAGTTAGATTTTCGTTGTTTTGGGTGTTTCAGAAGAAAGTTGTGGCGTGCACCCTTTTTTCAGTTGCTGATTTTGCGCAAGTATAAAGACGAGGCTACTTCGTACCAATAAAAAATTACTGGACGAGGTTGAACAAAATATCGTGATTTGTCAGTGGCGAGCAGATCTACAAGACACTGACAAATCACGTTATTTTGCGATAACCGGGTCCAATACTGAATTGTTTTATCATTCGATCACCAAGTTTGCTTTAATATGTAAATCACTCTCTGACAGCTCAGGGAAGCCATGTGCCATTTTTCAAATAAGAGCGCGGTTGCAATTACGCATGAGCGGACCATTTTTGGTGGGCAATCAGTTGCAGGTCACATGGCGAGCTCTTGGCGAATAAAAAAGTAGGAAAAAATGCACCAAATGATTATTAACAATTATTCCACAAGCACGCGTTGGATATGAGATGGTAGATAGCCAATGAGGCGCAAAGCGCCGAGTTGGCTATAATCATCTCATAAATAAATATAGACGCTGTGTAGCACTTTGTGTTAACCTTGGATGTAAAAAAATGTTCATTAGAAAGTGCTCAATTCAGTTAATTTGAGCCCAACCGCTAAAACATCCTGACTGATGAAGGGGTTATTCCCGAAACGTCTCAAATTAACTGAATTGAGCACTTTCTAATGAACATTTTTTTATATCCATAATCATCTCATATCCAACCAGGGCGAGTGGAATAATTGTTTTATTAAAAAACGCCCCAAAAATAGAGCAAAATAAACTTAAAAAAAATAAAAACGCCTAAAAAAAAAAAAAAAAACAATCACGCATACGCTTAACATATTCGTAGGGCATGGTATAATGGCTCATAGCCCGTGATGGCTAAGCCAATGAAAACTCTCGAATTGCATTATCCAATGATCCAGTTTTTAATAATACAATTTATTCCTAAGGAGGCTGGTAACAGTTTCCAGCACTTTGCTAACAGCTATACTTTAAAGGATAAATACTGTCTGTAATATTCAGTTCCGGTCTCGTCTCGTTGTAGTTTCCGGTCACGTTGCCTCACGTGTGAAGTTCGTTCGTATAAGTTATTTGCATGCTTGTATATTTGCATATTAGTATCACCCAACTAGTGGACTAATGCAAATCCTGCATTTTAATTGGCTATGCTCCTCGAGGACTATTAGCAATAGTACTCGAACGCCATCGAGCGTGACGCTTTCTTCCGTTTCAGACCCAAATAAATACTTCTTCAACTTACATTTGCTAACTTTATTATTGCCATTTCCGTCCGACTAGTTGGGTGATACTAAAACAATTAGTTCCTTCGCTTCAAGGGCCACGGGTCAATAGCCCATTCGGCTTTGCTTCATGGGCTATTGACCCATAGCCCTTTCGGACTATGGGTCTAATTGTTAATTATTCCAGTCCTTCGAGTGTTCATAACAAGACGTTCTAAAACTCTTTTCTTGCCCGGTTTAATGGTGTTCTGCCACAACACTACCAATGCTTAACAAGTGATGCTACAATAATGGTATCATACAAATTCCCAATCATTGGTAAACAAGTTGTGGTCATCCTTTTTATATAACAGGTTACCATAGCAACAATATGACCTGCTAAAAAACACCCTTAAATTTAGCTTTAAGCGCTTGTAACTCAAAACCGAGCTCAGTGACCCCCATTTTTTTATTATCGAATTGTAATCAGCATGAAAAGATACAACTTTTTGCAAAGTTTACAAAAATTCTGTGAACTGGGTCCAGAGCCACCTTGTATATCTGAAAAGTTAAGGTGGCTCTGAACCCCCTTAAAGAATTTGTTTAAACTTTGCAAAAAGTTGCATCTTATCGTGCTGATTACAATTCCACGATAAAAATGGGGGTCACCGAGCTCGTTTTTGAGTTATAAGCGCTTAAAGCTAAAACTAAGGTTGTTTTTAGCAGGTCATATTGTTGCTATGGTACCCATTGTGCCACAAAACTGACAGCAACATGTTCACCAATGATTGGGCAGTTTTTTGATACCATGATTTTGCCACCAACTCATATAGAGTGGTTACAATGACCCATCAAAGTCTAAGTCTTGGAAAGTACTGGACACTGTTTTGAGCCACCTTAACACAAGCGTTTGTGCCTGACAATGACATTTCAGTGTATAGTAAACCATAACAGCAAAGATTGCACAATCTTGCAGTTAAACATATAAGACCTGCTTGAGTGGTATTTGCTAGCAGACTTAATTGATTAGATAAGCAGTAAAATTTGCCTAAGTTCCTCGTATAGTGTCCACAGCTTGAGCTTTAAGTCAACTCTTTGATTGGTGTCTTGCCTGAGGGATGATCTTGAAGATGATGTGGCATCCTCCAGCAACATGATTTTCTCTTGCAGAGTCTAAAAAAGAATCAGAGAAAGGATATCATTAGCTCTCACTAACCCAGCAGGAGGTCTGTATGGGAGAATCTTGACTGAGGTCATGAGTACAGACCGAACATACAGACCAACCAAGATTGGTTAAAAAGATGTTTGTTGTATGGCAAACAACAAAAATGTAATGTAACTGGTTTGTACTAGCTGACATTTTGCTTACGAACGGCGATGAGCTGAACTGAAATCTGTCAAAATTTGCTTGTCCTCTTTACTTTTTTCTCATCAGGCTTTACGACACTTACATAAATAAGAAAATAGTCAATATTTTTGTATTTCAGGTTGCAGCTTTTTCACCGCAAAATGTAACCGGTCTAGATGGGAAAATCTCGCCCTCATTCATATCTATCGTTTTGAGCCAATCAAATTTGTGAATTTGTTAACGATTCTGTAAACCCAAGTACTCAGCCACGCCCAGAACATACGTATCGCCAAGGGTTCTTTATTTAAAATACATGTCCACAAATCAATACTCAATACCATAGAAATTCACAGTTTATCTCTACTTAAATCCTGAAGCAACCTTTCATCTGATCGGTTGGAAACAAAATATGAAAGCTGCGAGAGGTAAATGTTATAAGATCTTTGTTTGCCATCGATGACTATCGGCAAATCATCATTGATACAAAGTGTTTGCTAGAGACAGTAAGATGGATATTATTTTGTTGTGCTGATGGGGGCCGAACTTTATTCTGTTGTTACTTACTTTCGGAAAACTCAGATGATAGCAATACTGACTGCTGCACAAGCACAGTAATCACAAAAAGGTTTCTGTTAACTTCACACATAATTTATCGGAAATTCAAATATGTGTAAAAGTAAATAACATCTACTTATTCATTCGTACCTGGAGTTTCTCTAGTGCTTTCTGAAGATCATATGCTCGCATTTGACTTCTTCTGGTCTCACGTTTGATGACAGGCTAAGGAAAAAAGTTTGAAATCATCATTGCATGAAATTATATGCCTTGGCTACATGTAGTTCTGCAAACGCAGACTTTGATGGGAAATCTGAGCAGGCAAAATGAGGTTGCTGGCAGCACGGGAGTGCAATAAATAATTTATTGATCAAGCATGATCGGTCAAAGTCATTTGATATTGGCTACTAAGTAAGGGGAGGGCCAACATCTTAAAATTAACCAATCAGATTCCTCTATTGCTGGTCCAATATATTCCAAGCATTGGGCTCGACACTAGCCTAAATAATCCCACATGATTTTCTAGCAATTTGTTTTGTAGTGGCAATAAATCTCTTATTATCAGGACCGTGCAGTGAAAATATTGGCCCTTGGTCTTTTCCATAGTGTCCTCTGTACTGTCAAGACCATGGACTGATAATTTCCCAGTACATCCAAGATATACATGTATATACATGTATATCTTGACCTCATGCTTGGTCAATATCTCATGTAGATGCGGGAAAGTGACCTCTGTTGCCATTCAATCAAGGGGAATTGTTAGAGTTGTGTAATGTCCTTGAACAAATCAGAGCAAACAGATTGTTTGTTGCAGTGTTTTGTCATCAAAACAGGAGCACAACACAGTTGCAAACGTTGTATTGCACTTGGCACCAGTTGCAATCTTTTTTGCTTCAAGCACTGATTAGTAAATTGCTCTATTTATGTTTGTTGCGATTGTTCTTCACTAGAAAATTACTCAAAACAGAGAAAGCAATCAACAATATAATACAATGTGTGAGCATTTGGTATCTGGTCGTTTAGCCTGTTAGTCGATTAGCCCATAAATGCTAGGCCCCCAATAAGAAGTTAATTAGCCCATAGTTGATTAGCCCCCAACCAGATCTCAAACACTCCCTATTTCTCATTATTTAAGAGTGAATGGGGGCTAATCAACTTCTGGTTGGGGAATAACCGGCTAAGGGCTCATCAACTTAGGGGCAAAACGACTTACACTAAAACACTTCAGTTCACAATATTACATAAGGACAACTTACTCGAAATCTTGCTAACACTGCCTCGTGCAGGCGGCAGAGGAGTGGTATAGATGAACAGTGTAATGTGACCTCTAAAGGAACACTGTCAGCTGATGTAACAAATCCTGTTGCAGGCTTCACATGTATGGCTGCTTGACTGCCATTAACAATTAGCAAGTCAATGCCTGAATACTTGGAATCAATCTGCTGATGGGCAATGCTTGAATCTGTGAGGATAAAGTGCAAAACAGCAGCCTGTGGTGTTAAAGATATTACTGTTGCCTGAGTTGTATTTTGAGCAGAACTGTTTTGAATAGCACTCATCATAAAGCGTACGGCATCCGGAGAAACAAGAAAACTTGCAGAGTAGCTTCCAAATTGCAAAGATTTCTCTGCATTCTCCGCTCCACCCTGCCCAAATAGATCCTCCTTGTTTATCGTAAATTGGATTTTCGAGTTGAGTTTGTCTAAGGTTTGTATAAGCTCTTCCTTGGAACCTGGAAGTGGATTTGTCACAGCAACATGTGATCCCATCTGACGAGGTCGCACAAAATGAAGCACATCAAACACACGCCTACTGATTGGAATCAGGACATCTTCAACAGGCTTCTTGAAGACGTTTCCAGAGTTTGGGTCCATTCTGAGACCAGCAAGCAATGAATTCAAGTTACAATACAAGTGCACCTCTGTGACTAAGTGAAATGATGAAGAGAAAGATGTGCTAAGCGGCATGTCTATTTCTATGAATGACCCTGTATTAAAAGTCTTTAGTGGCATTGAGCGGCCAAAAGTGTGTGAATCTGCTGTGACACGATGGCACCAAGGCTCCTGACCTTGCACCTGAACCAGCAGAGACCAAGAGGATGACAACATCAAGCTCCCTTGATTAACAACTTTACAATGTACAGACACTGAACTGTTTCCACTGCTGTCGTAGGACAGAACACTAGGTGTTAAAGTGCAGGATATCGGACACATACTCTGTTGTGGAGTTGTTTCTGTATCCTTAGCAAGTTGACAGACAGTGTGGATAACCATATTAAGCTCTCTCAAAATCCTATCCTCTGTCTCTACAGCAGCATTCACTTTGCTCAGCTCTGCTGACAGAGTTTCAATCTCACTCAAGTAACTCTTCACTTTCTCACCTGCCATTTGAGGCAAGATGCTTGAGTAGATGTGTGATGCTCCATCTTGTACATCAGGTAAAACAAACTGTAACAGTCTCCCATTCATATTAAGAACATAAGCTTGAGTCACTGTTCCAGTCATCTTGTTCTTCTTATCTACACAGCAAACTGTGCAAATGTTTGGTATCTGCATGCTTACAGTGGTGAACAATGTCGTCATGCAGGAAGATAACACAGATGTAGAGCTTGCTGCACCCATTGCATCATTTGAACACAATCTCGTGACAAAAATTTCTTTTCCTGTCGAATGGACAAGAGTGTCACCCCTGTTGCTTAAACAGGAGCACAGAACAGGTCCAAGAATTGTGTGGACACCAAAGTGGATAGCTTGAACTTCATCTCCCTTCTGAGGTTTTCTTTCACAAGCAATAACAATCTTGTCACAACTTCCAACAAAGACAAGGGCATTGCAGCAATATCCAGTGGATTCTTTTTTGCATTTAGTACTGCTTCCTCCTGAAGAGTCCTTTTGACATTGAATGTTTGCTGCGTAAATTGCAGACACTCTTTGTTCTAGATGATAAAGCAACTGAGGTGTAAATGACTGCTTACCTCCAAGAGTCTCAAGATTTCTGTTTATGAGAGCATAGCTATTCACAGGCCAAAATAGTATTTGCCCATCTTCACCACCGAATATAACAACTGGCGAGTCTAAGAGGGATGCTTCCCAGTTAAAGAGCTTGTTAAATAATGGTCTTTCAATAACTGGACACAGCGATGAACATGAGACGCTGCTACTAGGTTGTACACAGCATAACTGGGGTACATAACTCCAGTGATGACTTCTTTGGCTTTCTTCCCAAGAAGATATAAGCGATGGCACTTCTAGTTTTGTTTTGAGCTCTGGAAGGGCTTCATAAGCTGGCATCAGAACATTGCTATGAGGTGCTACTGTTCCAAACAAAGACAAGATATAGCCTTGATCTGAAGCTCTACAACATACCAGCTTCTCTCCAACAGGAATAAAAGTTTTTAAACCTTCTTCAAATAAAACTGCACTTCCTGCATCAATCAATGTCATGCTCTTCAAAGCTTTAAGTGATGGTTTATGGGGTGTCTTTCCAACGGTAGCACTCGTACCAGCAAGGAGTTCTCCAAAGATGTCATTCTGGTCATTCTGAATTAGCTTTTTTTCATCACTAATGACTTCTGGATTGAGCTCTCCAATCTTCTTCTTCTCTCTTGTTTGGTAATCATTTGCATACAATAAAGCAAAGTAATTTGTTACATATTGAATGACACTGGAATCACAAACATTCTGCCTACATTGTATGTATCTGTCAAATTTAGGAATTCTGCAAATGTACTAATCCTAGAAGTGTCAATAGCTTTCCTGTCCAAGCATGATGATATCAAAATTTTAAAGAACTTTAAGGGGGGCTTTTGGGATCGAGTACCCCTCATGAGGTCACCCTGGTTACATCTAAATAATTTAAGCTGGATTCCTGTCTCAAAACAACACACTCAATTCAGCAGTGTAAATGTTGAAAGCACACCAACAGAGCACTTCATGTTCAGTTTATCTAAGTTGCCTTTTCAGGGTTGCCACCCACCAGAAAAAAAGAAAAATCCCTGACTTTTCACTGACTGTAAAGCAATTTCCACTGACCTTGCAAGATGATTATTCTGGCCATGAATCAACAAAAACAAGGATGACGCAGACCATTTTTAAAACAAAATTGCCTTGTCTATTTAACAATTATTCCACAAGCGCGCGTTGGATATGAGATGGTAGATAGCCAATGAGGCACATAGCGCCGAGTTGGCTATAATCATCTCATATCCAACAAGGGCAAGTGGAATAATTGTTTTATTAAAAATGCCCTAAAAATAGAGCAAACTAAACTTAGCAAAATAAAAACGCCTCAAAAAAAACAGGCGTACGCGTACCATATTCGTAGAGCATGGTATAATGGCTCATAGCCCATGATGGCTAAGCCAGTGAAAACTCTCGAATTGCATTATCCAATGATCCAGTTTTTAATAAATGAAAACATCTAATAAAATAATTTGCAGCAAACTTAGGATAAAATTCCCTGACTTTTCACTGACTTTGAACAGGGATTTAGAAATTCCCTGACCTGATAAAAACTCCCTGAATTTTCCCTGAACTTGTTTAAAATCTAATTTTCCCTGTCTGTGGCAACCCTGCTTTTGATGTTCCATTTGTAAACATGGCCTAACGGAAAGGTTTGTTTTGTAGTTGTTATTCATGTGTTATTCAAATGTATTCAGTAAAATTAAAATGAATAATTGATGCTCCAGAAGTAGTGCACAGGTGTGGCTACATTAACTGCCTCGACATCCATGTCTTTGCTGGTCACTGAGCCGTCCCCCCCTTCCCTCCACTCCTTCTTAAGATTTGCCCGGAGGGTGGGGGGGGGGGGGTATTAACAAATTCAAAACCAGGTAACATGCACAAAAAACTGGTCAGTGTAAAACAAAGACTGCAGACTCAGGGTAAGATGCAGACTGAGGGTAAAGTGCAGACTTAAGACCAGGGGTAAAAAGCAGACTGCAGACTTTTTAAGTGAATCATGTTACCATTTCCATCATTGAGAGCTAACTGTCAACAGGCTAACTGGAGTGTTACTTGGGGTTACCTTAGGCTTAACTGGAGTGATATTCAGGTTCACCGGAGACTGTGCGGACTTTCACTGTGATTAGCCTGAATAACCCTGTTTATGGTTTGCACTTGACAATGGATTTAACACTATATATACTTAAAAAGTTTGCAGTCTACATGTTACCCCTGGTCCGCAGTCAGTATTTTACTCTCAGTCTGTATTTTATCCCTGGTACAGCAGTCTGCAGTCTGCGTTTTACACTGACCACACAAAAAAAACACATCCTGATTTTTACAGTGGATTCTGTATTTAAATTTCACTCTATCAAAAGTTATACCTCTTGCTTTTGGTCAGATTCTCTGGCAACGCAACAGCAAAAATATTCCCATTCACTGTTGCTGCAAATATTCTTCTCTTTCCATCCCATTCTTGAAAACGAACAACCATAATCGAAGTGGGGAATCGAAAGGTGTGCTGCAAATTGAGGTAAAATGTTAAAGGTATTTGTAAGACTTATATATAATACTGATTCACTAAATGGTTTATTTCAGAAATGTAGAAATGAACATTGTATATACATGTAAATATTAACTTTTAATTTATGATATTTTAATTTTTTAGTTATTTATTTTTACACTTCCCACTTCCTCTCCCCTCCATAAGTCGATGGACAAATATATGAACTTACCACTATGCTGCCTTCTACCATCAAATAAAGAAACTCGTTGCCATTAGACAGCAGCACTATGTTCTTCCGCTTAGAAACAGTCACCGTCTGTATAGAGGGAGGTGCAGATGGCGTTTTAGAAGCAAATCTTTGCAATGTTTTTACTTCGTAGTCCGCCATTTTGTGTCGAAGCGCGCGCCCGAGAGATTTGTGGGTGTGCTATCTCATAGGTACCGCTGAAAGCCAGTCGGCTCAAACTTGCAACTTGCAAATACATATCGCAAACACAAACATTATGTTTGGAATAAATTAATTATTGACAATTTGACAGTTCATTCCATCTCAAAATTTTTCGTCCAAGCCACTGCGGCGTTTTCCACGGGAGATAATATCGCCGTTGCAGGTATCAGAGAAATCAAAGTTACGGGAAAGTCAAATTCGACCTTATCGCTAACAGTGAGAAGGCTAGCAGAATGTTTTTTGACTGCCAACCTCTTGGCAACTTTAATTTGTCAAGTTTCCGGGCTGTCTTTGACGCTGCAACTGTGTGAAGCCGTGGATATTTGCAGAAGGTCTTGCCATGGTTTTACAAGCATTTCCTTCCGCACATCACGTTACAAACTGAGGTAAACTCGTTGAAAGAACAATAATAAGCTCAATGGATCGGTGTCACTCACTTTCGTGGTAAGCATGCCTCGTTGGGGTTTGCAGGTATTGTTATTAATCGCGGGTGTCTTGCCAGTTTATGGACAAACAAATTTTGCACTCTATGGAGAGGCAATTGTTTCATCGAACGACTCTTGTGGTCTGCAAGGAAGAGAAGAATTCTGCGTTGCTGTTGACCGTCTTCAACGTTGTCACGAGTTTGATTATTGTAACGCTCTATGTCCGTTTGAAGAGAATATGCCATTTAGCGTGAATCTTGTTGCTACGGGGAAGTTTCATGGCGAGGTAAATATATCTTTCATTTTTATATGTGTTCTGTTATTAAGTGTTAAACGTTGTATTACATTCAGCAGGTGTATTGTATCCAGGTGACTCTGATCCTCTTAGTGATTTATATTTGATTGGGTTCTTATTGTTTCAACTGATAAACAATGCTGGGCAATGACGAAGGTCTTTTGCAAATGTTCAAGACGACTGAGTTGTATATCGAAAGAGGATTATTAGCACAAAGCAACCGTTAATAGAAGTAGATCGGTGGTTATGGTGCTAAAAATCTTAAGTTAGTTTTATTATGGTCTGGTAATCGCAACTTGCGTCCTCACTACAAAAGTTCAGATCCTACATGTAACTGCAAAAGCTCAGATTCTTGGGTAGCTCCCAGGTGGGTTCCAATGTGATGTCTCCAGATGTGAACGGCCTGGGTTTATGTGGCCAGATCATTTAGACAGTGGTGTTCTTAAGTGAGGTATTTACCCTTGTAACCTCTCTTGGTTTATAGCTACATACATGTATATTAAGCTTAAATAGGTACTTGCAAAATATCAATGAAAGGGTTTGACTCATGAGTAATCAGTAATATTGATTTTTCAGTTAGCGTTATTGATTTGTAGATAACTATCGCATTTATCGCAACTAACTTATTTCTTTCCAGGTGGAATTAATAAATCAATCCAGTGAAGGTTGTACTGGAGAAAGAATAGTCCAGTTAAATGGCACAAATGGTTTCATTTCTAAGTCACCTGAAGCATTCAATGAATCTCAAGGATTTACACTTACCATTCATTTGAGCCAAAAACCAGGAAACAAAGGGTGAGTTGCTTGTTGTTGCTCTGTTATATATGGAGTGCAACTCTCATTATCTCACTTAAGAAATGGTAAGCATGCAGCATGCAACTATCAAGTTATGGATGCATGCTGGTCAGGTTGCTAAGCACAAAGGAGCATAAGAATCACACAAGGAGATAAGCCGAGTGCAACTCTAACTTCTTGAGTGCTTAGCAAACCTCCCAAGTGACAACTTGATAGTTTGCATGCTGCACCCTTACAATTTCTTTTATAGCATTGAGACTTTTGACATCTTGCCTGTTGGATAGTGTATACTGAATCTTGTCTGGCTCACATGAAGTCAAAAGCATGAAACACTGTGCGAAAATGCAACACATCAAACTTTTTCTTGATAATTTGGTTTTATCAACTGGGTTGATAATGTGAATAGTCCACCGTAAAGAGATTTGGAAGCTGACGTTTCGAGCGTTAGCCCTTCGTCGGAGCGAATCAAGGAATTGTGGGTTGTGTGTGGTTTATATACAGAAATGTGGAGCTACGCTATTGGTTGGTGCCTGGCAACATGAAAAACAACAGAATGAATTAGTTGAATGAAAAGCGTTCGTTGATACCGTGAGGATTAAGAGTGCCGATTTGAAAAATAAATCTTTGTTTAAGAGTTTTGCGGCTTTCTGTGCTTCCTTGATGTAGGGAGAGGCCGCAGACTGCCATATGTTGCTTAGAATGATTCGGCAGATTAAAGTGTCTAGCAACCGGTTTAGAAGCGTCTTTATCATCTTTCTCTACGTCGCGAAGGTGTTCTCGGAAACGGTCGCCTAGTCGTCTACCTGTTTCGCCGATATATAACTTTTTGCAAAGAGTGCAAGTTATACAGTAGATGACATTGGCTGAGGTACTTTTTTAACTTTTTTAACTCTAACTTTTTTTTCTACTCAGAAATATAAAATTTTGTGGTTATATTTTTTGTAATACGCAAGTGAACTGTTATTGTTAGATAGTTACTTGTCAAACCTGGGGCAGCCAAATTTCTACGTACTTGTGAACTAATATAGAACTGTGCTTTACACTAGGCAAGTAAACTTTACAATTTTTGTATGTCTCATTTTTGTATGTCTAGCAACAGTTTCCAGCAGCACTTTCAAGCAGTTATACATTCATCAGTACTACATGTACTATGTACTCTTTATCAAGTCATGCTGTAATTTAGGGATCGCATAAACACCAACCTTTAAATCTTAATATGCCCAAGCGTATATGGCGCTGGACTGATGCAAATGTAGCCTGAATTTTTCAACCGTCTCGTTTCGCAGTCTGTCTCAATCACGACATTTTATCCAGTATCATTGTTTCTGTTTGTTTTATTATCAACCTTTATTTTAACATTTCTGTTGATTTATTCTGAAATTTCTCACTTTACCAATTTCACTTTCACTTGATTGCCTTTCAGTATTATTGTAAGAAAAGAAGACAACACAAGTTTAGTCTTTGCAGTTTCTGCTGACAGTACTAATCAGCAACTGTCTCTGGAATATCTCACCGTGAGTGGATCAAGGAGCACATGGCATGTCAACTATAGTTTAGCTGATGGACAGTGTCACCATGTGGCAGTTGTGCTCTTTAGCTCTACCATACAACTGTACATTGACGCAGTTCTTGTAGTTGAAGAGGTTACTTACCAAGACCTCTGGAACCAAAGCGGAAGTATCTTCTTAGGAGGGATGCCAAATGCTTCACAAGATCAGTTTTTTGAAGGTAATTACAACATGAGTGGCAACGATTTAATTTACAAACTCTTAACCAGTTCTCATTTTGTAAGATGCTACAAACATCACCATTCACTTGAACGTTAACAACCCCTATACAGCATAAACAATGAATGAGTGAAGGGGGCAAGTTTCTAAAGAAACTGTGGTGCTGCATCGGTGGGAGTATTACAAGATAATTTGGTTTTATCAACTGGGTTGATAAAGTGAATTGGCCACCGTAAAGAGATTCTGAAGCTGATGTTTCGAGCATTAGCCTTTCGTCGGAGTGAATCCAATAGGCCCTTTGCAGCTGGGGTCATGTGACCAAATTTTTCTGAGAAAATTTTTATATTATGGGCTATAACTTACAGAATGCCAGAAATGGAAAGAGTGCATCGAAAATACCAAACTGGCCAAGTTTGAGCCCCCTCCTGGAATGAAAGAGTACATGTAAGTTTATACGACAGTTTGAATTTTCAGAAAATTTAGAAGTTTTATATGGGAAATGTTGCTGGAGAGCAAGGTCTTGCTCTCCAGCAACATTTTCCATACAAACCTCCTTATTTTTTTAAAAATTCAGACTGTCATAAAATCTCATCTTTTAATGATGGGGGCCTCAAATTTGGCCATTTTGATATTCTTGACATGCTTTTTCCATTTCTGGCATTTGTTAAGTTATAGCCCATAATTTTATGAAAAGTAGGTCACGTGACGGCTTAGCTGCAAAGGGCCTATTCGCTCCGACGAATCCGGATTCGCTCTGACGAAAGGCTAACGCTCGAAACGCCAGCTTCCGAATCTCTTTACGGTGGCCAATTCACTTTATCAACGCAGTTGATAAAACCAAATTATCAATGAATAAGTGATACCACCTTATAGTTACATGTACTGCTCAATAGCTGTCATTTCAGTGGTTTTGAACTTGAATTTTGTCTGCATACTTAAAAGTTAAAATGCATTTGTTATAACACATAATGAACAAAAGGTATACCAGTTTATCTGCTCTATCAACTGGTTGTGGGTTTTTCACATCTTTCATAATATTTCAGTCCCTTATGGTATGACAGTGTGCAGCGTGACAGAATTTAGCGTGACAGACTGTGGTGTGACAGACTGTAGTGTGACAAGCAATCTGTTACAAGTGTAGGTGAAGACCAGGGTTGTGTCCCAATTACCGGTAGAACTCAAGTTTGTTGGAACCAGCTTTCCAAGTTCCTGGTTCTCCCAGGCCTTCACGGTCAGTTGATTTTGGTGACGTAGCCAAGACGAACTTTTCGCCTCGGACCACGTGACCCGAAAACGACTGACCGACGTGAAATATGGAGGCCTAGGAACTAGGGAAGGTACCAGAATAGGCCATTTCCGAGTTTCCTTGTTTTTCTTAGTGCAAAACCATTCAAATGAGTTTGATTTGCATGACAATGAACTTGTAGGCGAAACTCGAAAATGGCCTTACACTCTCGTCCCCAGAGCCCGCGCGCCTTCGGCCAGCAGTAACCGAACGCGCGATTGTAAGTACGTTATGTACTCAAAAAGTACTCAAAAACACTTCAACTCTCTTTAATTTACACATTTACACTTCGTAGAGCTGAGGGTCACTATGTTCTCATAGGTCACGGTTGGGCCTTCTGGTAGTTTGTCGGCAGTTGTCGTAACACGATCCTTGATTTGCTTGTTTCTTACAGGGGAGTTTGGTTCCCCTCATCTTTATGCCGGACCTCTCCTTCCATCAGAGATCAAAGCAGATGCCACAGGACAAAACCTTCATAACCCACGTGTGGCACCCCGCTGTAGGTGTCACGTGGAGTATCCATTAGTTTCATTGGATGTTGATGGTCTTTACTGTGTCAATCCAAAAAACAACCAAACCGCGAGGCGTGTGAATGTGAAAGCGCATTTTGAAGGCATGGCCAACGATGGTTACCTCGATACCTGGTGGCAGTCTAAACGAACGCGATTCCCGCTCAATTTTACAGTGAGCCTGGGCGGCATAAAACAAGTTTTAGTGGTTAAAATATCGTTTAAATGGTGGCCCCCGAGAGGTCTGATTCTTTACAAATCTGCAGATTATGGTGCGACATGGTTGCCTTGGCAATATTTTTCTCAAGATTGCAGAGCAATCTTTGGCATGGAGAATCGTGGAAAGCTGGACTTTCCTAACAGTGTTAACTGCATTGAAGGATTTTCATATCCTGTCCAAGGCGAAACTGTGCTGTTTTATTTACTTCAACCTACAAGGCCAGCAGCAAATAGTTTTGAATCGAATTCAACTCTTCAGGAGTTTTCTTTTGCCACTCACGTTAGGTTGTCAATGGTGTCATATCTGGGAGATTCACAAGAGAAGACAGATTATTTTGCGATCTCAGAGATTGAAGTCTATGGGAGAAACTGCAGTTGTCCGTTTCCAAGAAATATTTCATCTTGTCAGTGTAACGGAGATATTGTAAGGCCGCCAAAGTGCAATGAAACGTTGAAATTCGACAGTGAACGCTACACGAGAAGCATCTTTGATCAGACGCCGATTGGGGTTCCAGTACTGCAAGGTAAGGTTAAAAGCATGTAAGCATGGCTTTGCGGGCCCGAAAAGTTTCCGAGGCTTCCGTGAAACGGACCCCAGGTTCGAGCCCTGGCCGTGGGTCATTGTGTTGTGTTCTTGGGCAGGACACTTTACTCTCACAGTGCCTATCTCCACCCAGGTGTATAAATGGGTACCGCCAAACTTTATGCTGGGGGTAGCCCGGGGATGGAGTAGGGGGAGTACAAATACTCCTAGTCGCTTCATACTTCAGAAACCAGAGATAAGCTCCGGCCTGATGAGTCACTTGGCTTGTATGCCGACTTTACCTTACACCTTCAACCGATAGGAACCTCGAGTTTTCCGCCTAATGATTAAATGGCAGGTGCCTGCCTAGCCACTCAGAGTTTGCAAATTGCAAGCTTGGTTCTGATTGCTCAATACTTGGCACTGAAAATAATTAGGTAACAAATTCATTTTTACGAGTGCAAACGTGAGTCAAGTTTTTGAGCTCAATTTTGAATCTTAGTTTACTAAGTTGAATTGGTTTATTTATATTTTTCTAGTTCACGTCAGAAGTCTCTGTGTGAAGTCTACGCCAGTTTCTTACTCCATAATTGAAAGAAATGACTCACGTTCTTTCGAAATTGAAAACACAACAGGAGTCTTTAAGCTTCGTTCGTATGTGCCACTGAACAGTACATTCCAGTTCTTGGTAGAAGCCCGATTGCAGAATAACGAATATTCGGCAAACAGCTCTACAACACTGGTATTAATCCAAGTTATAGCTCGCGAGACTTTGAACATGCGTACTATTGTGAATTTTGAAACGGAGACATTAGGTTTTCTTCGAGATAAAAGGATATCAAACCTCATGCAACAGTTTGGGTTCTTCGTGAACGGTTATCCGGGCAGCGAGGGAAGTTTACGCGCGTTTGTTGGGGAGGTGAGTACTGATATGAACTATATAACATCACGCGAACAAGCCATTCGTGTGAGAGCGGTGCTGATTACCAGTGATGTGTATTGGGACAGGCCAGCGGTGCGTGTTATTGCGCAGGTGCAGGACCTTTCATACAATGTGCGTACATTGGTGGACGATAGCGAAGTTGTTGTTAAAGTCGAACCCAGTGCCAACCTGTTAATGATTGATGGCAGGCTTTTACAAGTAAGTAAATCTTATGTGTCTGTAGAATAGTTTTCATTATTATATGGCTAGCTCCGTGAGCGGACAATATGAACCGAATCCTACGCTGTGATTGACTACCCGAGCAGGTAAGATGGCGCTATCTTGCCTGCTCGGGATTACCCGCTGTGTCCCGCAAGAAAATAGTGTTATTTTGCAACATAATAAATCCTGTATTGACCACGCTTGATCGGTCAAGATGGCTGGATATTAACTTCGTTCTTTTTTTGTGTGTTTATGGACCGAGACGGAGTCGAGGTCCATAAACAGCCAAAAAAAAAGAAACTTGGTCAATATCCAGCCATCTTAACCTCAGGCCTGGTCAATAACACATATATATATTGCCCAAACTGGAACAGTAAAACAGTAACAGAATGCTTTCGATTTGCTGATTGATTGCTTTTATTGACGTTTTTGCTGTAGTCAATTACCAAGCCAAGTGCATCCAGTGGTATTGCCGAAATTCAAGTACCTTTGCCTCCTAAATGGTTCTCAGACCCCTCTCTGGTTGATCCTGAAGTTGTAAGCATCACTTACCGCCTCCGCAACTCTGCTTTGCCTCCGACGTTACTAGGCAACGCTACAATTCACCCGCAAGACAACCCACAGTTGTTTTCAAATGACGTGTACGGTGTCCTCCCTTTAGAGAGTGTATTCGTGGGAGGAACATTCAGCTTCTCGATTTATTGCGACTCCTCGTACGCGGTAGCCTCGTTTGGGATAAGGCTAGCAGTTGGTCCGTCACTTGTCATTGTGGCATCACAGGTTGATGGACAGCAATGGGTTCATGTTACTGTCAATCAGAGCTCTTCTGAATGGGTTGTGAGTGCAACGCTAACAGATCCTGAAGCTGCCCCTCAAGGATTTGTCAAAAAAGCCAAGCTGGTTAGTTTTCAAGTCAAAGTGAAGGAGATGGCTGCAGCTGATACAAACGCCACTGTCACAGCCGAGGTAAGTAAAGAGGATAATATTGGACGTGGGTAAGAACCAGTGACGAGATCTGATCTTCAAGTCAACACCAATTGATTTTGTCCTTCCACTCACTCAATGTAGCTTTCCTTGTTACACTAGCTGCCGACCTTGGCTAGCAATTCTTAATTCAGGACAAACTGCTTTGCGTACACGCGTCAATAATAAGAAAGAAAATCGACGGAAGGCCTCGAAACTGCGAAAAAATTGGAAAGCACGCATGGTTCAAGGTATTCTGTCGAGGAAAACCGTCCACTCCCTAAATAGGTTCGCGTTGGCGCGCATATAAGAGCCTACGCGAAAGAGACAGTACAATCTGACCCTGTTTTCTTACAATATCAGCACATTTTTCTAAATATCAGTACATGAATATGACGGGAAGATCCTTAAATGTATTATAATTGTCTTCGATCATGTACCAACAAAGTGTCAGAGCCAAACAGGGAGATTGGTGAGGAGAACTGATTAGTATCAAAAGCTTAATTCTGTTATTTGCCTTTGTTTTTTTCTGACATAGGTAGCTTACCTGAGTAACATTAACAACGAGGAAATTCAAATCGACGGCCAGTCATTCCCTGTTATGGCGGCCATGATTGATGGTTTCAGTCAAGTTCGACACACCCTGGGGACGATACGAATTGCCTCCAACGATATCACACAACTGATGCCATACGCTGAACCTTCTGAACTAGTCAACACTGCTGTTATCAATGGACACATCGTGATGGCAAGCATAAAGCTCTTGGCTGTTCAAAGATCAGGTGACGTCACAACGCTTTCTGAAGCAAATTGCACGACTCTTTCGAAAGCTCTCCAAGTTACTAAGAACTGTTCGAGCATATTTCTAAACGGTAGCGAGCCCGAGGGATCGCTCGAAGCGCGGGTTCAAGTCGAGTACGATCACATAATAGCAAATGTTTCAATTCGTGTGTGGTTTCCATCCCTGCCTTTGAATCTGACTCTAAATTACCCGGAGCTCGCCAAAGTTTCTGGTTGGTTTGAATTTGACGCGTCTAGCGGTCAATGTGCCCAGCGTTATCAATGGAGCGAAGTCTATTCTGAAGCTCTGTTCACTTACGATGGAATCCACTTCGAAAGCATATCGACTTCAAGTCTCGTCCGCGGAATTCTTTCAAGTCTGAATAAGTCTGTGGCGGTTGTGGATAGCTTCGGTAACGTTTATGGAATGTCGCCGGGTCGAGCTACTATCACAGCTGTGAATCCCTTGAATGGTGTTTTTCTAGGTAGCGCTGAAGTCATGGTGAACCCCTTAAGATGTGTTGCTGCCCAGGTGATTGACATCGTCTTGGTAACTAATCTGAGTGTTAGCATTCCTCCCTCACCCTACCCCAGACTGTCATCACAGATTGCCGTGGCTTCTGTTTATCAAGATTTGCGTCGTGATCATACACGTGGCTCCCTCGTGGCCTGCGTTTCTTTCAGCGATGGCAGAAGGCAAAAACTGAACTCTGAACTAGGCCTTCAGCTGAAGTCACTTGATAATCACGTGCTGCGAATCATTGGCCAATCAGAGGCGATCTCCGTTGGTTCTGGAGCTGGGATGCTTCAAGCTGATTGGGCCCTGCCCGCAAGTGTTTGCTACCCGAGTGGGTTTAGCCTTGGAGTAGGTTATGAAATGACGAATGTGAGTTTATCACTTCCCATAGATCTTGAAATAACTGGTGTCAGTCAGCAAATCGCTCTGCCAGGGGACTTCAGCATTGTCGCAGGGATACCAACATCAAGCTCCATCGTCGTGACCTTAGTGTTCGAGAATGATCACCGCGTGGACATGACCTCAGATTCCAGAACAGTTTACGATTTGAGTAAATCTGAGGGCTTCTTTATTGTACAGCGTGACCACAACAATGTTCCAGTGATAAAACCAAGCTCGCTTGGCAAAGGCGGCAGGAACGATCTTGTGGTGCGTTTCACTCACTTTGCAATCTCGCGTTCTGTTTCAGTAAATATCGTGACGTACAGCGGTTTAGCGTTAAGTGCGAAGCCCTACCCACCCTACCCTGATTCTCCGTTGCTCAATTCGTTGAGTCGTATTGCCGACACAAACTCACATGAAATGGCCTCGCTAAGCCTCACTATGGTTTTGAGCGATGGTTCAAACTTTGACGTCACGCGGCATGAACTGACGTTGTTTTCATCGAGATCTCCAGATATCATAGTTGGACATAATGCGGCAAACCGCGTGACAGTTAGACCTGGCGTGAATGCGACCTCGGCTGTTCTTGAGGGGTTTTTCAGTAGTGGCTCGATCGATTTGCTGATAAATGTGTACAGCTCTCCCGTGAATGTTGCAAACATAACCCGCTTCGTCTTGTCACCAGAAAACAATAGAACTTTGTCTGGTCTGCAAAATTCTGCTGTAGCGCAAGTGCAGTTATCTTTGACATTCGACAATGGAAGACAAGTAATGAACTTTTATGAGGAAAGTTCTGCGTTATTTCCAGGATTGATCACCTTGACCAGTGAAAATAGCCACGTGTTCAGTGTAGATTCCTCTTCAGGTCAAATCACACTTCGTCGAAACCACCACCAAACGCTATCTCTCACTGCCACCGCCGCCGTTTCTTTGGTTACGTCTAAGGTGACAGTCGCTTGCAACCTCCTACCGGCAATCGGTGACGTCGATCTCGGAGAAGAAACAGGCGTACCCTTACCTCCAACAAGTGTTGGATCATTGATCAACATTCAAGCGCGTTTGAACGCCGGGGAAAACCAAGGTATCAAAAGTATTGATTTAACTCTAAGCTACGACCAAGCAAAATTAGATTTAGTATCTGTAACAAAAGGAAGCGATTGGACAAGCTGTGTATCCGATCTTAGTATCACAGGGCAGATATCACACGATTGTTCGAGCGACTCGTCGGTGAAAGGACTCGTTGAGGTCGCGGTAATCTCCTTTAATGCCACCAACCCGGGTTCAGCTGGAATTCTCGGTTTCGTAACCACGGATACCCTCGGGACTTCTTCTCTTGTAGCCGGCGACGTAGAACAGGAAATTTTGGGCAGCGGTAGAAGAAGGCGGCGCAGTCTTGATGATCATGACAGAAGAGACTTGCTTGGGGGCCATAAACAACGCATGCGTAGATCTGTGTTTTGCGCCTCTCCTCCTTGTCAATGTGGTGAGCCATTCCTTCCTGGTGATGTGAACAGGGATTGCCTCTTTGACCTCGGCGATGTTATGTTTGTACTTAGGTTTTACTCGTTCTCACTCTTCAATTTCTCGAACGATGCTGGTAATCTCCTCATCCAATCACTAACATCCAATCAATCACGTGACCTTGACGTAGACAGAAACACCGTCGTGAACCCAGCGGATGCTTTTTACCTGGTGAGAGCGCTACTGGGCTTAGCTCGCTTTGTTTCTGTTGCAAGCGTGACTCCAGTACAGGTCATCACTTCAGATTGCCAGCTGTCATTCAGCGTCACTTTAATGTCAAAGAATGGCCCCGCTTTGGATACCAACACTTTTGTATTTTTCGACATTACTTACAGGGGGAGCCCTATTGATTTTGCAGGGTCCACAGGATATCTCAGAGGTGTAGGTATCTATGGGAACGTAATCCGAGGAATAAGTCGCGGTAACGGAAGCTTTGATGTTCAGGCTCCCTTTGAGCTCGTTCAAGACAGTCTTGGCCTTAGTGTGTTTCATGTTACTCTTGACTCGAACAACGGAACAAGTTTTCAACGCTTGTCTGCTTTGCTTGGCTATCCTCAGCAGCAAATAGTTTTGAATCGAATTCAACTCTTCAGGAGTTTTCTTTTGCCACTCACGTTAGGTTGTCAATGGTGTCATATCTGGGAGATTCACAAGAGAAGACAGATTATTTTGCGATCTCAGAGATTGAAGTCTATGGGAGAAACTGCAGTTGTCCGTTTCCAAGAAATATTTCATCTTGTCAGTGTAACGGAGATATTGTAAGGCCGCCAAAGTGCAATGAAACGTTGAAATTCGACAGTGAACGCTACACGAGAAGCATCTTTGATCAGACGCCGATTGGGGTTCCAGTACTGCAAGGTAAGGTTAAAAGCATGTAAGCATGGCTTTGCGGGCCCGAAAAGTTTCCGAGGCTTCCGTGAAACGGACCCCAGGTTCGAGCCCTGGCCGTGGGTCATTGTGTTGTGTTCTTGGGCAGGACACTTTACTCTCACAGTGCCTATCTCCACCCAGGTGTATAAATGGGTACCGCCAAACTTTATGCTGGGGGTAGCCCGGGGATGGAGTAGGGGGAGTACAAATACTCCTAGTCGCTTCATACTTCAGAAACCAGAGATAAGCTCCGGCCTGATGAGTCACTTGGCTTGTATGCCGACTTTACCTTACACCTTCAACCGATAGGAACCTCGAGTTTTCCGCCTAATGATTAAATGGCAGGTGCCTGCCTAGCCACTCAGAGTTTGCAAATTGCAAGCTTGGTTCTGATTGCTCAATACTTGGCACTGAAAATAATTAGGTAACAAATTCATTTTTACGAGTGCAAACGTGAGTCAAGTTTTTGAGCTCAATTTTGAATCTTAGTTTACTAAGTTGAATTGGTTTATTTATATTTTTCTAGTTCACGTCAGAAGTCTCTGTGTGAAGTCTACGCCAGTTTCTTACTCCATAATTGAAAGAAATGACTCACGTTCTTTCGAAATTGAAAACACAACAGGAGTCTTTAAGCTTCGTTCGTATGTGCCACTGAACAGTACATTCCAGTTCTTGGTAGAAGCCCGATTGCAGAATAACGAATATTCGGCAAACAGCTCTACAACACTGGTATTAATCCAAGTTATAGCTCGCGAGACTTTGAACATGCGTACTATTGTGAATTTTGAAACGGAGACATTAGGTTTTCTTCGAGATAAAAGGATATCAAACCTCATGCAACAGTTTGGGTTCTTCGTGAACGGTTATCCGGGCAGCGAGGGAAGTTTACGCGCGTTTGTTGGGGAGGTGAGTACTGATATGAACTATATAACATCACGCGAACAAGCCATTCGTGTGAGAGCGGTGCTGATTACCAGTGATGTGTATTGGGACAGGCCAGCGGTGCGTGTTATTGCGCAGGTGCAGGACCTTTCATACAATGTGCGTACATTGGTGGACGATAGCGAAGTTGTTGTTAAAGTCGAACCCAGTGCCAACCTGTTAATGATTGATGGCAGGCTTTTACAAGTAAGTAAATCTTATGTGTCTGTAGAATAGTTTTCATTATTATATGGCTAGCTCCGTGAGCGGACAATATGAACCGAATCCTACGCTGTGATTGACTACCCGAGCAGGTAAGATGGCGCTATCTTGCCTGCTCGGGATTACCCGCTGTGTCCCGCAAGAAAATAGTGTTATTTTGCAACATAATAAATCCTGTATTGACCACGCTTGATCGGTCAAGATGGCTGGATATTAACTTCGTTCTTTTTTTGTGTGTTTATGGACCGAGACGGAGTCGAGGTCCATAAACAGCCAAAAAAAAAGAAACTTGGTCAATATCCAGCCATCTTAACCTCAGGCCTGGTCAATAACACATATATATATTGCCCAAACTGGAACAGTAAAACAGTAACAGAATGCTTTCGATTTGCTGATTGATTGCTTTTATTGACGTTTTTGCTGTAGTCAATTACCAAGCCAAGTGCATCCAGTGGTATTGCCGAAATTCAAGTACCTTTGCCTCCTAAATGGTTCTCAGACCCCTCTCTGGTTGATCCTGAAGTTGTAAGCATCACTTACCGCCTCCGCAACTCTGCTTTGCCTCCGACGTTACTAGGCAACGCTACAATTCACCCGCAAGACAACCCACAGTTGTTTTCAAATGACGTGTACGGTGTCCTCCCTTTAGAGAGTGTATTCGTGGGAGGAACATTCAGCTTCTCGATTTATTGCGACTCCTCGTACGCGGTAGCCTCGTTTGGGATAAGGCTAGCAGTTGGTCCGTCACTTGTCATTGTGGCATCACAGGTTGATGGACAGCAATGGGTTCATGTTACTGTCAATCAGAGCTCTTCTGAATGGGTTGTGAGTGCAACGCTAACAGATCCTGAAGCTGCCCCTCAAGGATTTGTCAAAAAAGCCAAGCTGGTTAGTTTTCAAGTCAAAGTGAAGGAGATGGCTGCAGCTGATACAAACGCCACTGTCACAGCCGAGGTAAGTAAAGAGGATAATATTGGACGTGGGTAAGAACCAGTGACGAGATCTGATCTTCAAGTCAACACCAATTGATTTTGTCCTTCCACTCACTCAATGTAGCTTTCCTTGTTACACTAGCTGCCGACCTTGGCTAGCAATTCTTAATTCAGGACAAACTGCTTTGCGTACACGCGTCAATAATAAGAAAGAAAATCGACGGAAGGCCTCGAAACTGCGAAAAAATTGGAAAGCACGCATGGTTCAAGGTATTCTGTCGAGGAAAACCGTCCACTCCCTAAATAGGTTCGCGTTGGCGCGCATATAAGAGCCTACGCGAAAGAGACAGTACAATCTGACCCTGTTTTCTTACAATATCAGCACATTTTTCTAAATATCAGTACATGAATATGACGGGAAGATCCTTAAATGTATTATAATTGTCTTCGATCATGTACCAACAAAGTGTCAGAGCCAAACAGGGAGATTGGTGAGGAGAACTGATTAGTATCAAAAGCTTAATTCTGTTATTTGCCTTTGTTTTTTTCTGACATAGGTAGCTTACCTGAGTAACATTAACAACGAGGAAATTCAAATCGACGGCCAGTCATTCCCTGTTATGGCGGCCATGATTGATGGTTTCAGTCAAGTTCGACACACCCTGGGGACGATACGAATTGCCTCCAACGATATCACACAACTGATGCCATACGCTGAACCTTCTGAACTAGTCAACACTGCTGTTATCAATGGACACATCGTGATGGCAAGCATAAAGCTCTTGGCTGTTCAAAGATCAGGTGACGTCACAACGCTTTCTGAAGCAAATTGCACGACTCTTTCGAAAGCTCTCCAAGTTACTAAGAACTGTTCGAGCATATTTCTAAACGGTAGCGAGCCCGAGGGATCGCTCGAAGCGCGGGTTCAAGTCGAGTACGATCACATAATAGCAAATGTTTCAATTCGTGTGTGGTTTCCATCCCTGCCTTTGAATCTGACTCTAAATTACCCGGAGCTCGCCAAAGTTTCTGGTTGGTTTGAATTTGACGCGTCTAGCGGTCAATGTGCCCAGCGTTATCAATGGAGCGAAGTCTATTCTGAAGCTCTGTTCACTTACGATGGAATCCACTTCGAAAGCATATCGACTTCAAGTCTCGTCCGCGGAATTCTTTCAAGTCTGAATAAGTCTGTGGCGGTTGTGGATAGCTTCGGTAACGTTTATGGAATGTCGCCGGGTCGAGCTACTATCACAGCTGTGAATCCCTTGAATGGTGTTTTTCTAGGTAGCGCTGAAGTCATGGTGAACCCCTTAAGATGTGTTGCTGCCCAGGTGATTGACATCGTCTTGGTAACTAATCTGAGTGTTAGCATTCCTCCCTCACCCTACCCCAGACTGTCATCACAGATTGCCGTGGCTTCTGTTTATCAAGATTTGCGTCGTGATCATACACGTGGCTCCCTCGTGGCCTGCGTTTCTTTCAGCGATGGCAGAAGGCAAAAACTGAACTCTGAACTAGGCCTTCAGCTGAAGTCACTTGATAATCACGTGCTGCGAATCATTGGCCAATCAGAGGCGATCTCCGTTGGTTCTGGAGCTGGGATGCTTCAAGCTGATTGGGCCCTGCCCGCAAGTGTTTGCTACCCGAGTGGGTTTAGCCTTGGAGTAGGTTATGAAATGACGAATGTGAGTTTATCACTTCCCATAGATCTTGAAATAACTGGTGTCAGTCAGCAAATCGCTCTGCCAGGGGACTTCAGCATTGTCGCAGGGATACCAACATCAAGCTCCATCGTCGTGACCTTAGTGTTCGAGAATGATCACCGCGTGGACATGACCTCAGATTCCAGAACAGTTTACGATTTGAGTAAATCTGAGGGCTTCTTTATTGTACAGCGTGACCACAACAATGTTCCAGTGATAAAACCAAGCTCGCTTGGCAAAGGCGGCAGGAACGATCTTGTGGTGCGTTTCACTCACTTTGCAATCTCGCGTTCTGTTTCAGTAAATATCGTGACGTACAGCGGTTTAGCGTTAAGTGCGAAGCCCTACCCACCCTACCCTGATTCTCCGTTGCTCAATTCGTTGAGTCGTATTGCCGACACAAACTCACATGAAATGGCCTCGCTAAGCCTCACTATGGTTTTGAGCGATGGTTCAAACTTTGACGTCACGCGGCATGAACTGACGTTGTTTTCATCGAGATCTCCAGATATCATAGTTGGACATAATGCGGCAAACCGCGTGACAGTTAGACCTGGCGTGAATGCGACCTCGGCTGTTCTTGAGGGGTTTTTCAGTAGTGGCTCGATCGATTTGCTGATAAATGTGTACAGCTCTCCCGTGAATGTTGCAAACATAACCCGCTTCGTCTTGTCACCAGAAAACAATAGAACTTTGTCTGGTCTGCAAAATTCTGCTGTAGCGCAAGTGCAGTTATCTTTGACATTCGACAATGGAAGACAAGTAATGAACTTTTATGAGGAAAGTTCTGCGTTATTTCCAGGATTGATCACCTTGACCAGTGAAAATAGCCACGTGTTCAGTGTAGATTCCTCTTCAGGTCAAATCACACTTCGTCGAAACCACCACCAAACGCTATCTCTCACTGCCACCGCCGCCGTTTCTTTGGTTACGTCTAAGGTGACAGTCGCTTGCAACCTCCTACCGGCAATCGGTGACGTCGATCTCGGAGAAGAAACAGGCGTACCCTTACCTCCAACAAGTGTTGGATCATTGATCAACATTCAAGCGCGTTTGAACGCCGGGGAAAACCAAGGTATCAAAAGTATTGATTTAACTCTAAGCTACGACCAAGCAAAATTAGATTTAGTATCTGTAACAAAAGGAAGCGATTGGACAAGCTGTGTATCCGATCTTAGTATCACAGGGCAGATATCACACGATTGTTCGAGCGACTCGTCGGTGAAAGGACTCGTTGAGGTCGCGGTAATCTCCTTTAATGCCACCAACCCGGGTTCAGCTGGAATTCTCGGTTTCGTAACCACGGATACCCTCGGGACTTCTTCTCTTGTAGCCGGCGACGTAGAACAGGAAATTTTGGGCAGCGGTAGAAGAAGGCGGCGCAGTCTTGATGATCATGACAGAAGAGACTTGCTTGGGGGCCATAAACAACGCATGCGTAGATCTGTGTTTTGCGCCTCTCCTCCTTGTCAATGTGGTGAGCCATTCCTTCCTGGTGATGTGAACAGGGATTGCCTCTTTGACCTCGGCGATGTTATGTTTGTACTTAGGTTTTACTCGTTCTCACTCTTCAATTTCTCGAACGATGCTGGTAATCTCCTCATCCAATCACTAACATCCAATCAATCACGTGACCTTGACGTAGACAGAAACACCGTCGTGAACCCAGCGGATGCTTTTTACCTGGTGAGAGCGCTACTGGGCTTAGCTCGCTTTGTTTCTGTTGCAAGCGTGACTCCAGTACAGGTCATCACTTCAGATTGCCAGCTGTCATTCAGCGTCACTTTAATGTCAAAGAATGGCCCCGCTTTGGATACCAACACTTTTGTATTTTTCGACATTACTTACAGGGGGAGCCCTATTGATTTTGCAGGGTCCACAGGATATCTCAGAGGTGTAGGTATCTATGGGAACGTAATCCGAGGAATAAGTCGCGGTAACGGAAGCTTTGATGTTCAGGCTCCCTTTGAGCTCGTTCAAGACAGTCTTGGCCTTAGTGTGTTTCATGTTACTCTTGACTCGAACAACGGAACAAGTTTTCAACGCTTGTCTGCTTTGCTTGGCTATCCTCATCCGCCGTACTTGTTTCCTTTCAGATTATCTGTAGACCTAGACATTTCTGGTCAAATTGTAAGCTTTAACGCGAACAACAACTACAATCCCTTCGTCATGTTTAACAATACACTGAGCTCTGCAGATTGCATCAACAATTTCACGCCAGAGTTTGAAAAGCTCTACTATCACGCCAATGTTTCGGAAAATGCAACAATGAACTCTTCAATCATTACTGTCAATGCCACGGATCTGGATCAAGGAGACAGCGGAAGAATCAGTTACAGTCTTGTCAGTGATGATGAGCTGCCTTTTATTGTAAATTCAACCTCGGGTGTCATTCGCATTGTCAGATCTTTAGACAGAGAGGAGAAGGCCTGGTACAATTTAACTGTCAGAGCCACCGACGGAGGAGCCCCGGGGCGACAAAAGTTTGCTTATGCGTTCGTGTTTGTTATGATCTATGACGTGAACGACAATGCTCCAGTTGTCACTAAAATTGTACCGGGTCAGGTGATCAAAATCCCCGAGAATGCTCTGGTGGGTAGCCCGCTGGCCAGAGTGATTGCCTCCGACGCAGATGTCGGGGAAAATGCGCGACTCAGTTTCGGTATTGCCGGAAACTCTTCATCGGGCGGGACGTTTGTAATGAATGCAACAACTGGTGAAGTGGTGTTGAATAGTTCTTTGCAAGGAAAAGTCGGAGATATTTTCAAGGTTACGGTGTTAGTTTCAGATCATGGTTCCCCGGTGTTGACTGTGAATACGACAGTGGAATTTTGGATAACCTACGCCTCCGATGTTGAAATATTTTTCATTTCTCAGTCTTATGAAGCGAACCTGACAGAAAACAGCGTAGAAAACACGAGTGTCGTTCAAGTAGCGGCCTATGTGCCTGGACTTCCTTCAGCTGAGATCGTTTATTCTCTAAGCGACAACGAAGCGTTTAAAATCGATTCAGACAGTGGTATTTTATTGGTGAATTCTACAATTGACCGTGAAGTCAACGATTTTTTCTTACTAACTGTAACTGCACATTACGGACAAAATATTAGCACAAATGCTACTGTTAATATCACTGTTTTGGATCAAAACGATAATGCACCAATCCCTTATCCTGTGTCTCTGCGGGTCATCCCGTACAATCTACCCGCGGGCAGTGAAGTTTGGCGAGTCAATGCATCGGATAAAGACAGTGACAGGAATGCCGCTCTTGGGTTCTATCTTCTCGAAGACGTCTTCAGTCGCTTTGCAATCAACAGAGATAGTGGAGTGATTTCCTTGAATTCGTCATTGCTTGACCTGAACGTTAGTTTCGTACAACTCTTAATTGAAGTCTCTGATTCAGGGATACCTCCGCTCTCTGCAGACCTCACTGTTAATATTTCAGTCCTATTTCCACCGCAGTTTGATCACAGCAGCATCGACATTTCTATTCCTGAAGATATGTTAATTGACAAAATTGTGTACACTTTTACACCAAAGAATATTTCTGGACAAGATCTCCACACATACTTCACCATATCTGATGGCAACTTTGGCGACAAATTTTCGATTCGAAATGTTACCGGAGAGCTTTTAATTCAATCAAGTTTGGACAGAGAGGAAGTCAGTTTTTATTCTCTCTCTCTCCGCGCATGGAACCTCGCAGTTGAACTTTTCGCAGAAATTCAATCAACAGAACTCATGCTAAATATCACTGTTCGTGACGTCAATGACAACGCACCATATTTAGAAGCGGTTAAGCCAGTCACAATCAAGAACACTGCTCACGTGGGGTACACATTGATGCGTGTGAACGCCACCGATGCCGATGAAGGTCTTAATGCGCAGCTGCAGTACAAAATAACTTCCGGTAACGAGCTAAATAAATTTGTTATTGACGCCCTCGGTTTCGTCCAGTTAAACAGATCGCTTTTATATGACAGCGTTCCTTGGTTTTTCCTCACTGTAAACGTGACCGATCTTGGTTCTCCAATGCTCTACAATACAACTGAAATCAACGTGACCGTTCAAGATGGCCGAAGCCCGCCTCGTTTTAATCAAACATTTTACAATGTCTCCATTCTGGAAGACAGTCTCCCTGGAAGCGAAGTTGTTACAGTTGTCGCTACAGACCCTAACGGAGATAAAATCTTTTACAACATATCTTCGACGTTTGCGAACTTTTCTTCCATCTTCAAGGTCAATTCTTCCACAGGGATCATAACAACTTTAACAAAGCTTGATCGAGAAATTCGCGACACGTATCAGTTTGAAATAAATGCTTGTAAGTATTCACCTCTGACTGGTCAGAAATATTTCGACGATGCTAATGTACATGTGCGCATTTTAGATGTTAACGATGAGCGGCCTCGCTTTGAACAAAGTGTTTACACAGTGGAGTTGGACGAAGATAACTCTCCCGGGGTACTGTTGATGGCAGTGCACGCTAATGACAATGACGAGGGACTCAATTCTCTGTTATCGTATGCGATTATTTCAGGAAACCAGACTGTGTTTAGCATAAACATTTCAAGCGGTGAGATAACTGTATTGCTATCGCTTGACTTCGAGACACTGCACCAGTTGAATTTAACAGTGCAAGCTAAGGATCATGGGATACCACCTCTCGAAGCCAACGCGTCGGTCATAATTAACATCCGGGATATAAATGACAATGCACCGATTATTGACAGTAACTTAACGTACAACCTGACTTTACTGGAAAACGTGCAAGAAGGAACATTCGTAGTGCAAATCAACGCCAGTGATGCCGATAGCGGACTGAATTCAAATCTTACGTTCTCAGTCGTTGGTGGGAGGGCTTTCACCATCAGTCCAGCCAATGGCATTATTACAACGGCGTCCGAGCTCGATTATGAAAAGGAGAAGTTTTACACCTTGAATGTGAGCGTGCGAGACCAAGGGACCCCTCCCTTGTCAAGTAGCATTCTGCTAAATATTGAAGTGATTGACGTGAATGACAAGACACCTGTCATTTATCCCTTATCTCCTGTGTACGTGAAAGAAAATGTGCCCGTTGATACAGTGATTACACGAGTAAATGGCACAGACGGTGATTCGGGGATGAATGCGGTGCTCAACTTCACTATAGTATCTGGTAAGTCTCATCTAATACTTCACATCCAAGCCTCGTCTTGGAGATTCCACTGAGCCCGCTATAACATGAGGTATGCTTATGACATCATACTTGCATGACAACTTTAGCTGCCTTTGTGACAGCTCATGAAGATTTCTGATTGGCTGGCAAGAATTAGAAGCTCTTCGTCCCACTGTGTTTGACCCGACAGTTTTCGTCTCATATTATCCAATTATAAGTTCCATAAGTCATCACGCGACCATGGCGCTGTGAGAATACCTCTTAGTATATGGCTCGCTCCGCGAGCGGGCAAGATGAATCACATCCTGCGCTGTAATTGGCTACCCGAGCGGGCAAGATGGAGCTATCTTGCCCGCTCGGGACTACCCGCCTTTGTCCCGCAAGAAAAATTTTCCATATAGCCATATAATAAATCCTTTATTGACCAAGCTTGTTCGGTCAAGATGGCTTGATATTGGCCTCGTTCTTTTTTTGCGTGTTTATGGACCTCGACTCCGTCTCGGTCCATAAACACGCCAAAAAAAGAATTCGGCCAATATCCAGCCATCTTGACCTCACACTTGGTCAAGAACCCATACTTATTATATGGCTAGCTCTGCGAGCGGGCAAGATGAATCAAATCCTGCGCTGTGATTGGCTACCCGAGCAGGCAAGATGGAGCCATCTTGCCCGCTCGGGACTACCCGCCTTGTCCCGCAAGAAAAATTTCCCCAAAAGCCATATAATAAATCCTTTGTTCACCAAGCTTGTTCGGTCAAGATGGCTTGATATTGGCCTCGTTTTTTTTTTTTTTGCGCGTTTATGGACCTCGACTCCGTCTCGGTCCATAAACACGCAAAAAAAAGAACTCGGCCAATATCCAGCCATCTTGACCTCACACTTGGTCAATAACCCATACATATAGCCTCCCAGCTGACAAAACGGGGCGAGGTTGATTTACCGAATATGCCTTACATTTCATACTGTTTGTATAAAATAAGGCTGGGACACAAGACGTAACACAAAGTGAAGTATCAAAAGTCCCTATCATTTACACTTTCGTCAGGTAATAATGCTGCTTTTGTATAAAGGCAAGCGACTTGGGAAAGTCACCTGAAACATGAGCATGTTTGTATGGTTGGTGACTAAATAAACGCGCCACCAAATCATTTCAACTGATATTTGACGTTCATCTTTCATAGGTAACGAGGCCGGGGACTTTATTATCAACGTGACAAGCGGTGTTATAACAACAGCGAATGCGCTAGACCACGAAAACGTGTCGTCGTACATGTTAAACGTGTCAGTCACCGATAATGGAGATTCACCGCTGACCTCAAACGCTGTCCTTATCATTTACGTCATTGACGTGAACGACCATCGTCCTATTTTCAGTCAAGAGTCATACCAAGCCAGTGTTTACGAAAACTTCACGGTCAATTCGACAATTCTGCGAGTACACGCGCGAGACTTGGACAGCAGCAGCGCCGGCGGCATCGTGTACAGTTTACATGAAGGAAACGACAATGGCACGTTTTTGTTGAATTCCTCGTCGGGAGAAATCCAACTTGCGCGCTCGTTGGATTTTGAGGAAACAGAACATTACTTTCTAGTTGTGAAGGCAACAGACACGTTTCTTCCGAATGACACGCTAGAAGTGGTTGGCGCTGCAAATGATTCTAATTCTTCAATCTCGTTCTTTAGCTTTGCCAATGTTTCTTTGTCAGTGTTGGACGTGAATGATAATCCACCGCGGTTTGCGAAAGATTTTTACTCTGTTTCGATCACTGAGAATCTTCCAACAGGTTCCCTTGTTGCTCGAGTCCACGCAACAGATCAGGATTCAGGAGAGAACGCCTTGATTGCTTATGAACTTCTGCCGTCCGGTCCAGCTACTGAGCTGTTTGCTGTTAATGGCTCGTCAGGCGAAATAAGAACGAAGTTCTCTCTTAGAGACGCAAATTATTTGACCATCGACTTGTCCATAATTGCATTGGATAGGGGTGTACCACCTTTAAATAGCACCTCCATATTACAGGTGCGTATACATTACAATGTAACGTTCAAATTCAACGACACGAATCCTTTTACAATTGTCGTTCGTGGCGCATTTGCACTTGAACAGCCAGTCATGTTGAGCAGCATCCGCGCTCAGACTACCCTGGGCCTGTTCTCACAGATGTCGGGTGAATTTCAAGTAAGTACAGGAAATATTCAACGCTCAGAGAAGTTCGAGATGTCGAAAGAACACGCGTTATACATCAAAGCAGCCCTTGTCAGTGATTGGCCAGATTATCAGGTGATACGGATCGCAGTTCAGATATTTGACGAGAACTTTAATGTCAAGACCACTCCTACCATAGTATATTTTAAGCTTTTAAACCTTGATGTAGACTTGGAGCTCAATACCACCTGTGTTCCGTCGAGTGATACTGGAATATGTGTCGGAAGCTTAGTCGTTCCACAGGAATGGCTGAACTCGACTGTGTCCCCTCACACAGCTTCAGTACAGTATGGTCTGTTACCTTCAAAAATGGTTGAGCTAAAACAAGTTGCTCTTAGCGGAAGACAAATCACTCAAGTTCAAGGAAACTTTCTTATCTTAGCGCCGCTGTATTTGTTAAATGTTGGTGATGAATTTTTACTCGAAGCATATGCTCAGTACCCTAAACTTGTGAAGTATTACACTTTGATCTTCACAGTCTCGACGGGTTTGAAGATAAACGACGTGCGAGCTTCTCGGTCCTGGAGTGTTCAAACAACTTTCAATGGCGCAAACGAGTTCGTTGTTTTTGGAGTTCGTAAAGGTGAACACTCTGAAGATATCTCGGGATCTATCGCGCTTTATTTTACTATCAGAGCGGAAATCGTTGAAAATGCTATAATGGTGAGTTCGGAAACCATGGAGTGTATTGTTAGGCAGGTCAGCGACGAAGAAGGCAATCAACTTCTCGATGCACCAGTGAAAGCTGTTTTCGAAGACAGAATTGGAAGAAATGAAAAAGGAAGTTTTTTGGTCGTTCAAGATGACGTTACCGCACTTTTTGTCGTGCCGGATTTCTCAGTCATTTTTAACACAGCTGTGCTGAGTGGTATACAGATTGATGTTCCTCTTGTGGTGTATGGCGTGACTGTGTCCGGAACAATCTTGAACGTGACGAGCGTGACTTGTAGAAGTCTTGATGTTGATGTTTTGAAAGTTTCCAGTGACTGCTCTAGCGTGTTTGTAAATGGCAGTGAAACTAGCGGATCAACGGAAGCAATAGTTGAGTTTTCGCACGAAAATCTTACGACGAACTCTTCCTTTATTGTGTGGACACCGATAATTCCAATTTCCTTGAGTGTCACTCCTGCAAAGTTGAAGAAAATACGTGACTGGTATGATCCGAGTGATTCCTGTAAGTCACGCTATCAGCATGCACGCGTGACAGCAAAGGCGGAGTTTTCAAACGGCAAGCAATCGTACACCGGAGTTGATGTTACACAGCACGTTAAAAATAACTTAAAAAGTTGGAACGTCAGTGTAGCTGAAATTGTTGGTTTAACTGTTCGTGGTAAAAGTGTTGGGAATGCTTCAATCGTAGTATACAACTCTGAACTCTTTCAGTCTCTTGGAGACTTGGTCGTAGAAGTTAGCAATGAAGAAACAAGGGTATATGTTCTCGATACAGTGATTGCAACACGAGTGTTCGTTACTCTTCCAAAGGCACTTAACACCTCTTTGCAGCATACAGCGAGAGTTGATATCGATCAGAGGTTTTCTATTCCAGAAGACGAAGGTTCGGTGGTTATATCTGTGCAGTATAGCGATGGAGTGGTAAACACGTTTGACAACTTAAACGGCTTCTACATCAACTCTACAAACAACAGCGTGGTTACTGTACAAGGGGGACTTATTACAGCGGTCAACAGTGGAAGCGGGAATCTACTTCATGTCGTTTTGCACTCGGGTCACTGCACAGTACAACCAGTCATCATGTCACGGGCAAACGTTGACGTCAATTTCCAGGAACCCAATGAAGTTCTCCTAACGTTAAGCTCAAGACAAATAACGGCCCGTGGGGACCCTACTGAGGCGATTGGGGTCCCTTTGTCGGCTGAATTAACCGTGACTCTTGTTTATAACATTAGTGGTCGTGAACAGCGCATTGATGTTACAAATGACAATCGGACAGTTTTTAACGTGGAAATCGGAGGTAACTTGGCAAACGTCGTTGCTACAGAACGCGTGATCGTCGTTTCCGCTTCCGGTGCTGGCTTCGGTCAAGTTGAAATTTCAATCAAGTTTGCGCATGTTCAGGCGAGCGGTCGAGTCGCGATTGACGTCATTGGCGCTCAAGAACTGATATTTTATGCAAGTCCACACCCAGCTTTTAACTTGTCGATGAACGTAAACCTTACTCAATTAAATCCGATTGGAAACTCAGGAGAACATCAACAGGCGAGACTGAACCTGATTCTTGTGCTCACAAACGGAACATCAATTGATATTTCAAGAGACCCACGAACACGGTTCGAGATCACAGCGAGTCAGCCAGCTGAGCTTGCGCAGAACAGCTTCATCAAAGCTTCTAACGCTGGTTATTACGTGGTGTCAGTTCAGTGGAGGAAAGAGAAAGGACAGCTGTCAATCAATGCCAGTTTTATGGGTGCGTCTAGTCACGTGTTAACCCTTGAGGTTGAGTCAACTCCTGTAACAGTGACAGCTGTAAAGATTGCTATGCCAACGAACTTCACGCTGACCGGTTTGCGAGATCGTTCGACTTTGCAACTTGTCGTCAATCTGGAGTTTAGCGATTCTTCAAAAATTCTTGGGCTCTTCAGCTCAGAAAACTCAACTCTGTTTGACTTAGTCCTTTTCAGTACCCAGAACACGACTAAAATATCGCTGAACGAAACCAGTGGCTTAGTGACCCTGAAAGCTAATTCTCCGCAAGATGTACGTGTATCTGTTTATGCAGTACAGTCTCCGTTGCTAAGAGACTCCTTTACGTTCGCTTGTAATTTAGACCCGGATGTTGGTGACGTGGATATTGGTGACGTCACTGGTGTTCCACTAAAGCCCGTGCAAGTCGGAGAAACCTTTGTAGCCCCTGTGCGCATCAACTCCGGGGGCTTGGTCTTGGGAAGCTTCGATGTTGAAATCGTTTATAACAGTGAGCTGCTGGAAGTAGTCAGTATAAGTGAAGGTGCTGACATGACCGGATTTTTCGTCTCTGACAGATCAAGCCAAACTGGTCAAATCGGAAAAGTGAGAATTGCAGGAGCACTCACCATTGAAAGCCAGGATTATCCTGTTCGCCATGTCGCAGATGTCAAATTTCGCGTCATCTCGAGCGGTGTTGCACGTGTTAGTGGAACTGTTCTGATGGTCGCTGCTGATGACCTTGTTGGCAGCGTTATTGGGATCCCTGTTCCAAAAAATATTGTGGCGGGAGATGTCGAGGTTGCTATTGACAACCTGGGTCGCCTGCGAAGATCGCTTTCGACCGCACCACTACTTCAGCCGCAGCCTCCAATCAACACTCGCATGAGGCGCTCTGTCGTTGCTTGTGCTACTCCCCCCTGCTCTAACTGTACAAATGGGAACCGAGAGCCTGGCGATACTGACGGGAACTGTATTTTCGATATCAGAGATGTAAAATTCGCGTTGGCGTACATGACGGAGCAGCAGTTTAACTTCAGCCGGGCCAAGGGACAGAGGATACAGAATATTATCACACAACAGCAGTTACAGGCATTGGATGTAAACGGCGACGGATCAGTGACCTTAAATGACGTTAATGTACTTTTACGGGCTAATCTTAAAATTGTGTCGTTGTTTCCTCGTGTTACAGTTGTACCTGTTCAAGATCCAAAGTCGAATTGTCTTCTCACCATTTCTGTGTCAGCCTCTCAGCTTGGTGTTACACCATCCGACACCAACAACACAATTGTTTTCTTCGATGTTTCTCACTCAGAGCCGAATTTTTCCAACAGTCTGCGTGACAGCGTTTTTACGAAAGGGACTTTAGATACCACAGAAAAAGGAATTCCCGGAGGAATCATCCGTACAGAATATAACATCGTGGAAAAACGTTTTGTGGCGTCACTGAACACCTCTATGCTGTACTCGAGCATCGGCCTGTCGTTCGTTCAGATTCGTTTTGCAAATGACGGATCGCTAGACTTCACGAGAACTCTGATGGTCAATGGATTATTTTCACGGCCGCCGCTTTATCAAGGTGATTTTAACGCTACCTTGGACCTAGGGAGGGAAAGACATTACAGCATAACGAGACCAAACGGCTACAACCCTTACAGTTTCTTCAGCAACGCTTTAGCGTCCTCCAACTGCAGTGACGTTCCTTTACTTCAAAACGATATTGTCTTGGGTGCACTTGGCGCAAGGAAACTTGTGGTATCTTGGAAACTTGCGAATGTAAGACAAGGATTAATCTTCTCATTTATTTTGAGGCTGCGGCTTTGTGATCCAGCGCAGATCAACGAAGCTTGTGAAATCCGTGCGTGGCAAGTGAGCGGAACTAACCATACAGTGACGGGCTTACAACCTTACACCAACTACTCAGTGAAGGTAGAGACCACAGGGAAACCACTGAGAGAGACACGCTGGGAAGCTGTGCGCACGTTGGAGTCAGGTAAGTGAAGTACAATTTAGCATGGCAGTGGAGTCGATTTAACTGTAGGAGTGTAACTTTTATTTAAGATGTAGAAACATATCGAGCCATAGAAACAAGAGTGGAAGTTTGGAAGAACGAGAAATGCTGTGGGAACACGAGCCGACAAGCGATTGTTTCCTCAGCTTTTTCTCGTTCTCCCAAATTTCCACGAGTGTTTCTATAACTCGATATGAATGCGGAGAGCATGTTTTCTATTTCTTTTAGAAAATTCTGCGACCAAAAAAAAGAAAACAACTTGTTTGCTTTGATCACTCCTCGCGCCATCATTACGTCAACAGCTAGTTCTGTGTTTCTATTGAGTTAAAGAAACCGGATTTTAAACCAATCAGCGCGCGTATCTTCCTCGGACTATTTTTTAATTATGGTATAAATACCATATGCATGTCTTCTCGCCAGCTATAGCTGATGGTGCAAACAAAGTAGAAGGAACAAGAAATATTTTTCTTTTCGTTTTAACAGTACCAGAGGGAGTTAGTCCTCCTGTTTTACAAGTCTCGAGTTCCTCTACACTAAACGCCTCGTGGACCGAACCTCAACACCCTAATGGCGTCATCATCAGTTACTCATTGCACATGCGCAACTTGTCCATTTACTCCGTCCTCTACCAAGGCTCCAGTCTGTCGTACCACGTGACTGGTCTATCCGCTGGTCAAGAGTACTTTTTCTACATCATGGCCAATACATCTGTTGGTGGGACAAAGAGCGCGGTTGTAAGTGCTTCTGTTCCGTTGGAAAACACACCAAGTGAGTATTCACATTTGCGGTCTAATAGTTACAGGGTTGAGGTCGAGAGGTCAACCACTGCCAGTAATTTCGTGTTGTAGTCCTCGCCTTGCAAGACACGCTACTCTTACAATTCAAAGAGAGTAGCATTCCTGCGGGGTACTCCCAGAAAAACTGGCGGGGGCTGTGTGGCTCGCTTCCCAAAACCCTTACCCTATCACAGACCAAAGTCTGTGATTTTCCCTACACTATATATGACCTGACCAAAACGTCGATACCCTATTTCAGACCTTACCCTTGAATCAATACCCTGTTTCAGGCCTGCCTTAATATTAGTTTTCTAGTTCAGACCAAGATCAGGCCGATGTTAAAGACATTACGAAGGGCTTTTGTTGATGGCCTTATCGATAACGATGAAAAGTTAACGTCTAAGAAATATATCCAATTCAAGACTAGAATGCAAAAACCATACTCTATTTGAGACCAAAATTGATACTCTCTTTCTGACCAAAACGGCTAAAACACCATATCCTTTAGGACCACACGTACTTATGTACCCCAAATAGGGAAGTACGGGGCGGGGGAGGGGGGGTAGCAGAGAAGCCATGAGGTTCCTAAGATTTCCAGGATTACAACAGAATTTATTATATGTTCGGTCCGACTCACGCAATCCTAATAGAAAATCACAATGCGAGCTGACCTGTACAGGACGCAATTCAGAACATTCACCAAGAAATTGTTGTAACTTTAAAGCAAATCAAGTTCAGCGAAAGGTCATATGATAAAACACGTATTGACTGAGTTAGGTCGGACGGTACGGGAAGATATCTGGATCTGTGTTTAGGACGCGCGAACCTCATTGTGCTCGGTCGGTACGTCCTGACCTCGAGCCAAATATTTTATCCTTCTGGCCCTCCCACTCAGTCAATACGTTCACATTATTATCAGCTTCAGGAGCCGGCGGGACAGATCTGTCAATTGAGGCGATTGTGGGAATCACTATTGGGAGCGCCGCTTTTATCGCTCTGTTGATTATCCTGCTGGTGTGGCTTGTCAGGAGACACACTAATGATAAACAGCCAAGCACGCTGGATTATCAATCATTACACAAGTACAACTCTTTGGTAAGTTCATTTGTTTAGACTATAACTGGGTGGCAGATTACCATTTAAAGAGGATGGTAGGAAGGCGATGCTAGGTAGGATAATTTGGTTTTATCAACTGAGTTGGTAATGTGAATTGGCCACCGTAAAGAGATTCGAAAGCTGACGTTTCGAGCGTTAGCCCTTCGTCGGAGCGAATCCAAGCTAGGGAGGATAGTCTACTGGGACCTACACAGCCCCAAAGTTAATCAAACGTTTTAAAGGAGCTCCGTCACAGTATTTTGAGTTATTTTAGCCGCATATAAAATTACCTTTAAAATTGAACCTGAAAATAGTAGTTTACTAATATAGGAGAATACTTGCGAGATAATAATAGACCATAACGGAACAAGGATGGAGAAGATTGGTACGGATTACAAGCGAAAAAAGTTAGGAAAAACTTTTCAAGATAAGAAACCTTGAGGTAGCTCCTCCTCCTCGTCACAACGGCACGGAAGGTTAGGTTTTAATCCATATCTGAGAAGTTGGCGAATTCATTAAAAATTTGCACTAATTGTATGCCAGCTATGGTATTTTTTGTTTGATGTGCTGGAAATTAACTGCTTTTGAAGGACATAAGAGAGATTCAATGGGGACATATAGTGCGTGAACGTTTTCCTGCAAATATGGTCTAATCAAATTAACGTAGCTGTCAATTTGCATTTTCACACTAATCTGGTGGTAATGCATTTTGATGGTTTCTTCATTCATAGACGCGAGCAGAACAATGTCTCTCCAAGCGTTAGTCACGTGAATATTTTGAATGTTTTAATCTGCAACAGTTACCGCGGATAACTTTGTGACGTAGTGTCGAGTAAACAAGAGGCCATTTCCGAGGTGTCTTTTGCCTCTGTGTCAAAACACAGTTTCGTGCGAAACCAGTCATTTGGAAATCTGTTCCGCCTACAGGTTCTTTTTCATGGAAATCAAACTCATTTTCACATGAAAGGTTTTGCACAAAGACTCGTTTTGAAACAGAGGCACAAGCTAACTCGGAAATGAATATATACAAGAAGCTAAAAAGACCTCGTAGGCTGCGTGGCACTTGTTACTAAATAAATAAACGTGATCAATGTTGGTGGAAGTGCCAAAATCTTAACAAATGTCCAGACGTTTCGGGACTGTGCCCTTCGTAAGTGGAATGTTCGTTATGAGTTGCGCCACGATTCCAGGTGTTGAATTTAAAATTTGAAAGTTGCGTTTTGCACGCGCGCGCGAACTTCAAATGAAGTGAAAATCAGCATTGAGGCCGCGCGGCAGGCATGTCCCGAGTCGAAAGATGAGACGCATCTCCTGCCTTTTCCTCTGTTTGTTCCCTTCGCAGAGTTTAATCCCACGGACGGCGAGACTGGGCGCACTCTGAGGGAACGTTTTGGTGAACATCTCCGAAGCATTAACAAGAATGCGCCTGGTTTTCCCGTCGCAGAGCATTTCAGTTCTAACGGACATACCGCAGACGACGCACTGGTCCGTGGGATTAAACTCTGCGAAGGGAACAAACAGAGGAAAAGGCAGGAGATGCGACTCATCTTTCGACTCGGGACATGTCAGCCGCCGGCCTCAATGCTGATTTTCACTTTATTTGAAGTTCGCGCGCGCGTGCAAAACGCAACTTTCAAATTTTAAATTCAACACCTGGAATCGTGGCGCAACTCATAACGAACATTCCACTGATGAAGGGCACAGTCCCGAAACGTCTGGACATTTGTTAAGATTTTGGCACTTCCCCAACATTGATCACTTTTATTTAACTCGGAAATGGCCTATTCACCGGTGTTGATTCGCAGAAAGAATATAGAAATATAAATTTACTTTACTCTGTTACCATAGGATGTTGGTGGCGGGGACAACTTAGCCATGCAACTAAGATCCACCTCAAGCTTGCGAGAGACAAGTCTCGCTAGAGGACGAATGTATGAACATCATTTCAGTATGGATGGACTGGAAAATCCCTGGAAGGAGCAGGTATTTCATTTCAGCATTTGCCTTCATTTTGGCAGCCGTTGTTAGGGTCGTCAAGCAACGCTTCTCCCCACGGGCCAGCCCCTAATAACGGCTGCGAACTAGACTACGCAAATGTTCGTTCGCGAGATGATTTGAGCATAAAATTTGATATAACTTTACACCATCAAACCTGCGCCTAGCTTCTAACTTCAACACCAGTCGACGTAGCTTCGCGTTCACGTGCAGGGCGAAAATATTTCTGGGTGAACACGAGAGAGGGCCACAATCAGAACTAAAGGGAACTGTAGAACTAACCACACTATGCCCAGTCATGTTATACCATGTTCAGTTTTTACTTACAAAGTCGTTATCGTATGAAGACTTCAACAACTTTTCTCAAACTCATCCGTATAGTTACCGTAGAGTTTTACGATTTTATTTCTCCGTTTTCTCCTTAGTGAGGAGATATATCAACACTCAAGACAGACAGACAGACAGACAGACAGACAGACAGGCAGACAACCTTTATTTAAGCACGATAAAATATTTCACATATTGACCACATTTCCAGTCACCTCAAAGCTCGTAAAAATACTCCGCTGCGCGTCGTATAAAGCAGTCTGAGTTCTAGCACCAGCAGTGTTTTAAAACAATGAATGGAAAGACACTGGTCTTATTGTTTCCAGGATTTAGAAGCTGACTCTGGGCAGGACGCACTTGCTATGGTGAACCACAGACACTTTGAACCAGGCTCCGCGCGCACTCAGAACTGGGATCCAGGCTACGAGGAGACAGTTCTTAAAGAAGCAGCAGAAGAGATGAATGAACTTGATGCAGCCATGAAAGAGGTTCGCTTACATTGTAAATATAGAAAAATCTTTGTTTACAATATTTGCCTCATTAGCTTAAGCGATACAGTTTCTGATGGAGCTATAAAAACATAGTTCTGAATATTGAAAAGGCACAGTACGATTAATCGTGCCAACGAATTTGAGCCCCATGTATTGAATACTTTTTGTGCGGCGCGGGTTTAAAATCTCAAAATTTTCCAAAGAATATTTGAGCTCAATAGCGCTTTTGCCACCCAGAAATTTTACAGTTTTTGGAAGCCGATTTCTTCTTGAATATTACACCCAAAGAGCCAAACATTTTCACCAATTTCTAAGTTTCAGACGCTCTTTAAATGTTTGTGGTCAATTCGTGTCTAGCCTGATGCCTTCTCGGCGCAAAGTCGTATGTTAATGAGGAAGATGTAAACAATGATCCAATTGACTCATCAGAACCGGCGATTAAACCCTACGAGCTGTATTCATTCTTTTTTCATATAGAACGCTGACACCTTGAATGGCTTAAATGGACATCAATTTTCTCTTCGGGATGATAACCTTGTTCAGATGTCGAGACTATCTCGTAGCCAGACCTCTTTGAGTCCAGAAAACACGAGTAAGAAGAAGTCCAAGAAAAAGAAGGAAGGTAAGAAATCTAACAGTGATGAGAACCTTGGGTAGACCGCTTTCAAACTGACAGACCTAAACTAAAGTCAACATTCTAGAATTCGCAGATTAAACAACGGGCGTATGACCTGGTGGGCAACAGCGGGGAAAGTCATTCTTAGCGGACTGTAAGACTCCGTACACACTACGTCGAAGGAATTTGAAAACGCAGCTTTCAGAATTCCTACGGTTAGGCCTGCCGTCCACACTAATCCGTCACGAAAACGGAGCTTTTCGACAACGTTCTTCAAACCCGAGGAAAAAGTGAAAGCTGAAAACTGGAAACGCCAGCCTTTCGTTTTCGTGTTGGCAGAAACAAAATTGAAAACGATGCCATCACGGTAATCATGCGATTTCCGTGCCCGAGTTTTTTCCAAATATAAATCCAAAATGACCGGTGATTGTCGCGTTTTTTAAGGTGGTTCGAAATAGTTTTATGGCGCGCGCAAACTGGGTTCTAATCATCAAGTCGATCCACGCCACGAGGAACAAAACATCCGGCTACTTTGGCAAAAATAATAGAGTACTTTGATAAAAAGTGATGTTTTAAACACATATTGGTCCCCGAGAAAGGTAAAATCGCCCAATTGTAAGTTGTTTTAGAATCTTGTAGAACAAAACATCACATGTACAAAACACTGCCAACTGCGAAAACAACAAGCCTAATCTCACGCGTGCAGTTGACGCACATGCGCAAATGCTGATCTTGTCGTGTCGAAATTTTGGAGTTTTTATAACTTTAATCGCTCATATTTCCGCTTCCGCTCGGTGGATTTTTTTCATTTTTTCGGTGATAACCAGGATCAATTGGCTGCATACATAGTCCGATTTTTAAAAAATTCTGTACGCAGGAAAAAAATAAGAGAACAATAGTCAAAAAGAGGATTTTTTCTTAATCTACCCTACAGATTTTTTTTAAACTGAAATATTTTGAAGGTCATTTCTGGTGACATAAAATATTGCAGTTTGAGAAGATTTCACCGACCACTTTTTTTAAAAAAGACAATAGATTTCGATTTAGGGGCTCAACTGAATGCGTCATATGGTTGCTATGGTAACAGGTTTTCTAAAATGAATGTCATGTAATGAATCTATGGTGTTTCTTTTATTTCTGTGCCAAATTTCATAGTGATACGATGAACCAAACATAATTTAGAAAAGAATTTGTGAACTTGTCTCGGGAAAATGAAAACTATTTCGAACCACCTTAATTCCTCCAGCGTAGTGTAGACGGAAAACATTTGAAGCGTTGATCCGTAGGTAACAGATATCCAGCGGTATACATAGCTTCGTACGTGGGAAGAAAGAGTGAAGTGAGAAAATGTCGACAGAGAGATTTACAAGGATTTAGGCTGTTTTGTTATCAATTTGTTGAATAATAAAACAATTATCCTGCTCAATCTCGCGGAATATCGTCTGATTTTAGCCGACTCGGGCTACACTACGGCCTCGTCGGCTAAGTATCAGACGATATTCCGCGCGATTTCGCAGGATAATTGTTAAATATTAGTAACGCTTACTGTGGCGTGGTTTGACTGTACAGTGATAGCTGACTGTCACATGGTAAAGTCTGCATACAAGCCAAGTGGCTCATCAGGGGGCGCGAATTTATCCCGGTTTCTGTCACATGACTTCTTGTTTCTTTTGTATTTTGTAGACGGAGCTATTGAGTGGGACTATTATTATGCCAGGAGTGCATTAACTGACGGCGACCAATTTGGAATTGAGGAAACCAAGGTACGAAATAGAACTGTTCAGTGGCGTAAGTTTTAAACTTATATAGCTGTTTTGGTGTCATCTTTCAAGAAAAAAATGCATTTTAAATTGTTAAGCAGGCGAGTGATGAGATAAATAAAATAATCCAGTTAGGGACATTGTCTTGATGAACGACCAAATTGTCAAAACTGACATTTAGAGAAATGTATAACAATCAGTAAAGAGAGTCGATGTTTCGGTGTTAGGACCAGTTGAAGGGTTTTGTTTGTTACAATTGAAAATCTTGTCTTCCTGCTCTAGAATCGTGATTAAAATATAAAATAATTTTCTGTGCTCAGAGCGCAATAAAATTTTCAATAAAGTGGATTATTTCGTTGGACTCTACCAAACTTCATGAGCTGCAATAAAAATGTGGATGTTAAGAAGGGTGATATCAAGCTCATTGGTGTCTCGAGGGGGATAAAACTGAGTCGTAGATGTTAGCTAATTCGAAGCCATTGTCTCTATTCAAAGAGGGCTTTCGTAACCGTAATTTGTTTGTTGATTTCGATTGTTAACGTTGTCTTTCTATTTCAGCTGTAAGTTACAAAGAATTGCGGTAACAGATAAACGTAAACCAATGATTGACTTTGTTGCTCATTAAAAGACAGATCAGCCTTGGTGATAACACGCCTAAAGCTAAATTTATAACTACAGTGGAATCCCGATTTCTCGAACCCTCATTTTTTCGAACCTCCCGATAACTCAAACCAAAATTTGTTTCCCCTCCTCAGTCGAACACTGCAATTTTATCCCCGATTTCTCGAACCAATTTTCGTTTCCCTTGGAGTTTCGAAAAATGGGGATTCCACTGTACTTCAGGATGTTGAGCATTTTCTTACAAATGAAATACAACAAGAATTAAAATAACAGCTTTTTCTAACGTTTAATTTCTTCTTGTTTAACCGGAATAAAATCGACTTGTCGAAAATAACGAATAAATGTAATATATCTGTCACAGTATATTAAACTTGAAATTCGTAGCAATGTAAATACATAAATAAACCATTTTTAGCCTTAAACTATATTTAAAAACTAAATGATAAGTGTAAAGTTAAAAGTAGCGCGCTAAACAGCTGTAAACCCTTACAGAATTAAGATTTAAAATAGTTTATAAATCGCCTTCACTTATAATGTCAATATGGTTTGAACAAACAAAAATATAAAATTAATGTTTCAAAACTGAACTAGCGACTAAAGTTTTCAGTTTTAAACTGAAATAGTTTTTCAACTGAATGATATTTCTAAAATTAAAAGCAGTATACAAAATAACTGTAGACCCTTGTAGAATTAAGATTCAATATGGTTTGAACACAAACAAACAAAAATATAGATCAAAACTTTCAATTTAAAAAGTTAAAAACTGATAGTTTTTAATGTCTAAAATCTTAGTCTATTTCAATGAATGGTTATTGTAAAAAAATTAATAATAAATACTGTTAAGTATGAGTAAATTCAAATCACCTTCACTTATAATGTCAGAATGCTTTGAACATACAAAGGTCTCAAGATTAAATTCAGTTTGAAACTGAAATAGAATGTCTAAAATCTTAATCTATTTAAATGAATGGTTATTGTAAAAGAGAATAAAATAATAAATGCTGTTGAGTACGATTACTGCCGGTCAAGTGTGTCGTGCCCTTATCACTCTATCAATGATTCTCTTGGCATCATGATTGGATTTTGTTCTCTTCACTGCTTGACCCCTCAGAAACCAAGTTAGTACCACAAGCAGTCTATAATTCTCCTAGTATAGTTTTTACGCTGTTCTAGGAGTAACTTGTTAAAGATGAAAAAAAATAGTCTTTGGTCCTTTGATACGCTAAGAAGTTTGAAACACAACAAATTAAAAGAAATTGCCCAACCCCTCCCCCTCAAAAAATAATGGTCCGTCCCTTGATAGATGGTTCTTGCTCCGTAATAAATATTTCTTGCGCAACTGTTGGTTGTTCATGGTTGTAGTCACGTGCTCAGATACGAAAGGCCCGTCAGGTAGTGGAGGAGATGCTTCCGCGGTTGGCAAGTGGTGACGTCAACAGAGAGTTCCGTGAACTGGCAGCCGAGAAGACTGAAGGAACTTACTTATGTGCTAAGTAAGTTAGCAAACTTCTTCCTTGAAATTACCGCTGAAAAATTCCTTGTAAAACCTTGTGAAAGCCATGCCTTAAAGGGCCCTAGTCAGCCACACCTTTATTTTTGTTTACATGCGAGATGTTCGCTATTATATTTTATCCGGAGCATGTCGAAACGAAAGAAATCACTTTGAAGCTACTAAAGATAATTAGACACACTTTCAGGGACACAACTTACAGTAAAGCAATAAGATTTTGCTTCACCATGAAATATAAATAATTTCGATGCCATCGAAAATGGCGGAGGATAACTATGGTCTTTTAAGGTGGCTCGAAACAGTTCCACTACTTTCCAAGACTTAGAGCTTGATGGGTCATTATAACCACTCTATATCGGTTGATACCCAAATCATGGTATCAAAAATTGCCCAATCATTGGTGAACAAGTTGCTGTCAATTTTATGGCACAATACGTTACCATAGCAACAATATGACCTGCTAAAACACCCTTAATTTTAGCTTTAAGCGCTTATAACTCGAAAACGAGCTCGGTGACCCCCATTTTTATTATCGAATTGTAATCAGCATGATAAGATGCAACTTTTTGCAAAGTTTAAAAAAATTTTACGAAGCGGATTCAGAGCCACCTTAAATTTTCGAAAATTTAATGTGGCTCTGAATCCACTATTCTCACAAGTGTGAACCAGGCTTTAAAGTACTTACGTGTTCTGGTTGTGAAGAGCAGCGGTCTTTCAATTACGGTTATCTGACTACAAAATTAGCAACTATTTATGGCTCTTTGAATCCAATTTTAACATTTAGTGAGCTCTTGACAAAACCTTCAATCTCAAATAAGCTCATGAAGAAATATAGTCCAGTAAGCAGCTGTTCCAAAGGTTCAAAGTTAACTTAATATTGTCCTGTGTTTGGATTTTCGACCAACTAGAGGATTAAGTGCAAAAACACTAAACAAACCAAAAATCCATTGGCATCGAAAGCAGTGTGAATTCCAGCTAAACAGAGAACTGCCTATCCTATTCACGGTGCTATCGTCAACTGTGCATTCTAAAATATGATTGTAACAAACGCTACTTCGAAGTACAGCCGATGTTTGTTTTGTTTTAGCTAAACTCGCCGGTCATCTTCAGAACAAGGTTTGTTTGTAGTCACGAAGAGCCTAGGTCTCTCGCGGCCAATCTTTTTGGTCCGATTGTTCACCTTACAAAAAATAAATATAAATGTCAGCCGCGACTTAGAGACTGGAACTGAGAGACTTAGGCTGCAGGTTAGGAGGGAGACTGGTAACCGCTTCAACACACTTTTTATCTTGAACTTTGGCTGGCTTTGATGAAATTTTATTGTGAAGTCAAGTGTTACCAGCCGTACGAAACTCTTCCAAGAGAATACGTCTCATTTAATCGTGTTTGATTTCTAAAGTTTTGCTAACGTTATTTATTTCTCTTCTCCCAGTGATCCAAATAATCTGTCAAAAAATCGCTACAAGAATATTCTGCCTTTTGATCATTCGCGAGTAAGCCTGGAGGTAGAACAAGGGCAAGAAAGTGGCGATTACATCAACGCGAATTTCCTGAATGGATTTAACCAGAAAAATTATTACATCGCAACGCAGGTAAATTTAAGTCGTAAAATGCAACTTTTGAAATATGACTTATACATGATATGACAAGTAACAGTGCTTCATGTAGAGTGGTTTTCATGTGAGCGTCGAAACGTAATTGGTTTTGTACTTACTACACAACACGATTGGCTTAAAAACTTTGCCCTAATTTTTCATCCAATCAAAAGTAAAACCAAAATCATTCGTGACTCGCTCGCACAAGTTTTCCCGCGCTTCGCGTCAGCTACATGTAATTACTTCGAGATTTGATAGGCTCATTGTATTGTCTGCGTCTTTTTTGATTGACTAGAGTGATAATTTTGGTTTTACGAACCGCTCTAAAGAAGCGCCAACCTTAGTTGACACATGTACTGCTTTCAACTCGGTGTACATGAGTATAAGCAACTTTGTGTCTACTCCACTTTAGGGTCCGCTGAACAGCACTATCGCTGACTTCTGGCAAATGGTTTGGGAGCAGAATGTGCACGTGATTGTCATGTTAACGAGGCTGCAGGAGGGCAAGAAGGTCAAGTGCGTCAAGTAAGTATCACGACTTGTCTCTTTTTCAGACAGTCAAATGTGGTGGGTGTTATACATATGCTACTAAAATATATTTTGTTTGAATTGTTTGAAGGTATTGGCCTGACACTGATGAAGAAGTGACATTTAGAGACTTTGTGATCACCAGCACTTACAAAAGGTAGGTATTGGGGCAAAGCCCGCTGTTCTATTCGGCAAAGTTGCAAAGATAAATGACGCGAGATGACGTGACAATTTTAAGAATTCGCGTGAGTGCTGGCACTAGTTAACTATCGCAAACTCTGAGAACTTTTCTGCGACGATTTTTTAAAAGCGGCTAATATCCAGCTGGTTACCCAACTAGTCGCTATCATGAACGTCATAACCAGAACATGTAATTTCTGACGATTGAGGGATGAATTAGGCACAAATTATTATTCTGACGGCACAATGAAGAGGCTCGCGGGGTGTCATGGGGCGTTTAGGGACTATTTAGGCTTTTGGCGGAAGATTGAGGTCACTTAGTGTTCGTCCACTCTTTCATGAAGCTTTTGTTTTAACAACTTATGTGTATAATTGTAAAATGTTCTTCCTCACTGGTTTTGTACCCTTTCCTCGGGGTCACGTGCTGCTGTATTTGACGAGGAATACGTTTCTACATATTTTTTGGCCACATCTGAAGAGTGTTTTTAGTGGTTTTTCGTATCTGGCGTAGCGAAAGTTCTCATTGTTAGAACCAATAGTTGTAATTTCCAAGGATAAAGATTATGTTGTTAGACGTAATACATCTGCATCAGATGACTGACTGGCGCATCCTCGATGAACTATGCACGGATTGTCTCGTATTAGTGTGACCAGAACTTAGAAAGTTAAATAACAACTGGTATTGTAACTTGGATGTTTCTTTTTGTTCACAGAAAACTAGACAGTCGTGTCGTCCGTCGCTTTCTCCTAGAAAACTCCGGCAGCGGCGAGTGTCGAGAACTCATGTACTTTCAGTTCACTGCTTGGCCAGACTTTGGCATCCCGTCATCCCCAGCGGACTTTCTCGAGCTCTACTATGAAGTCATGCGAGAGTATAATTCACTTCCGGTACCTGGGACCCCCATTTTGGTCCATTGTAGTGCGGGGGTAGGAAGATCCGGGGCATTTTGCGCCATTCAAAACTGCCTACAGTCCTTTAGATCCACGGGCAAGATAGACGTGGCAGAGGTCGTCCGAGACTTGAGAAGGCAGCGGTCGGGAATGGTGCAAACCTTAGAACAATACGCGTTTTGTTACAAGAGCCTCGTTCTTGCTCTGTTGTATCAGATAAAGTTGAAGAAGCTTAAAGGAATTTCTCTGTTGAGCCAATCTGCGGCGACGTCAAGTGGAGTTTGGATGTCGGCTGGAAGATCTTTTAGTCCCCGAGAAAGTAGCAATGAAAGCGTCTCCAGTCAATCGAGACTTCAAAGTCCAGGCTCCGGAACAAGTCAGGAGTCTTCAACGTCACAGAACGCGCCTCCATATTCATACAGTCAGCAGTTGCTCCCTCCAGTGGCGGAACCTTTTGAAGACCCGCGTGTAAAATCCGATGAAAACGACCTACCCACTGTGGTGGTCCATTCGACTCCAAAGCTTTCAAAACAAGATTCTCTTCCCTTAACATTGCATGAGAGCAACGACGAGGAACCTAATAGCACGGATGATTCCCACGGGGATCAGCGGAATTTGGAAGTTTTCGTGGGGGATACTGGTCGACGAAAAACAACAGGAAATATCCGAAAGCGTCCTGATCTGGGGAAACCACCGCCGCCCCCACCTCCCCCTCCTCCTCCTCCTCCTCCTCCCTCTCCGCCGTCGAATGAAAATGGCGACGATGATGGCGACCTATTACCTGAACTTCCTGAAGTAGATTATCCTAATTCCGAGCTGTCCGACGAAGACCTTTGCCCACCTCCCCCTGAGGCGTTTTTTCTCCCTGTTGAAGAAGAACAACCAAACCAGTTTGATTCCTCGGCCTAACTAAACAATGGAGTTTAGAGGTGCTTGATATGTTGTATCTGGCATAACGTTTACACAGCTTTTTTTTATTCCAAGACTTTGTTTATGCCGTCGAAACAAACTCTCGTTTGACGTTAATGAACTAACATCAAAATTATATTTCGTCCAAACAAACAATGTCTAACACAGCATAAAACAATAAACTGCTGACAAAATGAGAATATAAAGGGCACTGATAACAAGTATCCTAGCAATACTCAACACAGAAACACAGTGGAAAGTGAGGATAACTGGACTGGGTTCCTTTCAAATCGTTGCAATCTGAGTTCTTGTTTCACCATAAAACTGTTTTACCACAATTGCCGTCTATTTATTTTTCTTAAATTTTTAGGCCATAAACGTAGGAAGTTTTTCAAGCATTGTTAACTTAACTCAGAACACACAATTATATATGCTTTTATTTTGTATACATGCTTTCATTTTATATTTATTTATTCATTTTATAGCAAACCCCGCTTTTGTAATTACTTTATCTTTTATGGCAGTGTTTTTACTACAGTAATTTACATGTATAACTGATGTTTAATTTTGTCGTGTTTCTTTTTTCTATTTTTTACCCCGGTTGTTCAAAGCGCGATTATAATGAGCTAATTCAGGCTCTGGATTGATTGATTGTGGATTCACTGATAAACGTGGTTTTTCATTCCCGATCCCAACTTTTTCTGTGATGGTCTCCGTATATGCTATTAGATCATTCAGGTTTGAGTAATCACATACTTTACAAAACATAAGTGGGAAAAGACACTTCTATACAAGGGAAATTAAAACTTTGGTTAGCTGTTAATTATGAATTAGCGTTGATCAGTTTTCGAACAACCGGGTCGAAAAGATGTATATTGATAGAAAATTCTAGTCATTGTGGTTATTTCAAAGGGATAACTTGTACAATTTATGTAAACTTTAGAACTGTGTCCGAGAATATTTTGGTGAACAAGAGACCCCTGTAGGCCTATTTGTGTATTTTTATTTAATCTTTTCCAAGACTTGTAAATCAACTATTATTTTTTACATTTTCGAATTATGGTTTTTAAAGGAAGTGAACGGAAATTTCTATTTAAAAGATATAATATTTTTTCACTGATTACAGTAGAAAGCTCAGTATAAAACATTTGTAAATACAAATAATAAAAGTAAATGATGTAGAGTTACATGGTTGGGTTGTGTAGTACTGGGCTACAAGTGCAGAGCAACCCCGATAAAACTAAATAAAGGGGGTAAGTTTCTAAAGAAACTGTGGTGCTGCGTCGGTGCATACGAGCCTAATGGCTCATCAGGCCGAAGCTTATCCCGGTTTCAGTAGCATGAAGCGACTAGGAGTATTTCTACTCTACTCTAGTCTATGCTAGTTCATCGCAGGGTTACCCCCAGCATCAAATTCGCTGGTACCCATTTATACTCCTGGGTGGAGAGAGGCACTGTGAGAGTGAAGTGTCTTGCCCAAGAACACAACACAATGTCCCCGGCCAGGGCTCGAACCCGGAGCGCTCGCGGCCACCGCGCCCCCACGTCGGTTGGGAGTATTACAAGATAATTTGGTTTTATCAACTCAATTGATAAAACCGATAAAACTTAGCCAGGACAAAGATGGCGGTAAATCTCGTGCGAGAGCTTAGTTTCTCGGTCGAAATATAAACCAGGAGCGATGGGCTCCTGATGTAACATCGACTTATACTCGAAGTTTATCTTGTGAGAGGAACTTCTCAAACTCATAATAATTCATCAAGCTAAAACAAAGAAAATCACAACCATGAAGGAGGTTTTGATACCCGGTCTTAATTAGCATAGATTTAGACGATTTTACCTCTTGATTTTCTCCTTAGTTTTTGCTTCGATTGAGAAGATATATCAAACACTTGAGACAGTGTTTCATCGACTATTCAAACACCTCGATACTCCGCTGCGCGTCGTATTTTCAACTCTCTTCTCGGTGTTTGGATATCCCGATGAAACACTGTCGCTCGTGTTTGATATATTATATGAAGTATGGATCACAGTTCTCTACTTTTCTTATGTTAAAAAAATCTAACGTGAAGAGGAGTCTGACACGGTTATCACATGACCGCTGATGGTAGCAGTCAGATATCAGGGATCTAGGCGAGCTAGTCGCAAGGTTCCTAAGCTAACTTGAGCCAATCAAAGTGCTCTTTGGGCTATCCAGAGAGTTTTTAGACTAACGGAGAGCTAGTTTGGCTCACCAGACTGCTAAGTTAGTTCACCTATACTATGTGGTATTTAACAAATTGACGTCAGTTTTTCATGCGTCTGTCCTGTTATTGATCATAAATTTCGTCATCACATTGTCAAAGTAGCTGTGGATCCACGAGGCGATAGCCGAGTGGATCCGCAAACTACTTTGACAATGTGATGACGAAATTCATTGTCAATAACAGGACAGACGCATGAAAAACTGACGTCAATTTGTTTTTTTACGATAACAAATGGTCGAATTGCCCGCTCTCGCTCGCTGACGCGTCGCACGAATTCAAATTCATGTGTCTGTCCGCATATTGACGATAAAAATTAGCCAATGAGCGCGCGAGAATTTCTGCAGTTATCGTAAAAAATCACTTTCATATGTAACACAAACCGCAACCTTTCTGGGAAAGACTCCTGGGGGCTTGGGGTCGAATAAAAGATGAAGGAAAAAAAACGTGCCAGCATAAAGTGTAGATTGCGCGACTTGGATTCGCTTGGTTAATTGAGGCCGGCTAAAATCTTATTAATTAATGCAGACATGCTTAAAAGCTTACAATGTTTTGTTTATCTTCCTAAACAAAGCAAGCTTCCAAAGCTTATGAAACATACGTATGGAAGGCCAGCCATAATTATCCATTGTCAAACAAAGCAGAAAAGATTAATTATCGTGATAACGTTTGGATGTCTATTGTTTTCATTGAAGCGTTTTAATCGTGATGTGATCCCTTGAGAATAAAGTCCGTTCAAATTAGAATAATTACCACAGCCTTTGAATTTCAAGGTTATTATTATTCTTACATAACGTCAAAACGCAAGGGCTCTTAGCTTAGCGCAGATTGACTTGCAGGGCAAAACTGTCTGATGGCGTCTTATGCCTGCACATTGGCCGAGGTAAGTTTATAACAGTTACTATCAGATGGCTTATCAACATTTCAACGTGACAAGTGAATATGACTTATTACACGATTGGGCAATCAGTTCATTACCTCGAACGAGTCGATAAACAAATACTACACTCGTGTGTTAACAGTTTCTACTGTTTGTTGGAAAAAGACGTTGGTGGGTTGAACCTTATTAAGCTCAGCGAGACTTTGAAATAGAATAATGATAAAAATGATACAAGACGTGCTTAAAGTTATCTCAACTACCAAGCATAAAAGAGTTAGAAACATCAACCCATATGACTTCATTGCCAACTACTGCGATACGTATACCTGTATATAGAGATTACTCATTTCATATCGTTAATTTCCAAGTAAATGGGAACAAATTAAATCTGTTTGGAGTTCTGTTTTTTAACTCAACTCAATTACCATTTCATGGGTTATTCTAGCTGGAAGCTTGCATACCATAAATTACTTTTCTTAATAGCGCGGATCGTTAAGAGTTGAAAGTAAAAGTTTAAGTTTCTTCCTCGCTGTGGAGGGAATGTTATCGCGCTTCTCCGAGTTACATAAAGGATAAAGTAAAGTTTAGCACCGAATATCGATTAACCGTGTAATTGATTCTTTCTGCATAATAATTGACGATAACAATTTTTTTCCCGTTTGCAGTTGGAAGCTTTGGTGAGTTACGTTAACTGCACCTTGGGTCGGGACAGTGATCTTGACTGCCTCCCAATTAAACCTCCACAGAGACTTTACCAAGCACAAAAAAATGGCGTGCTGTTCTGGTGAGTGTATGAAACAATTTTTAAACGTATGATAATAAAATGTAAACAAAACGTGATCTGGCCTGTATGCGGCACGTGCAGATCACAACATTCACGCTACTTACGAAAGAGTTCTCTAGACCCCGTCCAGACTCCGTCTACACTACGCCGGAGAAACTAAAAAAAAAACCAGCTTTATTCCTACTGTTAGGCCTACCGTCCAAAATTATGTTCTTGGCTCTATTGTTACCATGGTTTACCGTGATTTTGACTACGTTGTTGGCCTTTTTTGTCCGTGCTGTATAATAATGATAATTATCGAGGTACAGGCTGGGGGTGTACAAATCTGGCGCACTCGCGCGTGTGACATTTTGGGCACAAAAAGCGATACTGTTTGCAGAATTTGTAGGGCTCATCTAGGAATTCTGACCATTGAGAAACTGGAGAAAAAAATTACGGGAAGATACTGTGTGTCACTTGAGCCGTTCTAAAATTTTATTTGTATTCCTTTATCGTTTTTTCTTAGTAAATTGTTAAACCGCATCCGAAGAGGAACAATACCCAGCATAAAGATAAATAAACGGGTGAAGAAGATACATCAAGCATTGGAAAATCAGAACCTTGTTATCCAGGGAGCGCAGCACATTGGTGTTGAAGTTCAGAACATTAACGCAGAGGATCTGTGGAGTGGAAAGGTATGGGCGGTGTCTTAGACATTTCTGTATATACTACGTTAGTAGTTTAGGAAGTATAATAAGTCTTAACTTGGTTTAAAAGCTGTTTTCCGATCATTTTTATGTTCATAGGGCCAGGCAGTTGATGTATCTTTATTTGTGGTGACATTTGTTTCAACTGCGTCCAGTTTTCTTTGGACAGATAGTTCCTGTTATGGCTAAACATCTGGAAAATGCTGCTCAGTTCAGACGAAAATTCTTGTTCTGTCAGTAGTTTTTGATTACGAAGGGACCTTTGTTTAATTAGTACTTTAATCATGTGAATTTTTGTTTTCCCTTTATGTGACTAGGTGCCGAAGAAACTTGCATTTTATCGTGTATCATGATGCCTTTTTTTAGCATGATAGTTACGTATCGTGTTAAAAGATCAGTCATTCATGCTCTAGCATAGACTAATATGATCAACATATTTTCACCAGGAGTCTGTTGTTTTGGAACTCCTTTGGCAAATTATCAAGGTAGGTTTAAGAAATGTATGATGAAGTGTACGGCTCTGACATTAGTAGCCGGTGCGCACCAATACTCATTTTTAATTTTTAATTGCGGGAAGTGTAATGAACAAGTTTTATTTGACGAGTGGAAATCTGCTCATCCGCCCTGCCTCCTTTACAAGGTTTTCTATCGAAATACTTGTTTTTATTGTAAAATAAACTTGTTTTTTGCTCGTTTCAAGCGATAGTTGGGGACGAATATCATTACGATACAAGAAATTCACCCCATACCCTCGGGCAAATTTAGTCAGAGCTGTACGAAGCTTGCCGTTTGCAATGGTTGTTTTTCAGTGACTGACTTACGAGAATCAATTTCCGAGACGAAAAAAAGGCCTTTTTGCATCCTTACTAAGATAGGTTTTGCACTAATTCTTGCGGTAGTTTATAATGTTCGATTACATATTTCAGATTGGTTTGCTGTCTCATGTAAACATCGAAGAACATCCGAACTTAACGATACTGCGCAAGTCCAGTGAAGACTGGTCCCTGTTTGTCAAGGTAATGTTGATTTCTTTTCTATTTTTCCCTGCCCCGCGACTAAATAAAATGCCACTTTGTTACATTATAATATCTATTCTTTGCACACAAATTCTTTGGCAAAATTAAACATCTTGATTTATAATCTTTGTAGCTTTCTCCAGAAGAACTTATCATAAGATGGGTAAATCATCACCTAAGGCACACAAATTACAGGGGCCCAGAGATGAGGGACTTTGACAGCAGTTTAAAGATACGTACCAATTAATGGAAGAAGAACAGAAACCAAATATTTACTGAAATACATAAAGTAAAAACTCAGTAAACACTGACATGACTTCATTTACAGACGTGTCTAGTTTCACAACTTTTTCTCTCCAATGCAATCTCCTGTTGTTCTTGACAATTATTTCGTTTTAATTCTTTGGATTCTTTGTCTTTTATTCTCCGCGTGTAGGACTCTGTGATATACTGCCATCTTCTAAACCAGTTGGCCCCAGAAAGGTCAAATTTCATTCAGTGTTATTCTCTATACTGATAGTCAGTAAGTTACAGGCTGTGTGCCTATTGGTGACGTGATATTAAATGATGTCGTGTTTAACTTAGAAGATTTAAACTGAAGCTAACAAGAAATTCTAGCTACTTTGGTGTATAAGATCAGTATCCTAGCTGTCATAATGACAGCTTGTGACAGAAATCCAATGAAAGTCTACAACTATAGAAAATATTATTAAACGTGCATTGTCGTTCATAAATACTTTATACTGAATGTTTTAATGAGTGCAATCCGTCCTTGAAGGGCGGATTTCACTCATTAAAACATTCACAATGTTGATCTTTTGAACAGATGCACTCTTTCACCTTTGGATGAAGAAGACTTGTTTATAAGAGCAAAGAAAGTTCTTACCGTGGCCGAGCTAATAGGCTGCAGGAAGTACCTGACCCCCCACGAACTTGTCAAGGTACTTGTGAATAGAACTCATAAAAGGAACGTCTGAGAAATTATTCCACTATTAATTTAACGCTTTTATATTAGCCACATAACAAATAACGATTCTTCACCATCTATGATTATATTACAAACTTACAACGTAACCAGCTCCCAGTTGGCTGGATAACTGAGTTAGTAGAGCACTGCACCGGTATGGCAGAGGTCATGGGTTCCAATCCCATTCAACTCTGAACTTTTTTTTCAGGCTTTGATTTCATAGCTGCTTAAGCTGTGTACATAACTGCTATGATCAATCACGTCTTCACAACATCAATTTCTGATCGTCACTTGCCTCCGGTGACGTAAAACAACGGGCCGAAACCTATCTGTAGTCGCAAACTACAACCAACTTTGATGGTTTTTTTTTTTCAGGGAAATCCACGCCTAAACCTAGCTTTCATGGCAAACTTATTTCATGCCATACCGGGGCTGGATTTTACTGTTACAGATATGGACACTGTCAGGCTTACAGAAGAACTCAACACCGCTCTTAGCAGGTACTGCAGACCTATAATTTGTGATAGTTCTCGTGCTTTGTGTAATATTGTATTGATAGTAATTTTTATTAACTAGCAGTTGAACTTTTCTTTTGAGATGTCGATTTGCCGAAGAAGAACGCAATGTACTGCTACAAGCGAGAAAAGAGATGTCAGAGGAATTGAAAGACGTTCGCAGAAATCTGGAAGAGAGTCTAAGAGAGATGGAGATTCTCAAAAGAAAAGCTTTGAGACTGGAAGACGAGAATAAACACCTCGTACGTATCACGATTAACCATACTCATCACTTCTAACCCTAACCGCCTCCCCACAATGGCTACCTCGCTACAGCGGACACATATTGTCGTCCCAGATGGAGAATTTGTTCTTGTCGTAGCCTCCCAACAATGATCACCTCTCCACAATGGCCAGTAAACTCTGCCTTAGGGCGGCCGTTGTACAGAGGTTCGATTGTAACTAAAATGAAGGGAATGTTTGTATATCGTTCTTCTTTCCGCTAGAATGCACATTGTATATATTAAACTATTACTTAAAAGTGCTTTCATTTTGTTTGGAGCACCAGCTGTGCATTCACTGGTATTCCTTTAATACAGTGCTTGGCTTGATAGTCACTAGTATTCCACTCAATCTTGTTTAGATGGAATCATTCAACAGTGCCAGTCGCTTGGCCGTGGAGTCCTGGTAAAAAGGTTTCGTCCCAGGCTCCCTTCTGTAATAAACCGGCCAGGTTTTAATTTATTTTTTTTTTCCTTTTATAGACTGGCGTTGAAGAAACGCTTCGCCTGTTAAAATCAGAAAATGTACTGCTTAAAAGTCAACTAGCTGACATGAAAGCAATGGAGACTGATTCTCAAGCGACGATACAAAATCAAGAGATTACAATAAAAAGTCTGAAGAAGGAGAAGGAGGTCTGTAGCTTGTAACAGGGAGCTTAAGCAAGCCACGACGACGACGGCAACGAGAACGTCGCCAAACAAAAGGTTTAATGAACAAAACAATAGCTGTGCACGTGGGTTATAATTTTTGGTATATTGTTTTGCCTTCGTCTGCAAAACAGCAACGTGAAATGACCATGCAAGTTCCGTGTAGTTGAGGAACGCGAACGACGACGGCTAATTTTTCGTATTTCCATTTAAAATTGAACGCTGTCATTCCTTAGTTAGCCTGAGCGCGTTTTTAGAGCCATTGGTGTAGTGAACAGATCTGAGACAATTGCGAATTTGACTAGGCGGCGTTCTCCGTGTTGTCGTCCTCGTTGTCTAAGCTTCCTAATTCCTCTTTGTACTTCCGCTATGTTTTAAGCAACCACTTTGTTAATTTTTTTATTGTGAGATGTACTTAGGTGCAAACTGAAACTTCAGCCCTCGTTTCATGAGCAAATCTTTCTTCAGATGAACGGCAAAATTAATATGGTTATTCATTGTGCAGTGTTTGATGAAACTCGTGTTACCGAGTGGTGTTTTTTCTCTAGATACTGGAAAAAGAATACGCTGAGAAAGTTAATGAACTTGAAAACAAACTTTCGACTACTTCAAGGAAACAAACAACCATGGTTCTTCAAAAAGAGGCTATCACGCATGAGCGAGACGTAAGTAAATGAGAATTTAGCGAGGGGTGGAGGGGTGGGGTGCGGCTTTTACGGCTAAAGGTTAATATTGTGGTTTCAATACGGCAGATTAATTCAGTATTTTCCTTACGGTTAACAGAAATCTTAGAAATTATTTTTCATCGTTTAAAAAAGTTAAAAATTTATTGTGAAAAACCTTTTTGCTATCTCAGTTCCTGTTTTGACCACAGTGTTTTGTTATTTTGGTTGTAAACAGCTCTTAAAGCGGAAGCATGACAAATGTGAAGCGGAGCTCAATCGACTTCAAGCTCAGGTAGTTGAAACCTCTCTGATACATTTCATCTTCGATCATGAAAGATGATCTGTTATACAATGTAGACTGACGTCTAATCAGCTGCCTTCTTAGATTTTACTTACTGAACCCTCGAACAGCTACCACGCTGGGTGGAGGAGACGTGGCCGAGTGGTTGAGGGTGCTGGGCCTTTTTCTGGGGGTCCCTGGTTCAAATCCTCCACCCTGCTGCTATCTGGATTTGTTCTCGGTAGTCCCGAGTTCAACTCCTCCACCGCGTTGTGTAAATAGCCAACTGTTCAGCCTCCCACCAGTTGGGATTCTTAACAGTTTATGGTTATTCGCAATATTTGTTTGATTATTTAGTGTCCCCAATTTGCACAGCAGCACTAAATACTCTTGACACTTAAATAAATGTATTCATTCAATTCATTTTAGTTTGAAAGCAGTAACTGCAGAGATACAGGCTTCTAATTGATAATGTCACATTCTAGTAGCTTTCTAATGTAGCTTTCGTTTTATTTGACAGGTTGATCGCCGTCAGCGACATGTTCAACAACTTCGCCAACTTTTCAAATATTTTACTACAGACAAACGGCTTGCAGAAACACTTTATGGGGTAAGTAAACTTCAATTAACCAACTCTCTGTCTGACTGACTGACTAAATGAATGAATGAATGAACGAGTGACTGACTAGCTGACTGACTGGCGGACTGACAGACTGACTGACGCACTGACTGGCCGCCCTATTCTCTGACTGATTAACTGACAGTTGACTGACTGACTGGCTGACGGACTGACTGACTGACGGCGAAATGACTGACGGACTGACTGACGGACTGACTGACTGACTGACGCACTGGCTGGCCGCGCTATCCTCTGACTGATTAACTGACAGTTGACTGACTGACTGACTTACTGACGGACTGGCTGACTGTCTGACGGACTGACGGAATGACTGACTGACGCACTGGCTGGCTGACTGACTGACTGACTGACGGACTGACTGACTGACTGGCTGACTGGCTGGCTGGCTGACTGACTGACTGACTGACTCACTGACTGACGGACGGACGGACGGAATGACGTTTATTTTTAAGGACAGACAAATGGATTGATTGACAGATTGCCATTTCACGACCTAGGCAAGGAGCATTTAAACGGGAGTGGGGTGAAGACCAAGTCTAGCTATTGACGAAGCAACTTATTAACTCATATTAACTTACCCGTTCTTTCTCTAGAAATTAGATGCAAATTCTTTACAAAACGCTAATGGTAAAAGCAAAGTGATAAAATGTAAGTAGTTTGGTTGTTTAGTGCCATGATTTACCTCACCAATTTTTAGGCATTTTAAAGTGACTAATTGTTTTTGATTTGTTCTCTGTAACTTTTTTTAAGTTTTTCAGTATGGAGGTCGATCATTAGAAGAAACAAGACCACAAGTGTTTCTGTTGAAAGATAATTTTTTGTTCATTTTCGATAGCGAAAAGGTACGTTGTGTTGCTTGTCGATCGCCACAGAAACAATCAATGTAAAGATTTTAAAATATAGAAAAACGCTCCAACGACGAAACGATTTTCTCTCCCAGTTATATGGACGTACAGTTAGATCCCACTAATACGAACTTGGTTATTTTGAATTCCCTGTTATTTCGAACTTAAAACGATTTCCCTTGGATTTGCCCCTCAGTCATTTAGTATACGTTATTTTGATCTCCCGCTATTCCTTTACCCTGAGAGTTCGAAACAGCATTGACAAGCAAACAATAGAGTTCATCATTAGATGCATTCTTTTCTTCTCTTTCATTGGCCGAGAGCCCACCACGTGACCTACAAAAACTGCTTACAGATAATGGTCTGCTCATGCGTAAAAGCGTCTAAGTGTATTTTGCTACAGATATTCTGCTTATGTATAATTGTAACCACGCTCTTCTGTGAAAAATGGCAGATCGCTTCCCTGAGGCGTCAGAGTGTGATTATTGAAAAAATGATCCTCTTGATTCCACTTTAGGAGGAAGAACCTCAAGACGTGCTCCGGCTCGATCACGCATCAGTTAATAAAGAGAACAGTGGAGTTTTACAACTGAAATTCACACAGAGAGAGGTACAGGCAAGAATTGAAAAATAATGGCTGCATTATATCAGTCTGTTGATAGGTTTTTGCCTCTAAATAATCAATGCTGACAAAAATAACTTCACTTCACTATACTCGAAACAGTGATCTGCCAAGGTCGTTACTATGGAATTCATTTTCAAATTCAATTTTCTTTTCTTTTCTTTTCTTACATATTTACAAGAATTGCTTGCCTCCGTAACTAGTTCCAGAACTAATCGAGGCGGGGACAAGGGAAAAACAATTACTGGGTTCATTTTCTTCTTTTCATTGCGACAAAAGCGCTTAATTCCAGCCCAATACCTACTATGAATCAAGTTCTAATTGATTATTAACTTTTTGACATTTTTTGAAACTACTTAGATTCTTCTTTTAGGAGAGAAAGACAAAGTGACTTACAAAACGTCTCATGATTTCATTATTTCGCTATTGCGCATTTTGAATTGACGGTAGGAGGAGAACGCACAAAAAGGGAAAACGGTTACACTGTAGTATTCTGTATTACATTGTACTGTTTTTTGCTGAGCAAAATAACAGCTAAAATTTTCTCGCATTTTCCCAGGCAGTAAGGCAGCTTGTGAAACGTTCTCCGTGTTTCATGCAAAATTCATCAACTAAGGTGTATGTATTAACTACTCATTTAACCGAGAGTGAAGTCTTCATGGGAAAATCTCAGACCGAGACCTTGCCGTATTGACTGATTGATAGCGAGGTCCATGCGGCAAGGCCAAGGTTTGAGATTAATTTTTCCTGTAAAGCTAGAACGTTCGAGGTTAAGAATTGGTTTATTATATGGCTTTTTGGTTTACTTTTGCAGGCCCGTAATCGGTCCGTGAGCATTACGGTTGAATAATGCCCTAGTAATAGCCACTCAGAGCGCGCGTTATATCGGCTACAAACGCAAGCCATATGATAAGAAATCTTAATGACTTTACTTATCTTCCTTCAGATTTCTTATTACATAAGCATCTCACCCACATCACAGCTCAAGGATCTACAGCAGGAACTCGAGGTATCCGCTGACTGGTGGACGGAAAGACAAAGAACTTCGCCTTGTTCCAGATTCAAAGACGTCGTTCAAGCGAACATGTTGACCAGCGCTAACCACAGAAGAAAACTGAACCTCAAATCTCCTTCACTCATAAAAGCAGACTTATGATCATTCTCTTCCCCACAGCCCTCTGCGCTTCTCCTAGCCGGCAGGGCCTTGGCAAGAGAAACGAAGGGCCCTTCGTTTCTCGTGCCAAGGCCTCACTGGCGAAGACAAGCGAAAAAGACGAGAATGGCGTATGATGCGCCTGACTCGATTCCAGATTCCCTGGGAAAGAACTTAACAACGGATCTGTTGCATTAGGCAGTGCCCGGTTTACTTGAGCTAAAAATGGTATGATGCGATCTATGCTTAAAATACATCCTGCCTTACTACTGTGTTCACCAAAACCTTTCGTCCTACATTGTGTTATGTAATCTCTTTTTCTCTTTTTATGTTCTTTGTCCTTCGAAATACCGCTTTTCGCTAGCTTGCTGGAAGACTGCAGCATCCCGAACTTTTTAATAAAGAAACCAGTTTGTCATCATATTGCAGGGATTGTTTGTCCGTAAAAGAAAAAACCTGACACCTTGGCTACAAGCAACATAATTACGGCGTAAACATTGTTACTCAAAGCACATCCTTACAACACCTTGAAATCCAAGGGATTTTTAAAATAAATTTAAGGAAACTTTGCCCAAATATTATTGGGTTCCATTACTGGAATGACACTCCATCATTTTTGCATAAAATTTAAACACGCCTTCGCTAAAAAGCCAACTAGAAAACTATTTAAAAAAGCACTTACAAAACTTCTTCTTTACCTTCAAAGCTTTTGAAGGCATTCAATTATCTTTGAGCCACAAGTTACAAAGATCGTTTTTGTCTCTTGATGATTTCTAGCTTGTCTATATATAACTTCGAGGGAAATTTGCCCGCACATCTTCATATGGTGTAAGGGGAAAAAGCGTTGAAGACCCCACCCAAATTGCACCACTGACACCAAATTCCCTCCTCCAGGGGCACAAGAAATTGTCAAATGCCTGGGCTGGGGGGATGTTGATGGCTCTATTTGATAGACACATAATCCCATAACTAACAATTCACTTGACAATCATTTGGGACTGGGGGCCCCGCCCGAAAGGGAATGGGCCACACGTTGAGGTATGGCTGGTTTGCAGTGTCACGCCATCAAAAATAAAAAACGTAGCCATTCAACAAATTAAGTCAAGAATTTGGGATATGAAAGATGATTGATATATAAACAACCTCGCGAGGATTTAGATCTGTGCGGTTATTTATTTGCGCGTTATTCGGAAAAGTGTTCCACTCAAATTTATAGAGCCTTGTATGGAGACGCCATGTTGGTGCCCTTCGGAGGGGCACCAAAATGGCGGCCGTAAAGTAACAGAAACATCTGTCATTGAATTTTGCCATCGAAACGAAACGTTATTACTCTAGAGCTCCGACACATTGTAATCAACACTTCTTCTAGAGCAGGAACTTGAGCAATAACTCATCTTTTGACCACCATTTTAATGCCACGCACCATTTTAATGTCCCTCTATTGCTCTATTAAAGGGTCTTACACCTGATGAAACTAAAACTTCAGAAGGATTGATAATTTCGCTTTATTTTGGAAAATGATGACATCACATCATAACCAAGAATATGAAAGTGTAGGGAAATCTGTCATTTAGGTTTAATTAAAATAGTTCTGGCAGACGCAACTTATGGCTGAATCATTCGATTTATTTAGCACTACATAAAAATGACAAGACTTCCTTTCTGGAGATTTATCCTTAAGACGGTTCAGTTTACAGTTTTCTTAAGTAGGTACGTGAAAGGTGCTTTTTTTTCAGTATAAGGAATACGAAAGGGGTACCTTTTCTGTCAAGATGGTATATGAAAGGGTAAGGGGTTGGACCTCGGCGCGAAGCCTCGTCGTAAAAAACTTTGTTGAGTACCCGCCCAGTCCCTTCCCGGGAACTAAACAGGCATCGCGCTGCTGTTGTCAATTTGTTGTTAATCCATGTTTGCATGTGTATCCCTTCCCTTTTAGTGTTGAGTAAAACAGTTTGTCTTGTTTTACCTGTCTACAGTTGAAGTATCCCAAGCGTTACGTTAGTATCAATGCAAGTCCATGAATCTGGACATCAGCAACGAATATCCGGCCGTGCCTCGTTCCCAGTCGCCCGAGCGATAGAACAATATAACAATAGGCCATTTCCGAGTTACCATGTGCCTCTGTTTCAAAACGAGTCATTGTTCAAAACCTTTCATACGAAAACGAGTTTTGCGTAAATGAAGAAGAACCTGAAGAGGAGAAACATTTTCATAAGAATGGTTTTGCACGAAGACTCGTCTTGACAAAGGCAACTCGGAAATGATCTATTAACTATTGTGGAGGGGCGCTGGGAACCATGGAGAGGAGAGTATCAGACCCAATGGACCAAACAAAGGTGTTTCCTCGAAAGAGTATTTCAGTAAATGGTTTGAACCCAGGAGTATCAGTAGTTCATATAGTATGATCGTCCGGGTGAGTGTAGTTCTGAGAAGAACTGTTGTTCGTGGTGACTGACGTTTCGACAACCTGAGCGGAAGTCATCTTCAGAGTCAAGTGAATAGTGTTTATCAGTCGATGATGTTATAAGTTTGGTCCGTTGAAAGTGATTGGTCACTTTAGCCATGATGGTATTGGCTGAAAGACTCGTGTAAAGTTTGTCATCTAGTACAAATAACAACTCCGATTTCCGTAGTGAAGTGGAAAACACTTTTCCAAAATTGCTACAGCCGAGCAGCGAATATTGGAAATTGAGCTTCATATAATTATCCCAATCTGATTTGCAAAGACAAAGACAACAAAAGTACTAATCCAATGAGAGGTTTATTAGCCAGTATTTACGATTGTATCCAAGCAGTGCAGAGATGCTGAACATTCTTCCATCACACGGTACTCATTGCGTTAGTGAAGAATTAAGAAATAGAGTTCACCCAATTAAGTTGCAAGTTAAAGGTAATGTGTTGCATCCAAAGATTACTCGATATAATCTCACGCAGACTGTGCCGTTTGAACCCGAAGCCAAGCGTGTTTGTGTTTTTACTTCACTCTGATGTTAAGTTCACACTAACTGACATTTATAACAAGAAACGCTCATTCCCAAAGAGAAATATTCACAGTTAAAGCTATAAAACGCGTGATTTCTGTTCATTTTTTTTTTTCAAAGAAAAAAATTCATAGAAAAGAATTAAAACAAAAATGAACGAAGAAAAAAGAACTTCTAAATAGGAAAGACCTGAAATGAATGAACAGTCATTTTTCGTCTCGCTGTGTTCAACAGATGCGGTTCAATATCCTTCTCACAATTGTTTCTATACAATTATACAAATAATATAACAACAATAAATAATTGCCACAAATTTCCTGAGGGGTTAAGGCGAATTGCCTCAGTAGTTTTCTTTTGTTCCGGTTTGTAGTCAATCAGTCAAATTGTTCATAGAAATCCGTCAGGTAGGAAGAAGAAGGGCTCTAAACTATGAGCCTTGAGCCAGGGATGTACCGAGATTCGCTCCATACGTTCGATTCACCGCAGTTTTCAGGTCGTCTGAAGCACTGTTTGCACCGGCGATATTTATCGCATTGTTCATGAATCAGCATGCCTGGACTCTGGGCACGCCGTCGTTCCTCAAGTTCCAGCTCTTGTTTACGACACACATTAGCGGCCCACGACTCTTCAAGGGAGCGACGAGCGTCCAAACGCTCTTGATGACGAAGAGCGCGATCCAAAATGATGCTGCAAACAAACAGGCGTGAGAGAAAATTACTAGTCTAGTCTAAAACAAGTGCAATGATATTGTTTCTCTGGACAAGTGGGATCCCGGGGGGACTCTCATCGGAAATTTTGAAAAGAACCCCTAAGCGGTACCAACATCCTGTTTTATGAGCATGACTTTAAATGTTTTTCACCCCAAGAGGAACCAATTCTAAAACAATACATCATCTCCTGCCATATTTATTTTGGCTCAATACCCTAAAAAGTACAGCAAAAGCTCCCGCTGTAGACCTTTTGAGGCTGAGCACTCTAAGAGTACCAAAACAACCTTTTTCACACCTAAAAGGTACGGCGAGCACTCCCGCCATTTTCATATGAGAGTCCTCCACCTGGGTGGGATTGGCGCTAATTTCGCCCGTCACTGCAGGTTTGTAAACACGAGATATACCATAACGAATTTCTTCTCCGTTAACGCGGGCAATATAGAATTTCTTCTTAAAGCAGGAGATGTCTCAATGTCCCACCAAATTGCCAAAACTTTTATTAAAAGATGTATAACAATATGTTAGGAGAATTATAACATTAACATTTAAGGATACAATGTATCTCAGTTCCGTAATATTAACGGAAAATTAGACGATGATTGAACGGAACCCGCTGATGGGAGGCTGGTCCGTATCTAGCGACTTATCATCGTAAGTGGGTGTAGGTTAAAGAACTTACTCCCTGCGAGTCCTTTCAAGCATGTCCGACTCATCTTTCTGATTCTGTAGATCCTTCAGAATAGCGTCCCTCTTCCTCTGTGCTACCATTTCCAGCTGCTCTTGATACAACTGATGCGCTCGTTTCTTTCTGTCAATCAATTTCTCCTCTGTCGCATCAAGAACACCGAATATAGGGGCTTTAGAGTCTGGCTCCAGCGCAGGAATAGGAAGGGGCTTGAAGCGGACCTGAAAACACAAGTTGTAATGATGCTAGAGTCGTTTTCAAATGAGTGTCGTAAATCCAAAACCAAAGTCATCATTCTGGCCAATCACAAAGGACACGGTGAACCAATCAAGGCTCGAAGCACATACATCCAGCCGGCAGAAAGCGCGGGAAAACGTATCCGAGCGCGTCGCGATTGGTTTTGTCTTACTTCTGATTGGATGACAAATTGGTGCGGGTTTTTTAAGCCAATCGCTCATCGTAATAATAACATTCGAAGCTCAAATGGAAACCCGCCCTATAGTCAATGCCACGAGCACAGGTAAGCAACCTCAGTGATAGGCCTTCAGCTTAATCAGGGGAGAGAATTACGCCAATCGACAGCACCTATCTTTACTACAGGGGAAGGGAAAAAAATCTTTCTTAAGGAAATGATAATTACACACAAAAAATTAAAACATAATGAAAGGTAAAAAATGTAGGATGCGAAGAAACAGAAGTCAGAATAATAAGCGAATAACGCAAAACCCCAAACACGCTTCTATCAAATCTTTGAGAAACTTGTTGGTAACGCCACTAACTACATGTAGTAAACTAACTAGATTGAAAACTGTCGCTTACGTCATTAAAGCTGGCTGCCTCTGGTACACTGTAAAGCTGCCTAGTGACCTAATAACCTAAAACTGTCTAACTAAACTGAAGTACTCTACCATTCTTCCTCCTGGACTTCCGCGCAGACGTAATTCTGCCGTTTGCGAGAACGGCACAATAATCTGGGGTTTGGGCAGACGTAAGAACTCTGGCGGCCGACGCAGTGTACAGCCAAACGTTTTCCTGATCTCAATCTGAACAAAAGCAACACTCGGTAACAGTTTACAGTTTAAAAAGTTATCTTGACTTAGTTGTGCTCCTTTTCTTTTCCCTTTTTCTTTCGATCAGGGGATTCAGTCTTTTTGTTTGTTGCTCATTCAGATGAATAAAATAGCCGTAAAACACTTCTTTAAATGATCTGGCATAAGCATTACAAGTTGTATCACACCTGGTTTTGTTATCAAATATCAGTCCTCTGTCTGTCTGTCTGTCTGTCCGCCGTCCCACCCACCTGCAATTGACTGTCTGACTTCTGTCTACCTACGTCTCGGTTTAACAGTCAATCTGCCTGTCTAGGACTATTTATCAAGCACACCACATAACCTCACTGATTTTCCTTCAAGAGTCGGTCGAATAACACCATTTTGGAGAACAATTGAAAACTAAAAACTACCAATTTTGCTTTTCTGTAGTGTTACTAATGTGATAGTTTGCGTTACTTATCTTTGTCTGCAAGACATTTCGACACTGAATTCAAGTCACCCTTTTCAGAATCTTCAGAGTTACATGTAGTTGTACAAAAGTCAGTCGAAATCAATTTTGTGTCAAGGCTTCCATCTGATTCTCCCATGCGACTAACTACAAATGATTCGCTCCGATGAAGGGCTAACGCTCGAAACATCAGCTTTCGAATCTCTTTACGGTGGCCAATTCACATTATCAACTCAGTTGATAAAACCAAATTATCTAACTACAAATGACACTACTGAAACAGACCTAGGAACAAAATCAAGTGAAGCTGCAGAAGGCAAACAACTTCAGAAAAGGATCTTAATTGAGTGTCTGTCAATTTGTTGTTTTGATTTCGTTGTTAACTTGACAGTAACGAAGCAAGAAGTTTCAACTGATGTGTTTACCTGTGCATCCAGGGCCTTACGATAAGCGTCACTACCCATTTTCTTGTCTCTCAAATACTGCTCCCGTTGTAAGGCCAAACTGAAATGGTAAAGTGTAAATTTAGTTTCATCTGTGCCTGCACCTGTCAAGTTCAACATAGCATAGGCCAGTACAATAAAACGTTAGGGATTTTTTGTTGTGGTCTTTTTGTATTCTAGAGAAATGTAATGGTTCTTACTTTACGTGAGTGGATCTTTTTATATCCTGAGTGTGTGACTATTTAAATAAGAGTTACTGATCACCGGTTTAATACTTTCATCTGTCAAATGAATGTTTATCATGTTATACAGAGATTCTGTCTCTTTCAAGCTTATGATGAAACACTACATATAATGTAAATCCCTGTAGTATGTGACCATTCTAATGAAAACTACTAAACATCGGTTCAGTACTTCCATGTGCTGTACAAGGTATTTCGAACTTTCAAGTTTACATTTACATTTACATGGTATACGTCGGTAAAATCGTAAAGTATCACACCGGCTTAAATAAAACTAAAAAAATAAAATGACATGACTAATTTCAAAATAATTTAAAAATACTCAACACTAAAACGAATCTAATTTTTACTTGAAAAATGCTGACAAGTTGGACTTAAAAGAATCTAGAGAACCAGAGGCAACTATCTCCTCGGGGAAGCAGTTCCAGTCAGCGACAGTTCTCGGAAAATATGAATGTTTAAAAACTTCCTTATTAGCATATGGAATTCTAAACTTTAGTTGGAGGCTTCTTCTTGTGCGATCATCGAAGGAATGGATAAATAACTTTGAACGATCTATATCAACTAAATCATGGCTTAATTTATAACCCGTCAAATGAAACTCATCACATGGTACTATCAAAACCCCAATGTGCAACCTATCAAATAAAAGCTCTCAAGTGCACATGGCGTTCACTTTTCAAGTTCACCAAACAAACTGTCTAAAATTGAACTCAGTATAGTGTTAAAACTGATTGAATGAAGTGATTCTAACTCTCCATTACTCTCCGTTAACTTACTCTTCTGCCAGCTGCACCTGTTCCAGTCTTTGAAGAAATTCCTGTTCTTTTTTCAGTTTAGAAAGCTTATCATGTTTTGTAAGTACCTAGAGAAAATTGATATCACCAATGATCAGCAAAATGTAAGTACCAATTGAACACAAACGGCTTTATTATTGCAGCTATTCAGACCTTTGTGAACGAGTTCAAATTACAAGAACTGCAAAAAGTACGTTGTTCGTAATTTAACATTCCTTCGTATCGCAGAGGTCATGGGTTCAAATCCCGTTCAGGCCTGAATTTTTTTCAGGCTTTACTTCAAAACTGCTTAAGTTGTGTATATAACTGCGATGATCAATCATGTCTTCCTATCTTCCTACGCAGTTCAAATATAACATTATGTGTCTTTCATATATTCACTTGGTACTTCTGTTGGTACGCTTTTAGGGCATGTTTTTAGAGACTTACATTGTAAGTCCTACCACATTTTCACGAGGGTGTGTTCGTATAACTCTGTCGGAGCACACTCCAGACTATTTTGTCCCAGCTTCCGACTACTGACGAGCGCGCGGTAATCAAATCAAATCGTTGAGCACAGTTCAGACAACATAGTCGGAAGCTGGGAGGAGCTGCCGAACATCTGAGTGACGGTAGCGAAAAACGCATTTGTCGGTTGAGCTTTGAATTTTAGAGTCCGCATGTTATTGAAAGGAGAAGTAAGGTGTTTCCATCAAAGCTTTACGTACTAAAACTGGGCAGTGACTCACCTGACCACCAAGTTCTTTAGAGTACTCATCCTGTTTCAGATACCGGGGAGGGGTAAGGGGCCTGTTCTGAAATAAGTATGACCTCTGCAAAAAGAGATCACAGAAAGGTTATGTTGAATGTAATATTAGACAGAGGATATAATACACGGCAGAGCGAAGATATAAATTTTATTTTTGAGCGGTAAAATATTGTTGTTAACGCGGAAAAATAAATCAATATTTTTACTAGACAGGATATGGAAACTACGCTACTCGGGTAACGTATATAGTTTCAAAAGGAATTTTACAATTGATTAATTCTCCAGTAAAACACACTTGTCCCTAGGGCGGAGTGCAAATCCCTGGTCTTGATAAATTTTATGTGCCGTGGTTTTATAGCTAGACAGGTTCAACCAATCTAATTCTTCTTTTCTTGCCTAGCTTACAACTTTCACTCAGTATGTAGGTCTCTGAGGTTACATACACATACAAAAAAACAACAGACTGAAACACTTACACAGAATTCTGTTGGTCTTGTGCCAAGTTTTTCCTGAAACACCAAAATATGGTTTGCATAAACTTAAAAATAAAACTTGGTAAACTTTGCCCAGTGACACATATAGTAAAACCTTGGACTTGAAAAATGAACATTGCAAAATGTATTCAACAATTAATAATGCTAGACTGAAAATCAGAAAATTCATATTGGGAAAAATACCTTAACTGCCTCAGACACCCCAAGATTAAACGCTGCCACCCTCTGATTGTAACAACGGTTGTCAAGATTCTTGCTCTGCATGAAACAAACAAAAGTTGTTAATTTACACACCAAGAGAACACTGACAAAAGACAAAAGCTAGAAGACTGAGGTTTGTCTCTTCGCCTTGCACCTTTACAGAGATGTACAGCGAAGCTTACATTTTTCTTATTAAAATGGAGTGCTGAGCAAGTTTTTTACAACTGGAAATCTCTGAACTGTGTGATTTAGTGAACTCAGTAAAGTTAAAGCATTTGTACTCAACATCTATTAAAAAAACTATACAGCACTGGACACAAACGGTAGTGATCGACTTGCACACAAAAGTACTTTGAGCAAATCAACTTTATATCCCAGCATAAGCAAATAGAAGGCAAAGTCATTGTGCATGCATACCTGTTCCTTAAGGATTGCCTCTGTGTCCTTCTGTTGTTGATACTGCTGTAGAAGGCGGTCCTCCTCAAGTTCTCGCTGACGACGCTCCTCGGCAAAGTAAATAGGGACATTTTTCTGGGAACGTTGATGACAAAGATAACACAATTCCTGTCCTGCCCTGTCACTATGACAACACCTGCGATTGAAAAAAGTTCACTAGTTAAAAAAAATAAAGTGATTAATAATTGCTGGCATATCTACCGGTAATTAAGGTATGCTGCAATCATGTAGTTGGTATCCTATAATTTTTGAATGAATTTCACTAGGTTAAAATAGTCCTTAGACTTGACAAACCAAATGTTCAAATCCACTGAGTTTTTTCTCCAATCCGAAACAATTAATGCATTGCAGGTTTAAAATCTCTACTAGTTGGGAAGACTCACAACTCAAATTATTTACCTTATAGAATTGACAAAGAAATATATCAAAGACTTGTTTTTAGGAAAAGCTGAAAAACATTTTCCAGATCAATAGTCGCCCTCAGGAACTGTACTTACCTTAGTCTAGACGGAGGGACAGGAGAGTAAAGAATGTCCCTTGCATGTTCACCAGGGGATTGCTCATGTCTGGTTGCATCCTGCGCAGGGCTTCTGTTGACCTTGTTCACTGTAGATCCTCTTATACCTTTGGGAGGACCAGCCCTAAGTGGACTCTTAGGTGGAGTAGGAGGTGGTGTCACGATAGGTTCTGAAGCATTATAAATCACACCAGTGGCTTTAGCAGGTTGAAGAGGAGTACGAGGACCATTTGCAGTTGAAAGTCTTGGTGGACTCTTTGGAACAGCTGCAAGTTTTTCAACATTTAAACAGATTATAAATCAAAAATGTATGTGTTGTCTAAATTAGGGTTTAGATTTGTTTCCATTTGAGTGTCGAAAAGTAATCGGTTTTGCATCAACTATGCTACATGATTGGCTTAAAAAACGTGCACCACTTTTTCATCCAATCAGAATTAAACCAAAACCAATTGTGACTAGTTGACATACGTATTCCCACACTTTGCATCAGCTACGTGTAATTACTTTCAGCTTTGATTGCTTCGCTGTATTGTTTGTGTCCTTTGTGATTGGCTAGGGTGATAACTTTGATTTAGGTTTTACAAAACTCAATTGAAAACTGCTTTGAACTGAGTTTGAATTAAATAAACAAAGTAAGTACAGGCTATATATAGAAAGTTAAGGTCTCTGTAAAGGAAAACGAGGTGCCCACTGAAAAAAATTCTAGTCGCGCGAGTATTTTCGCTACAAAGGCAAGTTATATATCAAATTAAAGCTAAAAGACTAAATTACCTTATAAAAGATTTTATTTTATCGAATTTTAAAAGGCGCTTAAGTTTTTTGCTCTCGAACTCGGAGGTATCGAGTTTACTTCTGAAGCTCCAGCCCTTTCGCGTTGTTAAATATTCACTTCTTTTTTATTGCATCTGATTGACAGATAAAAGATCTACAAAAGGGTGTGAGGAAATTTCCGATTTCCCTTTGTAACTCATTTTATGTCAGTTTCTTTGCGTAAATCGCGCTCGAGATTCAGTTTGATTGATAACATACACAAGAGTACGTTTCTAAATCAAATTACTTACAGGTGTAAAATTAAACCTTTATCAAAACAAAGGTCTAAATTAGAACACGTTACTGAATTTACAAAATAAATATCACTTCAAGGAAACCTGAAAAATATCGTACTTGTCACATAATGATACTTTTGTTGCCATGAAGTACCCTGGTGGTTTCCTGACAAAAATCTAACTTGCTTCAATTTCTTTGTAAACTGTGGAAATGCTTTAATGCCAAGAACCAAAGCTTGCTTTTCAGGCAAAGCAGGAAAGGATGATTTCTGATTAAAGCATACAGCAGCCATTGATGAACCATCCTTTGAGGATTGAAGTTACAATGCATCTGACAGTGAATTACATGTCTGAAGTATTTTATCAAACTTAAACATTCTGTTGCTATGGAATGCAGGCATATCATATCATGTGACTTCCTTGGTGAATATTATTAAGTGGATACAAATAAATATTAGTACCAGTTCAGCAATTAGTATAGCTGAACTGATAGCCATCTATTATTAAGCATATAGAACTAAGATAACACCATGTTCAATCAAACAAAGTGAGTATACTCATTAATAATTTACAAAATATGTCTACTCAGATCTTAATTCAACAGAAAAAGCTAAAAACTTTAAAATTAACTGTGTTCAAAATAGGGAATCCTAGCTATAAGCTTTAGTCCTCATAAGATTGTACCAGGACCCAACTGAATAATTGGACAGAACATTACAAACACTTTCATCAGTATTTGTGAATGAAATAAAAATAAGCTCATTAATTCTATCACCACAATACTTGGTAAAAGGATTTGTTGGAACCATCAGCACTTCATTCATTATTCATAATTTTAAGTACATGGAAATTAAAGGCTTCTGTTCATGAATTAGTATGTATTTTAATGATTTCTGATATTAAGTACAAAATGAATGCAACAAGCTGAGAGTGAGCACACATGGATAAGAGAACCAGGTTTGTTCTTAAAATAATATATATTTACTTTGAGGTTCAGTGTAACCACTGCAACTCCAGACCAAACTCAAACTTTGACCAAAAATCAAAAAAGCTTGTTCAGCATCAAACTGTTTTTAGATGACCAGAAACTTCTTTAAAACTAAATACAAAAAAATATTAAATGTCTTATTTGAATACACATCATATGAAACTTACGATCTACAGAAAAATACTGAACAAATTTTTGGACAAACTGTCAGCTTAGATGTTTACTTCAGACTACTTCTTGATGTATTCATTTACAACCAAATAACGTTCTGTCATTAACACAGCCAAATTCTGCTGGACTTGTTTATGTACATGCAGTGCTTATATTTCATTTAACATCATTTGTGAAATTGTACTGGTATACATAGTTACACATGAATGATCTTGTTTTAGTTTTTTTTTCAATTCAGACTAAAGCACTTCATTTCCAATTTTTATTTATGGAGTCAAAATACATTACTGTGAAGCACAGAAAATGAGAACGAATAAAGACAATCATTGATTATGGGATACTGTCTTAATGTACTGTACCAATAAATTGGCAGAGAAAACTCAGTAAATTAAATGTGAAAGTCGCGGGTCAACAAAAACTGTTTTAATATGTTAGATAAGTAAGTCACATTTTTTACAGAAGTTCTAGGAAGTTCTAGGAAACTAAATAGGAAACTATATACCAGTTTGTAAATAATGATCCCTGTGCTCTCCACTGATTGGTACACTACATGTAGTTGTTAGAACTAACCTTTACAAGAATTGTCCTTGTCACACTTATCATCAGCCATTGTTTCATCACTAGCATTTGTTATTGGAGCACTATATCTGCTGTATTTAGTTGTGTAACAATTTTTTGAGGGATGCTCCAATAAGTTATAAATTCTTGAAAATGTACTCACAATACTGTTGTAAGCATCAGGTCTTGGCTTTTTGGAGTAGGCTATCATAGTCTATTGTTATAAAGTACTTTGTACTTTTTAATCAGTAACTACCAAGTTCTTACAACAGTGTACTGGTTACCATGTACACAAAACTTGAGAGTTTAACTTTTTTTCTGCGGTTGCCATGAGAGCAATATAGCTCAGCTCAATTAAATATTAATAACCTTACTGACTTTAAGATTAAAATAATTAACTAAACTTTTAAACCACAACCTAAGAGTGTGTCAAACTGTAATTTTAAAATCAGCAGGTGACTGGGCAAATGCAGAACCCCCAATAAAACTATAAATTGAACTTTGTAGTGTTCATGTTGAGAATACTTCTATTTCTGCATTTGATCTTTGAAGACCTCTTACATGTACATGCATAGTACCAACAGGGTGGAGTCAGTTCCTTGTTGCACTAATTAAATTATACAGATATACAATGTAAGCAGCTTGTGTTTGGATAGCTATTTACAATGTAAGTCAAAGGAAAACTGAGAGCAGGATCTTGGTACCTCTTAGGGGTTCTTTTGAGATTTGAAAAGTTACAAAGTTCAAGAACTTAGGTAACACAGAAAAACAAACAATAACACAATGTCAACTTAAACATGTCAGCTTGATTTTCTTTTTAATTCCAACAAGTAAAAAAATGGCTTTAACAAAAGTGTAGAGTTGGAATTAATTCTTTCATAAAGAAGCTCACAAAACATGTACATGTAATAATTATTTCCGTATTAAATTAACAGAATCGTATAATACAAAGTTGTTCAACATATTTTACAAGGAGCCATTTCGTTACAGTTTGCAAATCTTGAAAAGTTTAGCCTAAATTTTACAGGTTTGTTGTTTGTGATCCATGCCAATCTTCGCCATCCTTAACTTTCTTTGTTTTGTTATGGTTTATTATTATCTCTGTTAGTAGTGTTTTTCCATCTAAGTACACTATCATTTTCAGATTTCCTTTAATTTGAAAGTAATTTTGAACTTGTCGAAAATAACTCAAAATTTCATGACTGAGCTACGTTTTTTTATACAACTAAAAGTATCCCATTTTCAGTCTTATGAGACCGGATAGTGTATTTGTTTACATTTGTTTCGCTTTATTAAGTAACTCACCATCCTCTTCTCTGGGCAGGTCCTGCTCTCCCAGGAGTGGTTCTACAACAGGTATTGGCCAGGCTTCCTCCTGTTCTAGGGGTTTTTCTCTGTCGGGAGTTGGCACCTCTTCTATTGCTATGTCGCCCCCACTGAGTTCCTCATCCTGCTCTGTGATGGTAGGCATCCCTTCTTTGCCAAGACTTTTGCTTGGGATTCCACCTTCTCCAGGAGAAATTCTAAGGGTCATAATAATATTTAATTTATAAGATATCACAATCCATGCTAAAATTAAAAGAATGTAGCTTTGTAACTTAATCTATACAAATGTCATAAACTACAATACTGTGCATATTACCAGCTTTCCAAGTTCAAATACGTATGCTAAAATAACATTAGTGAAGGGTCCTTTTTAACATTTACCAGTATCAGTAGAACTGTGTTTATTAACATATTAATTATTTTGCTATGTTGGTGTGGCATTTTACGTACCTTGGTAAAATCAGAGTGTTACTAGTATGTGGGCGGGGACTAGAAGGCTCTGACAAAACAGAGTCAGCAGTTCCAGGTCGCTGCAAGTTTAGAACATTTAAATTAGCTTTGTTACTGCTGCTCAAAGAAAGAGTGATACTGTGGCATAACAGTTAATAATACATATTTATTTTGAGATTTTGGTTTGAGTCTTAAAGTGTCTCTCTATATCTAGGAGTATAAATGGGTACCTAATCTGCATATTATGCTGAGAGATCAGTGGCAGCCCATTCAGTAGTCTTCTTTCGTGGCTGTTATTAGGGTTGATGCCACACTTTTCCCCAGTAATTAAGTGCTGCGTGATGACCATAATCATAATAATGGCAGCAAAGGAGACTCCCCTCTACCCACTGATTGAGCTGATTCACGTACATTACAAAAACTAGGTTCAGATATGAGGTTAAAGTATTCCCTTCTAGTAGATTGGAGGATTCAATTGGTGGTTATCATCAGCGTCTGCATTTACACTGGAACTTCCTTCAGGTTCAGGTGCTTTCACACTCTTGTCTGTCCTCTCTAGAAACCCCCTCTCCCCCAATGCGCTCAGAATTCAATTGTAAGTATCCCCATGTATTTGGATTTCCAGTTCAAAGAATCCCCCTTGCCCTTGGAGTTCAAAAAAGCTGTCTGTGATATAGGTATGGATAATTTCTGGAATCACCCATTGTCTTCTTTTTTATTTAGATTAGTTCTGAGTCACTTCTGGTGGTTTCTGGTGTTTTTTAAAAGTTAAGAATTCCAAGATCAAAGATCCAACAGGTGGCAGTTTGGTAATGTGGTATGATGTCATCAACTTATCTTACATAATAGGACAAAGTTTTGACATGCTTTTATGATATATTTTAACTTTCTAAGTTCATGAATCATTTCGCTTAAATATTCTCCAAGTTACGGGAGCAGGGAGTAGGATCTCTAGCTACCGAGCAGTAAGAGAAGATAAAGGAAGCCATTTAGTAGAACTATAAGGCTGTGGTAGAGGAAAACCTTTTCACTGAATAAGCATTAATTAATGCTTGTGACATATAGGTCAGCAGTACCATTTAGTCTCAAGTGATCTATTCCAGTACAAAGAAAATGCATGTAGTACTGGGGGGGGGGGGGGGTACTCCCATATATGGGCTATATAGGTATGTGCCACGGGATAGGGTAGGGTTTTTGAGGTTATACATGTAGATCCTTAAATACGAAATTATTTTTGCCCCTGTTGGCATTGTTTTCCCAGTGAGAGTCTTAGATAGGGTGACTAAATTCTACCAGCTAAAATTGCAGTAGGTAGATGCCCAGCTAAACGAAAAACAAATGATCTGTTAAAACTGAACCTTAGTTAACTTCCAGCGTAACACAAACAAAATAAAGCTGACCCGTACACGCTGTTCTTAATTTTTGATTTTCCCTTCAATAGGGTGTCATTTTTTGGGTTTGGGCCTTGATCTTAAATAGGGTCAGTGTTTAAGATCCTTCGCGGCACACCCCTATCCGAAATTTACAGAAGTACCCCCCCCCCCCCTTGGATGTAGTACTATCGAACATGCATGTAGTAAAAGTTCTTACATTAGACAGTGCATGAACTAAGCTACCAGAGCCATCCATACTCCTCAAGAACTCCTTATAGAACTTCATTTTCACTTTGGACTCCCTTATCGACAACCGTCCAATGCCAGCAAAGTGGAACTCAACATTTCTTCTTGCTTGTACAGATCTACTCAGAGCCTGCAGGACCTCTTTCACGCAACTTTCTACAGTGTCTCTATTGAATGGAGTCTCGTTTGAAAGTGCAGCAAAATTAAGCTGTATCACTGGAATTTGACCTACAGACATAAATAGTAATATCAGTGAGAATCATTTAAGAGCCGTGTAGCTGGAAAGAACGTGTTAAAAGAGAACATGGAATAACTTCAAAATTCTTGTAAAAATTAACTTTAGAGCACATCAACTAAAATACATCAGCTCCTAGAACACAATGAGCTTCTCATACTAAGTTATAATGACTTGATAACTCAAGCACAGCGAAACACTAAGTACCTCGGTAACACCTGTACCCCACAAAGGAAAGAATAGATTACTGCCTATTGTTATAATTAATTTACCTGTGGTGTGATGTTTGGTATAATTCAGAGCATGAATCATCGCAAACTTCTCCGACAACATAAAAACCGGCCTTTGGATCTGAATGTATTTATTATTTCCAACGTCCAGTTTTTTCTGCGAGTACGTAAAGGTACCGAGTCCTGGAACACATACCCCCTGAAGGAAAGAGTCAAGACACTAAGTAAGTGTTTAGACTTTGGAAGACGGCTTTGGTTATAAACAATGACGATCCTGAACTTCTTAACTTTAAACAAAGTCACTGGGATCATGTAAACTTTACCCGATCGCTGATAGTTATTGGACTTAAAGAGATTTACAGTAGCGGTAATAAAACTTTCTCGAGATTTTAATAAACGCGCGAAGTTCGCGGTACAAGAAACATTCCATTGCACGTGCAGAACTTTTAGAACACGGCTGAATTTACTAACCTTTTGAAGCGCCATTTGCCTTTCGATGAATTTCGACACATTGTCCCATACATTCACGATATCTGCAACACCAAGGTATGTTAGTAAACTCAGAACGAAGGCAGAAAAAGGAAACAGACAAGGACTCGATAACGAGAGTCCTTGGTTTCTCATTTAACTTACCTTCTTCTGTAAGGCTCGGTATCGCTGAAAACCGATTTTTCCTTGCCTCTGATACCAGTCCATACATTACCTCAGCCATTTCGGCCAAAATTGCGGACTTTTATCACTAAAAGCAATAACTTATTACCTCAAAACATCTGCCTACCGTGAACTAACGAGCTAATAAGTGACTTCGATTGCGATACATAATCGTTGCTATGACGACACACAGCGCACCGCAAAGTGGCCAGCGGAAATAATATTAAGGCCTAGTGCCAGGTTTCCTCAGCAATGCACACTTCATATTTACTGTCTTCTCCGTGTATAAAACTCTAGAAAAACACAGATCAAATAGAAACACTGAACGGCACAACTTTATTAATTCTTTGCCGGAGGTACATAAATAATTCTGCCATAAATAATTCAAAGGATTTGCGTGTAATCGCCCCCCTTTCAAAATCTTTTAAATCGTACAATTCTTATATAATTATTTCGCGACTGAATCATCACGGGCTGAATCATCTGAGTCCGATATGGCTTCGTTTTTACTCCTCATGTGGAAACGCTCCGAAGGAAGCTGAATACCCATCTTTAAAACTTGAGCAGAAACGTCGAATTCTACCATGGATTTGTTGCATCCTGCAATCATTCTGGAAAATAGCAGAACAAATTTCAAAAATTAAACACCAGTTGTGAAATATAAAAATCACTCTTACAAACATTTTGCTCCCCGATCACATTTTCTGGAAATTTGGTGGGATCGTCGGATCCTCCTTCAAGGGCAAAAAGAACTGGAAACAATCCCAACGTCCATTATACCAAAGTGGTTGGCTAGCATCCAAAGGAGACGCTTTCTGGGCTCGTCACGCGAATATTTTGAGGGCCCAAAAGCGTCTATGTATGAGGCAAATAGTAAGAACGAATCTGTCTAGCTTAGTGGCCAGCGTGACAGAATATCCTTTTCACGGTTAGCTTTTCTTATTTGTATTACAGGCTGTCTCGGCCTTCTACGCGCCTACTGGCGCGCAGAGATTGGATGATGATTACAGGCTGTCAGAACTGTCAGCATGGCCTCTGTTTATCAGCTGAAGATAAAATATGATCAGGACAAATTCGGAGCGGTTCTATGGTAGACAAAAAGCGCGGTAAGCCTTCCCCTTAAAGATAAACACGTTGTGAATGAACATCACGTAATACAAGCCATGACGCCACACAGAAAAAATACCCACACGGGTTGCATTTCAATGTACCACGTGATTGGTTTGCAGGCAGCAAAAAATTTCACGATCTACTGGGAAGAGTAGTACCTCTTGGTTCATTGTCCCCAGTGCTACTCGTCTTAAAATCGTTTCGCCCACCACGTGACCAAAAGAAGCGGAAGCTCTGGGGACGAGAATGGGGCCTAACTGGGTGGTAAAACGAGAACTGGGATTTACACTGTATTTAGTAACTGGGAAAATCGGATTTAGGCCACTAGGAATGGTAATCACAAACAAAAAATTGGGGAAGGGAAAATGGGATTGTACAACCCAGCCCCTCCCTCTTCAGGAACGCTTTTAAGAAGACCATAAAAGTGCTTGCCGAAGTGAAAAAGAAGAGGTAAAGAACTCCTTTCGCAAAACTAATTTCTCGTCCTTTTTTAACAAGAAAGAGGCCACTGCACATTTTCAAAAACGCTCCGTGATGGGGATGGACGAATTATTTCATTACTGAACTGGGCGTTCCTCGAGTGCTTAGGGAAGTAACGAATCAAAAATGCAAAACACTAACCTTTGGACCAAAAAATTCAGAGGCATCTTCACCAGGAGATGGAGGGTCTACAAGACCAAGAGCTGAAAAGCCTATTGACAGGTGAGAGTACTAAGAAAATATTCTTTATCTCAATGCTTTGCCGTTCAACAAAGGGAATAAACGTAACACCAGGCAAATCAAGCTTCTTCTGGAAAAAGGTTGTGTTGGTATCTGTGAAGCCTTACCGACTGGTCCTCCGTTATTAATAAAGGGGGCAAGTTTCTAAAGAAGCTATGGTGCTGCGTCGGTGGGAGTATTACAAGATAATTTGGTTTTATCAACTGGTTTGATAATGTGAGTTGGCCACCGTAAAGAGATTCGGAAGCTGACGTTTCGAGCGTTAGCCCTTCATCGGAGCGATTCGCTCCGACGAAGGGCTAACGCTCGAAACGTCAGCTTCCGAATCTAGTCACATTATCAACCCAGTTGATAAAACCAAATTACCCTCCATAATTAAGTCTGACAAATCGGGTCGAGCATGGTATTTTACTAAATTAGTCGTAAGATGAGTTCAAGACATAATTTGACATTCCCAACGTTCAATGACCGACGGGGTAATAGGAAGGGGTTCACACAGCTCGAAGTTTAAAGTATTACCATATTTCCATTTTACTGAGTCTTCGTATAGTACGATAGCTACAACAGCATCTTCTTCCAAAACCTTTCAATAAAAAGAAAAATAGCTTTCAGTGGTTGAAATTTGGGATTTCGATTAAGCCCCCGAAATAAGCACTGTTTAAGATTATAGCGAAACCAATCGTCAATACACGACAAGGTCAAGTATTATTTGATGTATTTCTTAAGATAACAAAATACAAGACGGAAAAAGGAAGTAATAACTTCTGTAATATGCATACATGACGTACATAAATAAACTATATTTGAGCGTCAATAAGATTAGCACATGCATTGCTAACCTTAGTCAATTACTTTACTAATAATATTTCAGGAAGGGCACAAAGGATTTTAAATTATTGCAATGAGTTCACAAGTCATTTAAATCTTCGTTGAAACATCATCAGTCCAAAGTCACGGAAGAATTCTACCGGTTTCAAACCGATCGTCTCTTCTAGAAGCTTCTTGCCCCATTTGGTGTGACGCTCTTTGTGAAAAGTGGAGAAGATGAAGTCACCTTCCAATTGCTGACATGCGCTCCTCAGCTGTTGAACAACGTGCACTTGGAACATGATTGGGTCTTCAGTGTAAATGGAAGCCACCCAATGCATATGCTGCACTCGGGGCGAACGCCGACCGTGCGCGAATGACTTCGGTAACTGACCATTACAGCAGTCGTCTGCATCTCGGTCCGAGAAGACGCAGTCTCCGTCTTCAAAAATGCAATCGATATTGGATCGGAGAGCTTCGAAAGGTTCCCAGTCGACGATGATCGTACGCCCAGGAAACATGTTTGCCACTGAATCGTCCAGAATGGAATTGTAGACAAACATTCTTGTACAGGGTTTGACCTTCACGTCGAAATTGGTCGCCGTCTCTTCCAGATGTTGCGGTTTCAGGCTTTCCCTGCTGACGTAATAGGCCAAAATATCTCGCTCACACAAGGCGGTGTCACCGTATTTCTTCTGAATGGCAAGTCGTTCAATGTTGTCGGACTTGGTAGTGAAGCGTTCTCGGCAAACCTTGGGATATTCGCGTCTTACGTGCTGATGTATGGAGTCGATCAACCGAGTACTTAACCCCAATCCTCGGAACCTGGGGTGAATTCGTAAGCCTTGACTGATGAAGGTTTTGCCTTCGTCCACGATATGAATTGCTCTCAAACCAACGAGTTTGTCTCCATACTGAGCAACAAAAATCGCGCGGTTTGATTTGGCCAACCACAGGTGAAAAACACAAGGGAAGTAATCATGGCCACTATAAATGCCTTCTGACATTTCCAGAATGGCTGCAAAGTCGGTCGCCACCGCTTTTCGAATGGTTATTTCCTTCATGGCTCGCCCTCCTCGAACGCTATACGGGAAAGCTTCCTCGATTTGAGTTGGTAGTTGGTGAAAATGCAAGGAATCATTTTCCCAAACATATTTAAATTCTAATTCGTGTGAAAAAAGAACTATTATTGGGAGCAAAGACAGGTGACCATAAGGTAAAAAGTTACTAGCAACAAAAGAAATTTTAAATTTAGCAGTTTCTAACAATACCTACTGATCATTTTGTAATTCCAAAATATTAGACTTTAATCCCGCATCGTATCAAAAGAGAACAATATGCGAAATCGAAACCTAAACAATGATTACAGGAAAAGTGCTAATAATAACAGGTTTGAAAAAGTGGCCATTTTAATTTCTGGTAGTAATAAATTTAAAATATTACTTCTTGGTAGTGCCAGGCTAGTGGCTGGTAGGTAGGAAACTTTAAAACTACAAAACGAACCAGTTTTGTTATAATTCAGTTGAAAGACCTTATTCACCGGCGCATTCTTCGTCTTAGTGGGAGTCTGAGATAACTTTTGAAAACTGCATCGCTTGACAAGCAAACCCCTGAATTTTACTCGAAGCAGTACCCCAATACTTTTCTTTTTTACCCGTAACTGTGTTGAAGTTTTATTTGCTTTTAACATTTTGAGTGATTGTGGAACGAAACTGAAGAGCAATTTTTACCGAATTTAAAATCAAGTAAGATTATTATACACACCACTTAGCATGTATTTAATATACAATGGTTGCGGTTATCAACGGTTATGGCAACGCTTTGTTGATGTTCGCACTCCTGCGTCGAAACAGACGGCTTTTTCTCACGACATGATCGCTTCTTCGTAAAAAAAATATAGGCTGATTTGCTTTCGGTTTCAAACGTTTTGGAATCGATTGTTTACGTGTCTGACTTTGACATTTCTCGGTTGAGACTGATTGAGAAAATTATATCCAAATCTTAGCTGCTCTTTTAGTTTCTCAGGGCCAATGTGTTTACCTTAAACATCAAGTCTATGATATTCCTTTTTTATCGGATGTTGCAGTTTGGTTAAGTTGATTTAAAACTATAAACTTGCCAAAGAACTTTTCCGGCGACTTGCAATTGTTGTCTCTACGAATCCCTCAGCTTTACATCATAAGCAGCCACGCTAAAAATAGGTTTTGAACATGTTTTTCATGTTTAGTGAACATGCGTCTGATTCGAATTCTACATAAGAGACGTATCAACGCATACTAAACGTATATTAAACGTCAATTCGGCATCTTCATGATCTGCTGTGCAATAAAATATATCAGTTGTAAAAACACTCATTTTACTTGATGGATAAAATTAAAGTGTCATTCTGCAAACGAATCAGCTCTCATTGTTATGTAATCCGTCGTAGAATATTGAGAAGCAGCAAATCAGTCTCACTACTGCTTAAATTTCATAGAGATTCAATAAAATGTCAAAACGATACTACGACCACATAGGAGGAAAAAAGGTAAAAATTATTTACGCACACTACAATGGTTAGCCGTTCTTGTTTAATGTTTCCTCTTTAGGAAGATTTAGGACTTACGGAATTACTATGACACTGAATAATGTATTTTTCATGCTCAAAGCTTAACTCGGGAAATCAACTACGGCTGTGCAAGCTCCATGGCTGTTGTTTAAAAGTGTTTTCCCGCCCCCGATGTCTTTTTGGTCATCATTGACGTACTGCTGACGAACTAAATACTTTTTTTAGAAGTAAATTCGACTTCTATAATTGCCTTAATTTGTGTTTATAATTCATTGGAAAATAATCTTTAAGCTCAACGCAAGCGTCACACACTTACCAACTAATGCAAATTATCGTAAAGAAATTTGATAAAGGACCACAGCTGACAGAAGCATTCATAGAAGTGATAAATACACACGCATCGCGAACGCACACATACAGGTTCGTAATTACGGTCATCACATTCGATAGCAGCGTCATGAAGACAATAGACGGGAAAATAGCATTTAAACAGTAAAGAACGAACGGTGTTCTAAACGAAAAGAACCAGTCAGGATATATCCTTATGTAATACATTAGTTGCAAAAAATTTCGGACGTAAAAATTTCGGACGTTTTATTTCGGAAGTTTAATTTTCGGACGCTTTTTATCTCACTTCGGACAAACTTGGGACAAAAATTTCGGACACTTTGCTGCCACATAGCTAACGTAAATTTACCCCCACAAAACACGTTTTAGACTGAAACAACATCTGTAAAAACTGCACCCTCAAGGTTTTACAAGTACACCGACGAGAAAATAAGGAAAATTATATAAAGTCGTTACCTATCTCAAGCAGTGTCTCAAGTAGAGTTCGCTCCATAAAGGAAACGAAAGGCTGTAATGTACTGTAAATATTTCGGAAGCTTAAAAATCTGAGTACGGTTTAATTTTGGGACACGTTTTTGTCCGAAATTAAACTCGTCCGAAATGTTTTGCGAGTAATGCAAACACTCTGTACTACTGTATTATACTTCGGTATCGCTTTACTTGCCTCTGATCTGAGGGATAACTTCGCATGAGCGATAGCCAAGCTGGTCCTAGGAAGTAAAATACGCTTACTGTACAACTGAAGGTATACCACTACATGCTTGTTAATCACGAAAGTGATAAATAGCTACATGCATGTTACTTGCAAATGAAAAAGAATAAAGCCAATCGTCAAAACGAATAAACAGCAACTAACCACTTGCACTGCCAACTGAGCGTGGAAAGTGTTAAAATAATCTGATATGGCCGCTCCTGGATATGGTTAGGTCGACTAACGGTTCTTTAAGCCTCTAGGCTATTTTTATATATAATAATTACTTTTGATCTATCTTATTAATCAACTTCAATGTACTTAATATCTTCCATGTAAATTTTTTCTTCCGAGCCAGTAAAGATTATTGTCGTTATTGCTGCTGTTGTTATCGACCGCAGAAAACGACAAACAAATTGTTCAATATTTTTATAAGACCCTCCCGGAAAACAACAATATCGTGACTGGTTTCAATAGCTAAACAGAAACACTGGGTAGAAAGGGGGAGGTGAAACAAAAATCACAGCACTTGGTCAAGAATGCATCGACCTTGGAAAAATAGTTTGACACTGAGGAGTTTACATTTGAGCTAGCTTGTCAAAGTGACGGGACAATAAATTGAACTTACAGAGTTTGTAGCGCAGAAGCAGCGAAGTCTGTGTCACCTGTTGAATAAGAGTTTCTTGTTCTCCGGTTTGCTAGATAATAACCCTGAATAAGATCTTGTGCTGCCATTGTCAGAGTAGTATGATGACGTCCAGCATAGTGAAGGAACTAAAGAAACAAATGCAAAGGGTAGCATAAACTGCACATATAAACAGGCCATTTCCGAGTTGGCTATTGCCACTGTGTCAAAACCCCAAAACCATTGAAATGAAAATGAGTTCCGCCTACGGGTTCATTTTAATGAAAATCAAAGTCATTTTCATAAGAAAGGTTTTGCACGAAGACTCGTTTTGAAACAGAGGCACAAGGTAGCTTGGAAATGGCCTATTAGTCCTTTTAACGTGACTAAGTGCAGAAAATGAGTTGTCTTGGGTTTAAAATAGCGTTTCCTGACGCTTCAGGTAGGGAGTTCTTTGTCTATAACAACGGGAATTTTCCAAATTCAGCCGGTGGCGATGTACTCAATGCAATATGGTGCCTACGTTTCGGCCAGAAATTACTCCATTACTTTATGATTAGGGCTTCGCGAGCCACGATCAATTTCACAAAATACGAGCACCAATAAAATACGGAGGAGGAATTATTTTGCTCTCAAACTGAGGCCCCGTTCAGGAATTTGAAAACGGAGGTTTCACTCTGAAAACGCAGCAAATGTTTTCCCACACTACGCCGGAGAAATTTAAAAACGCAACAACCACGGGTCATTTTGGACTTTTGCTTGAGGAAAACTCGGTCAGCGAAATCACAAGATTATCGTGAGGCAAAAGTTTTTGAAAGACTCCAACGACGCGTCGATAGTGTGTCGATCGATGAGTCAGTGGGATAGGATTCTTTCCGTTTACCCATTTTCGTGACGGTAGATTTATATAACCGAAGAAATAGAGCAGCGTTTTCAAATTTTTCTGACGTAGTCTGGACACTGCTTGAGATCCAAATCGAATGGAATCTAAGCTCTCCCCAAAGAAACTACTGTCATCACGTAGTTCAAGTTTAGTTTGTCTTTTACTTTTTTCTCCTGATTACCTACTATACCTGGACCATTTCATCGTCAGTGATGAATAACGATGCTACGTCTTCCGTGTCCTCCATCACTTTCCTTAACACCTCCTCGCTCACCAACTCATCAGAATGGTCGACATTCTCAGCTGATCCACTCAAGTTTAACACCAGCGAAAACTGGCTACGGGCATGAAATGTGTAGAAGACGAAAGAGACGAAATGAATTTCAAAAGTAATCTACGTTCTACTGCTTTAAATGAATATCTCAATTAATAGACGTTCTATGGTTACATGTACTCAGTAACATAAAACAACCTGGAGTATTTCTACTCCCTCCTGGATCGGATGCGAGTCCATCGCAGGTTACGCCGCATCATTCTGCCAGATTCCTTTTACAATTCGCCCTTACCATTTTATACTCTTGGGTATAGCGAAGCACCGAGAATGAAACGCTTGGCCAAGAACACAACACAATGACCAGAGTCAGACGTCAAGCTCACTAGAGAAATTTATCATTGAAACTCGGACACGTTCAGACATTTCTTGGCTTCAACTCTTGATATCTGCCGCTTTTCAAGCTAAAATTTAGCTCATCACTATCTTAATTCAAATGACGAAATGTTAAAGACAGGGGACAGACAGTACTTACTCTACAAATGCTCTTGGCAACGTTGGACAGTCCTACAAAGAAACACGTGTTAAAATTAAAATGCTGATAAAAAGGAGTTACCAAAACCGACTAAAAAGATTATACTTTGAAGAACTTAATCAAAGGTTATATTTTGAATTACACGCATTAGATGAACGTACCCTTATCATTTGACCTGGGTGTATCACAGGATCAAGCAATGCTTGGTGCGGACCCGTTTTCTGTGTTGGTTCAGAACACGCCCACAGACTACAGTTTAGTGGTATGGACAGCTGATAACCTTGACAAGCCCAGTACTTCTCTGGAACTTTGACCGTCACGGAGCCATTCTCTAACGCTTGTACAAATGAAGTAAATATGATCACTGAAGAGGCTTTGGTCGAATTACTCACTAATCACAGAAATAGCTGAAATTACCCCTAATGTAAGAAAGTCTCATGTGAAAAAGATTCGTGTTGCAGCCGACAGTCTTCACAAACTGCTGTGTTGTATAAAATGTTGCCCTTAGGGGACAGTATGCTGCAACTTTGTATTCCATATTAAAGATTACGTCTGATTTCTCTATATGTATTCGATACATGCATTCAAGGACGATAAACCGTAGGCCCCGTCTCACAACTCTTCATAATTAATTCTGTGGGACGTAAAAGAACCCACACACTGTTCGAAAAGAGTAGGGGACGTAGTTCCCGGTGTGGTGATCTATCTCTCGTCTGATGGCTAAATACTCGGAGATATTAGCTGCATAAGCTACTCTTAAATCCGAGGGTAAATAAAGTAATGTATGTATGTATGTAACGTGGTCTTGTAACACAAAGTATACTTGCGTTCCTGGGATTAAGGAAGGAAATCCGTCTGTGTTCGCGGCTGGGCTAGTCGTAACCTGTCTACAAAGCCGGCATTTACGTTTGTTTATTTGTCTGGGTTGTTAAAACTACCATACAACATAGCTGGCCAGCAAATTGACATCCTAGCTAATAACATACTCTTGTCATTTTGGATAGTTACATTGTTTAGCCAGTAATCATACCATTTAGAAGTTTTTCTCTTTGGTCCTTCTTCAGAACGGCCATATTGGGAATCACACATATTCCATCAGTTGCCAAAGGAATACACCCAGCTACAGCAACAACAGTAAAGACAAAATGTCATCTCAATGAGAGAAAACCTTGGACATGAAGTTCTTTCTGCAACGCAAAAGCAACTCCATACATGATTCATTAATTACTAACACTTGTTACATGACTGAGAAAATTACTTCATTGTGATAGGCTGAGGACAGGCCAATTTATCATTACACTTTTAATTTTTACTACATTACAAATTATTGCATGCGCTATTGTAATTTTTTCAGTCATAGAGTGCATGTGTAAATCGTATGAACGTTAGAGAAATATTAAGGATTTACAATACTCGTTATATTTGAAAATTCTTTAAACGTTTCGGCATATGATTACCTAGTACTGACAAATTTAATGCCGCAGTCATAATCAACTTATTGGTGTACAGTATAATCCCGCCATAGAGACAATCTGTTGCTATCAACACCATGTTATTACAGCTGAACAAAAAGTTCATCAATTTCTAGTCTGAAAACTGCTTCAATTGGTGCAACGAATGAACACCACTTTGAGTCCTCTGCCTTTGATCTTTCAGCATAAATTTACCCCGTTACTACGACATCTCATAATGATGACTAACCATTGACCATACAAGTGTCCGAGCCAAAAGGATCCCGAGAAAAGGATGGGAATAATTCACTAATAGGCGAGTGAACAAGTATTCTCTTTGCAAACGAAGCTCCATACAGCAACAGCCGTTGAATCCTGAGAAGATCGTCGGCAATAACAAGCAAGTGAAGATTCCTGGAATGAACTTGCTTAGCATCTTCAGAGGAATCAGAGGAATGAAGCAGGAGCAGGCACATCAGCATGAACATTTTCAGTTGAAAGAATGTACCAGGAGGTGTCACACAACCTGTACATGAGGGATCATTGATAAGCCTAAACTGAGCGTCCAAGTTAGCCCAAATGAATCGACAGTGGTTGGTTCACAATAATTGTAAGGGTTAACCCTTACAGGTACAGACACCTGTCTCCAATATTGACTTTTACCCCTAGTGCCATTTAGTTCCATCTCGTCATTTCGTGTATAAAGGGAGAAGAGACGGCTGAAATTCAGACTACACAACAACAGGCACTTCTTTTGCTCGTCTATCAAACATTACCAAGGGATACAACAAAGGGAAACACAGCAGACATGATGTTTAAGCATAACGTCCGAAATGTTTGATCTTGCATGTCCGATCATACGTTCTCTCGAGTGTTTGATATCATTTTCTCAGACAACTCATTTTGAAGCTGACTTAAACTGAATACAAAAAATACTTGAGCTGAGATATTTGTATAGTCCCATTTTCCATTAATAAATAATGTGTAAGTTTGACAAAAATTATTTACAAGGAACATGAAAGCCGGAAACAACTAAGTGGAAGTTTTCTTCACAGTCGACACGGTCACTTTTTTCAGTCTTTTAAAAAACACTGACAATGTTTCAAAGAATTGAATCCAGATCACTAAGAACCTTACAAGGAGGCATTCTGGGCTTTTATTGACTAAGAGCATTACAATTCAGTGTACCTCCGAAGCTGTAAACTAGACTGGCAACAAAACTCCAGGGCGAGTCCTGCCTGTCTGAAAGGCAATAGTAATCAAAAAGTGATCTTTCACAGCATTAGATCGACTCTAAAAAGCTTGCCCATTATCTGTGGGTGGGTGAGTGAGCAGAAGAGGTAACCCCTTAGCCATATCCTACATCATCAGAAACGGGCTGCAGCGCAGATTGTCTTGTCTTTGACCTATGTTGTGGGATACTAGGATTGCGCACTCACTATTTAAATCCCTTTCATGACTAGTGTTCTTTAGTTAGATGTTATTAGAACTAACGTTACCTTTGTATAGCATCTTGATTCTCTCTGGTAAACTGGATGGCACTAAACTTAAGAATGGACTAGGACTTATCTGTCAGGTAAAAAGACACAAGTAACACCTTCTGAACAAAAAGAAACAAATTATTAACAACACCGTACCATTACGTTATGTTTGCTTTGTCGCAAAACAAACAACACATAGCGCTGTATTTCTAACAAAAATAATAATATGAAGACAAGATTGATCACCGCAGTTATATACACACAACTTAAGCAGTTATGCAATTAAAGCCTACGGGTATATTACGAACCCACAATGCGACCAGCTCCCAGATGGCTTGATAGCTCAGTTGGTAGAGTACCGGTATCGCAGAGGTCATGGGTTCGAATCCCGTTCAGGCCTGAATTTTTTTCAGGCTTTAATTTCACAACTGCTTTAGTTGTGTGTATAACTGCGATGATCAATCATGCCTTCATATCTTTCTCCGCAGTTCAAATATACGATCTTTCATATATTCATTTGCAAAAACAATAAGCGCACTTACAGTCGGTTCTTTCATCGTTTCCACCCGCACAAATCAAGAGAACAAACGCTTAAGCCAAACACTTCTATATTCTCTTTATTTATGGACGACGGATGTTGGATTGTTTTCATGTCACCGACTGTTTTCTTTGTTGTGCTTTTACATTTTTGCTTGCTGACAAAATTAAAGCTTTTTTCGCGGATCGCAGTTCTCCTAAAATTGTACCTCGTCAGGGTAATAGAATTCGCTCTTAAAGTGTTCAATCATCGTTTTGAGCCGCTACAATTAAAAAAAGCAATATTTTTTAAATTTCTTTTCGCTTTGTTTTTGCAGGCCCGTAATCGACCCGTGATTAATGCCCTAGAATAAGCCAATCAGAGCGCAAGTTATATTGGCTACAAAACACAAGCCATATAACCCTGCGCGTGCTCTGATTGGTCAAAAACCCATGTTTTATCAGAGCATAAAACATAGAAAAAGCGCGTTTTATTGTTTTGCCCGCGTAAAATCTATATCATCTACATTTCCCTCGAGTTCTCAAATGCCCGTCGTGTTTTATCACAGTGAAATACACGGCTTAGGCTTCTTTACTTATTAAATAATCAACCACATCTTTGTATTCTGTGGTCACCAGATCGATAAATCTACCTAGCTACTCATTCGAATTTTTTTATTTATTAAGTAGTCCCAATAATTGTACCAACACTGGCAAAGTGGGTAAAGAGATTTTTGTGTGCCAATCAGTTATGAAAACTTCTGTTAGCCACTAACAAAAAATTGTATCTTGAGGTATTGGCAAACTGATAACAGTCTCCATGGTTCTATAATTTAAAATATCCATTTCGTGCATCAGTACAACTTGTTTACAGTTTATTCTTACCTTCTCTATGTTATTTGCCTGTAAAAAACATCGATATTCCTAAATTAGTTGCTAGAACAACACTGAACTGAATCTAAATGTCCAAGGGACCTGAAAATAGGTAAATAATGGCATAACGTGCCATTGCCACAGCTAAAACTGATGATTTTTTAAACAGGATAAGTCATATTCATGTCAAAGTTACAGTCTAGTTCTGGTTTTTCAGGAGGAAGGAAATAAAACTGGAGTACCCAAAGAAAAACCATCTGAGAAAGGTGAGAAACAACAGCAAACTCAACCCACATACAACATCAGGGAGGAATAGAACCCGGGCCACATTGGTTCATTAAAACACCATTTTAATGACTTTACTGATAGCAGGATAGCATGTTACCTCAAACACTGGAGTACAGAGGAAGTGGACAGACGAATCATTAATTTCACAAGAAGGTAAAACAACAAATGAAAAGTAGCAGCCAATCTGAACTTCCTTGATGAGCTCATCTGTCCAAGGAATATTTAAAAAGATGACACAGTACAATAAGTAACAGTAAATAGTAACTGGACCAAGTGGAAAACAACTCAGGGATTAATCGCAAGTAATTTCAAAATTAATCTAATTAACTAATTAATCATATCTATAACAATTTCATAATTAAAAATGATTTTTGAGAACTTTTTTGGAGTGAAAACATTTTGAAGTGCTTTCACAAATTTTAAAAACTGTAGGAAACATTGAGAAGGAAGCTGATTAAAGTGTACATAATTGACATGCAAATCACGTGGGTATCCAATTACAGGTATCCAATAACAAAAAGTTCAAATTGGATACCTGTAATTGGACACCTGCATGATCATGAACTGATTATGTGACAAATAGGGGCAGGAAGAACCAATCACGATCAAGACTTTTGTTATAGATATGATTAAGAGATTAACTGGTGAAAAATGTAAAGCAACGAAATATAAAGCCACCCTAGTGCATTTATAATATATAAATTAGTAAGGGGTGTCTGTTATCTTTTACCTCTGACATAAATTGGAATAGCTTGGTGGAATTTTCCTTCATCAGTGTTGATCCATAACTTCTTGTCAACTGTTAAGGGAGATATTACTTGCACGATACACTTATCTGAGAAAAAAAGATAGTGACTGTTACTAACTAATGCTGTGTGGTTGGCATCTCATAATAATAATAATAACAACAATAATAATAATTATAATAGACTTTATTAACCCTTTAAGCTTTGAAGGAAATGGCAAGTTTTTCTAAATCGGTAACCATGAACCAGCAGACCACATGTGACAAAAAGAAGACAAAAGGTTCGAAAAGTTGCAGGGGTGGTAAATCAAGTCTTGTATAGGAGGGGGGCCTAATATTATGCCTTCAAAGTGCAGATCTTTCCAAGATCTTTTAGTTGTGCAAATTTCATGCAAATTGACTGAATATTGAGCATGTAATTGCATCTTGTGCCATATGGCACTATCAGGGCTTAAAGGGTTAAGGAGGACTAACACTTAATAGCCAAAGGCTAAAAAACTTGTGGCCCTCGGAAAATAAAATCATAAACCTAATGAAAAAGTTAAAAGCTATGATGAAATTCTAAAATTGATAACAATACTATGAATACAAATATACAATATTATAAAAGTTTAAAACCTAAACTTATGAGAGAGACAGGAATAGTTGAATTACAAGCACACAGCGGCAATCCAAAATAAACAGAAAGATAAAAATATCTGGTAAATACACAATCAATTATTTATAAATCAATACATATAAAAACACTTACATATTAACAAATTTTGTAACCTTAAGGTTGCAGTAGTGTCACAGAAGGGAGAGAGCCCATGGCTACAAGTGACCTGGATCCTCTGAGAATCAGGTAACAGCAGCAATATAATTTGGCAATTACCTGCTAAAGTACGGCAAGTGACATCTTCAACAAGAGAGGATCCACAATATTTACACACAAAATCACTTCTAGATAACAAATGCAAGAGTGAATAATAAAAAGTGATATAAATTGCATTAGTGTTGCTAACAGAACTGCTCTAGAAGAACTGTAAGTAACCAAATCAAGCATCATCAGCATTTCTTAATCAGCTTTTTTAAAACTACATAATGTATCCATATCACCACAGTTAGTGTTGGAAGGACTCAACAAGAGTTTTTCTGGGGGTCTCAAGTATGCAACTTACCTAACTGTAACATTCTCAGTTTTTCCAGCCAAGTGTACTCTGATATAACAATATTTAGCAGAACCAAAGCACTCAGATTGAGGACAATAGAATCTTGCACTTTGGCTAAGATGACAAGTCAAAGATTCTGTTAAAACTAATGAAAAAGTCGCATCACTCCATGCTACACTATACCATACTATGAATCCAAATAGCAGTCCTAAAGGATCTTGGAGATCAGAGGAAGACACATATAATACATCCACAGGCTGCTGATACTCACGTGTACTGGGTGACGGCTGTTCTTCCAGTTACAATACCAACAATCTTTACAAGATTACATCCACCATATTTAGCAAGGTTCTTACTGGTTACACTCCTACCATTCAAAAAAATGACAAAACTAGCATTAATACTCACTCTATTTTTTTAAATATTGTTTCAATAAGATAGCTATTGTAGTTACCTGCGAGTTCTACCTAACAGTTCCGTAAAAGCTGCACACAGCTGATAAAAAGTAACCAGAAGACGGAGGTTCTGGATTTTCAATGGTGGCAAAGAAGGTAATGTGTGTTGCAATAACCCCAACCAGTGCTTCAACCCAAACTGCTTGATCTAAGTAGAGTCCACTAACCTTTCCATTAGGCCATTCATATGTCCTATGTGAATAGTTTATTTGGTAAAAAATGGGCATTTAAATCACTATTTTAACATAAACCTACTCCTGACGTGGAGAAACTGATGAAAACCTGACGACAGCAAGAACTTGTGTTGGAAACAACAAATCGGGTATCCACGATAAGGTGTGAATAACAACAAAACACACCTAGAAAGAGAAAGGTACCAGTTAAAAAAAATTCAACCATTATGAAAAACATTTCTATAGAGAGTTCAATAAAAATGCTCAAATTGGGCTATACATCTTCAAGAATATCAGAAACAAAAAGATCACAGTAGAATTTAGACCCCATGGGAAGGGGTACTCCCCTTAAAAAGGACCGGCTTGTCATATCTTTTAGGGGTTAAAAACATGGGTTTGATAAAAGGGTGGCCTCAATCACCTCAAAAGGTCCATAGCGGGAGCTTTTGCAATACCTTGTAGGGTATTGGCCAGAAAAAATGACAGGAGACAATGTTTTCTTTTAGAATTGGTACCTCTTATTGGTGAAACAAATTTCAAGCCATGCCCGCAAAACAGGATCTTGGTACCTCTTGTGGATTTTTTCAAAATTTTCAACAAGCAGCCCTGTTCTTTTTATATGGAAGTCCTTCCCGGGCCAGGATTTAAGCTGCCAATTTTCATGCACTATTGACATTTACAGTGAGAATTTAACAACGCAGTTGAATGTTTTTATAACATGTTTAGAGCTAGAGGGTAAACCAGTTATTCTTTAATAATCATTAGTTACCAATCTCGATGTGCTCACTATTTTTCTGGATCTAACTTTAAAGACAGTTCTATTATAAAAGTGGTTAAATACAGTCTCTCCTTCTTTACAGCTATAAATAATAGACATTGATCTACCAAACAAACCAGCCATCTTACCTCTTGAAATACATTAATGGCTTTTAAAGGCTCAGTTAAAACCAGATTCCCAAGCGTTGCTACAAGACAGATGCAATAGCTAGTTTAGTAAAAACTGGAGGAGCTGAACAAGCATAGTAAATTTTGAACTGGGAATTGAAGGGGTCAAATCTTGGTTAATTTTAGCCATACCATTAAAATCCAGCAAATGCATTAAGTCCATTCCAAGAACAAATCTGTAAACTGTCTTTTCCTGAATAAAATTAGAAAACAAGCACCCTCAGAAAAAAATAGCTAAGAACAGCTTGAGCAATCAGGTCCTGTGCAGCAAGTTTTGTGTCAGATGGGGGAAGGAGGGGCCTGAACACGATGTTGATTGAGAGTGGCAGATTTTGCAACATTTTGCTAATGCTATAAACACAGTGATTTGATGGTTTCACCGAGTTCACCCCAGTCACTTCCATCCCTCAGGAAATTTCAGTTTTGGTTTATACTTTCCTTTAAAGTGGTATGATGATCAAATTTTTACCCCTTTTTTTTTAGGTGTATCACATCGAATTCTATGAAAGAATAAAAATGCTGTTTTACCATTTGCAAACATCTGCATTAGTTCCAGAGATATTTAAGTTTGAAAAATGTGTAAAATATGCAAATGAGATGACTGATGACATAATACACTCAACCCAACATTATATCAAGTATATGTATACATGTAGAGCTATCTTGGCCAATGCACAGACTATTGAAACTTGGTAGGATAATAGTTCTCCAGGAAATACACCTACGGCTATGACAAATTCTGTTCCCATGGCAACTCACTCTTTTCCAGTCCCCACCCACTTCATACTGACATATTTGTTTGCTTGCTGGATCATGTATATGAGGCACCATTAACAAATATTCAAGGTAGCCTTTAATATTGGGGAGATCTGGAGCCCAGTATGTTGCCATGGTAACAAAACTGTTGCACTCAAATAGACCTTTTTACCGATACGGCGGCCATCTTGAATTCCGAGGAAATTATGGGATGCCCAGGGGGCAGATGAGAAATAATTAAAAAGAATACTGTGGCGTGATAACTTTTAACAATAATTTTTCGATAACCATAGGAACAACTGCCAAATATCGTGACAGAAAGATGTAACGCTTGTGATATTTGTTATGGAATATGAGAGACAAGCAGTAAAAATTTATCCTGAAAGCTGTGTATACGATAAATTTTCCAGCGATTGCCCCCTCGGCAGCCCATAATTTCTCAGTCAAAACAATAGAATTCAAAATGGCCGCCGTATCGGTAAAAAGGTCTATTGTGGAGCACATTTAGTAGAATCTTATTGCAAAGAATAAAACATTTCTGATAAGAATTGGCTGAGATATCTTTCTTCATCATATTTGATCAAAATTTGGTTGAATGTATGATGTCATCACTTGGCTAATTTGCATATTTTAAAAACTTGAATATCTCTGAAAGGAAACTGAGATATTTGAAAATAATAAACAGCATTTTTCTTCTCATAAAAACTACTTGTTTATGTTTTAGAATGGCTTAGATAGTCATAGTACCACTTTAAAACTTTTAGCTTTTGAGATTCCTCCCTCTTGTAATTTCCAATAACCCTCCTCGACCGGGGTATGGATATTTCCCACAACCACACAATTTCAGAAAATGGGTGAAAAAAGTCACTATGCAGTGTCAGTGTACAATATAGTGATCTGCACAGTGCAGACCAATAAGAAAATAATTTCATAGTTAACTATTAACTATGGAATAGGGATAGTGAGAAATATGTATCCGTTTAATCAAATAAATATTTTCCGTTAAATTGTGGTAAGAAAAAACTCTCACCGTAAAATCTGCTGTGTAGCATTCACATTGCTTCCGCAGCTGGTAAAAAGCTCCACATTCACACAGCCATTCGAACGCGACTTCTGGGATACTCTTTGCCTCCATTAAATTCTTAAATAGCTATTACACTTCCAAGAATAAACAGAGAAGTACCGAATAAAAGTCAATAAAACTACATGATTTTGTGTCCACTATTTTCAGTGCCCCGCTTACGCGTGACATATTTGGCAGCCGGTTTAACTTTCCCGCCGTTTCTTTTCTGGACCTTTCTGCGCGCGATCGACGAAAAGATGTGTTTCCCGCGGTACCGGCATTGAAGAGTACTAGTGACTTTGACAATCCCACAGATGAAGAAACTCTTCGCACAAGGAGAAAAGAGTCTCTCTCATCGCAGTTCATCTGAGTACATTGTAATCTTTGGTAAAATCCAGACGACCATCCTCGCGGCATATGCCATCCTCGCGACAACCCTCGCGACTTTAACCATTATTCAGTCCCAGTCTTTTAGCACTTCTATGAAAACCGCTGGCTAACGAATGAGTTTCTTTTCTTTCTAAAACCAACATGGCTGGCGCTCAATTCGAGTACGATGAAAAAGGCACCACTTTCTATTATTTCCTTATATCTTTCTTTGGTATAGTCCTCGCACCCGTAACCTATTATGTCTGGAAGATCACAAAATTGCCAGGTAAGTACGAACGTCGTACTAGCTAGCACCCAAGGCAACTGTAAACTTCCGGCATTTTCACTCAGCTGTTCGCCAATGATTTTTTCCCCACGTTTTGACGAGATTCTTGTGCCCACATTTCAGATGACCAGAAAAGAGCCGTTAAGATATGTAGATGTCCACCCTGTGTAGAAAAGCGAGAGTTTTTACGAAAAAAGGAACCGAAATCAAAGAGTATTCGCTATGTGAGGTAAGGCTAATCTTACAGTCATATTGCTCTCGTTAGAAGTGACGTGTATTTTAGTCCTGAGATTAACTTTTTGTTTGACTCGGAGAAATAATGGACTAATAATTATTTTGCCCTGTTAATAGGAAGACGATGTAATCAGTGTTGTTTTTGTTATCGTAACACTATTTTACCTTTAAAAAGTAACACCCCGCCACAGAACTTAAGGAGATTCTATTCAGTTTGTACATATCCAAGCTAGGCCTTAACTTATATTCACTTCTTTTAAATTCAAGCTTGCTATTTAATATTTCACGCTCATAGCTTAGACGAGTCTAAGCTAAGTTTTGATGTAGCTGGAAAATCTTTACACTAGTAAAAAAATAATATTTACATGTACCTACAACGGTTTTGGCTAACAAGTGGAAAGTACAAAGGGAGGCAGCTTTGATGAATGGCAACTGTGAAGAGGTTTTTCTCATAACATAAAATTCAATTTTTATCAGGAATATTGGTTTAGAAAAAATATTGTGCAACATGTTTACTCATCAATATAACTGGAACCTAAAAAGTGTTCACATTAAAGTAAAATATATTTCTTTAATTATTATTCAATTAGTGCACCTGTAATCTGCTCATTTAATTTTAACATGTACTTGTCATTTTCAGTCTTTCAGTTTTAGCAGTTCTTTGGGTTTTGTTTTTCGTTGGAGCTTATAAAATCTCTCAGTTTGAGAAAGATTTCACCGAATATGATCCGTATGCTTTGTTAGAGTTAGACAGGGTAAGTCACAACAATCTTCTTCAGTCTCTACTTGTGCCAAAGTTTCTCTCTCCACTAGGGATAATCCCACTTTGTGTGTGTTTTTTATGGCCGTGATTTCACGAGTGGTTTTTCAGAATGATTTTTTGTTATATTATAAGCATTCTCTTAATAAAGTACATAACGCAGTTATACAATGTAGCTGTCATCAGTTTGTTGCTCTCATCATCATTTTATTCAGGCTCATGTAAAGCTGTGTAGTACAAGGACACTTATCAGGATTAAAATTTGAATCTTGTAGGGTGCAAGTACTGCAGATATAAGACGGCAGTATCGGAGACTAAGTATGAAATACCATCCTGATAAGGACACAGGTGACCCGCAGAAGTTCATGAGAATAGCAAAAGCTTATGAAGCGTGAGTTTCTTTATTTGCCAGTCCTTGTTGTTTGACATATTGCTTAGTTACATTTGTAGGTATAGATTTTAACAGGGCTTATTATCCAACTCTGCTTCGTAGAGTACAAATATCGCGCGAAACGAGTACAAATATCACACGATATTTGTACTCGTCTCATTCCTCCCGGCCGCGTGAAGTTCAAAACCTTGGCAAGTCAGAATTTTGGGAAAAGAAATCGTTGGATAATAAATCTCTTATTAGACATTTTGATGTGTAGTATCGCTGTATATTTTTACTCGTTGTTTGTATTTTGACTCGCCCTACGGGCTCGTCAAAATACCGCACAACTCGTAAAAATATACAGCGATACTACACACCAAAACGTCTAATAAGATATATATATTTTATAGGGTTGAATTTAGTAAGGTGTCAGAAAATCTGTCCTCTTCAGTCACTGTCTCTACTATATAATAGAATACGCTATTAGGGAATACATATTTTATTTCTGTTTCCTTTCATTATGTCGTTTGTTTCTTTAGATTACACTTAAGCCATTTCAAACTTTTGAAAATTTAAGGTGGCTCTGAACGCTACCTACAGATTTGTTTTTGACTTTCCAAAAAGTTGTATCTTAACATGCTTATCACAATTTGATAATTCAAGAAGTGATTTTCACTGAGCCATTTTATAATTATAAGCACTTAAAGTTGAAATTAAGGGTGTTTTTAACAGGTTGTGCTGTTGCTATGGCAACCTATTATGCCATGAAGATGACCGCAACTTGTTCACCAATGATTGGGCATTTGTGCAATATCAGTCAATAAAGTGTGGCAGTGTAATGACCTGTCAAAGTATTACATGTACTGTTGGAAAGTGCTGGAAGCTGTTACCAGTCACCTTAAACCAATCATGGAAGTCATTGGCCTATATTGCTATAGTACATTGGTCTATCTAAATAATGTACTCTTCTATTTTTTGCTCCATCTCACCTTTATGACATAAGGTCTTTAGAGTGGCACTACGTAAGAGTTATTGTTTTCTTTGTTACAAAAATGTACGTTGAAGTTTTAGTTTTCTTTAACAGGCTAACAAATGAAGAATCGCGAAAAAATTGGGAAGAGCATGGTAATCCTGATGGACCAGGAGGTATGTAAAGATTAAAAACTCCAGCTTCTATTATCCTCATGCTGAGACTCTTGTTGATATTTATAACATTTGACATGTGCATGTAGCAATATTAGTTGTAATGCTATTCATTAATGTGGAGGTGAATATTGGATAGGGTATTACACCAGTACAATATGCTCTTTTGCTTCTAAGTGTAAAATTTCGCTTTGAATTCTGCTAATTAAGTCAAGGTGGTTTGTAACAGTTCCTTGTTCTTTCCAGCAGTCGCACTTTGACAGGTCAAGACAGCACTTGTTATCAAGGGATGTTATAATATTGGTATCACATAACTGCACGATCATTGTTAAACTAGTTGTGGTCATCTCCAGTGGCATAATAAGTTACCATAGCAACAATATGGCCTGTTGAAAACTCCCTTAATTTTAGCTCAAAATGCCTATAACTCCAAAACAACTTGGTGAAACTTTTTTATAAAATGGTGATAAGCATGGCAAGATACAACTTGTTCACCAATGATTGGGCATTTATGTGATACCTAGATTGCATCATCACTTGATAAAGAGTGCTGGTATTTACCTGTCAAAGTATGACTACTAGGTAAGAAAGAGCTACAGTGTATAAACTGTTAACAGTCACCTTGAGTTCCATTATTTCTTTTCAAGACTTGGATAGAGATGGGGCTTATTAGAGAGGAGAGGGCCAATGGGGACAAGGGAGGTGCTGGGGTGCTTATTTTCAATCTTTAATCAGATTTGTTTATTAATCATCACTAAAAGGTAACAACTGCATGAAAACCATATTTCATTTGGTCATTGAATTGTTCTCAAAACACTAGCTACCTTGAAATAATACAGTTATTTTCTCAACTCACAGTAGTGGTGGAGGGGGGAAGGTTTATTATTGAAAATTTGACATACAATAGGGGACTATTTAAAACTGTGACTAAAAAGGTTATTTTACTGTTTTAATATGTAACTTATTTCTCATGTCTTTCCAGCAACAAGCTTCGGTATAGCTTTACCTTCCTGGCTTGTAAGCAAGGAAAACTCCATGTGGGTTAGTTGAATCAAAATGTCCTTTCATTTAAATATCCTATAAATAATCATTATCAACCTTACAACATATATAACTGGTTTACAAAGTAGTTTTCAAAATCAAAAAGAGTGTTCGCCTGCAATCCTATGTCTAATTATCGCTTCTCTGGCCTTTGCATTTAGGTACTGGGAGCTTATGGACTTGCTTTTATGGTGATTCTCCCAATTGCAGTGGTAAGCAAAAATACTTGTATCAAATTCATCATAATTATTCATAGAGTGGTTTTCAATTGAGTGCCAAAAGTAACCAGGCAATTACTTTGGTTTTGATTTTGGTTTTACAACGGTTTGAGGTTGGCCGAGTAGTCTAACTGGTAAGTAATTGGCGTGGTTTTGGTTTTACAACACTCAATTGAAAAACGCTCTAGCCAATAAGACTAGGTAAGGTAAAAGTAAAGTCTGCAAACAAGCCAAGGGGCCCATCAGTCTGGAGCTTATCATGGTTTTTGCAGCATGAAGCGTCTAGGAGTATTTCTACTCCCTCCTGGATGGGATGCTAGTCCATTGCAGGGTTACCCCCAGGATTTAATGTCGCGGGTACCCATTTATACTATACACCTGCATGGAGAGAGGTACTGTGTGAGTTAAGTGTTTTGCCCATGAACTCAACACAATGTCCCCAGCCAGGGTTTAAACCCGGACCACTCGATCTGAATATGGGCGCACTAACCATGATCTCACCGCACCAGTAAGGTTATTTAAGAGTTAAATCTAGGTTAAATATTTTTTGTTTTCATCAGGGAACCTGGTGGTACAAGTCAATTCAGTACAGCTGTGAACAGATTCTATTGGATACTACTCAACTGTACTACTACTTCTTTCACAAGACACCTGCCATGCAGGCTAAACGTATGTAATGAAGAATGAGTCAACCATGTTGAAATGGATCCGTACATGAAACAGTAATTTGTATCTCGGATGTAATATTCATGTTTAGTATAAATCTACTAGTGTTCTGTCACATATATTTGTAATGATTTTTAGACTTTTACTTTTTAACCAGATCTTTTCTTTTTTTGCATTGTAAAGCGCTTAGCACTGCAAAGTATAAGCGCTATATAAATACTTTTTATTATTATTATTATTATTCTCTGATTGGTTACGCTACTCGCTACCTATTCTGTTGTAGTGTGTATTCTGCAGTGTGTGAATGCTAACAAACTGGCGACCACATTTTTGTGTGTTTTTGAAGAGTCTGTGAAGATGATTTAGATAAAGTTTTGAATGACTAGTAGATATTATTATACAAGAACAATTTGCTCTCGATTTCTATGCATGATAGTTGACTTGGGCTGCACCCTTGTCAACTATCATGGTATAGAAATCTTGAGCTTGCAATCTTATTATGGAGAATATACAAACCAACTGTTTGTTTTCTTTGTTTTTGTAGGTGTGTTAATGATTTTGGCTGGATCCCTGGAATTTGAAAAAGGTCACAATAATGACATTCAGGAGAGACCAAGTGATAATGTAGAATTGCCAGAGGTAAAAACAGCCTTAGTTGTGGTGTAATTAAATTTAGAGATTTGGCCAGTACAGGAACAATTTTCTCAGTAGTTTGGCTAAGGCTGGATTATTTTCAAGGTCACACCTTTCCACTCACCCCAGGCAGCCCCTGTGAAGAATGCAAGTTAGCAAATTGATGTCAGTTTTTCATGCGTCTGTCCTGTTATTGATCATAAATTTCATCATCACATTGTCAAAGTAGCTGTGGATCCACGAGGCGATAGCCGAGTGGATCTGCAGACTACTTTGACAATGTGATGACGAAATTCATTGTCAATAACAGGACAGACTCATTAAAAACTGACATCAATTTGTTTTTTACGATAACAAATGGTCGAATTGCCCGCTCTCGCTTGCTGGCACATCGCACAAATTTCAAATTAATGTGTCTGTCCGCATATTGACGATAAAAATTAGCCAATGAGCGCGCGAGAATTTCTGCAGTTATCGTAAAAATGGCTTTGCTCACTTAAAATTTGCTCCCTGGATCACTCAAAATACACAGTCCTGCATTTTGGGCTATGCCATTAAGATTCAATTTAGTGCCCTCCTTCCAGGAAATGCTTCCTCTCTGATTAGCACATCCCTCCGCCCTCAAGTGCCGATTCTTTAACAAAGCACGCTGATAAAAATAAGCACCCCATCCAATAAGTGCTCCCATAGTGAGTGACATTAACGACAGTGCCATAGAATAGAGTAGACTGATTAGACTATTGAATTGTGAAGTCGTCTTTCTCATCTGAATGTAAGTTTGAATATTATCCAATCAGAATCTCTGCTTTTACAGTTCTTGAGTTTAAGTACCTCTTGTTTTTCTTTTGATTATTGCTTATCAGATTTAGCCGTACATACATTCAAAATGAAAGAAGAACCCTGTCCTAATAAGTGCCCCTCCCCTATCCCCTCTTCCACTATGCACCCTCCCTTGAGCTACCAAAAGTAAGCTAGTGCTCTGGGCCGGGTTGCTGAAAGCCCGATTAAGCTAACCCAGGATTAGCGAGAAATTTGATTTCAATTTTGTAACTTTGCAGTGAGGTTTTCTGTTTATATTTTTTGTCCTTCAGTTTTTAATTTGAATGATCTCAAACTGCACAAAACATAAGCAGTGAAAAACGTTTTTATACAAGAACAATACATCCTAAAATTAACTTTTAATCCTGGGTTAATGTCAGCGCTAAATCAAATCTATACCGTAACAGTAAATAAATTATCAAGTAATTGAATTACTAAAGTTTTTGTTGTGTTTAGCTAATGCGTGACCTGCCCAACCTTGGAGATAAAAACAAAGAGCCGCCCCTGTGTTACCCTTACAGTATCAAGGCAAGAGCTCTGATCCATGCTCACTTGTCACGGCTAGAGCTTCCCAGACTCACACTCAAAACAGGTAAGGCTCCAGGGATTTTACAGGGTAGTCATGCCCAAAACAATTTGACAGATGCCTTAAGTAACTGGCCCAATGACCATTGTGTCAACTGACAAGCAGTAGAAAGTTGGTCAGCTGTTTCCATAGGTTGTTTGAACCCTCCAAGACGTTTACAAACAGTGTCTATAACTCACAGGAAATAAGGAGAGACCAAATAATTTTCCATGTTTTCTTACGAGATTTAACTAAAGAAACTTGCTCTTAACCTGTCCAATAAATGCAGTGCACAAAATCTTCTGCTGCGATGATTACATTTATATAATAATTATTTAAAAATGTCAGTATACCATATTTTGTGGTTGGACTCAACAGTTGTGCTGACATATATCACAATTTGCATTTCCTCTATCCTAGACCTTGACCTAGTGCTGCAGAAGAGTCCATTCCTTCTCCAAGAAATGGTTAATTGTGTAGGACAGCTTATAGCTATGGCTAAAGCTGGACGAAGTAAGTGGAAACTTCCATTTATAATTTTTTAAGTTCAATCCAATTCTCTGTTTGTTAGCCTTTTTTCTTAGTTAATAGACCGTCCAAGATATGTATGTTTTCACTGCTACATGGAAGGTGCACCTTATACAAGTTATGTTCCGTGTTCTGTACATTTGTACAGTGTTATCCCTAATATATAAATGTTTACATGTACAAATTTACTTTCAATTGATACTAACAAATGGCATGACCACATAACATTTTTACAGTAATAAATTTACTGATAAAATTGTTATCTACTTGGTACCTTTGTACAACCATGGTTACCTGTTTGTTTACTTGTTTTCTATATAGCCCAAAACATGCCACGACTTGAGACACTCGAGAACTGTATGCGTGTCAGTCAAATGATGATACAGGGACTCTGGGACAATAAGTCTCCCTTGTTACAACTACCACATCTTAATCAGGAGAATTTACGACATTTCACCACGAAGAAGGTATAGTAGCTATCATTAAGTCTATGATGAAATTCAGAGCTGACTTATAATCTGGCATCAAAGACTAAATTATGCATGGCTCTGGAGCCATACATACAGGTTTAGCCTTTTGTACTAGTTAATAAACTATTGCTTACCCTTTGATAGTGAACATCATAATTATATTAGTATGGCCTGCTACTCTTGCGTTTGACTCCAGGTGTTATAATTTTGGTTTACTCAGCCTATATTATTCCTTTAATGTATTTAAATTGTTGCAAGTTTATCACAACATGATTTCTTTACTCTTTGCACACAGAGGAGTGTTCGCTCTATTAGACAGCTGGCATCTATGAAAGATGAAGACAGAAGGTTAATTACACAAATTTACCTGTTACAAATAGTTATCACAATTATATAGTGGAATTCCTGTAATTCTTGTGTACCTTGCCTTTATCAATAATATATTTTCATGTTTTGGATTTTGAAACATTAATGGATCTATTACTTTTTCATTCCAAATAAATGTTCTTTTCTCAAGTATCTGAGATTTGTAAACATCAAGCTGAGCTGTTTTGGATAAATGATATCTTTCTCTTTTTTTCTATCTTCTTCTTGGCAGTTTATGAGTTTACATGACTTGTACATGTAGGTGCAAGTTATAGATTTATGCAATAGAGCCCTTTTTCTCTGTCTACTTAGCCTCATATAAACGCTCAGAGGGCTGGGAGAATTCTCAAAAGTTATGTAAACCCTCAACCACGCCTTGGGTTTGTTTGAATTCTCCCAACCCTCCAAGTGTTTAGATGAGGCTATGTAAACACAGAAAAAGCGCACTATTGCTTTTATAAAATAATTGTCAAAAATATGCAAGAATCTAAAATGTCACAACCGTGTTTATATACTCTCATCTAAACACACCTATTGACCAATGAGAGCACACATAGTGGCTCAGTTATTTTATAATTTGCTGTAGAGAATTCATTTTACTGACATTATTTTTTGAGCAACACTTATTTGTGTGCAATATTTCAGATCCCTTTTAAGGAACCTGACTGGTGAGCAGTATGAAGATGTGATCAATGTTTGCTCCATGCTTCCTGTCATTGATATGGTAGTCAAACCACATGGTGAGTCTTTTAGCTTGAGCTACTTGTGCTAAAATTTGCAATGCAGAGCCACACATCTTTTGTTATATTTATAATTTATATTTTACATGTGTTTTACATAATGTTCAAACAGTCTATATGGAACAGTCAGATGTATTGTTGTGACCCAGATTTCAAGTTAAATCATATCTATAGCAAAATTCTCAATCGTGATTGATTTTCCATGTGCCTATTTATCACATAATCAGCATGTGATTACATAGTTGTCCAATTACAGGTATCCAGTTACACCGTTTTAGTTGGATTATTTACTGTAATTGGATTAGTTTCTGTAATTGGATACCTATGTCTTTCGCATGTCAATTATGCACACTTTATGGCTTCCTTCTTAATGTTTCCTGTAGTTTTTAAAACTAATGGAAGGGGCTGCTGACTTTTTCACACAAAAGAAGTTCTCAAAAGACTTTTAAATTTGTCATATATATGATTAATTAGTAATATTGGACTTTAAGTCGAACAAATCAGTGAGTCATTGTGCATTTAATTTCAAATTGGCCTTGCACTTTGTACTCATCCAATTTTGAAATTACTTGATTGATTACTCCTTGAATTTTACTTCACTCGGTCCAATTGCTATTATGAAGTAAATGATTAGGAATTGTTATTAGTTTAAATAGCAACTTACAGTAGTATTGGGACACTTTTGCTTTAGTATGTTTAAATAGTTAATAGATTATTTTAAAATTTAGTGATATAACCATTTACAAAGTAAGTTCAAGATGTCTTTTTTTGACAGTCCTTGATGATGAAGACGATGCAGGTCTTATTACGACTGGTTCAATAGTGACGGTGTCAGTTACAGTAAAAAGACGAGACCTTGGGGTGAGTTCTTTTGGTTTAAAACTGTAGTAGTGTTACGGTGGTACATTAAAGTGCTACTACGATCAAATTCTCGATACCCATTTTTTTACATTTTCGTACACAACAGGTCTTTCTAAAATATCTTGCCAAATTTCAATCTGCTACGAACAGTATAACTCATGTTTTTTGGACCTTTATTTCCGAGAATTTACGGCCGCCATTAATTTTCCTTGTTCCAAGTCTGGGTTGAGAATTGGAGAAAATGACGTCATTTTCTCAAAAATACCACACGGGTTGAAATTATAATAACAAGTAGTATAGCAGTTCGCATAAGAATAACAAAAGCTTTGGCTCATAAATTCGTGCAATTTTCTACATTAATTATTATTATAATTTCAACCCGTGCGGTATTTTTGAGAAAATGACGTCATTTTCTCCAATTCTCAACCCAGACTTGGAACAAGGAAAATTAATGGCGGCCGTAAATTCTCGGAAATAAAGGTCCAAAAAAATGAGTTCTGTTGTTCGTAATAGATTGAAATTTGGCAAAATATCTTGGACACACCCATTGTGTGCGAAAATGTAAAAAAATGGATATCGAGAATTTGATCATAGTAGCACTTTAAAGCCTACTGTAGTTCATTTTTTGTTCGGAGAATAATTTTTTTCATATCAAATGGCATCATTCAGGCCAGGAAGCTAGTAGCCTTAAATGAGATTATCAATAATCATAGTTAACTGGTAGGTCTGCTGTTGGCCAGTGGATGATCACCTTGGGCATGTGTAGTCCAGTCATTGCTGTGTAGTTTTGCCCTCATGGTCTTGCTTTGCATAGCTTTGACGCTTTTGCCTTTGGTTTGCCTCCCACCCACCTCTTGGTGGGTCCTGTGTCCAGGTAACTACACTGTCTTATTCTCTACTGAGAATTCAATGTAACAGGTGCCAGAGGGAGGTGACCCATGGGAGGTTGTCATGGTTACCCCTTTATTTGCATTTGCCCACACTCGCTTGCTTATTACCTGCTTTGCTGTCAGTTAGTATCTACCCTCCATATGAATATTGCTTATCAACAAGTTAAAGTGGACATTGGTTGTGGATGAAAGACAACTGACATCTTATGCTACCAAATCTTAATGAAGCTAGTTTTCACACTCAGGCAAAAATTACCGTGTTTCCTCAGTTTGGTTGAGCATTCTTTTTAGAGATTTCTTTGCATTTTGTTTGAGAAATGCAGGGCTGTCTGTTTTTGAGTCACCTGCAGCCTTGTTCTTCTCAGCCAAAGCAAACATGTTACTTTGTGGGTGAATTCGATCAAAAATAGACAATTTTACCCATAACATCAAGGGCCAATCCAGCATACTCAGCCATAACAGGTGTTACAGGTTTCAGAACTCAATGACAGCCGTTAAATAGAGCAAACCATGGACCGTGACAGGTCCAGAATGCTGATGTGCTACCTTCAGCTAATATTGTGCCCCTCAAAATGTCATTATTTTTGCAGGAGTTCTTTGAGGAGGATAATTTAGATGACCTGCCGCCCCTTGAGAGTGTTCACCCAAATGATGCAGTGGAGCCTAAGGTAGGTTACTACTATTTACTTCTAAGAATCCTCTATTAATAATAATTGTTAAATTTTTGCCTACATTTGTATGTGGTCCTTAGTATACATTGCATACAATAAAACAGACATTTTATTGATGTGATGTATATAGAAAATAATTCATACATGAACTGCGGTTGTAGATGAAAGTGAAGAATGATCATCGCAGTTTATTTTCCGATTTAAGCAATTGGAAAGAAAAAGCCTGAAAAAAATCAGGGCTTAAACCGTTGAAGCCCTGATTTTTTTCCGGCTTCTTCTTTCCAGTTCTTTCCTTTCCAATTCTTCACGTTCAGAAATTTTATTGTCACTACCTAGTAGGGCTAAAATTGCAATGAAATTATGATGTAAATTGAAATTTGTAATTTTGAAATTACTGCAGGGATCACCTCAGCCAGGTGGACAGAAAGTTTGGCAGAAAAATAAAAAGAAAGGCAAAAAAGCCAAGCCCCAAAAACAACAACCCAAGAAAAAACCTGTGAAACAACAGCCCAAGAAAAAAATTTCACAAGAGGAGAAAGAGGTGAGAATATTTTAATAAAACTACGATTTTATTATTCACCATCCTCCTACACAGACGCTTTTTGGGCTTGTCACGCAGTCTTCCTCACTTGTCTCCTTGGTAGGCTCCATTTGGAGAGTCACACAACACTACTGTTGTTGCCCAGGATCATTGCATAGAGACACAAGTAATTGTTGCAAAATTATTTGCTCGATTGTACTGTAGAGCCGTCTAAAACCCCTACGCTCATAAGCCCCTCGTTGTTTGACTTCGGTTTAATTTTTGCAGCAGGAGGCAACACAATGAGAGCAATGCTACAACTTGTGGTTGGAATTTTCTTCCATCGCAGGTTTTTCGCCAGCATTTTGTCACGTTGCTTTATGAACAGTTCACTGATACTCTGCTATAACTCTGGGTGGAGAGGGACAGTGTGAGATTTTGAAAGTATCAATAAAGCTTGGCTTAAAGGAGGCCAATCTGTGCGTGACTCGAGATTTATTTGACCCCTAGAAGATACCACTTTAAAACGGACATAGAGCGTTTTTTTCTCTGAGAGCAACCCTTAAAGATAGCTTGTAGTGTAGCGTCTTTTCGTCCCTACCACTCTTAGTGAGATCAAAATCTGTGATTTACACCCCTGAGCGAGACGATCAGCCTCCTCAACATTTTCAAATGGAATTCCCCCTCCCCCCGGGGGAACCACTGCTCTTAACACAAACACAAACGCTGTGCCTTTGTTTTTCGATGAAAAATAAAATGTACGGGTTAGCATGCTCGTGTTCCATCACCTTCTCAGAAACCCAATGAAGAAAAGGAGGAGCAAAGTGGAAAAAAGACCAAAAACAAGGCGATCAAGCGGGAAGAAGATGAAGAAAAAGAGGAAGATGATGATGAAGATGTGGAGATGGAGAAGGAAGAAGTAGACGAGGATGAAGATGATGACGACGATGCTGAAGAAGAAACAACTGACATGATTAAAGAGATCAAGAAACCGAAAAGAAAACCTGATGAAGACGAGTCTGATCTGGATAGTAGCAGGTATTATTGAAATTGCTCTTCCTTTATGTACAGTGTTACAACAACATCGACTGATTTGATTCTTTGGCCGGAACAGTTTGATTGGTGGAACGAGAATTGGAGAATAGCCGTTTCGTCATGATCAGACGATACAAGTTATGTGAGAGACGAAAGGAGACTGCTTTATTTAACAAATAAAGAAGCCTAAGCCGTGTATTAGCGAGTCATAAAACACGATGGGCATCTAGAAAATGTAGAAAACACGAGCCGCAGGCATTTCTCGAGTGTTCTCAAATGTCCGGAATGTTTTATCACAGTGTAATACGCGGCTTAGGCTTCTTCATTTGCTTTATGGTATAGAGGTAATGTGGCGAAAAACAGTAAAACACGCTTTTTCTATGTTTTATACTCTGATAAAACATGGGTTTTCCACCAATCAGAGCGTACACCTATCCTATCTATATTATAATACGAAAATGATGAAGACGATGAACGTTTGTTAGAATTTTAGTATTTATTATTGCTGTTGAATTTTTTAGAGTCATTTTGTCTTTTGGGCTTGTGACAAGTAGAGATGTTCAGCATTGACACTAATAGAAAGGATATTTGTTATCCAGCCTTTCTCCGTCCCAAAAACCAAATTTTGAACTGTATGTTGCACTCCGTTACTCAAAGGAGCTTAGTAGATATTCAGGAACTCGCCTTGTTAAACCGGTTTTGTAGATTGTAGACACCGTGGGATATTTGTTACTGCCAAAAATAGAATTCACATTTCGAAAATGTACACTTTCTCTTTTTCTTCTCCTTGAACTATCAACCATGTTAGACAGACCAACCCAACAAATCTGCCCTAACAATTTTTTGAATAACTTTCTAATGCGTTCGTTCCTTAGCCTCGGTGAAGATGAAGACAGTGACGCTGCACAAGAAAACACCAGTGGTCGGGAAACCGAAGACGAGGCCGAGTGGGACCGACTGCAAGCCGACGTTAAGGGTCGTGATCCTATCTTGGATCCGAAGTCGAAAGAAAGTCATATTGTCCATGCACCTTATTTCCCGGAGGTACGAACCGATTTGAATGTTGTCGTCTTGTCACACAGAGGCCAGTTCAACTTTTTTTACTTCTTTTGTTATTGCTATTTCTGCAGGAAAAGCAAGAGTGGTGGTGGATATATGTCACGGATCGCAGGAAAACAGAGCTCATAACACCGCCTCAACAGATATTCAACCTAAAAGAGGAAGAAAAGGTAGAGTGTGACCTGTCACGCAATCTTTACTCCCTCTGTACGAAAGAGGAAGATTGCGCGACTTGCCAAACAACATTTGCAAATTGACGAAGCCTAAACTATCAGCGACTCCTTGTCCTTTAAACCCTTGGTTTTGTTTGAGGGACTTGACCATGGACATTTCAGGCTACATAGGTCAAGTAACTTAACAGTACAGGTTAAATAAAAAATCAAATAAATAAATCAAAATCAAGGGGGATTGCAGCACCCATGCACGCGCTTAGTGCGTGTAAAATGCGTGTACTACACTTGTAAAGTGCGCGTATGGTGCGTGTAATTACACGCGTGTAAAATTTACTTTTCTTGTAGTTACACGCATTTGCGTGTAATTTCACGCGTATTCGTGTATTTAAATTGAAGGAAGAAACCTTTGTTATTCATACACGCATTTGCGTGTATTTTGCAAAACAAAACCCCACTACTGACTTGTATTCGAAACACACGACTTTCAATGTTCATAGTGAAAGAAAGTACAGTGAAAAGAATCCTATAGGCACTGCACAAATTAGCGGACTAGCTCAAGTATCAATCCCCAATGAACAACAGCTTTCAAACAGGACAGCTCCTTTTCTTGTACATGAAGTAGGCAATTTGCACTTGGTATAGTTCCCAGTCTCAGTCTCCTACGCAGAAGAAGCATAAGAAGGTTAAACAGGTTGCCGTTTTCTCTCTTTCTAGGTGGACCTGAGATTTCAAGCTCCTTACAAAGCCAAAACGTATCATTACACTGTCACGTTACGATCAGACTCCTACTTAGACTTCGACGTTCATCAGAATTTCAACGTGAGTAACTCTTTTTTTGTCTCTTCTGCTTGTTACACCGCTTTCAGTGTTACGTGCGTAGGCGACATCTTTCGCCATTCCGTCTTTCGACATGCTTTGTAACCTGGTCTACGTTAAAAATGTAAACACAACGGACTTCTTCACGGTCGAAATGAAAGATGTATTTATTTGACATCAAACTAAGGTTAGGAGTAATATATAGATTTAGGCCAGCCTAAAAGCGTAGCTCCTGGGCCGGGTTGTTCAGAGCCCGATCAAACTAGCCGAGGATAAAGTAGAATTTTGATTTGAGTTTTGTAACTTTGCGGTGAGATTTTCTGTATATTGTTTTTGTGTTTTGAATTTTAATGAAAGCAAAATACGCAAAACAAAAGCAGTGAAAAAACTTTGTACAAAAGAAAAGGTTATAATTCGGTTAAATTTTAATCCTGGGTTAGCGTTAACCGGCTTCCTACCAACCCTACGCTGTTTACAGCAAGTTAATCCTGACATGAGCCCGCGATCTGATCGAAAAAAGCAGCACTTGGGCAGCGGTCAACTTTAAAAAAACACGTGACCTCGATGAGCCCTGAACTTGAGCCCGCGATATGGTCACGTGATACTGGTCAGCGGATTCCTTGTTTTGACAGGTGTCAATTGACTGCAACATGGATGTCCAAAGGACGCTTTAAACCAAGGGTTTACGTGTCGTTTTGGTTTACGTGTCAATTGTGGCCGCCATGTTGCGCGACTCCACCACCGTCGTCGTCGTCGTCGTGCGTACGCGCCCACGAGCAATACCGCTAGCCATGATACACATGAGAAAATCAGTTCATGGGTTCCCTTCAGTTTCCTAATATGGGTATGGGGCTCCGCTTGGCGGCCTTCGGCCGCCGGAGCTCCGCTATCAAGAAATCATTCCGGGAAAAATAAATCCACTGTTTGGAATGTTAACACCTTGCGAATATTAAAAGCGGCAGCGGCCCAATTCTACCTGAAGTCACTATTGAGAGTCGATCGACTACACTAAAATCGCTTGAATTATCCCGTAAATCGGGAAACATGCAAAAATACACAATCTTCTTCTGCCATTTGAGGTCAGTGACTATCATGTATTTGTCATTTCTTCCGCTAATAACTGGTAAAACTGACAGTTTCACAGTTAAACGGTCTTTCAGCCGTTTACATAGCATGTCGAAAGATGGTCGAAAGATATCGCCTATGCACGTAAGCGCTGAAAGCGAGTGCCACTGAGCTGGGGCATACATCCATCCAGTTCCATCTGGGGATAGTTGTAAGCACTACCAACAGAGTAGGTACACCACTCAGCAGGGTGCCAACTCAGTCGAGGATCCAAATGGGCCTTTTTGCATGAACTGCTTACATGATGGTGAATCTACCATGCTGGGTGGAAAAAGAATGCAGAAGCCTTCAAAACAAAGCAACTTCAATCACTCAAGTTTGACGTGTTTCTGTCAGTTTGGATGTCTCAGTGGTAAAGTTCGCAATCCGACATCGAAGCCTTTACACCCATTTCATAAATGGCTGCCAATTTGAAATTCTTTTGTACGCGTTTAAATTAGCCTCACTACCTTCGTTTGAGAATAAAAATTATTTTGACTGATTATCAACTTAAAAAAAGGTCAGTAAGGCTGATTTTAATACTTGCAAACGAAAGAAGTTATAACTGGCAGCCATTTATGAAAAGGGTCTTATTGCTTTGCTTTCTTCGAATTGGAAATTTACGTAGAATTAACAGTATCCTTCACTATCTGTGCAAAGACGGTGTTTTTCTTGGTTTAAATCAGTTTCGTTTGGGAGTTTTTGAGTTTTAATTTAAAGGAAATTTTCAATCGGACTATAACTTACAGTAAGCAAAATGTGTTAAGTGGGTGGCTTTGTCTGTTGAGTTTCGCATTTACTTCCTCTGCCTAACTCTTAGAAATAAACAGCTGGGCATTCAATCTCATATTTCTAACAAGGTGTTTTAGGCAGTTCGTTACGTGACGCATTGTTCCAGATAAGGGAGGGTTCTCGGCTCGAAAACCACAAAATCAAGAGAAAACCACTGAAGATTTCTTATCTCTATTGAATTTCGTTATCTGCACCTCGCCGTGAAACTTTTCTGGAACCCTGTTGACATACACTTAAGTCACTCCGCTGACGTTTTCAGATCAACGTAGAAGAAGCAAAAGAGGTCGAGACGAAACAATGGGACTTTGATTCGGACGAAGAGGACAAAGATGACATAGAAGAGAGTGGAGAGAGTGAAGAGGAAGAATATAGCGACTAAAGATAAATAACTAAATCAATTTGCTGCTTCCCTCTGGAGCTTGTAGGCTCCGCTGCGGGGGGGGGGGGGGGGGGGAGAGAGGGACTGCTTCCTGGACGTTTGAGTAGGGATGTGAAGCGGGTGTGTATTGTACAGTTCACAACAAACTGACCTTTTTACCGAGCTAGGTTTTTTTAGCGCTTTCTTCAGATCTGTTCCGTTATTTTGACGATTAGTACCCCTAATCTCTAAATTATTGTCTTTGGTTCTGTACTTCTCTGTAATGTTAGACAATATTTAGGGTAAACGCCAGAATGTTTGCTGTATTGAAATGTTCACATGCAGAGGGTCACAAGCACGACACACGGCTTACTAAAACGCTGTTGTTATTTCAGTCATAATCGACCAAGCAAAGCTAGAAGAATAAACTACGGAAATGCAGTAGGGCACAGTTCATGGCCAGAAATTTGCCCTACATTATAATTTACATATCAGATTGTCATATATTCTCCTTATGGTGGCACCCCCTCCCCACCCTATCTCATCTGCAGAAGTACCCAACCCAATGCTCTGGAGGTTTTGACCCTTTCTTACTCAAGTGTCCCCAGACAACGGGCGGTAAAGTAGTATTTATTGTGAAGAGAGTATCGATTCTGAAAGAGAGTGAATATTTTATTATATTTTATTCCATTGATAAATCTCTTTAAATATGTGTAGTTTGTATTACACGTCAGAAGCGCGTACGCAGTTCCACTGAGTTATCAAAATCTAAGTCATAATAACAAGGAAAATGTCATTGGCTATTGAAGACTCCAAAATGGCCAATTTACACTGCCATCTTGCTACTGTAGGCAAACAGCAAATATAGAATACCATGTTTAAACGGAAATTGTGTGCAATTTTTAAAAAATTACAAATAGCTAGCAAAACATATTGGGGTAACGTACATGTCCTCGACCCTTTTCCAGCCGGACACCACATGTTCGTTTGATAAAGAAATAGATCACGTGCTACATGCAAAATCTTTGTCTAGGGACTGGTATGGTTTCCACGTGACCGCTGACAATCGCTGCAGTTTCTGGATGTCGGTCATTTAACTTGAAGTAAGCAAACAATATTTCCGTCAAAGTTCTTATTTTTCCCCTTGTTTTGAAAATGTGCAGCAAATAGTGCACAACCTGACGTGTATATCGCGATCATGTAGAAACCATGACTAAAAACGGGGTTAAGGAATCTAGTTGTGACCTGGGAGGGTAGTTGTTGTTGTGTTATTGTCTTGTTAGACTGTTTATCGCCTCTCTATTTTTCAACGCACGCGAACCACGAGGGGGTAGGGGGCGCGGGGGCTAGCGATTCTATTATTTTCATTTTCCTCCCCCTGTCTGGTCAAGTCTCCCGTTTTGCGCTGGCGTCCAGTTCTCTCGCGATTCTATCCGCGCGTTTAATTATCGAATAAAAATACGAGAAATAGAGGGCTGTAAACGGTCTATTGTTTTGGTTGTCTCCCTGACAGCCATTTTTGGGATGAAAAACTTCTCGACCTGTGTCGCGAACTCAACGAATAGCGGAGACTTTCGTAAAATTAAAAACTAAGTTTAACACCTAGGTATATGCCTGTATTAAAATCATTAAATTAAATCGTTCGTTAGCCAGTTTTCTGGTGTGTGCTGCTGTATATTATTTAAATCATAGCATACAAAATACAGCCAATCAGAATACAGGAAAGCCGTTGCATACTCGACGGTATTACACTCGACCTTCCCATCGTGCGCTGTTAAGTAATGATTGTGTTGGCTTCTGTGTTTTCTATTGCATGGTATAAAATAGTTATGCAACACTATCTCGTGGTATTATTCCATGAGCGCGCGTTGGATATGAGATGGTAATAGCCAATGAGGCCCGTAGGGCCGAGTTGGCTATAACCAATCTCATATTCAGCAAGCGCGAATGGAATAATTGTTTTATTAAATTCTCAACCTTCGGTTTTGCTAAATTTTATTAGAGTGTAAGAAACGAGCGGAAAATTATGTGACTTCCGGGCGCCAAAACGAAATGCTGAACATTTTATGCTGAGCGACATTGGCCGCATTCATTTCCATATAAGGTCAAACGCAGGTATAATGGCTGATAACCGAGATCTAGTGAACCAATCAGAAAGCTAGAATTGCATTATCCGAGGTTAAGAATTTAATAACATGAAATATCCTACTTGTCACTTGCATTTTCGAGAAAGTACAGATAACTCGTGGTTATTGCATGATAAACCACTCGAAAGTGTTTCATAACTAGTGTGTACAGAAACCCGCCCCCAGAGTTTACCTTAGACTATACTTCATAACCAAAGACAGCCAAACAACTGCGGCTTTTATTTCGTTGATTGCTTCATTTTTGTACAATTTCGACAATGATACAGCTGTGTCCTATAATCCTATGGTGTCGGAACTTATCTCCTAGCGGTAAAGATAGCGGAAGAGTTGTAACTTATTAGGCCCAGAACCGCACTTATGCGTTTTCGTATGGAGCGTATGCTTTTTGATGCGTTTTCGTCTATCGTAGTTCACACTAAAACTGACACCCGAAACCGCGGATGACAACAGAACCTTCCGAAAACGGTTTAAAAAGTGTATCAGTTCAGTTGAAAACGCTCCTCTTCTAGTGTGGACAGGTGAAAACGGAGGCTTTCGAGAACGGTGACGAAAAAAGCGTCACATACTGTCTCTTCCGCATGAGCGTTTTAATTCGGTCGTTTCTATGTGAACGATTCGCGAAAACGCAGCAAAAAGTATACGTTTTCGAATGAAAACGCATTAGTGTGGACAGGTGAAAACAAAACGAAAACGCTAGTGTTGGCCAAAATGTTTGCTTCGTCAGGTTTTCTTCGAGATGAAAACGGAGACTTTTGAAAACGCATTAGTGTGGCCAGGAATTTGCTGTGCTCCTACAAAAGCCTAAAGAAAACGAGCCTTGATTAGTAGTGTCCTACGATAAATTCAATAGGAAACATGGAAAACCTATTTCGAGAGTTTTCTCTTGTAGAATTAAAAATATTTTCTACATGTATCGATTAAACAGTCGTGAAAGTTTGAAAACTAGAATTCAAAACAGCTTTGGAATCTCTTCAGCGGGTCAGCGTTACCACAGAATTTCTCGTTCTCTTAAACTTCCACTCGTGTTTCTATAACTGATAGCAAAGAAATTTCGTTATTCTTCAAAGTTGGTATTTTGTTTTCTTTTTTTAAGAAGTTTTATTTTGCGCATAAGGTGGCTCCATATAGTTTTACTACCGCGTTCGAGCTCAATGTTTTCGCGTTTCCTTCGGTGAAATTCCGTAACATTTGGCAAACTGCTAAAAAATATTTTACTTTAGCAGGAGCTCTATTTTCAGGGAAATCAATCACACCAGCTCTCCCTAAGGGGTAAAAAAAAAAAGAGATGACAAAACACTTTCATCATTGCTTATTACGCCTAATACGTTTGACAGGACTGGGGGATAAAAACGAAAACAAAAACGGCATTCAAACATAAAACTAGCTAGGGTAACGCGGTAGATGATTGCTCTTTGGAGCCACCTTAAGCTATATTATAAATTGCATATAGAATTCAGCGGCAGAAAGTAGCAAAAATAATCCGAATACAATATTTTTATCGAAATCTAAGCTCAATTCCTTGATTGAAATCTAGTTCATGAAGCAAGTTTTGTCATTGAACAGTGGAACGTATTCCCTCCTTCAGCGTGATGGTGAAGTAATTTAACAGTAGTTCCCAGGCCGCAGCTACTTCAGGAACCCAGTGGTTCGGAATAGTCTCTTGGAATGTTGATATCAAAGCCCTGGAAAGAACGTGTAACTGTTGAAAAAAGAAAAGAAAAGAAAATATTTTACGTCGTTGCTGGCGAGTGAAGTGTAATACAAGAGTTTCACTGTGTCAGTTAGAGCGGTTTTCACTTCAGTGTTTAATTCATGCTTCCTTTTGCTTTACACTAGTAAACACAGTGATTGATTAAAAAATATCGCGACTTTCTTTCAAAATCAGTCGTGGCTCTCTCGTATACATTTTCCCGCGCTTCTCGCTGACTGCAATTTGCTTCGAAATTTGATTGGTTCAGTAGGCTGTCTGTTAACTGTTTGTGGGTAAACTTTGATAGGTACGAGTTCATTCCCAGGCAGAGTGTTAACTCCGCCAGCATTTGACCCTCGGCCAATTTGGTAAGACCCATTCTCAAATCAAATCATCGGTTTGTTTCAGGACACGCGTCATAGATGAAATCCCTAGCCCCCTCCCACCCGCCCTGTCACTACACACTCTACTCAACCGTTACCGACCACCCCCTACCAAAGGACGTTACAATTGAATTGGACCATAGAAACGCATTCATATAGCACTTACGTTTCCAACAGAAGGCTTAGCTGACCGATACACGTGCCTCCTTCCAAGTTCTGTCAAGTAAGCCCTCAAGGAGTCTGGGTCGTCCATGGCGTTTACGCAGTTCTCCACCGCTCGCATGACTCGTTCAGTGTGTCCGTGAAGCTCTCTTGTCCGCGCTAGTTCCTCTAATTTCACTTCTCTGAACTCTGCGAACATGTTTTGTAAACCCGGGTCCTTCTCAAAAAGCCTAAGAAGGAAACATTTCATCAGATGCCACAAAGTTTATTTAAGGAAGGTTAATACAAAAAATATCGTCTTCGTCATTTGAATTTACAATTGTCAAGAATGCTTGGTTGACGCATGAAATATGCTTACGCAGATTGTGAATTTAAGGCAGCGTCCACGAGAAATTTGACAACGCAGCTTTATTTCTACGGTTAGGCCTACCGTGCACAATAAAACCGTCACGAAAACGAAGAAATTTGAAAAGCCGGCTTTGCGGAAGACATTTTGAAAACGGAGCTTTTTGAAAACGATGGCGTCACGATAATCTCACTTGTGACTTCCTGTTCGAGTTTTCCTCAAACACAAACCCAAAATAACCGGTGATTGTTGCGTTTTTAAATACCCCGGCGTAATGCGAAGGGACAGAAATATTTAGTGGCGTAGTGAAATCAATCATAGGATAATTTGGTTTTATCAACTGGGTTGATAATGTGAATTGTCCACCGTAAAGAGATTCGGAAGCTGACGTTTCGAGCGTTATGCAATGAATGCAACTGAAATCAAAGGCAAGAAAGTTTGCGAGTTTTGCCAGTATATTTGACAAAAACTGCGCACAAGATGTGCGTTAAAAGGAAACTACTAATGACCAAACCGGTCGTTCGCTACAAACTGATAGTTTAGTTTATGCTTGTAAGAATGGACGAAATCATGAAAATCATTCAAACAAGATCATTATCTGATACATAAATTGTTAGCATTCACATAATCGACGCAAGACTCCCACCTTTGGAACCTTGAAACAAAGAAGGGGCAGGTAATATTTTGAAGAAAATACAAGCAAATTAGACATACTCACAAGACAAAAAAAGATCAAAATCTGTGCGCTTTCTAAGACCGGATGCGACTAAAATAAGTGTGTTTTTAACTGTCACTCTGTGTACGTAATCTTGACTTCGCAAAAATATTGGATCTCTTCCCATTGAAATCTCATCAGTAAGACTGTTATAGAACTATCATGATATTAAACGGTGAAGAAAAAACGTTCAGAAACTTCAAAATCCAAGAGTCACAAGCGAAGTAATTTAAAATAATGAGTTCAAGGGATTTTTAGCACCTACCTAAGAAGCTTTTGTCAAATGTGACACTAATTTCATTCAGAATTGCATTTCTATTAATTTTCAAATCCAAAAGCCCAAATATTCTGTTTTCACCGAAATAATCTCATTTCACCTGTCAACTGTTTTTCACTTGCCGCCGAATGAGAGAAAACCTGTCAGGAATTGGACAAACGTGCAGAATTGCACGGCCTACAGATTTGTTAGCGCTGGATGGCACCATGCTTATCTTGTCCCCCGCGGTTTTATTAGCACTAAAAAGGAAATCGATTTAGACTTTACCCTGAGCAGCATACAGAAAAAGAAAAACGTGTTTACTTTTGCCCCAGGCAAGGATGACGATAATGTCGTACGTACACGCTAGTTCATTATGGGTCATGCAAGACCCAGACATCGACCAGAAAAGCTACCACTAAAGTATGCTCATTTAAATGTCTCGACTTGTTCAAAATAATTCCACGCTTAAGTATTTATTCACCGATACTTGAATTGTGTAAATGAGCAAATAAGCGACCCGGAGAGGAACAAAACGAAAGATCAATTTTGCTTTTAAGATCTTCTGATCTCGGGTAATGATTCAATGTGAATTAAGCAATAGTTTATCGTCGGCAATTCAAATATACCATTGATTACGGTCAGGTGAAAAACTGTTGCCAAATACTAATTAGTAACTATCTTATTTATTTTATGACATGATCGAGGCATTGAAATTATCACTAATTCACAGATTTGTAGAAAAAAGCTTTTAAAAGTATACGTGATCAACGAAACCGTTTTTTACAATCATCATTCAATTGTGACTGCCGGCGTTTTTTTTTTTTATAAAATGATAGTTTTTCCCTTTCCTTTCAAAAGACGCATGCTGTATTTACTTCAGTCAGTACTGGCGGTTACCTCAAACTAGCAGCTTTTCAAATGTTTAAAAAAATACATGCAAAGTCATTAAAAAGTTTGATTAATCTAATCAATTTCAAAGCAAAAATGGTATCGAGAAAAACAGTATATACATCTATCAAATTTAAATATGTATTTTGAACGCCATAAAAGTGCAACTAAACTGTAGGTAATTCATTCATTTATTATTCTGTTTTGGTTGAAAATTTTCTGAAATGAACAAGGATTGTATCTCGATTTGGAGCACATTTTGTACCTTTAGAAAAAATGTTAACGTAATCTGGAGGCTTCGATGGAGAAATTGTATTGCTAACGGTCTCGAGCACAAAATGTACACACCGGATATATTACGACTTAACCGTGTTAGCTATAATTTGTGATGTTAATTCTATCATGTTGCTTGGCCTCTCATTCGTTCTGGTCTAAGATTTTATGGAAGCCTTCGTATTTTTAGTGTTTAGGTCAGAAGAAGTTAAATTCTGCGGGGTTAAACTAAATTTAAAACAAACTTTGCCGCCAAAAGCTTCACGATTTACACAGTCCACAATCAAAATCAAACGATTGAAAATTGTCCCAAGGTGCTGTGTTATAAACTAAATTCAATCATCACACTCACATTAGGAAAACCTTCACTCCTATTTCTGTCCGTCCCTTTTGAAGCAATTTCCACGAATCGCGAATGAGTTCTTTCTGTTTTGTTGTGGGAAGGAATTTAGCTGCCACTGGAGCGTCACCCGGAGTCTTCTTGTTTGAAACCGACGAGGAAGCGCACCCCATCATGAACGACTTATTGAATCTGAGGAAAGTGCGGGGATCGAGCAGATAAGTTCCTCTCTTGCGAAATCGGCTTTAGCGCGCAATTCAAGGTGTTTCACAAGGTCAACATTAGTTTCTTTATTGGTCGATTCTCTTTCAGTGTGAAGTTAGCCGACAGCACAATCAGCCAATAAAATAACAGGAAGGAATTAGAAGAGGAGGCATTTTAAAATAAATCGTGTAACTAATGCTTTATTCCTGCTGGGTCCTCGGTGCTAGCCCCCGGCGGAACCGCCTTTCGGAGCGGGTTATAAGCTCAAAGGTGACCGATTGAATGAAGTTTCTTCATGTACCTACTGGAAGTGACTATGAATACACCACCCAGTATAGGCTCACTACAACTCCTCTAATGTCATCTAGACCTTCTAAACCTAACAGAGGGCTGCAGGGAGCGACCTTATGAAGTCTAAAAGCTAAATGTGCGAAGACAACTTGAAACTGAATCAAATCGAAATGCCGACTGAGAAAACAAGAGAAACGTCTTATTATAGTTTCATAAGCTAAATATGGTCAATTCAGTAATTTTGCAGATAATGGGCAAAGAAATGTTTGACTATAAATCTGACGCAAGTGCGGACTCGCATTAGTTATCCATTGCAAAAGAAAGCGTGCCCCTGATCTATCGATTGGATTTCATTTCCCAACCGTTTATTTCCAACGCGTTCTCCTCTTTGAATTGACGATTATCGTTAATTGTAAAGTCCCTTTGGATTTATGATTATCGTTAATTTAGAACACTCAAAGTTTGATAGGAATTCTGGGAAATGAACATATCTTGTTTAAAAGGAAACCCAAGTGTCTGGACGCGGGACTCGAACCTGGGTTTGTTCGCTTTGTAATCCTGTCTTCTAACCATTAGACCACCACGTCGCTAGCTGAACAAATCTCAATTTTTAAACAGTACGTATAATTCATGCGCTTATTCTACATCCTGCGGTAAGCATATATCATTACTCGCTAAAAAATAATTTTAGAAAGTGAATGGAAAGGTCGATCACCAAACCTTAACAAAAAAGCTAACCATTTGAAATCTGCGCTTAGGCCTAATCAGTGATATTCTATGCAAGATTCTATTAAATATTTAGTTAAATACCGTTACCGTCGTCTTGTGCTTCAGTGGTCTAGTGGTAAGTAGTCGTTCCTAGCGCCGGGTAGTTCCGGGTTCAAATCCGGTCCAAGTAATATGATTTTTTTTTCTTTTCTGAAATGTCCTGGGAAACAGTGTTCTAAATTAACGATAATCGTAAATCCAAAGGGACTTTACAATTAACGATAAATCGTCAACGCGTTGTTCTCATCGCCATGCCGGTTTAGGGAGATGCTAAACCCAAAAGACCTGGACACGAGTTTAGGCACAGCATTCAAAATGGCGGACGAACTGAAGGTCGGGTTTCTCGGAGGGGGAAATATGGCTAAGGCGATAGCCAGAGGCTTTATAACGTCAAAAATGGTCAAGGCAGAGAACATTATTGCAAGTGCTACCACGACAAAAACGCTAGCGGTCTGGAAGGTGAACTAATATGTTGTTTTAGATAATACATACATACATACATCACTTTTATTTACCCTCGGATTTTGTAGAGTAGCTTATGCAGCTAATATCTCCGAGCATTTAGATGTTAGTTCTGTCAATCGCACGTGTGCAACTTGTCCATAATTGTAAGCCAGTGAGCCTTTTGGATCGATTAAAATGTGGCCTGTCTTTGTTAAAAGGAATTCCTAATCAACAAAAAAAAACTGTTTATAAGGGTGCGTTCCTTTGGGGGTCATCTGGATCAGGATCAGTGATCCAAGATCTGTCTGGAATTTGGTGTATCAGAGGAACCAATTAATCCACTCTAGTCACAGATTCATCGGCTTCTTTGATGCACCATGATCCAGACAGATCTTGGATCACTGACCCAGATCCAGATCACCCCAGAGGAACACACCCTAACTAGCTATGGCGGATTGAAATTTTCATGCAGGGAGTAAGTAACACCTGTCCTTCTTGGCCTCCACATGTTTCCACAATTTTGACCTTGTCACCATGTCGATGGACATTGACAAGATATTTGTTGTTTCTCTTCAAATAAGGTGCTTTTTCTAGTTCAGCTCCGGTTGCCTTATGAGCGTGATGGGGGTGGTTAAGTGGTTGGTGGGCTGTGGGGTCTAGGTAAGGTCCCTTCACAATATTCTCACATGCACTGACACTGACAATGCAGGTTATACAAATTATGTTTATCACACGACAATGGGTGTCAAATGCAACGGAAGGCATAATCAAAATAATGGTTCATGTTCATTTCTTATTTTCGCAGAAAATTATTTTAGAAAATCACGGTTGACGCTACTAACAAAATCACAAGGAAAACAAACTAACCATTTCACATTTCATGGGGAAAAATCCTGGGGGGTATTCCTGAACAAGAGGGACAGGGGTGCTTGTCAGAAATTTTCAAAAGAACCCCTAAAAGGTACCAAGATCCTGTTTTGAGGGAGTGGCTTGAAATATTTTCTCCCCTAAAAGGTACTAATTCTTACAGTACACATTATCTCCTGTCGTTTTATTTTGGGTCAATACCCTAAAAGGTGCCACAGAAGCTCCCGCTGTGAACCTGTTTAGGTTTAACACCCTAAGAGCTACCAAAACCACTTTTCTAACCCCTAAAAAGTATGATGAGCACCCCCGTCTTTTTTATATGGGAATTTCCCCACCTCAGGGAAGAAATAGGGCCATTCAAGAATCACAAAAATACCTATTAAAACCCTCGGTAATGATACACACACACCCAATGTCAGAATAAAATGTCTTTCCAACTACTTGGCCAATGAACCTATCACAACCACCAGCAAAGAGACAGACAGGCAAGGTTATTTTCATGCTTCAGTAACTGGCCATTTTTGTGGTCTTTGAATCCCTTTCTCTAAATCTATATTAAAACACATTTGAACTTCTACTAGTTATCACCTGCCTTAAGCTTGATTATCAGCTAATTAAGCAATAGACCACAAGTTTCTATGGGTTATAGGCTGATAAACCATGCGGGATGTTGGTAGGACACAAGAAGAATTTGTAAATCACGAGCCGCAGGCGAGTGGTTTACGAATTCTTCGAGTGTTCTATCAACATCCCAAGTGGTTTATCAGCCTATAACCCATAAAAACTTGTGGTCTATTGCTTTTATATAATAATTCAGAAGAGGCACAATTTTCCCATGGGTTTACCGGCACAATAACCCATAGCTGATTGACCAATCAGAGCGCGCGCATTGATTTAATTATTATATAAAGTTCAATAAAGGAGCTTGCTCTCCTTCAGGAGGAATGGAGGCCACACTCCAGAGAGTAGCATGAATCCAGCATACACCTCCTTTTAATGGCCACCTCCCTTTGACAACCTAGTTTTTATTGTCCCAGCCACTCAATAATGCCTACATTTACTCTTCTCAAAACTATCCAACAACA
>OZ026598.1:33724204-33746704 GCA_964020085.1 Micromussa lordhowensis | reverse complement strand
AAGAAAATATATTGCCAAGTATAATAAAATAAAATAAAAACTCACTCGCGCGCCAAAGGGAAATGCCAGATAGCAGCGCCTGAACCCAAACACTAGAGCCTGCTTGCAGGCTATTTGAACCCGGGACCCTTCCGAACTGGAAGTCTTACATTCCCCGGTTTTGGATTGTAGTCAGGTTTTATAAGCTAGGCACGCTTTTCACAAAACTTTTCTTGTCTGATCTCTTTTCAGTTGAAAGACGAGGTTTGTTCGCCTGGTGGCACAACGATCGCGGGCGTACAAACCCTTGAAAGAGCTAGCTTTAGAAGTGCACTGATCGACGCTGTGGAAACATCAACTACCCGAGCCACAGAAATGGCTGCGCTACAAAAATCCCAAGGCAAATAATGGAGACTGAAGCGTATGAGATCACTATAAATAAGCTCGATTAACACTCCTCCCGGATACGAGCCTAGGTTATAAATTATAATAAAAATAAACATAAAAAATGCATTGGTTGCTAATCTTATAAAGTGACAGTTTCTGGCCGGACGGATATTTTGTCCCTGGCGCGTCTTACGATTTACTCGCGATCAGCCATCTGCGACAAAATGAGGCACTCATTCCTGCTCAGGGCGGAAAAACAAAGATTTTATCGGTCGGAATCGTTTTCGGAGTCGGTCAAGATACAGTCTTCCAAAAACGTTCGCGGGTTTTGTGTGATTGGTTGGCAAGAATCTGAATAACCCCCCGCTTCTCTCGCCATCTGCATACGCTTGTCAAAACATTCTTGACATCTTGCATGTTGTCAACCGCGTAATGGCTTTTGACAAGGTTCCGTGCTGTTATAAAGCAATCAAATGCGTGTTTTTGATTTGTTGACGTAACAACAGGGAGTGTTGAAAAGATTGTAAAAAAAGGTCGTACGCTAAGTTAAATAACATCAAAAAACTTCAAGTTCAGTCAATTGAGGAACAGCTTCGGTTTGCGACTGTAGAGGTAGATATAATTCGATACCACGTACAAAGAACATTTGCATTGCGTTACAATTAAGCCTTAAATGAGGTAATCTCTCGTTCATTTGCGCCTACTTATTATATCTCTATAGCTTAATCACGGCTAAAAAGGTGTATTTTTAACTGGCAAATTTTCGTTTTCGAAATGTGAATAATTCAGGACAACGTTTTTGTAAGTACACGTAAACATGTCAGTTTTGACCAATTGTCCCCAAAACCAAAATGGCTTTCAATGCAGTGATACCATAGATGACACTAATTGCGGTGCACATGTATTGCTAATATATTTTCACTTATTAATGGTCAGTGTAGATTTTCTTCGGGAGCGCGTGCAGTGCAAGAACAGTTATTAAATTCTATATACGCGTAGTTTTTCGATCCCTAAAAAGAGGCCGTTTTCAATTCAGTGGCGTAACATTTTACATAGCCGGTTTCGTTCATAAATACCACCTATTTTACCTTTCGGGGCTGGAAAGTCGAAATAACGTTAAATTGATGCTGAAATGAATTTTAATGATCGCTGGTAACAATGGCCAAACATATTGCATAATGTTCCTCCGTTAATTAGCGCTGGGGCCCACCGTTGGACAAATCAAAGCAGTCCATTCCCAGATAAGGGGTGAAAAGAAAAAGGAAACCTATTGCTTAAATCTTTTTAGCTGCTGGACTTTGCAATGAAATTGCACATTTAATATGACTACCGTTTTCCGGGTGTAGTTTTGGCCTAACATGTCGAACTTATCACTGTTCAGTTGTATAGTTAAAATACGCTAGCGTATCTTAGGTCAGTTCTGTTTTTTATTTGCATCGGGTCACGTTCGTCGAGCCTGTTCGTATTTAGAGTATTTCAGTATATGTGTAGGTATTATATGTATGTAATACTAGCTTTGCGTAGATTTATGAAAACGTTTCAACGCTGCGAATATTGGCTTCATTTAAATGATATAATTTGTTCTTAATTTTCGCACGAGAAGGTGGCACGGGTTGCAGCAATTGTTGAGTTTAGAAGAAGACACGGGCTACACACTGGGAAATGTTTGAAGCAACTTTCATCCCAATTTTATCGGACCTGCGTTGAAAGGCGAGTTGCAAACTCTTTGTTTAATGAATCGCCCCTAAGGTAGATAATAATAATGCTTTATTTATATAGCGCTATTTCCCTTTAGCCCAATAGCGCTTTACAATAATTACAATCCAAAATAGGAAAATTTACAAGTAGCAATAGGATGGATTTTTACAATTTTCAGATAAAAACTATATTAAAACCTATTTTAAGATATTAAAACTATATTTCCAGGTAAAAGACTATATTACATGCTAATCTAAGTTATAACATTTTTTAAAAAGGTATGTTTTCGTATAAGTCTTAAAACTTGGTAACGAGCTACTCTGTCTGATAATGTCGGGGAGAGAGTTCCACAAACTGGGTGCTGCAAAAGAGAAACACCTATGGCCTTAACTTGCTAGCTTGACGGGTGGTATTTTTAGTAAGTTTTTAGAGGAAGATCTCAGATTCCTAGTTGGTGCATAGGGCTCCAATAGTTCAGTAATGTAACTAGGAGCCAGGTCAGAAGTAGTATCTTATAGTTAATGCGCTGGTTTACCGGAAGCCAGTGCAGCTGCTTTAGGACAGGCGTAATGTGGTCATATTTCTTGGTACGAGTAATAATGCGAGCCGCAGCATTCTGGACATTTTGTAAGCGATCTATTGAGAAAGGTGGGTAGCCTATACAATAGTGAGTTGGCGCTATCAAGCTTAGAGGTAATGAATGCGTGAACCAGTGTCTGCTGGAGATAAACAGTATCTTATCTTACTAATGTTCCTGAGGTGAAAAAAACAGGCCTTGCAGGTATTGGTAACAAGCTTATCTAGTGACATGTGCTCATCGAAGATAACTCCAATGTTCCTTGCAGAAGGGGATGGCTTGATCCGTTCACCAGACACATCGATGTATTCTATTGATGGGGGTGGGCGGTATTGTGCGCTTAGGACCAGTTTTTCCTCTGTTCAGTTTAAGCTTATTGCTTACCATCCACGAGTCGATTTCGGAAACACACGCTTCTATCTTAGCTATGGAGCCGGCTTGTTCAGCGGGAGTGGGCTTAAGTGAGAGGTATAGCTGAGTGTCGTCGGCGTAGAGATGATAGTTGAGTCCATGCCGTCTTCAGAATTATGTCCCCGATGGGCGACGTGTATAGCAAGTACAGGATCGGCCCTGATCCCTGGGGAACACCATAGCGGAGTTCTTTCACTTTTGATTTGATTTAAAGTCTGCCTACGAGCCAAGTGACCTATCAGGCCGGAGCTTATCCTGACCTATCAGGCCGGAGCTTATCCTGATCCATCAGGCCGGAGCTTATCCCGGTTCCTGTGGCATGAAACGACTAGGAGTATATTTCTACCCCTCACTGAATGGGATGCTAGTCCATATCGCAGGGTTACTCCCGGCATTAAGTTTGCCGGTACCCATTTAGTCAGTACACGTGGGTGGAGAGAGGCACTGTGAAAGTGTCTTAACAACACAATGTGCCCGGCCAGGGCTAGAACCCAGTCCGCACGATCCGGAGACGAGTGCACTATAAACCACGAGGCCACCGTGCTTCTCCTCGAATCGTCCCTAAGAATCACCTGAGAAAATTCATCGCGGCGCTCAGTGTATTCCAGTGTTCGCAAACCATAGGAAAGTTTTGAAACATTGAAGGGCCTTTGAAAAAGAATGATGCGGGCTTCTCGTAATTCAGATAATAATGGACAGGTTAAACATAACGTTTACGTGCCGCATACTGGTACAATAATTGCCTCTGATTTTATGTTTGCTTCTTCTAATCCATAAATCACACAAATAACTGAAATAACAAAACGTCTCGTACTAGTCACTGCAATATTACTCCTCTAACAATAATTTGGACGCGACAACACTGGGAATGAGACCGTCAAATGGGCAAAAGTCTTCTTACAGTTACCGCCAACTTACCGGGAGCGGTTACCTGGAAAGAGAAGCCCTCTGCCCGGGTACCCTAGGTAGGTTTGGGCTCACACTAGTCGGGTTACCCACTTGGTTTAATATTTCTATGTCGATGTAAATATAGAAAAACGACTTCAGGATTTCAATCGTCTGTTATTTTCCGTTAATTATCAAAATTGGTTGCAGCTAAACATGGGTTTCGTTTTTCGCATAGGATTTTGTATGTATGTGCGATAGTATGAATCGTTTTTAGGACATTTTCTCATCATCCTGTAGTTGCAAAATAGAAACGCTTGAAAATTGGTATTTCGGGATTTTTCCTCCGGTGGAATAAATATTTCACACGATATTCGCATTGCGTGAAAACAACAGACAAGTGACCATTATAAAAGCACACACTAGTTAATGGCTCGATGAGATGATGGCACAACCGCGCAATTTTTAGCATGACCATCCAAATCGAGAAAGTTCGACACGAGATAAAAAGATTTCATCATTTCTTGAACGAAATCTTGTTCAGTAGGGCATTGTGATGGACAAGTGTATTGTTCCAATGATAACAATACAGTTGAGTAAGCTGTGTGTTTTCATGTTTTTGTAGTAAATTTCACATCATTAGATATTTTCGAGACTAAAAATGCGAGAATGTAGGGACTTAAAAATCTCTTTTTAGTGAGAGGTTATGATTTCTGAAAACAAAAATACTTAATATTGCTGTAGTTTTCCTGCCGGCAACGCTTGTAAGTAATTTGTATAGAGAAAACCGGAACATGCTCAACAATAATCGATAATTGATCACAAGTTAGCGCTTGTGGACAAGTGCCCAAGGAAGAACTATTGTTTTTTTCTCTCGACAGATTTAAAAGCAACTTGATTTCAATGCAAAACTATTGGCAGAAAAATACGTTTTTCGCGGCTTGACGTCGGCTCTTGAGTGCAAATTTATATCGTGTGCAAGTTATTGTGTTGCAAATTTCGGACAGACCCAACCATCCCGCGCGAGAAGGAATTAGAGTTGTTTTATAAAATTACACCGAACGAGAAGTAATATTTTACAAGTTGTCGATATGCAAGTTGTCGGCCTCGTGTAGCTGTTTAACGAGTTAAGTTTTCATTTTGTTTTAATTTTCCGTGGGAAAGACAAAACATATTGCTTGTTGCAGAGATATAACGGAAGAGCGGAAACTACTGTAACTGAAGAATAATTATTTGCTGAAAACTATTGAAAACAATGCCACTCGGAAAGATCTTGTTGCGTTGTCTTACTTCACGCGCAAGCGCGTGTGTTTGATTCGCTGAATGCGCCCACCTTCTGTTTGGCTATTCTCCGAGTGAATTTTAAATCTTCAATTTTTCCCAGCCGCCTCTTAACTTTCAGAGAACCCCCTTTGATCAAGATCAACATTTCAAGAAGTCCTTGAGGATTTCACTCTTGACTAAGTTAATAGCTAGTCCTACTGCAAATATCCAGCGGCGAATTGTAGGTTTCAAGTCTGACTGAGAGCGAAACCTCTACCAAGAAGGAGAAACTAATTATAATCTGTTCCAGAGCTGGGCAAACACATTAAAAAGGTAAGCATACAAATTGCAAAAATATTATCATTTCATCTTCCTGCCTACACAATGTTATTTTTTACTGGGTAAACATTTCGGTCCTTATATGTTTGACCGTACTGTAAAGAAACCGAAAATTACAGCATTGTCGGTGGAAAATAACTAAATCAACTCGGTAGTCAAATCGGCTTGTAAAGCCGGTTGAATTGCTGAACTCGGTTCGGTTATGTTAAGTTTTTTTTGTACCGCAAGCAGCCGATGAAGTGTCTTGTCATCTTAACGCAAACCGAAAAATCTTACCGTAACGCAAAATGCAGTGAGGGCTACTGCTTGCAAGAGATGTCTATTAATCAACGGGTTAGATTGCATCAAATGAACGCTCGTATGCCGATCAAGAAAAAAACAGCTCGTAGAAAAAGCGTCACATTTACTTTGTTCGCGAAAAAAATTCACGAAGGTTCCTTTCTGCGCGAACTCCGATTTTTTAATTAATGTATGACTGAACGAGTTCTCGGTTGCAACAATATTACTGGTTTCAAACCCAGCCGTAAAACACAAATTTATTTTTCGTCTCATGGGTTTACCAGCAGGAGACAGCATATTTCACCGACGATTTTTTACGTGTTTACATTTAATTACCTTAATTCATCTGTTCGAATACTGAAAGAAGTGATAGCGTAAATAAACCAACACTGATCGTCTAGTCACAGCGTTAAAACATTTTAATGTTAAATCGTTTTCTTAGTTCGCCGCCTAGTTGCATAAGCTCTTAAAAGGAAGCTATATTAACAATAGATCTTCTTTGCTCCCCGCTAAGGAAATGATTGAACAAGAAGAGCGACTGTGTGAGAAAAAAACACGTGCGCGTAATTTATTTTCACGGGCCGCGCAGTTGTCCGAGTTAGCTCGTTTTCTTGGGGTTTCTTTCTGTAGGTCCTCCGTTAAATCCTAGTATTTTGTGTAATTGAAATTGTACATGGATTAACAATTGTTTTTCAGGACAAGCTGGCCGCATCGTAATAAAATTATGAAAAATAAAATTAACCATTTTACCGGATATACCGGTAACTTCAATCTATGGTGAAGTGAAAATATAACTTTTCGAAAATCAACTGCATTTCAACAAAAGTTTATCTGGTTCCATCTGCCAGCACAGTTTGGTTAAAAATTAAATGCTAAGTACTTCAGTTAAAAAAAAAAGAACCATGTATTTGATTATGCTTTTCCACCAATCAGGAATTAATCTGGCCTATACTGTCTTTGTTAGCAGAAGCTAATGAGAAACTCTTGAGTATCGTAGTTGACGGAAATGGCGGTAACTCATGGTAACTTTTATACATTTACTTCAGCGAAGATCTTTCAAGATTTGTATGCGATTATACTGAACAATTTGCGCCAAAAGGCTATTTGCGGAAATGGTCAAACAAGCCGCGCGATTCAGTGTAGGTTGACCTCTACCTTTTACGTTGATACCAGTAGTTCTGTGTGTCGCAGCCAGGTAACTGGCTGCCACCATTTTTTTCCCGGGTAAGCTCAGTCATATACGCCGAGGTTTGAGGCAAGTCTAAATGTTTCACATTTCGCGTTAAAAATAACGCTTCTTTTATATTTGGTCGACAATATATTTGTAATTTTTAGATCCTTTGTTGGTACCAACTGGTTTTTTTTTTCTCCATACAAATGAAAGTTTACGACTGAAGTTGCCGCGGCTATTGCCGCTTCAGTTTTCTGGACGGAAATCTGCCAGGCAGATGTTTTTTTTTTTTTGTTTTTTTTTTAATTTACAATCGTCGGAATGGATTCAGAAAGAACATCAAGTCTTTTGCCTGCGTTTCCATTATCTGATATTTCTCTTAGAATTGGAAAAACACAAGCTCTAATTTTTCGGAGAGAAGTACTGATTTGTTTGGTGTCTATTTAGCCGTGATTATTCCACGTAACATGAAGTGAGGTCTTGTGATCCGTTAAGTGAATTTAAAACGGAATCCACCAGAAGTTCGAGTAACAAAGTGGACTAAAAAAGGAACCAAGATTGTTTACATTCTATTGCAAACTTCTGTGCGACTGTTGTAATCAATTCTAACGTAACAACAACAAATGTCGAAAACAAATTTTGCAGTTCAGATGAAACACTTGAAAGTACTGGTGAAATGAAAGTGATGATGAAATTTTACCTGTGTTTGCACAATTTTTCTGAACTTTGAAATTTATTTCCTCGACTTTCCTTGGTGTTATTTCGGGCAAATAGTTATACTTTAACTTTTAGAAAATGCAAAATGGACTGTAATCACTTAAAATTATTCTGGTATGAAGTTTTTGTCCACTTTAACTGAAATTGCCCGATTTTCTATTGGATTTCGTCTTAATATGTCTTATAAACTTCGTGATATATACAGATGACATTCGCAATGTTACAGTTATGGCCTGACTCTGTAGCAAACACAGTTAGTTTAATTCTACGAAATCTGGTTTCATATTCAATCTGAGACGTTGAAGCTCAGCCATATTGGTTATGTAGCACCAAAGCACAGTGAGTGAAATTGGAAAAGCAGTTTTAGAAGGAACACTCAATAGATTAACTTCGTTAATGTAATTTCGTAATATGTAACAAAGAGGACAGCTTGGTTTCTTCGTCCGTGAAGAGCTAGCGCAAGGCGCAAAAAAAAGTACACTCTTCGTAAACAGTTTGCATCAGGCTGTTAGTGCACTTTATGGGAAAATGCGGATCTTCGAATCTTAAGTCGACCGTATTCGACAAGCGTAAGTTATGTTGTACATTTTTTCGAAATATTTTTTCACTGTGAAATGGGGTTAAGCTCAAATCCCTTACAGAGTTACTCTTTGTGGAGTATATATCCTTGCGTAGCGTATTGAATTATTCGATCTTCCACTGTTTTCCAAAACTTTGTAAGATGATATTTATTAAATCCAAATTGTTTTTGGATTTATTTTTCTTAAGAAGTTGTTAGGGAAGTATTTTTACCATGATATGCAAATCTTTCCACAGTGCAGACTAACTGTAAGGTGATAAAATCCGGCGCTTACTTCGCAAAAATAACACCCCTGCGGTCAATGCAATAATCAAACAAGACTGAGCATAAAGAAGCAACTTGCTCCAATTTTAGCTCCATGGGGTACTCTTCCGGAGAGTTCCCTTGAAGAAACACCACTATCATTACCAATTAAACAAATTTAAAACAACACAAAGGACATACATTAAAAATTTAAAAAAACGTTTCACTGGCTGTATATAAAGTTAAAAACTTTCTACTTTTCGTTTGGTGGGGTGTCGGTCCCAGAAATTCCTGCCCTGTTTTACAGCCAAAACGTGTGATTTTCTACATCACGTATTTTAGACCTTGCCTTCGTCTGTTCACACCGCCAGACCTTTAATTTTTTTCTGACATCATTCAGAGCGGAAGCAGTATGTATGTAGTTCATACAGTGGAATCGCGATTTCTCGAACCCTCATTTTTTCGAACCTCCCGATAACTCGAACCAAAAGCCGTTCCCTCTCCTCAGTCAAACACTGTAATTTTACCCCCGATTTCTCGCACTCTCCGATTTCTCGAACCAATTTGCGTTTCCCCTGGAGGTTCGAGAAATCGGGATTCCACTGTATTTTCTACTTTAATCAAGAAGCTTGTTTGATCTATTGTTTCCTGCTAAGTCTCTTGTTATTCAGCTAAAGTCTGGGGCAATTCGTCCTTTTCTTTTAAATCCTCTAATCAAGTCTCGTTCGATAGTATATATCATATAAGCACACATTGACCAATGAAAAAGTTGTGTAATTAATTGGGCACATCCCAAGGGGTTAGTTAGATCGGGCATACAAATCAGCTTGCTTTTAATAGACCAATTTCGATATATTAAAATTCAGCCTAAAACAATAGACCTCAGTACGAGGCTCTGGGGAATAACTACAGAGTTTATGGGGTTTATTCCCCAGAGCCTTGTGCTGAGGTCTATTGGGTTAGGCTGAATTTTACTATATCGAAATTGGTCTATTAGCAATGCGTTTCCACCCTTTGTGAATGCTTCAAAACCTGTTATATCTTATACTGCAGTTTGACGACGCTTCAGAGGCGTTTGTAGCATCATTGGACCGAGAGCCGGTGAGTTTCACAGTTACTTTAGTCTCGCTGTGAGAATAAGAAAAACTTTTAAGACTGCTGTTGAGTCTCATTGCTGTTCTGCTCGGTTGCTCTGATCTCAAAAGCTGGTTTCCTGTTTTTTAAACGTAAGATAAATCGTGCTGATAAATGGAGACACGTTTGTTAAGTTTGATACTGGGAAGGAAACGGACAAGACCTGCAACGTAGGGCCCGATTTGTTTATTATAATGAAAGTCATGAAGGAACTAGGCAGTTTTTAAATTTGTTCCACATCGGCACAGTTTTAATCACCTTCCAATGAATTAAAGGTAGCTGATATTTTGAAATCAAGTTTCTCTGTGTCGATCTAGTAGCTTCCAGTGGAACTTCGCGTTCTTAGAACAGGAGGGATCTTTGGCCTGAAGTACGTAACTAAGGAAAATTTCATCCATAAGAATAATTTAATCAGCTTTTCAGGCTGGTCTAAAATAATTTAATTGACACTCGCTTTCGCCTTGTGATTACAAACTGCTTCGTCTGTTTGGCAAATTATTTCGAGCAAGCCTTCGTAAAAATTGTGATCCAGTCAGATTTCGTCGACGCGCGATGGGAGAACGGTTTAATATCACTAACGTCCAGAAAAAGTACTCTATTGCTTAATTATAATTGCGTCCTTCTCGTGAATAACCAAAGAATACCTGGTTTTTTACTTTTTCATTTCAGTCATGAAGAAACTCAATTCTTCATTTACATTGAACTTAACAACATCGCCGCCGAATTTTTCCCATTTGGGCAATAATGGACAGGACATAACAATGGGCAACATTATTCAGTCTGTGTTCTTCGCTGTGGTCATCCTTGTGGGAGTGACTGCTAACTCACTTGTCTGCCTCGTCATATACAAGAGAAGAAACCTTCACACGGTCCTCTACAGCTTCCTGGTCAGTCTCTCTGTATCTGATCTGCTTCATTCCGCTCTCAAGATGCCAACTACCTTGCTATCCACTCTCCAAGTCGTGTGGTACCCTCATCCCTTCTTCTGTTACATCACCACGCCTTTTGGTGTCCTATTTGGAGCCGCGACTGTCTTCAACCTTTGCGCAGTCGCGTTGAACCAGTTTTTCATCATTGTCAAACCACTTCACTACCCCATGGTCATGACCGCTAGACATGCCCGTTACGTTATCGCGGGCTTATGGGTGGGAAGCGTGGCGATTTCACTCCCGCCAATATTTTGGCGCTCAGCAGATACCATTTGCAAAAGCGGCGCCGTATCTAGTGATAAATATCTCGCTGAAGTCCTATATTTATCCGCCCTCTGGACCTTTGTCGTCGTCATTCCATCCATCGTCATGGGAACTAGCTATACCAAGATCTTTTTAGTGGCGCGTCGCCAAATTTTTAAGATGAGAGAGGACAATGAACTAAACGGTGAGCTACGAGCTTCGCGCACGCGCAAACGCGAATTTCGTGCGGCAGCGCTGCTCGCATTGGTTGGCGGAATTTTTATTTTTTGCTGGCTTCCTTTCTTTGTTGTTCAAACTTTACACAAGTTCTCCGCGGCTAACATCGCACCTTTTTATTTCCGCCTTTTTCTCTGCATTATGTACTCAAAATCCGCCATAAATCCGTTACTGTACACTGCATTGAACAAGGAACTGAGAAAGGCACTGTTACAGTTCTTTGGGCTTCAAAAGAACTCTTCGCGGCGAGTAAGCAGCGGTCGTACGAATAACAACTGCAGGAACAGCCACAGACAAAACGAAAGTTTACTGTAAATAGTAACTAACTGCGCTGCACTTTGTTAGAAAAGGCTATAACTGAAAAAAATGTAAACAAACCTAAGAAACGAGTTTGAGGCTCTTCGCCATGCGTGATGAAATAAAGAAAATTAACTGTATATGTTTCTTAATGTAAGCTAAATGCAAGCTATGAATGTGTTTGAAACGAATTTTTTTGAATGAAATAACCCTCGACTGTTCACAGCCTCTCTATTTTTCAAAGCACGGGAAAGATAAAGCGAGCGAAGCACGCGAGGGTTGGAGGGAAGGCGAGCTAAGCGAGCCAAACGAATAATAGAGAGACTGTAGACATCTTTGGAAAAAAAAGTGGTTTTATTAGGCTCCTCCACCTGTTATCGCCTTCCCGCTAACAGTCCCTGCCAACTTAAAAAAATTCAGTTAAGCTCCGTACTTCCCTTTGGCTTTAACCCCCCCCCCCCCCCTCCCCTGGAATTTCCAGTAATGCCTCTTTCTATGTTTAGCTACATGTATACTAAAAATAGGGATGAAAATTACTGAAAAAAGCAAATTATATCGAGGGATCACCGAGCATAGAGATTAAATTCCTGGTCAGCCTTTAAAGGTCCACAGCCTATAAATAGTGTCTGAATAGTGTCAAAGTTCAAATTATCAAAACTTGAATTGCTACACCAGTTAGTAGAAGGAAAAAGAAACTGGTTATCACAGGGCTCGAGAAAAGTTTCGTCTGGATATCCAGAACAACGACATTCTCCTGCTGGGCAAGTAACGTTTCATTCTCACTTGCCCAAATTTGGACAGGCTGGAATTCAAGTTTTTTTTCAAGCCCTTGTAACATATCCATATATTGGTTCCTAAAAGTTATTTCTTTTAAAATGAAGAAAGCTCAAACAACCATCTTCAAAGAGCTAGTTACAGCCATTGTGGACATACTAAGACAGTCAGGTGAGACGTGGCCTTAATGACTCAGTGCAAAAATGACCATCCACTGTCAATAAAGTCACCTGGTTACCTATGTTCAGCAATGTAAGGAGGCTATCAACAGTATGTTGAGATGTGTCATTGTTTCACTTCTTTGGACCGTGATGGATGTTCAAGTTTAAAACTTTTCTCCACTGCATTTCGCTGATCTGAAAATCCTTTACTTCCCTTATTGAACGAATTGGGTCCAGCTGAGGTGGGCGTGTCCCTGTTAAGGAAAAGGAAGTTACCATTAACGTAATTATTTTATTTAGTGCCCTCCTTCCAATAAGCGCCCTTATTCCAATAAGCTTGCCCGCATCAAAAGAGACATTCAAGAGAGTAAAAAATAATAGACTGATTAGACAGTAATATTGCATATTAGTAAAAACTGGATCATTAAATAATGCAATTCGAGAGTTTTCATAGGCTTAGCCATCATGGGCTACGAGCCATTATAGCATGCTCTACAAATATGGTAAGTGTAGGTGTGATGTTTTTGAGGCATTTTTATTTTTTTTAAAGTTTAGTTTGCTACACTTTTGGGGTGTTTTTAATAAAACAATTATTCCATTCGCCCTTGTTGGATATGAGATGATTATAGCCAACTCAGCGCTATGCGCCTCGTTGGCTATCTACCATCTCATATCCAACGCGCGTTTGTGGAATAATAATTAGTCTCTATAATAAAGCACTCTGTACGCATTGCAGACCTATGGTGCCAGAGACTATTGAAGGGGTGAGTGTCTTCGTTTTCGAGATATTACGTATGCAAACAACCCTCAGTTTTCCAAGCGGCATCTTTCGGAGATCTATTGTTAAACGAAAAACAAAAGAAACCTTTTGTTTCACTAAAGGATCAAGTAACACAATCATTTCTCACTGCTGCTTCGTTACTTATGACTATCAGAACCCCATTGTGGCAGTTCTTAAATATTGCACACCATCCAAGTGAAAATTGTAAAATGTTCAAAAAGAAAGTAGTGTCCCACCCCTAATAAGCATGCCCTCTCCAACAGGCACTGGCCGCTTGAGCCACCAAAAGTAAATAAGTGCCCCAGCAGCTAAATCCAATCCAAGATTATGGTAACTGAGTTTTGCGGAACAATCATTTAATCACAATCATGGTTGGCAGTAGCTAGGGGTACCTTTTGGATCAATATCAGTATCTGGGCAACTACGCATCTACTCCTCCCCTAACCCACCAGTAACACTAACTTATTAACTTATTATAACATGTTGGGTTAGGGGAGGAGTAGGTGTGGCCCAGATGCTGATATTGATCCATACCTTTTTTGGTCAAAAACGTTTTTTGCAACATACTTTTTATGATTTGGCTCCATTTATCAATTTCGTTCTCCTCTGCTAAAACTGAAATTTACATGTAATATTGTAACTGTAGCATGGAGTGCTCAGATGAGTTGCTGTTCATAAAAACTTAAATGTGACTGACATTTTTACAAAATTCATGCCCTATTCAGGAAATGAAGCTGCCAAACGCTTTACTGTGGTATTCAATGACATGCACACTCAGAAGTGACGAACTCAATGAATGGTTGTGATTTACATAACATTTGCTGTCAATTGTCTTAAGGTAATTCCCTTGAAATTGTTCTACTATCAAACTTTTTTTGAAACTTGGCATAGTTAACATTCATGATATGACCATTAAAAAAACACAATAAAAAATGGGGTCACCATGCTTGTTTACGTGTAACAGGCTCTCAAAATGGGGTATTTTTACGGGTTGCGCATTAAAAATTCGAATCATCTTCATACAGAATAAATAAGTCTTGATTACTTGAAAGACACAAAATTCTATCTTCAAAGTAAAGCTTCCTTTATTCACATAAGTAGTATTGCTTCATTTAAGCCGTTTTTGATTGCCTGGTTGCGGGAGTATTGCACTTTTTCGGTCAGTTTCGTGGTTAGCTTGAAGTCCTTGCTTGGCCAAAATACATCCAGTATGGAACTATTTTGCCAAAAAATCATGTCCTACTATCAAACTTGTTTCCTTCTTCAAATATGTTCTTTATCAGACTGTTCTTAGCAAGTACCAAACAAAAAAATCGGGGTCACTGTGCTTGTTTAATAGAAAAGGAGCATTTATTTCGCTATCAAGCTTAGTTTGAGGGAAATCTCTTAGGTTTTGTATGCGCATGCGCTCATGTGCGTGCGCTAATGATGCGAAAATCGTGCACAGTAGGACTACGCAATGCAATACTAAGGAACTCCGAAGTACCTTGTAGCAGAAGCCTCATAAACGAAGATTATTAATTTTTACTTCAGTTGGTTTAAAAAGTCATTTGTGTGGGTAGCCTACGAACACAGTGAGACCCATTTCTGGCTGTCACTTTGCGTCCACTATTTAAGCAGAGACAAGCAACAGTCAGAAATATATCTGTATTTGCAGGCTAGTCTCTGGGTTGTGATTAATCAACTTCAGACTAGTCTATGGGCTAGTCTATGGCTAGACTATGGCTAGTCTATGGCTAGTCTATGGGCTAGTCTATAGGCTGTGTTTAATCAATTTCACTCATTCTGTTATCAAACTTTATTTTTCTGTCTTGGGTATGGTGGTTGTCATGGTAATTGTGATGACTAGCAGTATTGAACTTCAGAGTTTACATGTTACTGAAAGGTGAGTAAAGCCAATAACCGAACAGTTAGCTCAGTTGGTAGAGCACCGGACTGCCGTGCGGGAGGTCGCAGGTTCAAACCTCGACCGAAAGTGCTGTCTTTGTAATAACATCTGCAAATGGTTAGACTTTCAAGTCTTCTCGGATAAGGACGATAAACCATAGGCCCCATCTCACAGTACTGGTGTGGGATGTTAAAGAACCCACACACTGTTCAAAAAGAGTAGGGGACGTTGTCCCCAGTGTGATAGTTTATCACTTATTCTACTCTGGGGGCACCTGTGTATTCTACTATTCTCTCTAATAAGATTGTGAACTGCGTGGCTGCAATTTGCACCCAAATAAGCAGTCTGGCAAAGTCCTCCACAAAGTGTTGTAAAGCGCTTTGAACGTCAGGATAAAACACTATATAAATGCCATATATTATTATTAAATTTTATTATTATAATAAATGTCAATACCGCAAAAATACCTGCATGCTCTTTCAACCACAACAAGAGTATTCAGTACAGGGAGAGTAAACCATTCTTTGTTGATGATTGTACATAACATATACAAAATTAAAACCCAAAACTTGCAAACATGAAATAATGTGTCAGGTACCTTCCCAAATTCCTCATCCTCATTTTAGCTTCGGCTGGCATCTCTTCCTCTTCATCACTCTTAAAATGAAATGAACCCACAAACTCTTTTGAATGATATGCCAAATATCAGATTTTAGTAAATTCTCAGCTCCAACTATTGCATTTCTAGCTTTTTGATTGGCTAAAAAACTCTGACTATGAGCCAATAGTTGAAGTTTAAAAATTTTCCGCATGAAGTTTTCAACTTCAGCCCTCTATAACGGCCGAAATAAAAATCGGTGGCAAAACCCGGTTTGAGAATTTACTAAAACAATTAATCCATTCACCCTTGTTGGATATGAAGTGATAATAAGCAACTCGCGGTAAGCGCTCATTGGTTCTTTTATCACTTCATATCCAACTCAGGCTCATGGAATAATTGTTAATATTGTTACATACAAACTTACATAAGATTGAAGTAGCCAACCCTCCATATTAAAGGCCACCCCATTTCACACTAATTTAACATGTACCTCATCATTAAATGCAGATGCGACGGCACCTTTTCTTTGCACTAATACTGGTTCTGTCTTCTGCTTCTTTGGATCAGATCCCTGAAGATCAAAGAAAATGGGTGTCACAAAATTTAAGACCCTTGAAAACTAAGACCCGAGACCCAAGACCGCATCTTAGTTTTTGTACTACAAAATCTAAACCTTATCTTAGTTTTTGAACTGGAAAAATTACGACCCTATCATCATTTTTGTACTACAGTTTTTGAAATCTTAGGTTTTGAATTACGGAAACTAAGACCCCCAACATAAACTGTCAAATTTAGGGTATGCGACATTTTAATGCTGTGTAAAGGTCCTCGTGTGAGGACTTGGTTGTGTGTTGGTTTCTAAGGATAAGCTCAAATAAGCTCAAGTAAGACATTCAGCAAGTAATTTTGCTAAGAAATTGCTGTGAATGGTGGGTGGCTTTTGGTCTTCTTGTATAAACGAAAAACCCTACGAAAACTAAGATGTGGTCTTTGGTCTTAGGTCTAAGAATGAAAGATTACATTTATAGAAATAAATTATGTCTTCCCACCATCTTCAACATGTACAAACTAAACTTAATACAAAATGTTCATTTTAAATAGTCACGTCCTCCTACTTCTTGTGATTGGTCAAATAATACCAAAGTTTAAGCTTAGAAATTGTTTTAGGATTTTGCATTTCTTTTATCTTTATAAAGATAAGGTAAGGTAGGTCAAGTCTGCATACGAGCCAAGTGGCCCATGAGACCAGAGCTTTTCCCCAGTTTCAGTAGCATGAAGCGACTAGGAGTATCCCTACTCCCCCCTGGATGGGATGCTAGTTTTAATCACAGGGTACCCCCAGCATTAAATTCACCAGTTCCCATTTATACACCTGGGTGAGGAGATACATCGTAAGAGTTAAGTGTCTTGGCCAAGAACACTATTATGAAGTTAATCCTGTTCGGTTAATTATTATCAAGCTTAATTAAGCTTACATGCAAGCTTATATTTATAGCAAAACAAAAATATAATGCGTACCTTTGCATGAGTCGATGTTTATTTCTTATACATGTAGCTTTAACTGAGACTGAGTGAAGTATTCACTGTGGAGATAACTTACCAGTTTAATACTAACGCCAGGTGTCTTTTTCTGTTGTGATCCAGACAGAATCATCGAGATTTTGGGTTTTTCTAAGAGCTTGCGAGACAGAGAGATCTCAGGAAGCTTCCTTTTCTCCCCTGTGGACGCGGTCTTTTGGTTGGTGTTGCCTGTACATTAGACACAGATACTGCAAAAGTTCAGTATAACTGAATAAGCTATGCGTTTTCCAACACTCGGAAAACCAAAGTAGCGACTAAGACCTTCATTTTGATTCTCTTCTTCCAGTTGCTTTGTCTGACTACCCACTACCTTCTGTTCCGCCATCTTGCTTAGTAGCCCCGCAATTTCAGGCCAGGCTACACAGTGATAAACTTGTGTTTTCACATCGACGCAAAGACAAGGGATTTGATTTGAGTAATGCCGCCATTTTAAACGATTTCTGTGGTCTTCCGTTAGTTATTTAAAACCCGCAGATGGGCTAATTTGTGTTTCTCACGATGTACGCAAGTTTTCATTGTGATAGGAAATGAGTAGCTCCGTGGAAGATTGGCTTCGATCGCTCGGCTTTATCCACTACACCCAAGCTTTCCTCGACAATGGCTACGATGAACTTGAAATTTGCAAAGAAATTGGACAGGAGGACTTGGATGCGATCGGTGTTAAGAATTTCAAGGACAGGACAGATATCATCAATGCTGTTAATCGTTTAAAAAATAGTGGCACTGCTATATATTTTGTCCTTGAAGAAGGGGGTAACAGCAGCGAACCAGTACAAGCTCAACCTGAACGGGACACCTATCCCCCTGTTCAACTGAGAATGATGTTGTTCGACAAACTGGACGAAGACAAAATCGATCTAACTTGTGCTCCATATTCTAACCCGGTAAGTATTTAGAGCTCTTAATGTGGCCTAGTTTATTTTTGTATGACTCGTCACATCTTTGCGTAATCTATTTGAAGAATGCTTGAGTCATCGAAAGAAATAGTGCTGAAGCGAAAACGAAGCCCGCGATTTATGAAACACCCACGTAATTTAAGGTTCTCACTCATATTGGCCAAGGTTGAGCAATTTTTTCACGTACTGTGTTTTGTTATTACAGAGAAAGATGGTTAACATTTCCTTTGCTGATTAACAAGGTTTTTCTGCCTGATTTAAGCTTGTGTTTTGCGAAATTTTCGCGAACGTGATTTCAGTTTTATATGTGAGTTGCGTGTTAGATTCGAAGCTGCATCGTGGAGGGTTTGACCTTTTCCTAATTCAGGAAACCACAGTTTATATGTATCGACCAATGTTCGCCTAGAGAGTTTTCATTATTTAAATATTGCTTGTATTAATATTATTCATTTTTTTTAGTGTATTTCAAAATTCCAAGCGTCAAATTGTTGTTTTATTGCATATGGAAACAATTATGGCCAAAAGTTATACTCTCTGTATACCTGTAGCTGTCGACACAAACGAATAATAGTTACTGTGAACAACTCTGGGTCAATTTAATTACACAAACAATAATTTCCTATGGTGGTCTATCACACCCAGCCATGTCACTATGAATTAAAACCTTGTGGAATCCTTGTTGTGGAAACATTCACCTTGTATTGTTATTATGTTTATCATCTAAAGGCTTTAATTATAAGCATTACCAGACAGTCTGCTTCTTTCACAGAAATTGAATTTTCCTTACAAGTACCAAGAATGTTTGTTATTTTAAATTTCCACCCACAGATCTGGTATTGTCCTCATGTTTATGATATTGGTACTGGTATGGTTTCTGTATCAGTAACACACTGAAATATCAGTTCCCAAATATCAGTTCTGGGCTATAATTTTAGTCAGAAAGGTGCTTTAAATTATTTTATAAATTCTGCTACTTTATGATTTAAAAAACTGTTAACTCTAGCTGAGGATAATAATTATTGTAAGCGGTAATCTTTTACAAACAGATGAGAGTAACAATCAGATCATTTTCGCCCGCAATCCTAATCTCAACATTGGTTTCAAACGCATGCGCGGCAGTTATATAGCCTTGCAGTGATTCGAATTTAGCAAAAAAAGTCGTCCTTCCAAATATTTGTCCCTAGGGACACTAAGAACCAATGAAATGAAAGGACGTAATTTTAGCACAGGCGCTTTGACCACGCGAGACAAACACGAATCAGCAGTAATTTGAGCACAGGCGTTCTGACCGCTAGAAACCAACACCAAGCAGAAGACAATTCTCACCAAAGCATAGCTGTTTCACCTTCCATAGTCAATGATCTTTAATGTAGTTGAAGGGCTCAAATAATATGTAAATTTAGCCTTCTTGAAACTAAGAATGTCAAGAATCACGAGCAGTTCATGCAGAAGTGGCGGTCCAGGTCGCGGTCCATAAATTGAAATGCACACAACACAATTTTATCACGTGGACGACGTCTATTTCGTCGCAGAATCACGTGCAGCTCTTGCATAGCTGGCGCGCCGTCCAATCAAAATCGAGCGTGTGAACTTGTGATCGGAACGTTTCCTGTCCGTGTCTGTTGTTGTCATTTTGTCAAACCCAACACAAAATAGAACTAGTGTATAATCAAACTGGTGTTACTGTTTCACAACGTCAGTAAAACCACTCTTAGGTCCCTTTGTCTCGTTTATGGGAAAACAATCACCCACACTATGCAACCCTTTATTGCCCTGCAAATATAAATGCCCAAAATGGAAAAAGAACACAACGCCACTGTTTTACAATGAATTTGTTAACCTCAGTGAAACAAATCATGCATAGCCCTCGCCCGCACTTCCTAACCTGTGGTTATTACTAGTTTTATACATAACTAACATGTACATACAAGAGGCTTAAAAGAGGAATCATGTACATTTCCATATACAGTTGAACCTGTATATAATGGCCATCCTTGGGACTTTAGGAATTGGCGGCTTAATACAGGATCACTAAAAATATAGACCCTTGTGAGTATACGTTTGAAGGCAATTCATTTTCTGTCACATGGCTGAAGAACAAGTTAATTAAGGATTAATTTCTACCTAAAGAGTGAAGCATATTCAAAACAAACATTCTTTGCGTTTGTGATATGGTACTGAACTTCAGCACATTGCAGACATCTCGAAAGCGTTAGCAATACTAAACAGCCAATTATCAGCTTACAGTGGTTTTGTACATTTTATTTCTTCATAGTGATGATGGATCGTATTTTAAACACAATAAAATACTGCATAAAATGACATGTGGCTTAGTTTCCTTTCTAGGGTGGCCGCTTAACCCTGTGACTCCCAAGCACATACATATATATATATGTCCTGAGTAGTCATGCTCTTTGTACCACAATTGACGACATCAATTTAAATGTCGCCAGATATTCTGTTGTGGTGCAAAAATGGCCCATTATACCTATAATTGATCAAGGCCCCATTTCCAAGCTTTGCCCATAATGAACACCCAACGTTTTACGGCAGCCAGAAAAACTGTGAAAGGCAAAAGATAGCGAGAGTAAAAGAGCTGAGGAAAAGGAAAGGGGCAAGAAAAAATTTGCATCAGGCAATTGCACAAAAACCAAAAAAAAAACAAGTCCATAGTTTGGCTTATTTGCATGCCCCCGATTGAATTAGAGTACATTTTTGTACCTTATCTTGAGGAAATATCATTTTGGTAAAAAATAGCTTTGTCAACAAAATTTAGGCCTTTTTAGCGTACCGGTAATGGTATTTTTGTGAAAATTTGGCAGTGAAAGGGTTGCTACAGGTAAAAATAACAAAGAAAGACAAACAACTGCTACAGGGTGGCCATGTTGGCTTAATAGAGGTAACAAATACAGCATTTGTATGAGCGAAAAATTGGGACTTTGAAAAATTGGCTGCTCACAGGTGTAAGAGAGGGTGGCCGCTTGATACAGAACTGTTATATACAGGTTTGACTGTAATAAATTATAGAACTGTATTAAAATACTGTACAATATGTAAGGTAGTAATCCCTTGAGATCTGTCATGATATTATTTTATTTTGATTAATATTTAATTTATCCCAGGATGGCTCTGAAGGATCTCTAGATACCTTAGTGACAATATATGCTGATAAGTTTTATACCAACGAGGATCATGTGCTCACAGCCTTGAGAAGTTTACGACAGCGACAAGTTGAAAAGGAAGGAGCCTTTGAGGATTCTCCCTCACAGGTATAATACATATTTTGGGCTTTCACATTAAACTTTTTTTTTAGTTTTTACACATGGGAAGTGATAGGTTAAGTCTACATATAGGCCAAGTGGCCCACAGGCTGGAGCTTATCTCTGGTTTCGGTCGCATAAAGTGACTAATAATAATAATAGTGTTTCTCCTCCTCGTGGAGGCCTCATGGTTAGTGCACTCATCTCCGGATCGAGCAGTCCGGGTTTGAGACTTGGCCAGGGTCATTTTGTTGTGTTCTTGGGCAAGACACTTTCCTTTCACAGTGCCTCTCTCCACCCCGGCAAATTTAGTGCTGGTGGTAACTCTTTGATGGACTAGCATCCCATCCAGGGGGAGTACAAATACTCCTACCCACTTTCTGCTACGGAAACCGGGATAAGCTTTGACCCTTTACCCCCTGGGTGGGATGCTAGTATATTGCCGGGTTATCCCTCAGCATTAAATGTGCTGGCACCCATGTTGGGAAGAGAGGCACTGAGATTAAAGTGTCTTGCCCAAGAATACAACACAATGTCCCTTGCCAAGGCTCGAATGAAGACCAGTCGATCTGGAGGTGATCACACTAACCATGAGGCCACTGCACCTCCCTACACACAAGTAATAAATATGTAGTTATTTAACATATTGTCATATGCTGACTGAAATAATGCTATCTAAATGTTAGATTCCAGCTCCTCATGCCCAACAAAGAGCAAGGCACTCTTCAAAATACAAGTCTCGTAGCTCAGAGGAAAGAGATGATCAAGAAGGACATGAAGCTGTCTCCGAAGATGAATTTCAACATAAATCTGTTTCTTCGGAAGACCAGACTAGTCCAACTAGGATTGTAAGTACCTTGCCACTAATCTTTCATGAAGATTGTTTTTATGTCACAGTCAAACCCTGTCTTGTGGACACCTGCTCAATATAAATGATTTAAATCATTGTAAGTCTTAGTTAAGTTTAAATCTATGTGGAAAGTCCTTATAATTCAATTAATTCAGACACCTGGTGATGTACCAGTGTCTTACTGAATAAATAAATGGGTTTAACTGTGATACAAAATGGTCACATACATGTACATGTAGTTTTCGAGATGTACCAAAATTCATTAACTCACTTCTTATACAGTCTGCAAAGAAAGTCCATCTGATAGTTTTAGTTTTCCGGATTTGCAGACTTTTCTTC
>OZ026598.1:33651704-33719204 GCA_964020085.1 Micromussa lordhowensis | reverse complement strand
AACTAGGTCCCAGTCTCCGGGACAAATTTGAAGGCAAATTGCGCGTCTTTTGAAAGCCAAAAAAATGCTTTTTAGATTTTACCAGCACTTTTAAAGCTTGAAAACGTTTTCTATAGATATCCAACTACAGAAAAACAAGAGAAAAAAATTTCGTGTCATATGCACTTTAACAAAGGGCTATAATGAGATTTTGTTATATCAAGGTTATTTTCCATGTACTTTACTATTACTGGGGCGAAGAATGTTGTTTGTTGTACTGAGGTCTTTGTTAAATGGAGGTTCCACTGTATTACATTTTTGGTTTATTTTCCTTCCAGTCAATGTGGAACCAAAGCCAAGAGATAGAGAGTCATCCTCTTTAAAATCCAAACCCTTCAAATGGTTGTATGGCAGCAAGAAGAAGAACCACAATAACAAAATTAAGAAGCAACCACTAGAGAAGAAGCCGTCAAATCCAAGTAGTACATGTAAGCAAGATTATGACATGCTGGCGTCAGCTATTCAGATGAGTGAGGAGGATCGTATGGCACTGATGATCATGGTCAAACAAGGAGAACTTACCGTTGAGGAAGCTGTCGAACAGTTAAAGCGGTAAGCTGTTGTACATGTAGTTGAATCTCTTTCCTCTTTGGACAAGATTAGAATTAACCGCCATTGTAGCGAGAAGGTGATTGGAGAAAGGTTTCTGCAGTAACAGGATCAGCATATGGTCAGGAAAAAATACTGTATCCTGGAGAGCTGGCCTTTTTTTAAAAGGTGTCAATATTATATATTTGTTAACTCAGAGTTCCATGTAGCACTTGTATTCAATTTTAATTAATAGCATCCATCACATTTGGAGATACAGCTGAACATGTGCAGTTGTAGGTCAGGAATCAGACAACAACTGATATGAGGCATTTGTTTGTTCATATGATATCAACTTACATGTACCTGTGCAGTCATGTTATGCAAGATAACTTGTGCTCCCCAACACTGAACATACAGATTGACAAACATCTGAGTTTTTTACACCATCGTACAGTATATTTCAACTGTTCGACACATTTTCATTTCTTTTGTTACAAATGGTTTGACCACATTTAACTTTAGGATAAACTGACTGGTTATTCAACCACAGGCAAAATTTGATAAAAGACATATATTATGTTACAATTTACAGATATGAAGAAGACTGCAAAAAAGATGATTTTCTGAAACCCAAGGTTTGTGCTTTGATATTTGCACTTAACCAAGAAAATGAGTTAACTTTTAGTGGTCTATATCGTCATTTGTACTTGTTTATTACTTAAGAGTGTGTTCATGAGAAAACCAGGCAGGAACTGAACTGAAAACCAGGCACTGATCTCACTCATATTTGGCACAAATATTATGTTTGGTGAGGGAATGATTGTGGCAAAAATCATTTACTCACCACAATCATTTTACTTACCAATGAAACACAACATTTGTGCCAAGTTTGAGAGAAATCTGTGATTTAAGCTGTATCACCTCCTGCTTCAATGGTTCTGCCTGGTTTTCTCATGGACACACCCTTCAGGGATTATACCTTGTTTTCATTAACTAGAATTTGTTATTTGGTGTGTTGTGTGTTATTTGATAAATACATAAGTGGGATAAAAATATATATACACACATTTAAAAACTACAAAAAATTGTCGGTGTCAATTTTCACCACATATTTGGAATAAATTATGCCCTGAATTTAGTGGTATAATATAATAACATATTTTTTGTACTTTAATGAAGTATAATTTTGTCATATTTAGAAACATGATTTTAGTTTGTTTCTGTTCCTGTAGGGTGACTTTTCCAGTCATGATGACGACAAAACTGGAAATAAACCAAAATTAAAACGTGGCCTTTTTGGAAAGAGCTCCAAGAGGAAATCTAACAGTCGACCATCTTCTGAGTTTATTGCATGTGAAATGACAACTATGAGTGAAGAAGATAGAATTAACTTGATGAGAAATGTTAAGGCTGGAGATTTGAGTGTTGATCAAGCTCTCAAACGGTTTATCAGGTGTGAGATTAATTTTTTAACTGTTGAACTTATTTTTTTATTTCACCTCCATGTTGTTTGTTTTCTTCTAACTTGTTACATACTAGTTATTTTTTGCCAATTTATCCCCAGTCAATAATAGCTATTGACTATTATAGGGGATTTAGAAAATAACCCAAAGCAAATACGCAACTGATTGGTTTAAAACCGTGTTTCTATAACTCGATAGAAACACAGAGCTTGCACGAGCTGTTGACATAATGATGGCGTGAACAAAGAGAATTTACATTTTGATGATCGGAGTAAACAAGTTGTTTTTCTTTTTCTTTGTCACGGCATTTTCTAAAAGAAATAGAAAACATGTTTTCCCTGTTCCTATCGAGTTATAGAAACACTCGTGAAAGTTTGGGAGAACTCGAAAAAGCTGTGGAAACACTTGCCTGCGGCTCGTGTTCCCACAGCATTTCTCGTTCTCCCAAACTTTCACTTGTGTTTCTATAACTCGATAGAAACACGGCCTATGGGTCAAGTTTTGTGACCTTTTCCAAAAAAATGGAGTTTTGTTTATGTTGCAGGTCAAAATGAAATTCAGGTTAAAATGAAATTCCTTTGTCTCTGAATCCTAATTATTCATAGATCATGAATAATTAGAGTTAACCTAGTTTGAGAATCAAACAAGGTTAAAATCATTTTAACCTGAATTTCATTTTGACCTGCAACATATACACCATTTGGCAGTTATTGATGAACTGGCCGTTGTTGAGAGGTCATTTTGGCAGTTGGGCCATACTTTAGTGAGGCCTTCCAAGGGTGGTAGCCGTGTCGCCATGTCGCAATCTTTGCGTGTAGAGATGTCGCCTAACTAGCGAAAACAAATGTCGCTGTCGTTTTTCTGCATGAAATCATATGTCGCTGTCGCTACAAGATTGATTTTGTTAAAATTTATTCAATGGAAAAGCACACAAGTTGCTGATATTTACATACTTTAAAGAAAATAGGATTTCCAAAAAGGCAAAAAAGTCCAAAAGGGGCAATTTCTCTGTCTTTTCTAGTGCTTTTCGTGTCGCTGTCGAATTTTAGCGGCGCATTCTATTCGCTTGTTGCTGATTAGAAATTCCTGTGTCGCTGATTTTGAGGGTCGTGCCCCTTGTCGCTTTTACCCCTTGGAAGGCCTCTTTAGTGGCATTTGCCATCTTAGAGGTGTTCGTTATAGAGTGGTTAAAATAAGAGTGAATGTATGGACGTCTGCTGGGACAAAAAAGTGGTCATATATTGTGGAGAGGTGGCTGTTAGTGGAAGTTAATTGTAGAAGAAATGAAGCCCATAATTATTGTTGAAATAAAAAATTAAGCGATATCAAAATAGTTATTTATTAACCAATTCACTCCCAGTGGCACACAAGTTCAAAACTGAGTGTCAAGTGAACCGTTTTGGGTTGCAGCAGAGGGACTTGGTCAAAGATTAACATGAATATTTATCACCATCTTGTGTACACTTAAGAACATAATAACTACCTATATATTGCTTCTTTTCTTAGTTATGAAGAAAAGCACAAGAAATCTGATTCAGATGATGTGGTAAGACCTGGAAGATTAATTACTACTTAAATTTGCGAGTGGGCGGTAAAGAGCATTTTTGTGATTTGTGAATGTCCTTAACATCCCAAGCTTGACACAACAAAATGTTGTGTCTTCCAAAATCTTTAGACTCCTCGGATATGGCAGGGTCAAACCTCGCACGTGTAACTCTCACAGGTTATAAATCTCACGCTTTTGAATGGGAAAAAGCGGTTAGATGTAATAGTGGTATTTCACAGTATATATATGGAATGCCAAAGCTAGTTACAGATCAATCCAGGGATTTTAAAATGATACTGATACAATATATATATCATTGTAAAAATTGCATAAATCCTTTTTCGTTAATTCATTGTTTTTCTCATCTTTTTTGCAATCAGCCTGTTAGAGAATCACCCAAGTTGCCAAAGGGTACTGGATTTTCACGTATTAGTATCAAGAGAGTGTCTGGAGTAATTTCTTCATCCTTTAGACTCCCAAGTGTCTCTAATGATCAACCAAACTCTGTGTTTTACACTGGTATGTCAGGCAAGTGTTTCCTATGAAAACTTGGAGTTAAGTGCCCAAGCTTCTAATTGTCCATTTGGTTAAACTAATCAATTGTCTTTTTGCCATTTACATGAACAATAGAAGATGGTGCAAGTGCTGATGGCAGTGTAAGCTCAGGAGATGAGGTCCCGGGAACTAATGACTCATCCCCAGCCCCTTCTCCTAAGAGACTCCTGGCAAACATTCAAGACTTGAGCAAGGTAATCCAAGAATGATTTAGACGGCTTGGAATTTAATTGCTTTTCAGGCTCTCCCTTATCCTCTCACTGTCTAGAAGATACATTTTGTTTGAGAAATAGAAAACATGTGCCGTGTTTCTAACGAGTTATAGAAACAGGAGTGAAAGTTTGGGAGAACGAGAAATGCTGTGGGAACACGAGCCGCAGGCGAGTGTTTCTGCAGCTTTTTCGAGTTCTCCCAAACTTTCACGAGTGTTGCTATAATTCGATAGGAACACGGAGAACATGTTTTCTATATCTTTTAGAAAATACCGCGACGAAGAAAAAGAAAAACAACTTGTTTACTTCGATCATCAAAATGTAAATTCTCCTTGTACGCGTCATCATTACGTCAACAGATCGTGCTAGTTCTGTTTTTCTATCGAGTTTTAGTATAAATCTACTAGCGTTCTATCACGAAGGCCGTTCTCTGATTGGCTACGCTACTCACTATCTATTCTGTGATAGATAGTGAGTAGCGTAACAGTGTGCACTTGTTAACAAAATGACGGCCGTTTCTTGGCGTTTTCGAAGTGTTGAGAAGAGGATTTAGATTAAGTTTTGAACGACTAGTAGATTTATACTAAAACAATTAGATTATTCGCTCTCGATTTCTATCGCGCGATAGTTGACTCGGGCTGCGCCCTCGTCAACTATCACGCGATAGAAATCGAGAGCGAATAATCTAATTGTTAAATAGAAACACGGTTTTAAACCAATCAGCGTGCGTATTTGCTTTGGGTTATTTTCTAATATTAATTAACATATTTTTTATAAAAAGAAAAATGAGCGCGCGAGAATTTCTAGTTATTGTAAAAACCAAATTTGACATTTGAGCTGAAAATTGGTTGACATCCGCGAATCTAAGTGCGAGAACCAGACATTCTGTTTACACAAATTATGGTGTGATTGCTGAACAACAGTGTTCATTTCAGTCCCAGCACAGCTCTACCAGCAGTGTGGACAGCATGGAGAAAGTGGATGAGAAGCCGACATTAAGCAGTGTCCCTCCACACAGACAGCCCAACTTTATGTCTGAAATGAAAGTGGTGCTAGGAAAACAGGCTCAGACTGTTAGTAACAAGTGTAAAGAGGGAGAAGAAGGTACAATGTTTTCATGATAAACTGTGTAACTTACACTTCGCTTTCAGTTATGGAAAGAAACACTTTGCTTGTATTTACAACGCAGAAATAGTTTTAGCTACTATGAGACAGACACACAAGGCGGAGAAGAGAGTGTACATGTGTTTTTTTTTATCAGCGCTTCCCATTGTGCATTTGTCGTTCACGTTTAATGCGACGACATGGTAGAGGGCAAGTCCGTCGTTCACAATCTGTCTTGATTGTCCCCAATCCTATCCATCTCTGTTCCTTTTTGTTCAAAAGTGGTTTTCAATGGAATCTCCAAAGCAATCGCGTTTGCGTTGGTTTTGCATTTCGACATTTAGATTGGTTAAAAAAAAACTTGCGCCACTTTCTCAACCAGTTAGAAGTTAAACCAAACCCAATCGTGACTCGCTCGCGTACGTTTTCCCGCGCTTGGCGCCTGCTACCAAAGCCAATTGTGACTCGCTCGCGTGCGTTTTCCCGCGCTTGGCGCCTGCTACCAAAGCCAATCGTGACTCGCTCGCGTACGTTTTCCTGCGCTTACTACTTTGATAAGCTGTTATTGTGAGGTTTCGATCGATCTCATGGTAACTAATTTGCATCACCGGAAATAACTTAACTCATTGTAACGTGGCTCTTGTTGCATTTTCTCTCCAGATACATCGCAATCGAACCAAGGATTGATTAACAACACATCCAGCAAACATGGGAAACCTCGTCCACCTCCTCCAGACAGAAAGACTTCACTTCCTTTGATGGAGACACAGAAGGTCGTTCTTCCGCCTAATCCTTCAGGCTCCCTCAAGAGGGTCCCTACTGATGTTCCATCTAGACATGGGTCCACAGTGGTGGCCCCTCATAGACCGCCACCTCCTGTACCCAGTCGACCAAGTCCTAAGGATACTGGCGACCAGAGAAAGCCCCAGTCGTTATCACACGAAACTGAAGCGACAAACCCTGTTTCTTCAAAGTTTAAAGCTGACGAAATTCGAAACGCGGTAGCACAAACGTCGGAAAATAACTCAGTTGAACATGAATTGTACCTTGAGCCTGTTGAAGTGCATGCTGGAGTGACGAGAAGGCCAAGAAACAAACCGCCACCTTTACCTCCTCGCCCAACGAGTACGTCAAGCTTAAATGAAGAGCCTGACATTTCCGAGGCACGCAGTGTAGAGACTCAGACTAGTCCTCGGTCTCCCACGGCACAGCTGGACAAGAGCTCTGGAACAGCATCTTCTACTGAAGAGGTGTACAAAACACCTCTAAAACCTGAACCGATCGATAAGCCACAGCTTAAACCCAAACCCAAGCCCCGACCACGCCCTAAAAGGACTCTAACCCCGGATAAACTGGATGAGCCGTACACAGAGGTACCCCCGCCCCGCCCTGTTTTGCGGGGATGTGCAGGGGATACACGTACTCACGGTGAAACTAGCAAAAACGAGTCGGAAACAAACGTAAACAGAGAAGAAAGCAAACCCTCAAATGTGAAAAGGACTGAACCGAGTTCTTCACAGAATGGGAGGCAAGAAGACTCGAATCTCAAGCCGTCCCCAGTCCCTGCGCCTCGAATGAAGCGAGCCTCGCACTCGTTAGGCGAAATGATTGAGCGAAAACTTCATATAGAGAACATCGATTTGACTCAGGAACCTTACACGGATAGGGTAAGTTAGAGAAAGGTACATAAGGGCTTGATATCAAATAGTTCAAATTATTTTGTCTAGTTCAGATTAAATCGTATTAGTTGGATTCGAAGCTTGCCTTGCTAGTTTGTGGGTTTTTTTGGCAAACCTCTCTCTCCCCAGAGTGATTATGGATACCAGGAGATTTTAACGCAGCTTAACGAAATCTCTGAGATGGGGCAATGGCGAAGAAAGAGTGGTATTCGGGTTAATACCGTTTGCTTGTTTGTCGCTATCGTTGATGCGTAGAAGTAAGAATTGTTACGTTTTGTTCTCAAAGTCATTAACAAATCATCGAGTTTAAACAAAGGAAATTATGACCACGCCGGTGTTTGGATATCTGATCTTAATTTGCATAGTTTAACGATTTATTTCTCCGTTTTCTCCTTAGTTTTAGTTTTAATTGAGAAGATATATCAAACACTCAGGGCAGTGTTTGATCACATTTCCAAACACCTCGAAGTTCGTCAATAATACTCCGCTACGCGTCCTAGTACCAACTCTCTTCTCGGTGTTTGGAAATGTGGTCAAACACGGTCTTTCGTGTTTGGTATATTACTTGAAAACGTTTCTTGAAAAGTTTTGAAAAGCGCTGCAATAAACACTGCATCAAAATACCGAAAAAAAAATAATAAATGCTTTTTAAGGTGGCTCAAAACAGTTTCCAACACTTATATTTGGATAGGTCGTTATAACCACTGTTTATCATTTGATGCTACAATCATGGTATCAAAAAACTGCCCAATCATTGGTGAACACGTTGTTCAGCCACCTTAAATTTTCGAACATTTAAGGTGGCTCTGAACCCCATGTACAGAATTTTTTTAAACTTTGCCAAAAGTTGCGTCTTATCATGCTTATCAAAAGGTGATAATATAAAAAAATTTTCACCGTGCCGTTTTTGAATTATAAGCCCCTAAAGCTTTAATTAAGGGTGTTTTTCAGAGGTCATACTGTTGCTATGGTAACCTATTGTGTCAAGAAAATGATGACAACGTGTTCACCAATGATTGGGCAGTTTTTTGATACCATGATTGTAGCATCAAATGATAAACAGTGGTTATAACGACCTATCCAAATATAAGTGTTGGAAACTGTTTTGAGCCACCTTAAACGCTTTAATAGACGCTTTTTCGTATAAAATTTGGTAATGTAACATTTAATCGTATTGTTAAACGTGTTTGATGTGTTTAGGATGGTTGCTGGGGTGTGCCAGTCAATCTCGTCGATCGATACGCTGAAGAACTTCACCGACCACACGAAGAACTCGCTGGTATTTTGGAGAAAATAAGAGTCAGGAAACTACAGGAGGCCGACAAACAAGTTGTAAGTACACTGATGGCATTTTGTGTAGTTTGTGTCTTGTACATGTATTTGTACGCTTGACTGTGCACTGAAGGCACTGCTCTCGGCCGGTGAAATACATGCTCAAATTCATCAATAATTCTTTAAGTTTAAACAAAGAAAATCACCACCGTGATAGTGTTAATTTACCATAGATTTTTACGGTTTTATTTCTCCGTTTTCTCCTTAGACAGTATTTGATCATATTTCCAAACACCTCGAATTTCGTCAAAAATACTTCGCGGCGCGTCGAATTTTCAACTTTGTTCTCAGAGTTTGGAATTGTGGTCAAACACGACATTTCGTGTTTGATATAGTCTGTCCACAGACCCTCTATTTTTGTCTCGAGTTGGTCGAGATCGCATGCCTAACAAAATATTAACTCAGCGCGTGGAATATAGAAACGTGAGAGGGTGGGACTGAGGAAAGATCAAAACACCTTAGTCACGAAAAACCCGCGAATTTCTTAAGACTCACTGCGTCGTTCGAGTTTCATTGGCAACTTCCCAGGAAGTCTCTCTTTCATAATGTGCTTTTGTATTTAGGAAGCAAAAACCTCTTTTCAATAACTGTCTGAAAACCGGAACATAAGCTATTTTTTCTTTACAATATCAACACATTGTTAAAGACATTGAATGGGAACGAGAATAAAGGAAATCATATATTGTCTTGATATACCACCTGATTTTCAGAACGAATATACAAGGAATTATATGAGTATCTGTAAGGAGAATTCACATTTCTAGTTAGAAGTATAAAGGGTTGACTTGCGGCGTTTCTTATTTCTCTTGCAGGTTCAGTGTAACGTGTCAGAATTAGATTTTACAAGAGATACGCTAGGGAGCCTGGGAACTCTGGACGAGTGGCTGACGTCACTAGGGCTACCAATGTACGTGAAAAGCTTAACTGAGGTGGAATATGACAACATGGCGGACATGCCTTATATGGAAGAAAGGCACTTCCAATATGCCGGTATATCGGACCCCAGGCACATGAGGCGCCTTTTGGCGTCAGTTGAGGAGATGCCCGGGTGACAGGAAATAGGAGGACATCTAAGAATTCGCACTACACGCCGGGTTGTGTTCGTTGGGTCTTGAGGTCCCTTTGGTAAAAGGCGCCGTTTGAGTAACAGTTGTCATGGGTGTTAGAAAAACACCGCAAGCCGAGTTCTGAAGGGGAATAATACCGGAGAAGATCACTACTACAGTTGAAAATATTAATAAATAAATTCTAATATCGAGAGTTGTCCAAGAACATTGCAATTAAGAAATGTGGTAATATAATACAATCTATGTAATGGCATTAAATGTGTCAATAAGCAATTTTGAATGGGAGCAGAAGCAGGCGTCACTTGTTAGGTAGTGAAGCAATGTGAACGAAACCAGCGAAACAGGGAATGAGCGATTTACTTGAATTGTTGTAAAGTTGGAGTCAGTTACCCGTACAATTCGACCCCAGGGCTCTCGCTGACTCGTCTTGCCCGGGAAGAAATAGAGGGCTCTGGGGTCTAAAAAGACAAGATTCTTGTCTAGAATGTTGCATTTTCTCGGCTGTAGAGTACGAGGAGTAAAAATATTTCATTTACGTCGTGTTACATCAACCAGAGTTACCTTCCATGAGACGCGAAGGTTGCGTATGCTGTAAAAATTATAGTGCTGTGGTTTCACCTTTATTTTTCTCGTGATAGGCAATCAAATAAACAGTGTTTAATAAGCAGAAATGAAAAACAGAAACAAAACATTTAGAGTAATAGCGGAGCTCCGGCGGCCGAAGGCCGCCAAGCGGAGCCCCATACCCATATTAGGAAACTGAAGGGAACCCATGAACTGATTTTCTCATGTGTATCATGGCTAGCGGTATTGCTCGTGGGCGCGTACGCACGACGACGACGACGACGACGGTGGTGGAGTCGCGCAACATGGCGGCCACAATTGACACGTAAACCAAAACGAGGCTTCAGTTTTCGCGGGCTTTCCTTGTAGGTTGACAGAGCACATGTACCCTTGGTTTAAAGCGTCCTTTGGACATCCATGTTGCAGTCAATTGACACCTGTCAAAACAAGGAATCCGCTGACCAGTATCACGTGACCATATCGCGGGCTCAAGTTCAGGGCTCATCGAGGTCACGTGTTTTTTTAAAGTTGACCGCTGCCCAAGTGCTGCTTTTTTCGATCAGATCGCGGGCTCATGTCAGGATTAACTTGCTGTAAACAGCGTAGGGTTGGTAGGAAGCCGGTTAACGCTAACCCAGGATTAAAATTTAACCGAATTATAACCTTTTCTTTTGTACAAAGTTTTTTCACTGCTTTTGTTTTGCGTATTTTGCTTTCATTAAAATTCAAAACAAAAACAATATACAGAAAATCTCACCGCAAAGTTACAAAACTCAAATCAAAATTCTACTTTATCCTCGGCTAGTTTGATCGGGCTCTGAACAACCCGGCCCAGGAGCTACGCTTTTAGGCTGGCCTAAATCTATATATTAGAATGTATTACTCCAGGACATATTTCACTGTGCAGTAAAGTCGCTCAAACATAAGGGCTAGTGAGCAGTTTTGTGTTTCACTGTTTCAAAAGGTAGATTTTTGTATTTGTTAACTCTTACAGCGCACCTCAAGATTCCTCCTAGAGTTGATAGTTGCCTAACAATTCTTACCCGCAGTGAGGGTGGGTAGTGGTGGATTACCTCGCCGCGAATATCCACCACTAGCCACTAAGAGGTTTTAGAAATTACCCATTCATCCCCTCCACCTGCGTCGGAATCTTAAGTATGCACGCACTAGACGCAAGACGTGGCGTGACACCGTAACGCACTGACGGTGTGCGCAAAAGTATATACCCAGCCAGTAGAACGCAGCTACAAATGTTACAAATTTTACGACTTTTCTTTTCAGTCACAAATTTGAGAAATTTTGCGATTTTTCGTTTAACTCTACAAGATTTTGTACATTTCGTTGATGGTCTTGCGGATTTTCGTAAATTTCTCAGTTTTCGTAAATTTTGTAATTTTCGTAAATGTGGTTGGGGCTTTCTTTGTAATCCTTGAATTAATTTCGTAACGTTTGTCGATGGTCTTGAGAATTTCTGTACATTTCGCAGTTTTCGTAACTGCGTTCAATCCTGGACATTGCACTCCAGTAGAATAAAATACCCGCAAAAATTGTCTCGAAAGAATACAAAAAGTCTTCCGCAAGTAAATTCGCGCTCAAAATGTGCAATGAAGCACGAAAGGCCATATGGTTCATCAAATGATCAAAAGAGAAACGAGAACGTGTTTCATGTGATTTAGAGAAATTACAAGACGGTAAACACAGCGGACAAAAGAAGTGGAATCATTACTACTGAATCTGTCGAAAAGATCAGTTCAGTTCAGTCTTTACGATTTTTAGTGGAAGTTTCTGCCACTTGCTGCCCGGAAGATTACACGTCACTGAAGTGAATTTGGTTTTATCAACTGGGTTGATAATGTGAATTGGCCACCGTAAAGAGATTCGGAAGCTGACGTTTCGAGCGTTAGCCCTTCGTCGGAGCGAATCACGTAAATCACGATTCGCTCCGACGAAGGGCTAACGCTCGAAACGTCAGCTTCCGAATCTCTTTACCGTGGCCAATTCACATTATCAACCCAGTTGATAAAACCAAATTATCTTGTAATACTCCCACCGACGCAGCACCACAGTTTCTTTAGAAACTTGCCCCCTTTATTCGACTGAAGTGAATTGGCGATTTGCGATAAGCGACATTTATTGTAGAAACTGCCGTCGCGTTTTCTAAAACTTTTGAAGGCACTTGTTAAATTATTCCGGCGACATTATTTCTTCAAAAAGAGTCTTGATTTGAAACCATGCTGTAAGACATCTTAGAAATTTCTTTGCTTTAATTTTGCTAACCTCTAAACAACCCTTTACCCCTTAGAGATAACAAAGTGGAATCTTTTTTTAAAGTGTGCTGAAGTGACACTAACCGACGATGCTGCGTGATGTTCCGTTATGTTTCGGAACATCCATGTTCCTGGTTTTATCGACGGCTCTTAAATTGCCCTCAAATCGCCGTACATCGTCCAAACGTCCAATCGTATTTTACGTCTTGTTATCAAGATGGCTGAGGCCTAGGGTTGCCTTGAGTTAAGATCGCGTCGATTAGTTTTCTTAGCTTTACGTGGCACACAACTGCGAATATTTAGTTAAGTCGAGGCTGAAAGTTTTCTCCTCAACACAATTTCGTGAGGCTTAGCAAGTGGGTGAACACAATCTAAAACTGAAATGGCTGCATCGCACGAAGCTGATCTTGTCATGCGAGGTTGCATGTACAGCTGAGTACTGCCATATTTATTTGAACATGAAGGTCTGGGCAGCAGTTCCCTGGAGCTCTTGTAACCAAACGATTTCTTTGTTTGTCCCACTGATCCATACAATTCATTTGTTTTTAAAAATCGCCAGGACACAGCTGCTGGCTGAGATGTGTGGGGTTTTCTCATCCCTAACAGCTCTAGCACAGCCTTCCGAATCTTTCCGTCTCTGTATGAGTACAAAATAGGACTCACTAGAGAGTTCAATTGCACCAGTGCCTCCATTAAACGGAACAACGAATTTGTTGCAAACACTGGGTAAACATTTCCCAAGAGAGTAACTCCCACCGCTGGAAGAAACGAACAAATCAGTGCAGCAGTTAGCAAGGCAGTCGTCTTTGCAACCTTAGATTCCAGTTTCGCTTTTATCAGAGCGTTGACTTGACTGATTTCGTTTATTTTATGTTTGCGCACTCCAAGGTACACCATGATGTAGAAGTACGCAATTGCTATTAAACAAATGAGTGCCACGATACTTTCTCCCGTGTACAGTTGCCTCATTCGCTCAGCCTCTCGGTCCAGCTCAACCACGGCCATTGTAAGAGCTAAGACCGGCGTTAACACGGCTAACAGCCAGGCGGCTATCGAGAGTTTTTGGAGGAGACGTTTTGTAACGATAACTTTGTAGTCGCTGAATTTTTGTATCGCCACGTACCTATCCCAAGCAATCACAGTTAAATGAAATATAGAAGACGAGCAAACGAAAAAAATCATGGGTTTGTTTAACACTGAGTTTAATGTACAGATATGCTGAGGCGAAACCCGCTGGAGAATTAGTATATCAACTGTGGCAGATAACGGCATTGATATCGCGCCCGCTAGAAGATCTGCGACAGCCAGACTACACAGCAGAATGGTGACAGGTTTTTGCAGTTCTTTTCTTCGCTTGATAGCAACGATTACCAATAAATTCAAAAGAATGGTAACGGCAGAGGCAAAAGGTACGATGACAACCAAGAGCCAAAGAATGGTTGTGTTTTTTAAGTCCCAGGTAAAGCGTGGAGTTTTGGGGCAAAAAAACACTGACCTGGTGTTTGTAGAGGGATAATTGTCGGTTGTTTCTGTGTTATTCACATCCATCAGTGTAATGCTTCGCCGATAAATGAAGTATTTGGTTTAATGTACAGTTGGTTTTAGTGAGTTTCAATCTTTGGTCTCATACTGTAAACTGCTGTTTGGTTGTGAGCTTGTTCTTTATTTAAAAAAAAAAACATACACAACCATTTAGGATAAAAAAAAACAGGAAAACAGTCGTGGGTGTGCTTATTACAAAGCAATCACCAGCTGTTTGCGAGGAAATAATTCACAGCGCTGAATTAATTACCTTATGCGTTAATTGAACGTTAAAATTGAGGGTCGTATATTAAATTAAGCATAGTAATTAACTTAACAGGCTGTTTACTCGGATGATAGATACAAATTCAATGTTTGAAAAATCAGTTGAAGTAAATTTCCTACCCGTAGAAAAAAATGCATAAAAATGAAAAAAAATGTATAAGTAAATTAGTAAGTAACAAAGCAACCTTGGCAAACACACAAGTTAATGCGAAATTCGGTAACATCTTCAAATAAAGTGAATTGCAAAGCTTCCGCAGTCAGTTTACGCTGTAACTTACACATGAATGATTGGTTACTCCATAAGTGTCTGATGTAATGAGCTTTCATCGCTACATGTGCATTTTAAACTAATGAGGTTGTTCTTGTTTTATGAGCCAATAGCTTTGATCTGGAATGGAGTGTTTGCCGAACTCATTAGTGCGACTTACGTTGTAACTCGCACTCATGAAGGGTTACTCCATAAGTATCTGTTTTAATGAGCTTTCATTGCTACATGTACCGTAGTGTTTTAGATTATGCAAAACATATTTAATGGGGTCATATCAAGTGCCCGGCTGTGGCTTGCCCTCTGAACATTTTAAGAGTCACGAAAAATCCACTCATGATCCACTCGTCAAACATGATTTTATATGACACTGGACTCCAATAGATTGCATGTTATGTCAATCATATTCGTTATTTCCGACAGTGCCTCTTGCTTTGATTCAAAATGAGGCGCTAGTTCAAAACACGAGGTTGATTTGCATGAGAATAAGCTGAGTTGGGAGAAAACCATATTTTTCGAAGCGTTCCCCATTTGTTGTTTGACATTTCGCTCGGAACTGAAAACAGACAGCAAAACACAAAACAACCATCAAAAGGGAATGAAAAGCAGGTTCCCTCCCACTTCACCTAATAGCCTTTTGAGAAGTTCGAATGAGCATAGACGTAAGAGGTTTGCTGTTTTTTTCTCAATAATTGTCTATGCTTTTGAAGTAAAGAAAAAAAGCACGACCATCAATGAAAGCAATTACATGTAAAAGTCAGCTAACTATTTACATTATCTCAAAATCAAACAGCAGTCTCGAGGGGGGGGGGGGGGGGACATCCTATAATGGCCTATAATTATTTTCCATATCCAGGAGTACCATTACCAGGCTTCAGGTATATTAAAGGGTGGGGTTTCTTCAATTTGAGGTGTATGAAAGGGTAGGAAAATTTGTCATTTATGTATTTAAAAGGGCCTCTTCTGAAAAAAAAATCGAACAAACGCACCTTATGGCTGTATTATTGAAAATGACAAGAAGACTTCCTTTTTGGAGATGTATTCATAAGACGGGCCAGTTGCAGCAGTTACAGTGCCCTTGAGTAGGTATGAGGAAGGGGTACCTTTTCTATAAAATGATATATAAAAGGTAAGGGATTGGGCTTTGGGGCGAAGTCCGCCAGTAAAAAAAACGTTGTTGAGTACCCCGGACAGCAGTTTGGAATCAAAGACAGAATTGGGCAGAAAACAACCCCAGCTTCAATTAAATAAAACGTTTATTAGTGAGCTATTGCAGTGTGGATGAAAACAACACAGAAATCGTTTGCCTGCAACTACCACACTGATACATCTTAGTATAACGTAGTCATCATATCTATCGCTTCGCCCTTTGCTTTTCTCTTTAATTCATTCATAATTATTGCTGTCAAGCGAAGGAAAGAACTGCAAAAACCAGTTGCCATGGCGACTGGCTTGTTCACTGCTGTACTGATTTTATCGTTTCTCCCAACAGTTAGTCTTGTTATCTTAACTGGAAAACATTTAGGCTTCCAAAATTCTCATAAGTTCTTGGAGAGACAGGTGCAATTGAACCCTGTAATAAGCTCTATCTAGTACTGTGACGGGGATTGTAAATAATATGGTTCCGGACTCTCTTAGTTCGCACTTTGTCTTCCGTTTCGATACCTTAACTTATAACCTAAGAGATAGTGACTGTTCGTTTGCCATCCCACAGCCCCGCACTAATTATTGTAAAAGAAGTCTGTCGTACCTGACCGGAGCTGTACTGTGGAATAGTCTACACTTGAATATTCGACAATTGCCTTCCCTTAATGTATTTAAATCTAAGTTGAAGAATTATGACTTTGATAGTAGTCGTATGCAAGTTTTATTTTGCTCTTGTACACGGCTTCGTTGTAAAGCAGGCTTTTTATTTTTTCTTTTATTGTGGTAGTTCTTAGTGATTTATTACTTACGGTAGTTAGACTAATTTAATTCAATATTGTTAGGTCCTGAAGGAAATACCGTGTCTAAATAAATATTTTACCTTTACCTTACCTTTATCTTCAGTTTTCGTAAGGCTGTCACCGGGGGAGGGGTTACTCCCTTTCTCAAATAAAATTGCAGAGCTATTTATACAATCATGGCCAACCTTATTGCAGCCCGACAGCCTGAACTTGATAGAATTACTTTGTAGCGTATTACATGTTTGACTTGACAGCAACCCATTTACACAACGCGGAGTTTTTGGTATGATTATTGAAACGTATTCGCTAACACAGACAATGAAGCACTGGAGCCTCTAAACACAGCATTTAATCTTGTAAACCGAGTGTACATCAGCTGAAGCCAGCGAACACATCCGGGATCTCAGATGCAAGCTATACATGCACAAATTAACTAAACATGCATAAATCAACATCGTTACAATTATTGGACAATATCTGATTCGTAGAGTTCTCTCTACCAGGGCGCCTTTCCCGCCCTGTCTCTGCTATTTCTGGGCGCTACACCCAAACTGACATAGCATAAAGTCCGAGCAGTTATACGTTTTTCTTTTTAACGATGCTTTTCAAATAAGCTTTCATTCTCTTAACGTCTATTGGTGAACTGAGACAAAGTAAAGCCAAATATTTCTTTTAAAATTTTCGTTCTAAACACAACAGTCGTTTGGAGGAGAGTTGCCAGCACTTTGTTTTACGCGCGCGCGCTCATCAGCAAAACCGTTACAGCTCGGGCTTATCGTCAAAAAGTCATTGTAACATCAAAGCGTTTTTGATGAGAGCGGAAAATAATCTTCGGCTGGATGTGTTGCGTCTCAGGACCTGCCTGGTTCCAAGTGAATCGATAAAAGGTAAGTCTTTCATTGCGTTCATGCACTGAGGGCCTTATTGAAGTTTTTAATATTTTCTCTATTTGTTTTTAACGCTAGAAGTGCGGAAAAACTTTGAGTTAAACGCTTACTAGCTGGATTTAACGACAACTCAGTGACCATGTTCTTATCTTGGAATGAATTTTTCATTATGTCAAGAATTTCCTTCCACGGTTATTACAGATTTCTAGTAAACTATACTGACTACTCTCTAAGGTTTTGCAATCCCATCTGTCTTTTTCTGTTCTGAATTTTCGGTGGCTTCTTCCCCCTAAGAAACCTAACCCTAAGTAACCCTAAGAAGAAACGAAATCACTTCGGTATAAGTAGCAATAGTTTCAAACTCCGTTCAAACATGTGTTTATGGCAAAATATGACAAAAGAGCTCTATAAATAACCGGTAAAAGAGCTCTAATTTACTCTTGCTTTCTCGCATGCGATACATGGCGTCACCTGAGCGCGCGCCTAAATGAATACTCACGCGCGATACAACGCGTGTTTTTCTGATTTTTGTGACGTCACGTGCGAAAATAAATACTAATTTCCTTCGGTGAATTTTCTTTTAAATTTGGCTCAGTTGTAACCACATACAATTCCTATAAAATACCCTATTTTTACTAAAACCTGTCAAAGCTAATCTCATATATTTAGAATAATGACAAATTACAGAATATTGGAAAAACATCTGAACAACCTTGACTTTTTACTAGTTCAAAATGTCAGGTAAAATCATTTCCATGATATGGCGAAGTATGAAAAAATTTCACCGAAGGAAAGTATAAATATTAAGAAATTTAGATCAAAATAAGGAATATATCTGCCTGTCATTAGATGAGATGTTACCATGGTAACGGCTTTAATCCGAAAATTGACAACCAGAACATAAGCCTTATTTCAACACCACCCATACTGGTAAATCTCCAAGGGGAAAACTTTAAGAGAAATTAACTACGTTTCCTTTTCTAACTCGCTTTTTAGGGAGGGTGTTTCGTAATAACTCTAGGGAGCCACCTTAAACAGGATTTTAAGGCATCTGTCGACCGAGTATCGGTCGATACTATCGGCTGATTTGTCGGCCGAGAGTCGGCCGATATCTCGACCGATGTGTCGGCCGAGATTCGGCCGATATATCGACCGACGTCAACCGACACGCATGTCGGCCGACACCCGGCCGATACTTCACTGCCACTCGGCCGACAGTTGGCCGATACTTTACCGACATTTGGCGAATCATCTGGATCTATATACTATCGGCCGGTATGTCGACCGACAGTCGGCCGATATCTCAACCAATACTCGGCCGATATATCGGCCGAAACTCGGCGGACATATCGACCAACATCGACCGGTCTGTGATGGGAGAAAATGATTGGCCGAAAGCCTACAGTGAATTTTCGAAATCAGCGCTCGTGACGTCATAACTGCAGATTATACAATAATCATGTCAAGGTCACGGGTAATCATGTCAAGGTCAATGGTAACCATGTCATGTATGACCGCAGAGCATGATTTCCAAGGGTAATCATGTCAACTTCGCGCGATTCGTGTTGCTTACCGTCAGTGAAGAAGCAGAAATATGACTTCCAAGTTTTTGCGTTCGTTCAATGTATAATAAAACAATTATTAGATTCGGTTTTATGGATATCCAGAATAATCAAGGTCTCGGTAAGGGTTATCAGCCTCAGCCTTCGGCTGATAACCCTTACTTCGACCTTGATTATTCTGGATATCACAAAAACCTCCTCCAATAATTGTTTATTATTATACACTGAACTCTCTAACCCTTTTCTGATTGGCCAAAAGTGTATAGTGAATTTTCGAAATCAGCGTCCTTCACGTCATAACTGCAGATTATTACAGACCATTATTTACGAGCTCAATACATACAAAGAGAATTCAATGTTCTTGGTCGCAATCACGTTCGCGAGCCAAATTGTGGGGCATATCGCTTAGTTTACCGTTCCAGGCAGATAAAAAACGGCGCTGTATTTACTTTCTCTTTCATCGTATTGCCATTTTCTTTCTTATCTATCAATTAATGCTCACCAGTTGTGGCTCCGTTGCTTTTCGTAGATCAACTCAAAAACCTTCAGTACCGAGTTCAAAACTGGACCTCGTTAGACCTGCATTACTTGTTTACCTTTTTCTTGGCTGCGAACGCTGTCACGTGCTCATTCCAGCGCTTGTATCGTCATGCTGTGGCTTATTTACGACAAAGAGGGCGAGTATAAACAGTGCGTGCAGGGGAGAGGGGGTGATATTTTCCTCATAGGTTTTCATTGAAATATGCTGCCCGATTTCCGAGCCCTCGCCTTATTTGATCTCGTTTATCAAATCCAGTGATCTTACCTACTTTCTTTTTTTACGTTTGACGATCGATATCCATAATAGATCGGGCTTCCACATCCCTTAAAAAAAGTACATTCTATTTCAAACCAAAAAGGCAATATGTTCAACCCTGCATAAGCTAAAAAGCTATTTTAATATGACCCCAGTCCCGTCCCTTTTCCCTCTGTAAGCGTATCACGGTGAAGAGACCGGTTTCAGAAAAGTTTATGCCACTTTATAATTATGTAACAGCGTGGTGACCTCTGATGATGTTGCCGCTGCACGCCGGGTCGAGCGGTTGGGTTTTGAGCCTTGGCTGGGGTCATTGCGTTGTCTTCTTGGACAAGAAACTTTGCCCTCAGTGTCTGTCTCCAACCAGGTGTATTATGGGGTACGGAGGGAGGGTAACCTGGCGATGGACTAGCTTACCATCCGGAGAGGAACAAGCCGTCTAAATGTGTCAAAAGAGGTTGTGGTTCGTCGCGTTGAAGAACGACAACCAGAGTATGCTCCAGCAATATGGGACACTTGACTTAAACCTTTTTTAAAAATTTTTACAACACTGCAAGTTATTTATTTTCTGGTCTAATAGGAAACCCTTGATAGTCCGCAAAACTAGACGAGTTGTACGACAAAACAAAATGGAGCGATCTGCTCCTGAAGAATCTGCTGACAATGAGAGTAACAAGCCAATTTCGAGATCGAAACCCGCAAAGAAAAAGCTCAGGAGAAAAATTCGTCAGGGATGATAAATTCCTGCAGTACTCTAACAACAAAACAACCTCGTAACTATATCGAAAGTTTAACATCGTCATAATGTGTTTTGTATCTTTCTTCCATGATGACATATAACATCTAAAGTTATTAAAAAGTACCATAGTTACCATGAGCATCTGTTTCCACGTGATTTGTAAAGACAAATCAACCGGAAGTCCAATATTTTCGGACTTCCAATCAGAAGATTCCAGATTTATTCGTTTCGCGACCGCTGGTTAAAGGGAATGCAGACTCTAGGCACAAGGCGGCCCCGATCAAAATGTACACAGCGGTCAAACGCTCTGCGCACGCGCATTTCGAACCCATGACCTCGCAGATACCGTAGTCAAATGTTGAAGGCAAAGGAACAAAGTGTGAAGCTTACACTCCGTAATGAAAATGTTCGGAAACCCTTTCCCAAATTTGAGCTTTAGAAAATGCGGTTCGGTATTCGTGAATTCGGGACAGTGTAAACAAGGTGTACTGCTTACAATTCTCTTTTGGATTTTAATATGTGATAAAACTTTCCTTTTTCTGCTTGACATGCCTCTTTCAAAAATCAGAAAGTGATTCCACGCAAACATCGACAAGCCACTGAACTATATAGCGCTTTGTTCGCGTTGTCAGATTGCCTCCAACAGGCCATTTCCGAGTTATCTAGTGCCTCTGTTTCAAAACGAATCTTCGTGAAAAACCTTTCAAATGAAAATGAGTTTGATTTGATTAGGAGTGACACATTTTCATGTGAATGGTTTTGCACGAAGGATTGTTTGGACACAGGCGCAAAAGAAAACTTAGACATGGCCGACTGGCTTTCATCCGCGAAATTAAAAGCTAGGACTACTTTGTTCCTAACAAAAGTACAAAATGGAGGCACTCCTCGATAGCCTTCACTTGAGCGGTCACGCACTAGAACACATCAGTTGACCTGTGATTTTACTCCGGGGATCACGGGATCGAGAAATTCATGTGGGTTTCTCACGGAGCAAACTCCCCTCCATTGGTAAAGGGTACCACCACACCCTGACGCTTCAGTTCACTTAGAACCTCAAGAATTGCGTCCAGTTCACAACGAAATTTATCGATCTCTCGATTCTTCTGTCGGACGACTTGCCGCCATCTTGCGTCCGTTTCCTCTTTCTCAATCTTTGCTGTAAGGTGTGTTTTCTCGATAATCCTTTGCAAGTCTACTTCTCTTTGAGAGTGTCGTTGTTCAAGAGCAGTTATTTTAGTCTCCAGTGAGTCAAAGTGGTTCATTTCTGGAGTGAACATCTGTTTTGCGCGCCTCAGATCAGCTTGAAGTTGGTGAACCTGTTGCTGGAGAGATTCCTCACGAACCTAACGTGGAGTAGAAAACGATTTGACAAAAATTTTAATGACACTTCTTATCTACATAAAATGACCTCTTGGATTGATAACATATGGATGAAATCACACATGAACTGCAAGAAATGGTAACCGTAGCAGTTGTGTCTGCGATTTTAAGAACTTGCAAGAAGCATCATTCATGGCTTTCAACGGTACTTCTCAAACTCATTAATAATTCATCAAGCTAAAACAAAGAAAATCACAACCGTGAAGGAGGTTTTGATACCCGGTCTTAATTAGCATAGGTTTTGACGATTTTACCTTTTGATTTTCTCCTTAGTTTTTGCCTCGATTGAGAAGATATATCAAACACTGGCACTCGAGACAGTGTTTCATCGGCTATCCAAACATCACGTCCCCGTCGATATTTCAACAACTACGCTATCAAGCCAAAAGTCATTATAGAACTAAGAGTGAATGCTTGTAGCTATTTATGAGCAAGTGGTCTGGAGTGATCAAAGATATATACTAATCATGCAACGCCTTCGAGTGATATACCAAGGAATATTCCACGGGTCACTTGTATTTTAACAGTAAACACACGAACTTTTAGGCGAGTGTGTACACTAAGAAAATACGACTGATAAGTGGGATATCCCATGGTATACCACGAGAGAGCGTTGCATAACTATTTTATACCATGCCATAGAAAATACAGTGACCAACACAATCACTGCGACATACGCGCGGCACACGATGGGAAGGTTGGGTGTAATACCGTCGAACATACAACGGCTTTTCTGTAATCTGATTGGCTGTATTTTCTATGGCATGGTATAAATGTTTTTACTCAGCTATCTTGGCTTCACCTGCTGTGGACGTAAAAAATAGAATTTATAGTCATTTATAGTCATTAAGGAGGGAGGAAGTGTTCCAAGGGAAAGGATACGTTAAGGAGACGTTATCTGTGGACCTCTCTTACCCTGGTCGCCGCGATAGTTTCTGCATTAACAGTAGCGTCAGCCATCTTGGCCTTAAGTCTCTGAATAACAATCTCCTGTCCCGCTAGTTGACTCTTGAGCTCCGCTACTTTAGAAGATCCATGATCTGCAGCAAATCCCGCCCTCAACTGATCCACTTCACGTTTGTGCTGAGCCTGCAAACTTGCTAACTGGTCAGCTACCTCCTCGCGAGAGAGCCGGGCACTTCTTTCGGTCTCTGCTAGGGAGGCCTGAAACCGAACCCGCTGTTGATCCATATCGAGCGACATTTGCGAGACCCTCTCTTTAAGGCGCTTATTTTCTTGTGCTAATTCTTCCACTTGAGGGTTTGGTTTGGGGCTCGTGTGCTGATCCACACGGTTTCCCTCGGAGGCAAGCATTTGTTCTCTCTCGCGTTTTAATCTATTGCACGTCTGCCTCAAATCCTCCAAGTCAGACTCCTTCTTTTCAAGCTTATCTTGAAGAAGTTGAATCGCGTTAGTTGAATCGTCAGGTTTTTCCTTTTCAAGCTCAAGCCGCTTCCTTCGACTAGTCTTTCCGCCGGAAGAGTCTTTCGCTGTTGCTCTGGATAAAGCATCCTGAAGAACTTCAATTTCAGTCTGGAGTTGTTTAACTCTCTGATCATTCGATTCACGCGTTCTCTGCAGTTCCTCTTCAAAAATTTGAGCTCTGGTGTTTGAACGAGACGCTTTCTCGTGTCGTTCATTCGCACTTTGTAAATCCCTTTGCAACTCATTAATCCTGTCCTCGTAATCCAGCCTCAGGGAATTGTATTTCTGTTCTACGCAACGTATTCTCCTGCTGGCCTCCTCGTCTTTCTCCTCGAGCTCTGTCTCTAGCTTTTTCACTCGGTTCTCGAGGAATGCGTAAGTCGGAGATTGTTTACGAGGTGACTCGGTCACTACACTCTGCGCCTGGCCTGGTGCCGAGGCGGCCGCGTAAATGAGAGCAGGTAGGGAGTTTGGGTACCGACGTTTAATGATCTCTTCCATTTCACGAACCTGTCAGGAAGAACAGAGATCATGGTCTGAGTTACATCTTTTAGTGAAACGCGCCGATGTGATATCTTAAATTGGGTTCCTAATTCAATTATGATCAAGCAGTCATTCATTTATCAAGTTCGTCATGTACGGTAAGGCTTCATAAAAACAAAAAAGGCACGCATAAAACGGTCCTTCACCTGTCGCTCAAGATCCTGTATCCTCTTAGCATCTGTTGCTCTCTCCACTCCCCTCTGTTTCTTCTCTGCCACTGTCTGACCGTGCTGAGCCTGTAACCGAGCTACTATTTCTTTAAGCTCATTAATCTCTTCCTCTTTCTTCTTGAGTGTCAGAGTATCACGGTCGAGCAAGGCCTGGGTCTCGGCATACCATTTGAGCTTAGTGCGCAAGCGCTCAACCTCCGCTCCATGTCGACTCTCAAGTTCTGCGATTTCCCTAGTGTTTGAGCCTGCGATTAGCGAAAATATTTCAAAAAAATTATAAACGCACATAGAACCCCGTCATGGGTACAGTTGGATTGAGGATGGCGCTTTTACACCGCTGTGATGACTAAAACCGATGTTTCATCTCTAAACTAGCTGTAGTTTGGAGTTAGTTTATAACTTTTGCGACATTATTTCTTGAAGTTTCCGTAACAATGGCCAGTTCCCTCTATGTGACGCGCCAACAGAGAACCATGGCAGTTGTATTCATCAAAATTAAACATTCACTCCAAGATGATAAATACAACTTTCATGATTCCCTGCAGGAGCGTCTCACAGAGGGAATTGTCCAGTGTATTTAAAATAAACTTCTATAGTAGAACAAAGGGGCTTGACCGACCTTAAAGACTCCTTTTAAAATTTCATGGCCTACTGTGGCTTCTTCTATATCCACAAACTGTGGAGACTGGCCCGCTTTATTCTACGAACCCCCTTTTTCCTGAACCATGATCATGCATATGTTATTCTACTACTCACAAACCTAAGACTTGACTGCTTTGCTTCACTGCAACATCCCTCTCATTCTCCACTCCTCTGATGCGTGTTTCCAGCTCTTGCTTTGCTCGTCTCAGCTCATCAGCTTCATCCTGTACCTCGCTCACTCTTCTCCGCAATGACCTCATCTCTGCTGTCAACTGAGAGATTTTATCCGCGCCTAGTGTGGCGGAGCCTGGAGCTGCCAAGTCTGTCCCAGGCCCCCCGCTTTCTCGTCGCTCGACCTTTTCCTTCAGGTTGGCGAGTTCAGATGCTACCAAGAAAGAAAAACTACGTTGTCATAGAATTTGCAGCACTTACAATTAAACCTCGTTCCGGCTTTCCAAGTTTGTCTGTCTTACCTTTCCGTTTGTTTGTTTCTCTTTGATTTTGCTTGTTTTTTGTTCAAGTGTTATCCATCATTTACAGTGCAAACCTTTAAAAGTATTCTACAAGGAAATCTAAGCCGAGTCAGCCCAGGCCAGTTTTGGTGGAAACTGTCGTTCACAATAGAATACGAACTTCGAATGAATCGTCAGAGCATTTCTTGCCTTACGGAAAGATAACGCAAAACAGAAAACAATTGTTTAACAAGAATGGCGAAAAAGCTTGGACCGTAAACCACCGCTTATTAGCCCTGACCTTATACAACTTCGTAAGGGCTTTTATATGGGCTTATAAACGGAGGGGCATATATCTGGGGGAGGGGCTTATAAACGTAATAAAAAAAACATTTAGAAACGAGCTATAGCTGTGCTGATAATGAATCTTTACAACATCATAATAAAACGAATTCAAAACAAGGAAAGCTAGAGGGAGGGGAGGGTGCTTATAGCTTGCTGTATTTTTTAGTTTAGCAGGTAGATGGGCCTTTAACCGGGGGGAGGGGAGCCAGGGTGGCTTGAAAGCGGAAGTTCACAGTACTGTGAAAGAGCAAAAAAATCCTCTTTACCCAGTTTCTGGTTCTCACTAAACATTCTAGCCTCATTAGCCTTTTCCTTGGCTTGTATTTGTTTGAGTTCTTTATAAAGCCGCTCATTTTCTTGTTGATATCCCGCTAACAGTTGCTCCTGCTCGCGAACTTCTTTCTCCATTCTCTTCACTTCCTCCGCAGATGCACCCTGGCGACATAACACGAGTGATTAAAATCTAATTCCTTCTTACCATATGGACACATTGTCAACCAGAGGGGTGATGAGAATAAAGAAAATCATCAAATGGGGATATTGTCTCTGAACTAATAGTGAAGAAATGTATAGCAATACAGTAAGGAGAATTAAAATCTAAATCTAACCTCCAGGCTCCCTCCTGCAGCTACTCGTTTTCTCGTGTCAGCTTCTTTCTCCGTCTCGTTGAGTCTCGCCTGCACGACAAACAGTTCTTGTTTAAGCTCGTGGATTTGACTTTCATATTCAAGACGACACTTCTCCTCTCGCCTGGACAATTCCTTCTCACGGGAAGCCATATCGGCGATTAATTTGTCGTTTCGTTTCTTCTCGTCCTTCCAAGCAAGCTGCCAATTCTCTACCTCAGCCTGCAAAGCTCGTTCGCGGGAAAGTCGGTGCTCGTCGGAGGGTCTTCGGAAGGATGCTCGGGAAACCGATCGTGCCGGCTCGTCGTCGGACCATTTCGACGGCGGTGGTTCGATTTCTTCATTTCCAGGACGGACAATGTGTTTTAAGTAATTTGCGAATGATTCTACAGACGCGGCAAGTTGCTTAGCCGACGGACTCGAGTCGGCGGTTTTTGGGAGAGCAGGGCTTTCAAGATGGAGCTTTTTACTAGCACCAAACGATTTCTTAGTCTGCGGAAAATGAAAAAAAAAGGAATAATGGATCAAACGTTAACGATTTGACAACATAGTGAGTAATATCCGGAGAAATGCTTTGCAGTTACATTGGAACAGATAGTCTAGTCCCCGACCTGAAAAGCTTTCAGTTCAGTTCGATTCCATAGCATTAGGAATAGATACTCCCCCCCCCCCCCCCCCTAACTGGATAGGGTAAAGCTTCTTGCAGGCAACTTAACTAATATATTTCGAGGTTGTCCCGACAGTTTCCTGGAGAGAGAGACATGCTTGAAGGTAACCTGCTTTGCTCAAAGATCACAACATGAGAACTGCGACCAGGGTTTAAACCCTGAACCTGTGGCTCCCGTGTCGTATCGAGTACCCACTACCCCTCCTGTAGTATTTACAGTCGATTTGACTCTTGTCCCCGGAACACACCTTTGCTTTACTTCCTCTCATGGTGGGAGTTGGGGACCAGGATGGGCCAGATGAAGGAGATGGCTTGAATAGATTACTTCTGTCTGCAGAACTGTTGGACAACTTTCCCTTTTCCTTCTTTTGCTGTGGTTTTGTCGTAGTTTTCTTGACGGCTTTTTCTCTGCTACTTTTCGACGTTTTCTTAGTCGTTTCACTCGCCTCAGTACTTTTCAAGACACTCTTCCTCCCTGCACTCTGCCTAGCGCGTGCTATACTCTTAATACTCTGTAAACTTTCCGGGGGAGGCGTGTCGTCGTCTTCGTCGTCCTCCCTTTCCACTTCCTCTTGGTCAGCTTGCAGTAAGTTAGCTACAGGCTGCAAGCTAAACCCGTGCCTCTCCTCAGCCGGCTGCAGGTCAAATCCTCGTCCCTCCGTGATACCAGGCGAGGTAGCGACAGCAGGCTTCAGATCCAAGCCTCTTGCCTCTGCTGCTGGCTGCAGAGTGAAGCCAGCAGCATTGTCTGCTGGTTGTAAATCAAATCCTCGTCCCTCGTGATGTGTGGCATCAGCAGTCAAGTCAGTTCCTCGTGATTGCAACCTACTTAGGGCAAGTCTCCTATCCGTCTCATCGACAGATGATTCAACACTCGAGTCAGCCGGCAATGATCCTACGGGCTTCAAACCAAACCCTCTTTCGTCATTTTCAGAAACAAAGGAGCTGTGCTTTCCTTGCCTGGTTTCCATGGTAACACTGTCATTAGCAGCACTCCAGTTATCCGTCACAATAACAGGCTGAAGATCGAACCCCCGTGTACGTGTTTCACCTTGGTCGTTTTTCTCGATCACAATCTGCCCAGAACTTAACTGATGCACACCCTGAAACTCTGCAGCAGCTGGTGGAAGTTCGAAATTACCTGTGAAATGTTTGCGATAACAAAAATAATACTATAAAAAAATTGGCTTCTTTTGTTGGACGAAAATTAAATATAAAGTAATTCTTTTGCCTTACTCAGTAAAGCAATCCATTTATCAAAATACAGCTGCTGTATTCCTGTTATTAGAACTGAGCGTGCATTGAATCTTCTTCATAGATGTATGGCTGGAAATTATAGAACATGTGTGTCCCGTATGTGTTGTGCTGCCAGCATAATCACCGCCCCTTTATTTTCGCTATCACATGCTACATTCTAAACGACAAAGAAGATAGTGTTCCTATCTTTTGTAAGAAAATAATGCACATTTGAGGTCTAGAAAAACTGCTAATGTACTCGCGTTCCGCTTGTGCGTTCACTAGCAGCCTCAAGCGTGTATTGCTTATTTGTAGAAAAAATTGAATACCATCTTCTATTTGGTAAGTACGCCAGTTTACCGAGTTTCGTTCAGGCTTTGTTTTGTTAGCACTCCGGGCCCTACACTGTGAAACGAATCACTAAGAGCTGCTCAATGTATTAACTTATTAACAAAGCCTCGGTTTGAAACACAACTAAAAGTAACAATCTCTCTGAGCACCTGAGTATTTAGGTCCTGTATCAGTAGCAGTGAGTTGAGCAGCTTGAAGGGCAGCCTGCAGTTCATGAATATCTCTTGTGCTTCCACTCGCCTCATAATCACCTCCTGGTCTCAACATGGACGTTTGCCTTTCATCAGACTTGGGACTTCCATGCGTTTCTTCACTCGATACTGAAACACACAATAACATAATTATTGTTGTTGTCGTTGTTGTTGCTGAATGTTCACAGAGGTTTACAGTGGACGATGCGCTTAGCTACTGTACAATTAGCTAGTTCTCAGACATGCCACTGAATGAAAGAAACATTTCAAATAAACATAATAGGTTTAAGGTAGTTGCACCGGGAAAATTTCATGCTTTTAAACGAGATCATTTTCAGCCTAGTTGTAGCTCATGTCATGTAATATTGAAAAAATGTGGTTTTATCCCTTAATAAACGAACAGCAAAGTACAAATAAACGCTGACGAGGAGTTGAACTAGGGTCTACCGAGAAACCACTCCAGTTTAGTGGTCAGAGCGGGACTCCGGATTTCAAGTCCAGCGCCACTCGGCCACGCTGCCTCCCTATAACATGAGATGAAGCTTAACTTGCTTAATGAGGGCTTCAAGGAGGATGAAATGGAAAAAGTTATTACTAACACCTTTTTACAGCCTACTACTGGGTTACACAAACTGGCGCTTAACTCGACTTTCTATAGCATGACGTGGCTTGGCGTATCGTGCAGTTCAGGAAAACATTCATACCCAGCCCACTGAAGGTAAACGGAAATTCCAAGGGGGAAGGGGATTCAAAAGCCAAAATTTTTAAAGAAACGTATGAAGCTAGACTGGAGTTTCCAGAGGGGTGGAGGGAGAGTTCAAACTAAAAAGCCTTCCCTGGGAGGGGAATGGATATTTGCTGGAATAACTTGCTGGAGTATCAACCGCCGACCGGTTAGCTCAGTAGGTAGAGTTCCGGACTAGTGTGCGGGAGGTCCCGGGTTCAAGCCCCGGCCGGACCAACACTCAGGGTCTTTAAATAACTGAGGAGAAAGTGCTGCCTTTGTAATTACATCTGCAAATGGTTAGACTTTCTAGGCATCTCGGATAAGGACGATAAACCGTAGGCCCCGTCTGTGGGACGTAAAAGAACCCACACACTGTTCGAAAAGAGTAGGGGACGTAATCTCGGTGTGGTGGTCTATCTCTCATCTGATGGCTAAATGCTCGGAGATATTAGCTGTATAAGCTACTCTACAAAAAATCCGAGGGTAAATAAAAGTGATGTATGTAACACATTGCTACTTCCTCCAGATGGGATGCTAGTCATCCAGGGTAGTCATTGCAATTTTTCTTGGACAATTCTGTTTCCAAGGAGGAAAGGTGCAATGAGGTTAACCCTACATGTATGTAAAGCACCAACCCATGAGACAAGGCCAGACCACAACACCGGGAACTACGTGCTCTACTCTTTTCGATAAGTGTGCGGGTCCTTTAACGTCCCCTGCTAACCATGTAACATTGAAGATGCAGGAGACGGGGCCTAGGGTTTATAGTCCTTATCCGAGAAGACCTGAGCGTCCAACCATATACAGATGAAATTAACAAAGGCAGCACATTCTTCTCAGTTATTTTAAGACCCTGAGTGTTGGTCCGGTCTGGAGCTCGAAACCTCGACCTTCCGAACAGCTAACTAGTTTCTAGTCTCTATCATCGCAGGGTCAACCCAAACCTCACTTTCATACAGAGGCTTGGTTCCATTTCACAGTGAAAAATTGCCTACAGCGCAAAAACCATTAGGCCAGCATATCCCCTACAGGAAAATAAGTTGTAAAAGTAAATACTGAAATACTGGTCGGGTACTGACCTTCACTGGAGATAGCAGCTTGTTGTTTTTTCTGTTGTGATAGGAGATCAAGAGCTGCAGCAGGTCTCTTGTTTTCCAGAGTAGAGTCCAAGGATTCCATCAGAGAAACTACATGAAAAAAGTTTAATAAGTTAGGGTGTTGGAAAGATGTGTAAAAGAAGAAAACGAAAGTCCTAAACATCATGCTCTGGTTCCTTGACCGAACTATTGAAAAACAGAGCAATGTTTGGCCTTGGATTCATTAACAAATAAACCAAAGATTACAATTTATAAGTTACCCGGCGTAGTAAATCGAACCCAATCGAACTTAATTTCAATCGAACTTAATCGAACTCAATCGAACTCAATCGGTGGATTGAGTTCGATTGAGTTCGACAATCGAATGAAATCGAACTCACCGAAAAGTAAAAAAATCAATCGAACCCAATCGAACGTTCGATTTTCGAACTCTTGATTTATGTAAAACATACGTTGAAAATCCATTACCAGATCTTAGGAGCTCGAGTTACTTCAGCCCTGAGTGTAGCGCACGTGTTTTTGGTAAACGAGTTGTCTTGGCGCTATTGTAAGTTAGGTAAAGAAAGGGAAAGGGTACGGCAATTTCGAAATACGCCCGCTGGAATAATGATAGCTTTGTTTTGTTCTGTTCTGTTCTCTTAATTGCCGTGGACAGTTTATAAATGGGGTTTGTGTTATTGAATAAATAGTAAAAAAAGCGCGAGAAAGACTTGCTTTGACGGGCTTGCTTGGGGCTTTCTTTGTATAGATTCACCAGAGGCAATCGAACGAAATCCATTTAATTGTGTTCGATTGAGTTCGGTTTCCGAACTCAATCGAACTCAATCAGACGGATTGAGTTCGATTGAGTTCGATTTGTTCAATTGAATTCGATTTGTTTGGAATCGAACTCACTGAATGTGTGGTGTTCGATTTCGTTCGATTGCCGAACTTAATCGAACTCAATCCACGGATTGAGTTCGATTGAGTTCGATTTTCGAACGTTCGATTTACTACGCCGGGAAGTTACAACCGTTAATCACGAGTCTATGCTTTTGCAAATATCAGCATCTTACCCAATTTGACTGTTTGGGTTAGATAATGCTTTAAACAGAAAATAATGAACTGTAGGGTTCCCAGCAGCAAATGGAAAAGAAGGTCCCTTGTAAGACTTTTTGCTGGCTTTTTGGTGGAGGGTCAATATTGCTGATAGTGAATGACCGAAAAGCGCATAATCGGAGGGGAAAAAATTTGAGTTTCGGATTGTGGGAAAGTTGAGAAAATTGGGTGTCAGATAGTGTGTTCAACTGCAACCAATTTTCAAGATGAAGACTATTCAGTAAAATGTATAACGAAAGACTTGATCAAGTTTCTTTTGACAGCCTTGAGTATTTTGTTCTTCACTGCCCAAATCTGGGAAAAAACATTATGCATTTCTTCTGGAGCATATCAGTCACAGAGTTCAGTTGATGATGAATGCAAACATACTAAGAAAGGACCACTCATTTTAAGTTCAATTTTTGTAGAAAGCATTCACTCTCTGTTATTTTGAATCTTTTTTTCAGATCTCTCTGCTATTTTGAATCTTTGTTTCAAATCTCTCAGTCTGCTATTCTGAATCTTTTTGTATAATTTATTATAATAATCTTGTGATGTTTTACACACTAACCTCTTGACAGCATACTTGGTTTGGTTACTTCAGTGGGTTCCTGTACAATTTCAGAAGAAAATGAAATAATTTAGATACAAGTAGACAATTTCCTGGACAGTGAATGATAAGAAGTCCTGCACTCTCTGCTCTCTGAAACTCCTTTTATACTGTTTATATTTTTTTCAAATCTTCTACCAACAGATTCATACCCTGCAAAGCTAAGCAACACAACACATTTCTATTTTCAGTGAGTGGGCTGAGTTTCACCATTTTCATTTTTAATACCAGTACTGCAGACTCCAGTGATCCAAAGAAACTCATACTTATTCTTGATCTTGTTTTATTTTAACCATTTATAAATATATTTACAACATGTCAATTTATAAAATAATTGAGCCACTACGTACACTCTCATTGGTCAATAGGTATGTTCAGATGAGAGTACGTAAACATGGCGTGATGTTTTAGATTAAAGCATATTTTAATACTGTAGGGTTTGGAGAATTTTCGAAAGTTATACAAACCCTCAACTAGGTCTCGGGTTTGCGTAACTGTCTCAAATTCACCCAACCCTCCTCATGTTTAGATGAGGCTATGTAAACATGGAAAAAGTGCTCTTTGCTAAGTATAAGGCAAGGAAGCCCAGGGGAGCCAATAAGGCTTATGTAAAGGGCCTTTACATCTTATCAAGCATGTTGTAGTCTGAACAAGCAAAGCTTTGAGTTTCTTTCCTGGATTGTGTAGTTCCATAATATATCCATACTCCCCCACAGAAGGGATTTCAACTTCCTGGGGGGTGGGGAGTGGGAGGTGGAGGGTTCGCTAAGACCAAATCATTTAAAGAAATGAATCAAGCTTAGTTGGAGTTTCCACAGGTGGGGGTATTGAAAAAATCCCTTCCATGGGGGAGATATGGATTGAACTATACATTGTGCAGTTAAATTACGTACAACATACCGGAGCTGAGGGTCTCTGTGGTTCTTCAGTTTTTTCAGTGTCAGGCTCTTCAGGGCTCTGTGCATCCTCAAAATTGCCACTATATTCTTCTCCTCCTTCCTCTCCTTCTTCGTCTAATTCTTCTTCTCTCCACTCCTGCTCCTTGACTACTTCTTCCACAGCATCGTTTATTTTACCTGTGGCCCCTACATGAGGTTCAAACACAGACTTGCCTTCAGGGAATTTAATATTCCATTATTTACATGTACTACTAAACCTACAATTTAACTGGTAGTATTAAAAAGAACTGGAGAAGGAGAAGAAGATCTAATGATCACACTACTTATTAAAAGCAATACAGTTAAAATATTTTGTAACAAAGATCAGACCTGTCATGTTGAATATTGAGTCCCCCACTTCAGCTCCAGTGGCTTGTAATCTCTCATCATCCCACCTTTGCACACATACATGTAATGTAATATTAAAAGATTGGTAAATGGGCAAAGTAAAAAAAAATGTCTACACTCTACACACTAAATAACCATTTTCACAATACACTGCAGGCCATTTTACAGTTGTGTGCTTAGTTACCTGGCCATGAATGCAAGCGAGGCTGGAGGTGACCTTGCTTTGATACAGACCTTCAAGCTTTTCTCATGTAAATGTAAACTAGTTAGCATGAGAACAACTTGATTTGCACAAAAAAAGCAGAGATGTCTGTATCAAAACAAGGTCAACTCCAGCATCGCTGCCAGTCAGAGGCCAGGTCACTTTGCCAACAACTGTAAAATGGTCTATTACAGTACCAGGCTTATGTAACATAAAAACTTGATTAATTTTCAGATACAGCAGAATATTTAGTCTAATAAGAAAGTCATACGTCATAAATCACTCTAAATCTTCTTCTCTCCAGTTTTTGAGGGTAATAAAATTATTCCGATATGTAACAAAGCAATAAAACAGCAATATGGACTGAGGAGGGAGATATAATGACAATGAATGACATGACTTAGTTGAAATTCCAACAGCAATGTGATAACCTTCCAAAATCAAGACAGGAAAAAGGTTGAAATTCAACCTTGGGGAATTTGTATGTTCCGTCAACACCCCCACAAAAAAATACCCCTTGCTCCCCCAACCCCTGAACAGGACGCCATTCCTTGGCTCAGGGAAAACTCAATATAAAAACAAAATGTGACAATTGTCATGGATTGGAAAAATGTGAAATCATTTCAAGCCATCATTTTCTAGTAGAAATCTACTTATTTTAAAATTCCTTACCTGCTTGAGATTAAAATCTTGCTTGCATTGTATTTAGTGCAGAAATTGTTGGTAGGTGTGTCGAGGCTGTATTTAAAGAAAAATTATATAGATGCTGACTACATGACATATAACTTACCTATTTTGTGTATTCCCAGTAACTGAATAAGAAGTTGACATTTCACCAAGTTTTTTGTTGTAATCAACGGGTGATGCCCCACCCTCAACTTCATGAAAGAACTTTTCCTTGTCTGCTAGCTCCTTCATAGTATCCAGTCCCTTGTCAGCACGTTTGGCAGTGAATGATTGAGGAACCGGTGAGGCAGGACTGACAGATGCTGCTGTTGGTTCACCTATAAACCAAGAAAAAAAATCCATATATATTTATTAAATGAAAAGGTTTCTAATAGTAGTAGATTTTTGATATACATTTCAACAAGAAAATTAACGACAAAAGAGAGTTACATGACGTTGTGACGACGCCATGTCATCATTATGAAATGTGAAATGTGATGAAATTAACATAAAGATTTAAACAGAAATAGATGTGTAAAACAGAAACACATAATGTAATTAAGAATGATAGGCGTGAATTTTAACATAAAGTTTAGTACGAATGGAGTCAGCTTGAGTGCTCAGCTTTTTTAGGCAAAAAGCTCTGGGAGTCAATGGGTTAATTAGATTTATAATAAGAGAATAGGCCAGTTTCAATATATTAAAATTCAGCACAAAACAATAGACCTCAGCACGAGGCTCCGGAGAATAAACCCCATAAACTCTGTAGTTATTCCCCAGAGCCTCGTGCTTGAACAATACAGAACAATGTATGCTAAATTAAATTTGTTATAAATCCTTGAAACAAAACTTGCACTGAGACACATACCACTGTAAGAGAAAGTGTCTTCAAAGTCTTCTGATCCAAGCCTGACAGATTTAAGAAATACAGTTGTTATGAATCATGCTGTATCAATATCATCTCTGGGATAATCTGGGAGTCTCCTGGTCTCCATACAAGTCACCATATCTCCCAGGAAAATGCATTATAAAGTACATTTTCACACTAATCTTGGCTGATGTTTGGCATTTTCAAGGGAATACTTGATGCATTTTAAACATGGTTGAATTGACAGAGCTCTACTCTTAACAATGTTGTTTAATTTAGGGTTTTGGATTTCATTTGTTTTGTTCTGGCATCTCTGATAATGTCATTTTCAAAATAAGTATCTAGGAATGAATTTAATGACAAATATAAGAACACTATGATTGACAACAAATCCAACCTTTTTAGTATTTCGTCAGGTGGTAGTTTTGTCTGTTCTGTGGATTTTACCAGGCCTGTCAGAAAACAGAAGAACCAGCAATATATTTGACTAAAACCACTGCATCTTAACAGTCATTATGACTTGTGATAGAGTAGGTTGTCAGGCTAAAAAATAGTTTCTCAGCTGAAATTTCACCAGAAAACAAAGACTTGGGGTAATATTTAAGGTGTACAGGCCAGAAAATCCAGCTCAAAACATGTTTTACTTAATGAGCCTGAAAAGCTCTCTCTTATATGTGCATGTTGCTACAGTGTGCATCGATCCCTGGGACAGCTTTCTTAAGTATAAATGTGAGTTTAGTCTTGTAGTACAAAATGTACTTCAGCAAGTACTGAATTCCCCCCCCCCCTAATTTCTTTCCAATGTGGATATACCACTACAACTTGGACACCTCTTCAAGGTGGCTTCATCTCTACACAGTACATGTCTCTAAGACAGACACCCCACCACCCCCAAGCAGAAATAAGGACACTAATTCCAGGCATGTACAACTCTGCATGACGGACATCCATGCAATGGAAATGCATTACGCTTCCCTTAAATTGACGACTGTGTAAAGTGAAGACCTTTCCAAGACAAACCTCTTGAAAGAGAAAGGAAGGAGATACTTTTCCAAAGTGGAAACGTTTTCAACATGGACATCACCAATACCTTTCTCTCTTTTCTCTCTAATCTCTCTGAGACAGACATGCCTCCAAAGTGAATCAGACTACCAACCAACATGTCACCCTCTTGGGTGAAATCTTGACAAGGTAAGCAGTTGTCCAAGATGGACACTTGCTTTAAACAATACAGCAGTAGATACCTCTCAACAGAGGTCAGATGGAGCTGATGCTGAGTATGCCCACTAGTTTACTAAAAAGTTAACATACGAAACAAGTGGCCCTTCAGGCCGGAGCTTATCTTGGTTTCTGTAGCGTGAAGCATGAAGAGTACTGTATTTCTACTCCCCCGTGAATGGGATGCTAGTCCATTGCAGGGTTAGCATTAAATTTGCCAGTTAATGTATCCATTTATACACCTGGGTGAAGAGAGGCACTGTGGTAGTAAAGTGTCTTGTTCAAGAACACAACACAGTGTCCCCGGCAAGGGCTCGAACCCAGACCGCTTGATCCAGAGACAAGCATGCTAACCATGAGGCCACCACGCCGATCCTGAGTATACCCACTAGTTTACTACTGTACCAGCCATTTACATTTCAACGAAAAAATAATCTCAAAATATAAATACATGTACTTGTTACATGAATATTTTTTTTTTTTTTTTTTTACGTTTATTTATTTATTACACTTCACGATACTACTTTACATCCACATTGTATACTGTACTACTATACACTAATACACTACATATATATACGTTAACGCCCGAAAGGAAAATAAATAAATAAATATATAAATACGGTTAACAAAATACAGAAGTGTCTATATAGAAATGTCTATACAATAAGCATTTAATAAAAGATATGCAGAAATGTGTCTTTAATTAATGAGAGGCTTCCACTTTCCTTCGTGGGTTTTAAGTCGGTTGTTCTTTATGGCTATAGATCGTTCAATGGATTCTATGTGATCTAATTTTATCATGAGATAACGCAATGATGGTAAGATATTCTTCAGACGACTGTTGTAAATAACTAGTTTTCCAGCAATAATAATATGATTTAAAAGCAACCAATGAGGCCTTTTTTCCGTTAATCCAAAAATTATGTCGCAGTCATTTAGAGAATCAAAAGCGATGTACAAAGATTTAAGCCAAAGAACAACCGACATCCAGTATGCTACTATGAGATCACATCTACAAAAAAGGTGCTCGAGAGATTCATCTGACATTTTGCAAAAAGTGCAGAGGGGTGTTACATGAATATGATACAGGGACATCAGTGATGCATTCACTGACCTTCCTCAAGGCTGTCCCTACTGATTGACAAAGCTGAGCTATCAATGTAACTTCCAGTAGACAGGGTAGTCATAGGACCTTTATCAGGATGTATAAGTGGTGTGGCAACTGCTGGAGTGGAAGCCTAAAAAATGTATTTAATATACATCCAAATTAATTTCATCTATTACAAAACATACCTAGGCAAAAACTCCAAAACAAAGTCAACCCTAATATTCTGTAAAGTACTTTCACTGATGCTTATAATACATTGACTATCTAGCTACCTTTGTAAAAGTTTGCATTTTTTGCACACCCTACAAACAATAACTTCAAATCAGTGAGAGGCGGCTTCGTTGTGTACAATAATAAGTTACTTGAATAGGCTTTTGAAAAATTAACACCAGTAATTTCTGCTTAGTGTTTGTGTTACAAACAAACACTTAGCAAATCAAAGCTTAGCGTATATCAGAATAAAACTTGACTTGACATGACTAGCAGTGTACATTGTTTCTCTTTGGTTTTCACTATTTCCCTTTATTTCATATTATGGCAACTGGTGACAATAAAACAAAGGGGAAAAACAAAAACAACAACAAAACGACAATTGCCAGCTTGTTTTATAGCTCTTGTACAAATTCTTCCCAAGTAAAAAAAAATCAGTTTTGCTCAAAAGTTCACATTGGACAAAGGCCAATTGCACTTTCATTAGAAACGTTTTCTTCAGGCCAATCAATAAGGGCCGTTACCGGTAGCATCTCTTATAGCTGAGCATGCTTGATGGACCCTTGAAGTTATGGGTGAACTTACCTGAAGTTGATTTAATTTAAACAAAAAGAAAAAAGTACTACAGGTGACTCAAAATGTTACAACAGCCAAAATCTTACAGACCTTGATTTTAAAAGGAGCAACATCATGCAAAAAGAAAACAAGATGTACATTTGCTTAACTTACCTGATCAACAACATCTGGTTGTGGCTTGTTTACTTCTGGTTTTGAAATCTTTGGTTTTATCCAGCTCTGTCGAGCAGCTTCTCTTTTCTTGCTCTCATCCTCGTCATCTTCCTCTGCCCACCATGGCAACTGGGCATCTCTGGGTTTTGCTTTTAAATCAGGAGCCTTCATACGTGGAGAGCCTAAAGAAGACTCATCTGACATGGACTAAAATGACAAAAGATCATTTTCCCTTGTAAATACAGTCAAACCTCCCATTGCGACCAGCTCTCCTCAGTAGCCAGTTTTCCAAAATACCAATAGTTTCCAAGTCAAATCACTCTATTTGCAAACCTCATGTAATCGACCACCTCTCATAAGCGGCCACAACCACTTTAGAGCTAAAAGTTTGACATTTTTTTTAAATTGTAGACTGATGTTTTTAACTTTTAGATATTTTTTTAGATTTTCTCTAATATTGCAAAATGCCTTTGAACGTTAGGATACTGGCGCTAAAAATGTTTTTTATTATTATTATTATTATTATTATTATAATTGTATCTATAACAAATTCTCGATCATGATTGGTTAGAACTCCGCACGCCTATTTGTCACGTAATCAGCGCGCGAACATGTGGGTGTCCAATTACAGGTGTCCGATTTGAACTTTTTGTAATCGGACACCTATAATTGGATACCCACGTGATTTTCACGTCAATTACACGTGCTTTAAGGTGGCCGAACACAGTTTTAGCGCGCGTATTTGCTGATGCAATTCAGCACGTGCACAAGGATTTCAATAAACAAACATGCCGTCAATAGAGCGATCATTTTGTTTACTCAACAACCGCACTATCTGTGTTATTTTTCACTATAATTGAACGCAGTGTATTGATGGCTTTAGTCTCTTATTACAAAGATTTGTTAGGAAAGGAAATAATGCTAAGAACCCAGCAATTTTCAGCTTTTGTTTGTTACCGAAAGAACCCAGTTAAATGCAACGCATGCGCAGTTGCTCGAAAAATTGAGACCGATTACCTTAGCAGAAACCTGCCGATTTCTAACGATCCAGTCGTTAGAATTCCAAGAAATTTGGCAAAAAAATAGAGCAGAGACCCCTTGAATGATCTATCACGAGAAATCTGGATTTTGACATAGGGAATTTTTAATAGTGCAGAAAACGATTAACGGCGAATTGCAAAAATTGCCTATGTCAAAATTTTATTAGAACAGTGTTAACAGAAGGGATTTAATGTCAATTCGTAGTGTGCAAAAAATGAAAACAATCGAACGACTGGATTTTTTTTAAATAAGCAAAAACCATTATTTAAGCTTTGTATTTAATCAGACTCGTTGCCATGGCAACAGCGCACACCCTAGTCAAAATGCAAGAATAAACACTTCTGCGATTAATCTTTACTCTTGCAAAAATCGGGCGCCAAAGCATAAATAGTTCAAAAGTTATGGTGAATTACGCATAGGCACTTGAAAACTGTGTTCGGCCACCTTAATGGTTTCCTCAGCAAAGTTTTCTACAGTTTTTAAAACTTAGGAAAAGTGCTAAAGACATTTTCGCTCAAAAGAAGTTCTCAAAAGACATTTTTTTATTTCGAAATTTGTTACAGGTATCATTAAGTAGTAATTGGACCTCATGTCGTAGGGAGCAATCATGCTCGTAATTTCAAATCAGCCTCGCGCTTCGTGCTCGTCCGATTTTGAAATTACTCGCTCGATTACTCCCTGAATTGTACTCCACCCGGTCCAATTACTATTACTTATTATTATTATTGTTATTATTATTATTATTTTGGGTGGTCTCTTACGGGAGGTTCAAATGTAGTTAAAGATATTTCCAGTCCGTACTGCACACTCTTGAGAGTTTGTTTGCATTTTTTGTTTTGTCTCATGTAAGACATCACAAAATGTAACCATTTTGCAACTACTTACACAAAGTAAATTCAAGTTTCAGACCAACCGCCATTATGGATGCGAAGCGATCAAAGCTTTATGCTTCGTTCTTTCTCTTATAACTTGATGAAACAAATTCACAGCTGTAAAAATCAATGAAGCTGTTGGAAAAAGGTATGTGGTATGTTTAAACGAATAGCATCGATTCGCATTCCATCGAGTCGAAACTAACAATGTTTATAAACATTAGGGTGCTGAGACTGCGCAGTATAGACTGGAAATCATCTTTAAGCCGGTTTGTCTTAGTAAAATTTAGGCCAAATTATGGTTCTTCGTCATGACGGTTGCTACATGTAAATTTATCGTGAACAGAAAAACAAAGCAAATTAACGTAAAGGTAAAAAAAATGTTTTAATAATTTAGGAAGTTCTCGGGAACTTATTAAAGGTGTACATATAAGCATAATTTTCTTTGTTTTCCTTACCTCATTTAGGAACTTTTCAAATTCGGCATCCAAATCAATGTTCTTTTTCTTGAACCGATCTCGCAGGTTACCCCAGCGATCTGACATATTTCTTTTCATATACTGTGTTCTGTGCTCTTGTTGTCGGTAAGAGTATATTTATTCCGCGCTGTACGAAAGTAGATTCGGCTGCGTGTAAACATAGTTGAATTCTACCGCCATGTTTTCTGTGTCAATAGCTATGCAGCCAGGCTTTAGTGGTGGTCGCGAGAAGACTCGGTCGAAGCTTCCGCAACCCCTTCCGGAAGGTGGTGAATACCAAATTATGGGGAATCATGTTGTAAATCTAAGAGTCATGTAATATCGTGGCTCGAAAAGAAAGGACTTCAACAAAGAAAAGGTCCGATTCCCTTTAGATCTTTATATTAGGAAAAAAATATAATACTTTGGACGCTCAGGAAGTTGAAATCGACAGTGAATGTGTATGGGTTATTGACCAAGTGTGAGGTCAAGATGGCTGGATATTGACCGAGTTCTTTTTTTGCGTGTTTATGGACCGAGACGGAGTCGAGGTCCATAAACACGCAAAAAAAGAACGAGGGCAATATCCAGCCATCTTGGCCCAACAAGCTTGGTCAATAAAGGATTTATTATATGGCTTTTGGGGAAATTTTTCTTGCGGGACAAGGCGGGTAGTCCCGAGCGGGCAAGATGGCCCCATGTTGCCCGCTCGGGTAGCCAATCACAGCACAGGATTTGATTCATCTTGCCCGCTCGCGGAACTAGCCATATAATAAATATGGGTTATTGACCAATTGTGAGGTCAAGATGGCTGGATATTGGCCTCGTTCTTTTTTTTTGCGTGTTTTTTTGCGTGTTTATGGACTTCTCGGTCCATAAACACGCAAAAAAGAACGAAGCTAATATCCAGCCATCTTGACCTCACAATTGGTCAATAACCCAAATTTACTTATCGGAATATTACGCGCAATGATACAGTGTGAGCCTTTATTACACTGTAAGCGGTCAAGTTAAGGAAATAACCAGATCACCCAACCTCGTTCCCAGGGCCGTTTTCCTGGTTGAAACGGCCCTGGGAACGAGGTTGCAGCTCACCGCTTTGGCGGTGGTTGACCGCTTAAAAGAGGTGATCAAAATTTAGCCCGTAATGTGGCAAAAAAGTGAACAAGAAAACAGAAGTAATCGCACAATTAACATTTATTCTTTGCAACAACACTAACACGAAATATGATAATTAGTCGCATGTTCTGAGAAATCCACAAACAAACCAACAGATTTTATAGCAATGTATTAAAGGAGAGCGATCATTGACAGTTTTGGCATGTCGTTTAACATGAAGTGAAAAAGTCAATTACAGTCTTCTGTGATTTGGGGTTGCGTTGCTTAATTTGCATTGGTGAAGCAACTCACTGGCTATACCATTCAGCGCCAGCAGCGAACGTTTCTCGTGACCATAAAACCGTGCAAAGTCTTGCAGCTTTTCTACTGGTTCCTCGCCTATGTTACCGTGTTAATTAGATTTTAGCTCATTTTGTTTGAGTTATGAGTAGGGAATTTGACCTGTGCTCTGTTCGATCACCTAATGTAATAAGGTGACCGTGCAACACAGGTGAATTAAAATAAATTTGTCACTTGGGAAGTCCAACGCTTAACATAGGTCAAATAAACAGTAGATATGTGACGACGAATTCAGTTCGGGAATTTGAAAAGTGGAGGCTGACCAGTTAACAGAGCACCGCTTACTAGCGACTGACAGCATGTATTTACAATTCTTAAAAATGCTTAATACAGCGAGCGAGCGGATCAGACGAAATAAATCTAAAGAGAAAAGATAGCACCATGAAAGATAGCACCACTGATGCAGGTGTGGAGCAGAAGACTACAAAAAAATGTGAAAATGATCATTAGCTATCATTCTGGTCAGTAACACGGTAGAAAAAAAAATTTGTCTGCGTGTTAACACATAACCAAAATGTTCACGCGGTGAGATTACGTTACAAAATTTAGATTTAGTCCGACTCGTCCAGAGTGAAAATTGTTGCGCGAAAGGCGTGCTTGTAGTTCGTCAGGCGTGCTATACGATCAGTTGCTTAGCAACGCAAAGACGAAAACTACGGGATCCGAATTAATGGTCTCACTGAACATGACTCAGAGAAACTCTGACATAACGACGTGTGAGCAATTAGCATGCTTTCTGTCCCGTTTTTGCCAAATACGTTCCTTAGATTTTAATGTTCACGCAGTGAATGTCGATTCTTGTGATTACGTTAAAAAATTTAGATCTAGTCCGACTAAATCTAAATTTTTTAACGTAATCACAAGAATCGAAATTCACTGTTCAGAGTGAAAATTGTTGCGCGAAAGGCATGCTTCTGTTCGTTTCAAGAGTACAGGGTCTGCCCCCCCCCCCCCCCCCCGACAAAAAAGGATCTGTAATTTCATTTATCTTTTTCAAGTTGAGGCGCTCTATACACTAAAAGTAACAGCAACAGATATGATACAATAAAGCTGTTTAATTGATGAAAGGAAAAAGACAAGAAAAGCACGTTTACATCGCTTACAAGATTGCGAAAAATAGACATGATCAGACGGCATGCTGGCTACTGACAACCAACACATGGTAAACCTGTTGATACAATTACAGAATTGCTCTACAATTCAAGCTAACATTGTGTACTTCATTTCAATCAGTTTTAGTTCAGTTGTATAGTTAGGTGACGGCGACTTCCTTACAACATTCCGACATCTCCCAACAGACACCGAACAATCAGCTCTCTTCTCCACTCTGCCAGTGAAATTCCATGGCGCTGTTCGTTTTCTTCTATCACAGAACAAATCGCCGCTCGCCTGGTTAGTTTAAACTGAGGTAGTTGCTCGTTGCTTCTCGCTAAATCACTCTGACTCGGTCCTGCTGTCATTTTAGTTCCACCACTGTTTCTGTTTCTTTTACTTTTAAAAATACGAAGTCCCTTTGCTTGGCCAAAATATGATTTCAAATTAAATATCGCCATCCAGTTCACGGCAGACTTTCTCATTCGAGATAAAACATTCTTAGGGTGGATTTGATTCATGACTAATCTCGAGTTTCGGATTATTTCACATCGGTGCCTCAAAATAATGGTTGTGGTAAACAGGTTCTCGGGAATAACTTGGCAAATCTTCGGCAAATCTTCGTTGCAAGCTACAAATCTCCGAGTTTTTCCGTCCAATGAAACAACGACCCGAGCACTCGAAAGTACTACGAACGATGTTACGTCATCATGGTACGATTAGTTACTTAGCAACGTGAAGACGAAAATTAATGGTCTGACTGAACGTTAGTCATAGAAACCCTGAATCAATAAAACGTGACTGCCTAAAACGTGCATAAGTACTGAAAAACAAGATAACGACAAGTGATCAATTAGCATACGACCATGCAGAAGGAATTTGCGGAGTCACTGTTCTGTTGCCGCTGCTATCTCGTACTTGGACCCCGCGCGGTTTTAGTCAGCGCTGACCGAAACACATTTGAAAAAGAGTAGCACTGGAGACGAGAATGGTATTTCCTGGTCTTACGTTTCCGGGTTTATCGCTAGTTTGTGATTAATCGGAACCAAGAGAAAATGAGGTGAGAGAACACATCCTCGTGCCCCATGATCATCTTTTTAAATCTATTTTAAGCTTCGCGTCACGTTGTCAAAGTTATTTTTAGTCTAGGTCCCCGATCACGCAAGCAATGGCCAACGGTCATCAGGTTGTGTCCATCCAAATAAGAAATTGAAAATTTAGCGGGCTAAGAGAAAAAAAATCAGTTTGTTCAGTTGAACTGCCGCACTGTTAGCATTGGAAATCATTTTCAGAGCTGGGCAGGAATATTTATGCGTGCTTCTCCGAAGCCCTAAAATAGAAGTCGTGTCATTCCCCAGCATGAATAATGAATGATTAACACAAAGTGACAAAAGACTCGAATTTCTACCCTGCTTGAAAGTTGTTTCTCGGAAAAGTGCCGAAAGGATATTGAAGCGAAAAGCATCTCTTTCGAAAGGTGTTTTAAAGCGCACGACAGCTATAATATTCGTTTCGCGTTTGTTAGAACTTTCACTCAAAAAAAAACGGTGCAAATCTTTGTTTATTTAGTATCGGAAGTGCTGTGTAATATTTACTGCTGACTAGGATCGCATTCCAATAAACACGCACGAAAGTCGTTTCTCGAAAAGTACTGAACGGATTAAATCGAAAAACATCTCTTTGGAAAGGTTATTCAAAGCGCAGGACAGCTCAATACTTGTTTCTCGTTTGTTAGAACTTTCGGTCCGAAAATCCCAGTGCAAATGTTTGCATATTTAATTTCGAAATTGCTTTGTAATATTTACAGGGATGTCCGCGCCGCAAAAAGTGCTTCTCTGGAACGAACTAAAACATCGTTTGGATCGGTAGAGACCCTCAGAGAGACCTATCTGGAAAGCCTTTTGAAACTGCTGGTCGGGAAAATAATCTTCTACGTGTTTATCGTGATTTTTACGTCGGAAATTAGTCTTGTCATTTCTCTGCATGACTGCTTCACATTAGGCGCTCTAGCTGCTGACAAGAATTTAATTCATAACACGATCTAAAGTCGTTTCTCGAAAAGTACTGAACGGCCTACACAGAAAATGATCTCTTTCAAAGCGTCGGAGAGTTATTCTTCCTCTGCCCTTAATAAATGCACTTCGAAAATCCTGACGAAAAGTTTTTTGCGTTAATTGATCTGTTAAAATTAAACCTCAATGTTCTTAAGTCATTTAAATTGGCCAATCAGGTGTCTTTCCTAAAATAGCCTCGCAGCTTGACCACGCGCTAAACTTAGATTCAAAAAGATTATCATAGGAAGAGGCCCATGTATGGGGGATGTGTTCTCTTAGATCATGGTCTCTTGTCGGAACACTTCGGATACTTCGCGAAGACTTGCCGACAAAAAAATTTCTTCCCCGTATGAAAAAAATATACCCCATAAGAAGCTAGTGAGTTATCTCAGAAATTTCAACCAGTAAAGCATATAATTTTTTTTGTGCCGGTACATTGTCCTGAACTGAATTCGAGAGCTCCGTGTAGGGTCGCACTAGGTTGCTGAAAGTGATATGATATACAACAAATGATCAACTCGAGAATTGGAATTTCTTGGCCACTTAAATGTGGCGGTTTTAATTGACACTCAAATAAAAGTTATTGTTAACAATGTCCTTGGTAATTAAACTAGTAATAGTTCTCACTACATCTGCCCCCGCCTTGGATATAACGTTTACTATGTAATGAACTGTACAATCTTATCTTACATAGTTTTTTTTTTTTTTTTAATTATTACTAGTAATTATTTATTTAGTTTAATTTAATTTTCAGAATGTCCCCATATTAGTAAGGGAGATTTCTCCCTGGCTAGGCGGTCTTTTGACATTTGAATAAAGTTTATTGATTGATTGATTGATTGATTGATTGATTGTACAAATTTTATAACAAAATACGTCTCCTCAGAATCGTTGAAATAACAGGCTGATCTGAGCTTTTACTCTCGTTGTAATCCTTCAAATCACACAATTAAAATGAACAAAACTCTCTGTTATTTTAAGTAAGTAATGATAGATTTAAAAAGTTATTCGTACTCTTCGTGCTCGTGTCAGAGCGAACCAACGCGACTACGCTCGTGCACGTGGCTGCAAGAATTATCTAATAGTCACTGAAACGACACCGTTTATAAACGGCCTTTACTAACTTCTGATCCTTGAGATAACAAAAGGAAACTAAACTCAGTTACTTCGGATACATGTTGTTGTTGTTTCTTTGAGTGGGTTCTGAGTTTTGATTTGTGATCCTGATCTGTTTACTTTTTACGTGTGGTGTTTGGATCGAGTCGACCCCGTTGCCGATTTGTGTCTAACAAATCAAGTTCTGTACGGAACAATTCTATCCAGTACTGCTGAATAACTTATCGCGTATGCGATACCTCTCCTCGTCTTCGTGGCTGCAGGAATTACCCAGACTTACTGAAATATTAACCGGGACCGCCGTGCGCACCTAGTTTCTTCAAATCGGGCTCGATTCGCAAACTACCGATAATACACCAATATTTCACATTCTTTATACGCGGGGGGTCCTATTAATGCCTCCTCGGGTTTTGGCCTCTGGGCGAAAACCCTGCGGGGGCAATTATCTTCAGCCAAGGTTGGGCGAAAATGGCGCCCCATGGCTGTTAAGCGAAAATACATAGCATGAATGTTAATCCAAAAGAAGGCGATAAGGAGCGGAGGGAGGGAAAAATGTTTTCGCCAAGAGATTAACTCGCTGTGATGGTGAAAGCGAGAGGGAATATTTGAGAATGCGACCAGTCCTTTATACTGTGAAGACATGATTGATCATCGCAGTTAAATACACAACTTCAGCCGTTGTGAAATTTAAGTCTAAAAAAAAATCCAGGCCTGAACGTGATTTGAACCAAAAGTTTCCTGTTCAGACCTGAAGGTTTTCAAGCTTTTATTTCACAGCTGCTTAAGTTGTATATATAACCCCGATGATCATCTATGTCTTCGTATCTTTCTCCGCAGTTCAAATGTGTGATCTTTCATATATTTATTTGCATTCTTTACAATCTACTGGTATATTACGAACTCAAGATATGATCAGCTCCCAGTCGGCTTGATAGCTCAGTTGATAGAGTACTGCACCGGTATCGCAGGTCGAGGTCATGGGCTCGAATCCCGTCCAGGCCTTAAATTTTTCAAGCTTTAATTTCACAACTGCTTAAGGCGGGGGTACACATGAAAGCCGTATTATGGCTGGGTATTATGTTTTTTATGCAAATATCTTGTTTACGTTTCAAGCAATCAAGAATCTCTCTGCTCATCTCACATATCTATGTTTTGGGTTGTTTTGGAAATATTTTGGTGATTTTTAGGTATATTTGGAGAGAAATAGTTTTTCTCAAAGGATTAGTAAAATTGATGGAAATAGGAAATTTTGAAGATTTGTTGTTGTTTTAAAATAGAGTTTGAAATTAAAAATTGTGCAGTCGGGCAAATGTCTGGTGGTGTTCCATAACCCTTTTTTTCCCTTTCAACCTCTCTTTAAACTTACCAAAATTTCACTTAAATTCACGTGTACCCCCGCCTTAAGTTGTGTGTATAACTACGTTGATCAATCATGTCTTCATATCTTTCTCCGCAGTTCAAATATATGGTCTTTCTTATATTCACTTGCCGTCCTTTATGCTGGCGGACAGATAACACTGTTCAACATGATTGGCTGTCAGTCTGTCACATGACAGATCACCATCAGATAAACAAATATGTGCCTTGACTACAATAGGTCAATTTGTCGACATAACATCATGCCTTGGCATCATGTTTGGTTATCTGGAAGAATGAGATGGTAACATATCGTGGCTGAGATTAGGCCCACGTTTGGACTGTACCGTTAGAATCTAACGAGTGTTTTATCGGCGATTACGAACGTAAAAGAGCGGCATGGACGAGTAGGGACTGGAGCGTGCCGCGCTCAAGTCTCGTCCCAGTCCGTTTTGGGCTTAAGTGTCTCGTCTCATAATCTCTGCCGAATTTCAAGAGAAAAACAGACTGCCAGCAGTCTACGGTTGGACTCAGTAATGAACAATTGTCAGTTCAACAACACTGCCATGATAATTTGAAATCGTTTTGTTCTAATTAATGCAATAGGTAAGGTTACAGGACATTGCGAAATAGCGTAAACTGATAAGACTTTGTGTAAGAATATTTCCTCTCTATATATACCATTTGACAAAGGCTAACAGTGAGCTATAACTCACTGAAATCGCTTTGAAAAGCCTAAACCTCCAATACTCAATAGACGCGAGAAAACTGAAAGGGTTTTTACTGTATTTCTGTTCCGTATCCCTATCTAAGGAATCTATTACATTTACGTCCGCTCAGGCAGTGAATTTAGTGCCTCGATTTAAAATCGAATGAAAAAAATCCTCTTTTTGCCTTGCCTTGGGCAAAAGCCGTCTACTCAGCAAACGCTTGAAAACGAACAAAAGAAGGCCTTTGGGAAACAATTTTCACTCTAGATGAGTTGGACTTAACTTAATCTTAAACTCTAAGTAAACTACCACAAATATCATACAATAAAACTGATTTATTGATTTAAGAAAATCATGAGAAAATTGCATTTACGTTGATTACAAGATTGATACAATCGTGATTACAGAATTGTTCTACTGAGAATTCCAGTGCTGACTTTGCTGTTTAAGTTTAGTTCATTTCAATCAGTTTTTAGTTCAGTTGCACGTTATGTGACGGCGACTTGCTCACAACATACCGACATTTATCAAGAGATACCGAACAATCAGCTCTCTTCTCAACTCTGCCAGTGAAATTCCATGGCGCTGTTTGCTTTCTTCTATCACAGAACAAATCGCCGCTCGCCTGGTTAGTTTAAATTGAAGCAGTTGCTCGTTGCTGCTCGTTAAATCACTCTGACTCGGTCCGGCTCCCGTTTTAGTTCCACCGCTGTTTTTGTTTCTTTTACTCTTGAAAATACGACGTCCATTTGCTGGGCCGAAATATGATTCTAAGCCTCGCCGTTCAGTCACAGTAGACTCTTTCATTTGAGATAGACCATTCCTATGTTGAATTCGGTTCATGGTTCTCCTCGCCTTTTGGTTTGCTTCAGTTCGGTGTCAAGAGAGAATAGCTGCGATTGAACAGAGTGTTCGAGGAAAGGCAATCGGGGAGCAACAGACAGCCTTTTATGGGAAATTTTCGTTGCATGTCTCCAGATTTTACTATCCAATCAAAGAATGGCCCGAACACTCGAAAGTACTCCGAGCGATGTTACGTCATCAGCTGCTTGGCAACGTAAAGATGAAGACCGCAGGCTTCAAATTAATGGTCTCACTGAACGTGAATCAGAGAAACCCTGAGTCAATAAAACGTGACTGCCCAAAACGTGATTACTGAAAAATAACAGATAACGACATGTGAGCACTTAGCATACGACCATGCAGAATGAATTTGCAGAGTCACTGTTCGGTTTCAGTCAGCGGTGACCGAAAGTTGCTTTTGAGGAAATCAAAAATCCGAATTTCGGTTTGATTGTTCGCATGTGTTCAAGTTTAATAACGGTTTCTGATCATGCGTAGAGAGAGTAACCGCTGTGACTAACCTTGGCTCACCTTCCCATTAGAGGTCTCGATTTCTTGGTGCTGACCAAAAGGATCGCAGGCTTTCGGAGCGAGATTGTTGCGGTGCCGTCGCGTTTTGTATAACGTTCCAAAAGCTTATTGGGTTCGACTCCGGCAGAACGCTTCAGGAGAAAAAAATTTTGCGGCAAGATTTTTCATTCCCGACGTCATGTCACGACTATACTCATAACTGGACTTTTCCCTGTTAAGCCCTGGGCTTATGCAACTTTGTAAGGGGTTTAGATGGGCTTTAAGGTGGCTCAAAACATTTCCAGCAGTTAGATTTTGATGGGTCATTGTGACCACTATTTATCACTTGATGCTACAACCAAAATTCAGTGCCCAACCATTGGTGAACACGTTGTTATGATTTTTGTGACACAGTAAGTTACCATAGCAACAGCATGACCTGCTAAGAACACCCTTAATTACAGCTCTAGGGGCTTATAATTAAAAAACGGCATGGTGATTTTTTTTTTATTTTATCAAATTTTAATAAGAATGATAAGACGCAACTTTTGGCAAAGTACATAGTAAATTTTTCTCGCCATACATACTGAAATTTAAGGCGTAAGTCTGATTCGAGGCTATCTTTTTTATCGCTGCTAGATTTAAGAGAATTTCTGTGGAATACTCTTCATGAATTTCTTCGTGTTCTGCTATTCAATTTACAGGAGAGTGATTCAAGTGATTCGCAAAAACTCACGGCGAAGATGTTTTTGTAGTGCAAAAAACGAACTTTGACACCAGAGAAAAACAATTTTGGAGAACTTGACTGGTGAACTGAAACTTATTTGAGAAGTTAAAAATATATCTGTTCTTTTAGCCGGTCTAGTCTCTGAGCCTGTTACTCGTTGCGAAGGTTCTCAAGATTACCAGTGAGTACTATTTTGGATTTGTGTTTGAAGAAAATTCCGTCAGGGAAATCACATGATTGTTGAGACGCCATCGTCTTCCAAAAGCTCCGTTTTCAGTCCACACATAAACGGAATGCCGGCGTTTTTAAATCAGTCCCTCCGGTTTGGAGAGCGTTTTCAAAAAGCTTCATTGTGGACGACATAATCATAGAAATACAGCTGCATAGAAATTTCGGCGGCGTACTGCGGACACTGCCTAATGTTATCTAATTTTAGAAAATAACCCAAAGCAAATACGCACGCTGATTGGTTTAAAACCGTGTTTCTATGACTCGATAGAAACACAGAACTAGCACAAGCTGTTGACGTAATGATGGCGCGAACAAATTTACATTTTTTGTTCTCCATGTTCCTATCGAGTTATAGAAACACGAGTGAAAGTTTGGGAGAACTCGAAAAAGCTATGGAAACACTCGCCTGCGGCTCGTGTTCCCACAGCACTTCGAGTTCTCCCAAACTTTCACTCGTGTTTCTATAATTCGATAGAAACACGGCACATGTTTTCTATTTCTTAAATCCAACAACATGATCTAGCCTTAAGATATCTATTTATTTTATTTACTACCCAAATACAATATACATTTCAGTTGACATTATCTTTTATCCACCTCGAACATACAGTAATTACATTTATCACTACAGAAATACCTTTCACTACAGAAATACCCTGGAGTCATCTCAATATTGCAGGAAATACATCTACAGAACAGCGTGAACAACAAAAACGCCTACATTGGAGTGAATAATATTCCAGCAATTATCTATCAACGACGAATTGACATTCTCAAACTCATTAATAATTCATGAAGTTAAAACAAAGAAAATCACAACCGTGAAGGAGGTTTGGTTACCCGGTCTTAATTAGCATAGCTTTTGACGATTTTACTTCTCCGTTTACCCCTTAGATTTTGCTTCGATTGAGAAGATATATCAAATACGAGTGACAGTGTTTCACCAGCTATACAAAGTAAAAAATGCTCCGCTGCGCGTCGTATTTTCGACTCTCTTCTCGGTGTTTGGATATCCCGATGAAACACTGTCACTCGTGTTTGATATATTACTTATCAACTGACGGGTAACTGAAGTAAAGACCAATATAACTATTACTTGCTGGTTACCTTGGTTATGCTATTTATAGTTACAACTGGATTAGTTCTGCGGACACACCAGGTCTCTCCTACAGTTCACATAAAATTTCCAAATGACAATTCACACGTGAGTATCTTGACTCGCGATCTCCCATGTCTCTTCTGTGTTCCTCTTGTAGTTTGAAGCGTCCTGGACGTTTTCCCTCCCAGCAAGGACGCTTCCATGTGCTACGCTGTTTTGACTCCATCTTCCCTTGGGGCAAACCAAAAACAGGATTTTCAGGTAGCCACGACGGTAATTCTTGTTGCTAAGCCCATAAATCAAGGGATTCACACAGCTGTTGACAAAAACCAATAGGGAGAGAACATGGTGCGATTTGGTATCCAGCCGTGTTTTTCCCGCCATTGCCAAGGCGTAGTTGGTCTGACTTGGCGCGAAGCAAACGATCAGCATGATGCACGCGGCACCAACCATCCGCGTCATTTTGCCGCGAATTTTAGCGCGGCTCTCAACCGAGGCGATTGTGGAGTTGCTTGCCTTGTAAACCATGTGAATGAACAAGAACAACATGGTGAGGCTTGGAAGCACCATTTTGAGAAAGACTTGAATGATTCCCACAATAGCACGGACTGGCTGCTTACCCCAGTGAAGCTTCCATTTGCATCGCAGATTCGGCGGATTGGAAGAAACGTATGCAACTTCGAACAGGGAAGTTCCACAGAGGATCACCGACCACAGCCAAACAAGGAAGATGTAAACAAGGGTTCGCTTCTGGTTGAAGGTCTCGTTGTACTTGTGAGGCTTGATAACTGCGTACCACCTCTCCGTCGCCAAAGCCATACAGATGTACGCTGAGAAAACCACCAACTGAAAGAGAAACGCACGACTCCATATGACTCGACAGAAGATGTCTCCCAGCACGTGATCGTTAGGATATGGAAACGCGTCACCAAGAACAAAAGCTGGGTTTGTGATGAGCATGATTGCGGTCAGAATATCAGATATGGCCAAGGACAGGATTAATATGTTGTAGGATTTCTTCAACAGCTTTTTGTCCCAGACGAAAACAAGAATGACCAGCGTGTTTCCTACCATAGCTACTGTGGCCAGGATAGAGTATGTTGTACGTGTAAAAGTTGTTATTCCAGATGTAGGTTGAGTTGGTACATCTGTGGATGAGTTGGAGATGTTCATATTTGCTGCATGTAGGATGAAGTTCTCGATTGACTGTTTTGTTCTTGTAATCGCACTCAGTGTTATTTATTTTTGGGACGTTTATATTATTCACGATTGTCTTTCACATATTTTCAGATTTCCCTCGTCTATTCTTTCTTTAATAAATCTACGAGAGATCAAACGATGGAATACTGGTCATTTACACATTTCTATATCTCGGGGTTCATATTTATTTTTAACAAAGGGGCGGAATTGTCTAATTCTCTGCTAAAATCCTAAGACTTGTCAGCTCTGCCGATATCTCTAAACGACTTAAAGACATAAAAAAATATTCTCACTAGTGCGTCAGAAACTCTCTATTAGCTGACTTGTTTCCGGCCAGGTATGAACTCATCCAGGCTTCGAATTTAACAGGATTCCATACAGATTTAGAGCTGAAGGCGGTATTTTAGAAGAAAGATATTTTGGGGCGTTGGTGAATTTAATATGAGCACGGGGAGCTAACTAGAAAACCTACCGGTTCACTTACCTCCCCAGCTCACAACCTCACTAACAATTTACAAATAAATATCTATCTAGCTAAACCATATAAAGAACAATGATGTAAGAATCAAGTGTGAACATGTACATGAGCTAAATAAAACATTATTATTACATTAAACGTTTGCTTTGAAAAAATTGATTTCGGGTGCGTAACTAGTGCCAGAACTGGAAAAAGCATGTTTTAAATAGTTATAACACCAGTTTTCATACCAACGCCATGAAAGGTAAAGTTGAGATTAAATGTCGATTTGAATATTTCACAAATTAGAGAGTTTATCTGGAAACGAGGACGCTTTTCCTTATAAACGCAGTCCTGAATCATATCTTGATCATGGAAAACTCAAATTAAAACTGTAGTGTTTTTTTTGACATTGACTGCGTTGCGTGAAGCACGAAGAACCCTTATGCAAGCTATTACCGGCGAACGATGGCAAAGTTGGAATTTGAACATGTGACTCGGGAAAATAGAAAGATAATCGTTTGAAAGCTAGTGTCATCTTTCTTTTACTTTTTGTAATCTTTCTCCCAAGTGAAATTCCGATTTTCTATCATTTGATCAAAATATCAAAATTCGCGTGAAACGGCACACTTCGTATTAAAATTGTCCGAAAATCAGATTATTTACATTTAGAACAACTTCAAATAGCAATAATCCAGATACTTGCCAATATTTCAAGCAGGTTTTTTTCTTTCAAATGTTTATGTAAATTGTGCCTTGTTCAAATTGTCTTTATGTGACCAAGAAATTAATCGCTTAGCTAGAACCTTTCCGCCTGGTTCAATAAAAAAATATTCAAGGGATGAAACAAGAGGTCGGTCTTCGTTGTTTATAGTTTACCAGGCTCAATGAGCGAACGATAAAATAGTATTTTTGCTGCACAGTTTAGCACAAGATAAGCTTTTTTTCTTGAAAGCCGGTAAACTTTCGCCAAGTTGAACGTCTAGTTCAGAAAAAAAACTAATACACTACTTACCAGTGATGTTGAAAATGAACTATTCTTTTTGACTTTCACTGCTCAGCACAAATTCGTCGCTACAGTGCGGTTTTTTTCCAAACCAATGACAGTCAGCAACTTAGAATGACTAAGATCACCATCCTCATATGAAGGTTTTTTATCCTCATTAGCATGTTAATGTCTCTGAGTATAGAATGGGGTTTTACTAGCGTCGTCGGCACTACATTGAGGGTAATTCCATTTTAATTCCTAGCACCTGTCCTGCTCACTCAATACATGTTTGCCACTTTGAATTTTCTTTTTTTTTTCACTGAAAAACTGTAAATTTAGACGAATTGAACTTTACTGATCAAAAGCTCCTGATCCAACGGGGAGCCTTCCACAGATCAAGCACTTTAGCAAGTAAATTTCAGCTGTGATCCGACAAAGTCCAAAACAACAACTGCTTAAGTTGCATTTGTTAAGGAAGATGGATCAATGCAGATAGATGTACGGAGCCTACAGCGTAACGATGATTAAAATTCTAAATTAAAAGCCAAAGCTAATGCAGTTTAAATAGTGTGTGGCAACCGTAAATGTTAAGTATTAATGTATTGTCAATAGTCTAATGGTGACGCCGTACTTGAAGTCATAGCGAAAAAAACAAAATACTAATGTAAGGTACCTAATGCAATCTAGTGTATTGTATTGTAATGTAGTTCAAATTTAATGTATTTTTGTACCATGTATTGTAATTGTAATTTGAAAAAAAAAATGAACAAAGCTCTAGTTATCTTCAATGCACGACCGAAATTGCCCTGTCTTTCTGCTCGATGAGAGACAACAGAGAACAAAAAGGGAAGGGAATCTCTAGTTATGCTTGTTTGGGATGATCTGGATCCAGATCGGTGATCCAAGATGACTCGGACGATGGTGCATCAAAGGAAGCGATGAATCCGTGACAAGATTGGATTCATCGTTCCCTTCGATGTGGATCTCTGATCCAGATCTGAATGATCCCAAAGGAACACGCCCATCTGTCACAGCAGGGTGTTAAATGGCTTTTAGAAGAATTCAGTTTGCATGAAATTAAACGAGCAGATGAAGAATATTTGCATGGATGGAAGCTAATTCCAAAAAATTACTTGAATAGTGTTAAACAGCGCTCACATACGCCGGAGAAATTTGAAAACTCGGCATTATTTCTACGGTTAGGCCTGCCGCTCACACTTATCCGTCACGAAAACGGAACTATTTTAAACTTCTTTTACAAGTTAATGAAAACATACTGGCTGTTTACCATTCACCAATGGAAATTTCGGTCAGCAGGTAAATGGTAATAAGGCAATTTTGGCTCGACCGACCCAGAATTTTCTGAAATAAGCGAAAGTGCCTCAAAAGGCAGTCCAAAAATTCCAACCGAAATATTCGGATGGAAAATATGCTTACCATTTGGAATTATGATCAGGTCATCAGCAATTATCGTGTTAACGTTTTTTATAATAATATTAAGAAACTTACGTAGCAACTTTTTGGACTTTTGGCAATTTTTTAGCAACTTTTTGTAATAATCAGCGCTCGAGCATTTTAAGAGCACATCGGGACAGGCCTAGATGTAGGAGTTTTCGAAGAGATTGTTAATGCTCGTTTATGATTGGGTCTTCTCAAATCATTAATGATTCATCAAGTTTAAAACAAAGGAAATCATGACCGTGACGGTGTTTGGATATCTGATCTTCATTAGCATAGATTTTTTACGATTTTATTTCTCCTTTTCTCCTTAGTTTTAGTTTCGATTGAGAAGATCTATCAACAGCACTCCAGACCGTGTTTGACCACCTTTCCAAACACCACGAAGTTCGTCAAAACTACACCGCTGCTTGTCGTATTTTCAACTCTCTTCTCGGTTTGTTTGGAAATGTAGTCAAACACGGTCATATTACATAAAAATCGGGAGCACCAAAGGTTTGCTGAAGACAACGTTTGTTACCCGACAGAAAAAAACCCTCATACGTCTCAAGCAAGCTACTGTAGGCATCTTAGGCCAGTAAAATATCACTTTAACTCCGGTCCTATCTTTTAACAAGCGAGGAAGTGGCAGCCTGTGAGGAGTTTCACCTTTGGAGGACGTGACTTGAATATAAACTTGAATATTAAATAGTTATCACTACATCTGCCCCCGCCTTGGATATCACGTTTATTAATGAACTGTACAGCTTTTATTACGTTTATTTTTATGCTCCCAGGCTATTGAATTAAACTAAAAATTGCCGCAAAAAAATTCATGTAAAATAAGAAAACTGTATTATTTATTTATTATGAAAATGTATTCAGTTCATGTATTGTAGCAATTCACGTTTTGGGAAATAACAGGCTGATCTGACCTTTTACTCTCGTTGTAATCCTTCAAATCACACAAAATGAACAAAAATCTCTGTTATGATAGATTTAAAAAGTTATTCGTACTCTTCGTGCTCGTGTCAGAGCGAACCAATGCGACCACACTCGTGCACATGGCTGCAAGAATTATCTAATAATCATTGAAACGACATTGTTTATAAATCCTTTACTAACTTCTGATCCTTGATTACTTTTCTTGATTACCTTTCGAGCCCGATTTGAAGAAACTAGGCGCGCACGGCGGTCGCGGTTAATTTTTCAGTAAGCTCGCATGGCAACTTTGGGTAATTCTTGCAGCGACGAGGACGAGGAGAGGTATCGCGTACGCGAGGATACGGGAGGAAGATTGTCGAGCTCACATTTGCAAAGTTATTTCAAGATGAGTTTCTTTCATCGCAGTGATTTCTTTATTTCGTTGAATTCAAAAGTTATTCAGCAGTGCTGGATAGAATTGTTCCGTACAGGACTTGATTTGTTAGACACAAATCGGCAACGGGGTCGACAGACTCGATCCAAACATCACACGTATAAAGTAAACAAAAGGAAACAAAACTCAGTTACTTCGGATATATGTTCTTGTTGTTTCATTGAGTGGGTTTTGAGTTTTGATTTGTGATCCTGATCTGTTTGCTATTGATACAATTACAAAGTTATTCCCGAATTCAAGCTAGCATTGCAAAAGCTATTTCTGTTTAGTTTATTTTGTAAACAGGTTCAATTGTATCTCTGAGCGCCGGCGACTGACTACCTCATAACATATCGCTTTTTACCAAGAGATAGCGAACTATCAGCTCTCTTCTCAACTCTGCCAGTGAAATTCCAAGGCGCTGTTCGTTTACTTCTATCACAGAACAAACCGCCGTTCGCCTGGTTAGTTTAAACTGAGTCAGTTGCTAGTTGCGGCTCCTTAGATCACTCTGACTCGGTCCTGCTGTCATTTTAGTTCCACCACTGTTTCCGTTTCGTTTACTCTTGGAAATACAAAGTCCATTTGCTTGGCCAAAATATTATTTCAATCTTCGCCCTCCAGTTACGGGAAACCTTTTAATTTGAGATAAAATATTCCTGATTTGATTCATCAGTGCTTCGGTCTCGCCTTTTAGTTTGCTTCTTTTCAGCGTAGCAACTAAACTGTTTACAGCCCTCTATGTTCTCGTATTTTTATCCGATCGTTGAACGCACGGATATAATCGTGAGAGAACTGGACGCCAGCGCAAGACGGGAGACTTGACGGGGCAGGGGGTGGGGATCCTCGTTTGGTTAGCTTCGCTCGCCTCCCCGTCCTCGCCCCCCGCGAGCTTCGCGCGTCCTTCACCCCAGCTTCACTCGCTTTTTCTTTGGGCATAGAAAGGCTGTAAATAGTCTTTATCACAACAAGAATAGTTGTGATCGAGCAGGGTGTTCGAGAAAAAAGCAATCGGGCAACACTAGTCAGCCTTCAATGCACAAGTCTTGCTTGCAAGTCCCCGACTTGAACCATCCAACCAAAGAATGGCTCGAACTAACACACGAAAGTACTCCGAGCGATGTTACGTCATCATAGAATGATCAGCTACTTAGCAACGTAAAGACGAAAACTGTTGCCAGGACGGGAACGGTAGTGGAGGAGGGAAACTTTCGCGGTTCCGTCGTGTCGCCGAAAACCAAATGCTTAAGACATGCATTTTCGTAAAGGTAGGTGACGTCAATAACTTGTGCTTCGTAAAGCTATTATATATGGAGCTATTCACAAAAGCAATGACATCCTTTAGACTAAAGAGATAGCGGAAATCTTATCCTATAAGCTTAAACGATTGTGAACAGTCGACGCTGAATTTATCTTCTTTATAAGCGAAGCAAGCATCTCTACCAGTATTTAATAAAGAAATCAGAATTTCCGTATGTAGAAATTAAACGAACAATCTGATCGACCTGGTTCAGACGGTCTTTTACCACCAGAGCGTTTGAGAATCCTACACTTTGGGTTTACCGAGCTCTGGACGGTGAAAGCTCATTGTGCTTCAATCCTCTTGTTCCCAGCCATTACACAATACTCGTTTTCTCGTTCTCGGAACTGGAACTAACTTGCAATGGAGGCTCGTGCGGGGGAATATCATTAAAAAGAGATAAATCTGAAAAAGACTCTGCGCATTAGCTTCAGTTGCAAGCTAGTTCCAGTCCAATATGGTCTCTTCTTTTTGCTCGATTGTGTCGTGTGTTCTTCTGATAACTAATTATTGTACAGGTACCACTGATTTTGTATCTATATAAAAGTTTTAATCTCACTACAGCTATGTATAAGAGTCAGCAACAATATTTCAGCGTTATCTACATTTCGAATCACTGCAGCATTATCTATTTACAATATTAGGGAGCTTAAGCAAAGGCGTTTTTGAGCGACGTACGGCAACCGGAAATGGACGTTTCTCATTTTTGGGCAGTGGATGCACTCTAATTTTCAAGTAAATCGTCTCTATAAGAGTAAAGACACTTTATTACAAATGCAGTAGGGCCAAGGCGAGTAAAAAGAGAAAACGTCTCATTTCCGGTTGCCGTACGTCGCTTAAAAACGCTTTTGCTTAAGCTCCCTATTATACTTTTATCACGTAACCCGGACTTTACGCTTAATAATTCAACCATTGTTTACTAAGTCGCTTTATAATATTTATGTCTTTCTCTCCGCCCCCAAACTAACTCATTAATGCTGCCTTGCCTGAGTTCTGTTTACTTGGCAACAATAAAATCAGGCAAAAATTGAAGTAAACACTCAAATCATGAATTAATTCTAATGTGATATGTTTGCCCAGTGAAGGTGCGGAAAAAGAAAACACCACGCCAGAAAGTTAAAATTAACTCACGAAAAACGGGACGGAACAAAAGGGAAGAGGAGGGACACAAATGACAAGCATATGGCTTGCTTGGTCACATGATCCCCGCACAATTTAAACGGGGGGTTCACTTAATGACAATTGACTCCCCCCAAGACCGAGTTCTCTCTGAACGTGCTAAACTAAGGCCAGAGGGAAAGGACATAAAATTATATTTGCTGTGAATTATTTCATTTATAATTATCATTGCTCAAAATCATTAAAGCTGAACATCCACTGTAGCATTATCCACCATTACCCATCTACAAAATACGTTTTATCAGCGCATTAACATCTTATACTTTGAAGTATTTCATCATCATCTATCGAGCAAATAAAACATTTGACACTTCACAGATTCATTAGAAATGACTAGACTGAGCATTAGCTATCACAAAAGTGACATTTATCACTTTACCTGTACATTTGAATTAATGGAAATCTGGATCATAATACAATGCAATACAATAAATTTTATTCAAACACGGTGTGGATTAAAGCTGCAAGCTTGTTGGGCTGTGTATAGAAAATAAAATAAGATAAGAAAAAGATACGTAAAATTATTCTATAAATTACAATTACTAAGCACAATTAAAATACAATATACAATTAATCACCTGTACATTAGAATTAACGGCAACATTTCGGTAATCTACCATTTACCATTTATTTATTTTACCACTTACCATTTATTTATTTATTTACAGATCTATTTACAGAAAGGGCATGCCTGCAACTAGCAAAGGCTAATCTGGGTGGGCCATGCCTTAATCTGAAACGTTCGAACGATTTGAAGCGATCAACGTCTTGCTGTCACCTTAGATATGATGTTTGTATTAACAACTGCATTGGCACTATGCAACAGTGCTTTTCTACAGTTAATTAACATAAAATTTGCAAAATGTTTAAAAAAATCAGTTTGATCTCTCCTTGATTACATTTATCTGAATTTACTTGTTGTTTTCTTGACACTCTGTCTCCCGTGTCTCTGTGTTCCCCTCGAGGCTTGAAGCGTCCTGCACGTTTTCCCTCCCAGTAAGGACGCTTCCATCTGCTACCCTGCTTCGACTCCATCTTCCCTTGGGGCAAACCAAAAACAGGATTTTCAGGTAGCCACGACGGTAATTCTTGTTGCTCAGCCCATAAATGAACGGATTCAAACAGCTGTTGACAAAAACCAGAAGAGAGAGGACATGGTGCAATTTGGTATCCAGCCGAGTTTTTCCCGCCATTGCCAAGGCGTAGTTGATTTGATTTGGCGCGAAGCAAACGATCAGCATGATGCACGCGGCACCAACCATCCGCGTCATTTTGCCACGCATTTTAGTGCGGCTCTCAACCGAGGCGATTGTGGAGTTGCTTGCCTTGTAAACCATATGAATGAACAAGAACAACATGGTGACGCTTGGAAGCACCATTTTGAGAAAGACTTGAATGATTCCCACAATAGCACGGACTGGCTGCTTACCCCAGTGAAGCTGCCATTTGCATCGCAGATTCGGCGGATTGGAAGAAACGTATGCAACTTCGAACAGGGAAGTTCCACAGAGGATCACCGACCACAGCCAAACAAGGAAGATGTAAACAAGGGTTCGCTTCTGGTTGAAGGTCTCGCTGTACTTGTGAGGCTTGATAACTGCGTACCACCTCTCCGTCGCCAAAGCCATACAGATGTACGCTGAGAAAACCACCAACTGAAAGAGAAACACACGACTCCATATGACTCGGCAGAAGATGTCTCCCAGCACGTGATTGGTAGGATACGGAAACGCGTCACCAAGAACAAAAGCTGGGTTTGTGATGAGCATGATTGCGGTCAGAACATCAGATATGGCCAGGAACAGGATTAACATGTTATAAGATTTCTTTAATAGCTTCTTGTCCCAGATGAAAACAAGAATGACCAGCGTGTTTCCTACCAAAGCTATTGTGGCCAGGATAGAGTATGTTGCACGGGTAAAGGTAGTTATTCCCGGTAAAAGTTGATTTGGTACAGCTGTGGATGAGTTCGAGATGTTCATATTTGCTGTATGCAAGAGTAAATCCTCTACTTGCTACTGTGCTATTTTTTACCACGCTGTTAACTACTCAGGCTACGAATATTCTTTCTTCGATAAAACTATAAGAAATCAAACAAGGAAATACTGGTTAATTCATTCAACTTAGATATAACTTCTGTCAAGATCTCTTGCTTGACTCTAGACATTAGACCCGTGAAGGCGTCTTCTGTAGTAAAGTAAAAACAAGTAAAGTAAAGGAACGCTAACCCAGGATTAAAAGTTAATCGAAGCATTGATTTTTCTTGTAAAAAAAAAGGTTTTTCGCTGCTTAATCGGGCTTTGAACAACCCGGCCCAGAAAAATAAATAAACTTGGTTTTGGTTCTTAAATATACATATGCAGTATTTATTCACAACTGTCTTAAGATAAGCCTAACACAACCGATTACAGGATGATTGTTATGCAGTGTTGCCTCTATAACAAGAGTCCATAATTTAACTGTAACCCACATATAACAACTGCTTGATCTTGCTTAGCTAAACAGGTTCTTATATTTTAGGGTTTTAAAATGGCAAATTTCACGCCGGTTTTACTGTAATCGTTTAGAAATAAATGACAGGCTTAATCTGAAACCATCAGAAAGCCCTTGTAAATATGATCTCTATTTCAATCAAATTCGGAATCAAAGGGAGGATTTGTTGAATTCTCGGCTTCAGGCCTTAGATTAAATGTTCAATTTAAAACGCTTCATTGGTTGACTAGCTTGTGACCATAGCAACGCATAAGCCATCGTGAGTGGCTAACATTTTTTCAAAAAATAAAACAAAAACCTTCACCTCAGTAAACCGTTCATGGCACCTTTCAAAATTTATATATTCCATTCGAATTCTGGGTCGGGTTGCTCAAAGGCCGATTAATCTAACTCAGGATTTGCGAGAATTTTGATTTCAGTTTTGTAACTTTTCGTCGAAGGTCTTCTGCTTATATTGCTTGTCCCTCAGTTGTGAGTTCGAATAATCTAAAACCACACAAAACATAAGAAGTGGAAAACATTTCTATACAAGAAAGCGTTAACCGTCTTTCGAAAACCAGGCCCTGAAGTGAGTCGAGGAGACAGACTTGTTGTAAAATTTTCGCTCGGAGGCCTGTGATCGTCAATACAACATGTTTATCAGAAAAATATGTATATATATTCTGCCGATATTGTGAAACCGCTAAATGCTGTAAATTCTTTGATATTCTGACTAACCTCTCTATTTAAGATCGACAGAGTGCAGAAGAATTAGTATTCTGGCGAACTGCTTCCACCAATGATTTCAGTGAATCAAACCTTTTGAAACATTTCAAGTGGATCAAGTGGATCAAAAGTCTCTTCAATGTACAGGGATTTTTCTTGTGAAGTGGTTCGATAGAACATCTAGATTACAGGAAAGTTAAATTGAACAGCTTGTAGAAGGGTAGTCCGGCTTCAAGTCCGCACTAGCTTGTACGTTAGTCGTAGCAAACGATGGCAATGGCGAAATGAACACGACTTGGACATAGGCACGCAAACCGTAGAAAGCCGGATAAACGCTTACGATTAGGCTTTGATTTTATTAAAATCTTTTTTGCCTCGCAGATTTCCAATTTATCTACCAATTTATCTTAAGAAGTTTTAGTGTTAAAAAATAATAACGGGAGGGTCAATTCTCCTTCATCCGACTTTGAGTGAATCTGAGATGGAAACAACCCGTCTTTTAATGAACTTTTATTGAAATCGTTTGAACAATTTTGAATTTTAGATGTTCTTTTTAAGCGTTGATGCAACTGACCACATCAAACGTGAGCATGCAAAGGTAGTTTTTTCACTATTATTATCATTTGTGTTGGAGGAACCCGAAATAATTTGCTTCGCGAATTCACCGGAATCGATTCAGAAAACACCATTCACTATTCGAACAAGATGCACTTGTTGAACTAATGGGATCGTTTTCAACCGTTCATAGTTCAGAATAGCTTCGGGAGCGAGCATGACGTTTTTTGCTGCTGCAACTAAAAACACGATATAGGGCCTAGTTTCTTGAAAATAAACCTGAGTTGTCTTTAGGTTGACTATCTTACTCGGGAAAAATCTAGTTCATTACTTACCAGCTATGTTGAAAATGAATGCTTCTTTCTTGAGCTGAAGTCTCTAATTGCTCAGCCTGTGTGTGTTTGAGCCCAAGCCAACGATCTGAAGTCACTTAAAACCGATTCCTTTTTAAAAGCTTTTAAATCGATGAGTATAACAAAGTTTCCTTGAGACAAATGACATGTCAGTATAGAATGAGATTTTGCTTACAGCGGCCCTTTATAGTGCTAGTGAGTAATTACATTTCCAGTCCTGTCAACTATCGTCTGTTGATCCATTGTTTTTTTTTTGGTTAAAAGCTGAAAGCGTTAAGTTAGACGAGAAGAACTCTATTAAAACTTTTACCGATCAGATGAGAACAATCTAACAAATCAGAGAAATGTAATTGAACTGCTGTGATTGCAGCGACTGCTTTGTCATACAAAGTGATTATGAAATGCAGTAAAATCCAAATGGAAGCCGGGAGTTATATTGCTCTGTGCGGAAGCCATGTCTTTGTTTTCAGATTTAAAAGTACTTTTGTAGGCGGTTAAAAAGGGTTTCAAATCCCGAATACGGCCAAAAGTAGAAATGCCTGAAAGAATATAAATGATCCTCACTCGATAGCTAGGATGAAGCACACATCCCAGATTTTTTCTTTCCCTCACGTCAACCCTTTCATGAGTTTTCAAGAAATTGTGTATTGATGATTTTTATAGGGAATCTCAGTTATCGTTTTAAATTTTCACCGATTTCTCAACTAATCGGTTACAATTTCAGTCCATTTTTTAGCAATCAATAAATGTTGTAAATTTCGACTATCAGTTAAAAAAAAACATGCTATCGTTCGTGATGTAAATCTAAGCAATTGCTAACTGCGATTCTGCAGCTGTCTCCCCCAAAACATCTATGCAACTCCACCTCTGATTCATTGTTTTGCCACTGAAAAGCTGCTCGGATCTCAGCCGTGATAAAAGAACAACTATTTAATAATCGATTTACTAAGTACAATAAAAATCCATCTGTAAGCATTTCTAATGCCTGGAATTCTAAATTATAAGCGAAAGCTCTGGCTTTCCTTTGTTTTCTTAAAAGGTTTCTGTACCAATTGGAATCTGATTACCGGTTACGGGTTACCGGTTCTAGAATTTTAGTTCAGCTACTGGTTACCGATTCACCATTTGGTGTATAAACGATCAGCTACTTCTTTCTTTATCACAAATTGTGAAAGTAGCTCGGCCGCGGGTAGAAGAACGGAGCAGATCATTTCTGAATGAGATTTATCCCACACAACGCAGAAAAACTGTAATTTTGTACGGGTTGGTCGCAAAGACCCCATTCCCTAGCTGGTATTTTCATGGAGAAGTGCGGAAGCAATTCTCTATGAAAACCAAATAATTTATGTCCTAAAGTAAAGAGAGCATCGAGCTCGCGATCCCGGACTTGCAAAAAATCCCTCCTTGAAAGGAGTTTTTTTGAAGCCCTTAGGCGTTCATTTTTCACACTGGCCCCTTCAATATCTGGAATCCCTTCAGATACAGAACTTGGTATGCAACGAGAGATATCACCACTTCGTCGTTCTCCATCAAATTGTGGCTAGTCTTCAGACTCTGGCTGCGGAATCGGTTGTGTGCCGGACGTGGTGACTCGTCATCAGTACGTGGTGGTCGTATCGTCCACTCGTCGCTGCTTTCACTTTCATCATCGATGACTCTAGCACCGTGAGTAGGAATGGGCGGGGAAGACAAAAAGCAAAGCTATCGCTTTAAATATTTATGACGTGAAAAGCTATAGTTTCTTACGACACACTTGAAAATTATCGGAATTGCATTTCGCGCCCAAATCATCACCTTTTGTAGATTTCACAGAAGCCTTATTTTCCGCCTCTGACATCTGTTCGCCTGATGACTCGTCATCACTTTTTAATACGTCTCTTTGGGGGATTTGCTTCAGTAGCCTACGTATGGTGGTCGTGTGGTCCTCATCGCTGCTTTCATCGTCAATGGCTCTAGCACCGCGAATAGACATGGGCGGGCAAACCGTATTTTCGCCGTCTCTATGTTCCTGCTGAGATACAGAAAAAACGTTTCAGAACTCGTGCAGTATGGGAGGTGGAGTGAAGACCTTTGTAAATGTTTGTGAAGTGTACTGTTTTTCTTCTGCGGATATTCCTCCAAATGTTCATTGGTATTAATGACGCCGGCTGACGGACGAACAACGAATAGTGATTGCGAACTAGAGTAATATATATTAAACTTCTTATTAGGTCCCATTAGCTCGGGACATTAAAGGTCGGTATTTCTTGCACAGAGCTCGCTGCATTCGGTTTATACCAAAAAGACATCGAGTGATTTTCTCCCATGAAGGCTTCGCACTCGGTAGCTAAGAGGTGAAAAGTACTCAACTATACTGAAATAATTTACGCAATTGATCCGTAAAGAACTCAGTTTAACTTTGTAGGGATTTACCAAAACAGTCTCAGACGAGAAGATGACACAGACCGTTACAGCTTGTTTATTTCAAGTTGAAATGTTTCCCAGGCGAAACTATAAGCCGAAAATGCTCGCCGAAATCACATGCACTGATCAGTGTATAATTGGAAACAACAGGAACCTATTTTAATAGTTCCTCTTTAAGTGAATCTGTCCTGATGGCTTTCTATAATTTGAAGTTAAAGAGTAATTGTCCGAGATAGATCACGAGACTTTTCCTTGAACTAATGTCCTTTGATTAAATAACATCTTTCTCCATTCGTAAAACGGATTGTTTTCATGCATACAGCAAGCCAATATATATTGAATGTTTTATTTTTTTTTTTGCCTGCAAAACTTGACATTTCTTGACCCATTGCACATTTCCTTAATTAATCTTGATGTCATCCGACATTTGATGAGCGTAATTAAACTTTAAAGAAAAATTTTTTTTCGGCAAAAATCCATTTATTTCAAAGAAAAAATTCAAATTACCAGATTCCGTTAAAATTAGTATTTGACGCACATATTATCAAACAAGTTCGAGAACCTCACATGCAAAACCACATTATTTCTCCGTCTTTAAAACGCTCAAATAGTTTTGCTCTGCCTAGTTTTCGCATGGACACGCTCTTAATTTTCACCATATGCGAAACCTTCAAATGGATTAAGCTTCTAATGGTTGAATCGTAGAAGGATGGTCTACAGATTTCTGTAAAAATTTCTTTGGGCTAATGATTGTGAGCGACGCGAGAGCTTTTCAAAGTTCGTTAAAAATGTTAATATTTGTCCTTCCGTCGTCAAGTTTCAATTATGCTCAGACATATATTTTGGCATGCGCCACATGTCTTGACCTATATTAAGTTGAAATAGACACAGAGCTGATATCTTTCTTTCCGTTGTCTTTTGTTCTAGCGCTTTATTTGTTATTTCTACGTGAAGAAATAATAGGAAACTTTCTTAGATATCGATATTTTAATTTTTTCGATCGAGCAAATTTTGTCCACACACCAAATGGTAAATCGGGAACCGGCATTAACCGACAGAAATGCGACACCCGGTCAAACGTCGAATTTCGGCCGTGAAAAATCTAATACATACATTATGTTAATGTATTGAGCAAGCATAAATTTGGTCCTGCAAAAGAAAAAGAACAAACTTGGCCATTCTCGCCACAATGCTACCTGGCAGGAAAGTGCAGTGGCTTGATAATCACGCTGCTGATATGCTAGATGCTGCCTGCTCAGGCGACGTCTTTGCAAGGACAAGTTAGAGTTTTAACCTGTGTCTTTGCTGAACATACTG
>OZ026598.1:33634204-33646704 GCA_964020085.1 Micromussa lordhowensis | reverse complement strand
TTCAACCATTTCAGACACGTTTTCTAGATCTTCAAAGTCATCGAGAAACCCTAACTCAGATGTTGGATAATACTAGCCATTAGTAAAAGCTAAAGTTAAGTTTTACTCGAAAAAAGTTGCGAAAAACTTTTGCCATCCATTTCTTTTTCATAAAAAATTAGCCAATCAGAGCGCGCGCTGGCATATAGCTATGTTATAAATCTCTATTTAGGCACGACCGTGTGTAACTGATAACATGACGTACGCAGTTTCATTTTAGCTGCAAAATTTCGTCGAGTCTAGCTTCCAGTTTTTTTGCTTAAGTGTCGGCACTGTGAACATCATTCTGAATTATCTAAACCCTACTTCGAGCCTTTGACTTTTGTCAAGCTAAGATGTTAAGTAAAACTTGAGTATTTTGACTTATTTTGGCCACATCTTCATCGAGTATTTTGATTTTGTTTGCCTACATTTTCACTAATTCGAAGAAGCGAATTTTTTATTGGTAATTTTAGGAACCAGATGAAGCGTTTTCGTTTAACTTTTGCTCAACTGATTGTGGTATGTTTTTAACCAGGCCACAAGATCCTTTAGTTTTCCTTCACAGTGAATTGTGAGAACTTTGCGGTCATTCACAAAAAAAAAACCTTGTCTAGCGCCCGGAGTTGTTGTCGCAAACTTTTTCCGCGTGCATCCATAACTCGCTGTTCCCACGCTAAGCATGAACCAATTCTTAATGTAATTATAATTATTTATTGACTGATCAGTAGGAGGGCTGGTCGGGAAAATATTTGCCTCGAGGTCAATACGTGTTGACCGAGGGAGGGCAGCGAGGTCCTTGCGTCATGACCCTGCGGAGAGCCAAATATTTACCCGTCCGGCCCGACCTCACTCATTCAATAAGCATTTTATCATATGACCCGTTGTGCTTTTCATTTGTGAGGAGTGTTGACTTTCTCTTTGTACTTTTGGAGTAAGGTGGCAGCCGAAGTCGTTCTGCGCCGAACAGTTCGCCAGGATAGTAAAATTTGCTGTTCGAATGTTCGCTTTCATCACTCAATTTGAAGAAAACAAAATGTGACAGAAAAAAATCTTTGTCATTGATTTTAACTGGCATCGATTTGCGGGGCTGTACGAGTTTCTAATAGGACCGTACGCGTTTCCCGACTCACTTTGACGCGTACGGCCCTGGTACGGGACCTTTTTCTCATCAGGAAATAACGCGCGGGGGAAGTACCGGTAATATGAATAGAACTCACAATTATTCCAGGAGCGCGCGTTGGAAATGAGATGATAGATCGCCAACGACGCGCATAGCGCCGAGTTGGCTATAATCATCTCATATCCAAAGAGCGCGAGTGCGTAGGAAAGCCCGAGTCATAAAATGCAAGCCGTTGTTCGTCGCCGAAAGAGGGGTCGTGGTTCCATAGGCGTTCCATGCGTAGAGAGTGGAAACTGAGGATGAGAGTGCAACACCTTGTGTAAAATGCATATAAAATGTTTGAAGATAAATTGGGCGAAATGGTCAATTAGTTGTACTGACGTTCACCAAAAAAATGCTTCGTTTGTACATAACATATATAATTATGCATCCCTGATTGTACTCATTACTTAAGGCTGGTTTTCACTAGCACATAAGCCTAAGCATAAGCCGAAATACGGAGACGCAAGAAGATGATGACAATCAGCGCCTTTTGTTTGGAAAATTTCCAGCAAAAGGCGCTGATTATCAACATCTAACTGTACCTGCGTATGTTGGCTTATGCTCATGCTTATGCTTATGCACCAGTGGAAGCCAGCCTTTAGTTATCAACTTACTGGGAAGATAACTGGTGGTATAGTGATGTCAGGCTTTTCTCTAACCAAAAATGGGTGATGTGCTACTGGCTGGGAATCATCCTCCTGTGTTTTAGCAGCTGCACTAGCCACATCACTGTCAACACTTTCCTTCTCTTCCTGCAACTTTTTACAAAAAGCAGTTAGTTCAGCAGTAGTCTTCCCACCAGCTCTCTGAGCAACCTTAACTTGCTCTTTGGAGAGATCACCTGCCACAGGTTTGCCAATCAAACTGGGCACTTTGTCCGGCGGCCACCGCTACACTGGCAGCTGGTAAAGTGATGCTGGACTGTGCTTTGTCTTTTGACTTTGATCTGCTCTTGCTCCTGCTTCTTCTTCTGTCTCTTGAGTACGAGCAGGATTTTGACCTTGATCTCTTTCGTTTTCTGTCTTTGGATGTGGAACGTGATCTACTTCGCAACCGAGATCTCCTACTTTGTAATCGCGATCATGAACTCGAATGTGACCTTCTTCCTCTAGATCTTGAAAGTGACTGCCTCCTTCAGTATGTTCAAGTTGTATTTTTTTAAATTTCCTGAATCGGCATGCACACAATTCTAAACGACATGAATTTATTTAAGCTAAGAAGATTTACGTCCAGGCCTCCAGAATCCATAAGGAGTGTTTAAATCTTTCGTCAGATTTACCATTAAGATGTACTTCTTTGGTTGAAATTGAATTTTTAAGTATAGAAACAGTTTTGCATGTCAAATGGTGTGAGAGGAAAGACGTTACGTTTCTCACAGGACATCAACAACGTGAATTCCAAGTGTCGTTCGGACGTGCCTAATAATGCTTAACGCGCTTTAGAAACGATTGTCACAACAAAGTTCGCGACTTCAGCAGGTTTAGACAAAGTTTGTTGAAGCGATGCGTTGAGACGTATAACGGTATAACAAAGTGGTAAACCAAAACAAAGTGATAACCACGGCAAAGCGGTTTCGAAAAACGAAGAACCAAACATAGCGAAAACACGTAAAATAATAATACAAAGAAACTTCTAAAGGCTAGAAAGAAAATGCGAAAAGCATGAATATTTGGCAACAACAAATGGGGCGTGCCAAGCGAGAAATAAAGAACCGACACTTTTCCCAGAATTTCTTTGCGCCCAATTGCCGTAAGATAAAATAAGATACCATCAATGTTGCATTCTGTCACGGTTACAGTCAGATCACCTTGTACATACAATTGATCGCTATGCATTTTTCAGTTTTTTAATTTAACAACTCCTTAATTTGAAAACCTTGCAAAGTCAGTGACGCAATTATTTATCGTAGTCCTCAGGGACAGGAGGAGAGCGTGATATTCTCGTCGTATTGTGTATCAGCCTAATGAACCAAAGCGGACATGAAAGATCTAGAAAAGGAGTACAGTGCATTTTAAACATAGCACGCATATCGGAATGCATGAATTCAATCGAGATATATAAGCAAGTGTCAAACGACACACCCATTTCGTTGCTGGTCGACGATGTCTCGGGAAGATGAATGGTCATCTTTCTCTCCGATGTGCACGCTTCAGATAAGTTCATGTTTCCTCTCTTCTCTTCTGAGTTGCGATTCATCCTTCTAGTTTTTGATTTTTAGTTGCTTTTGCTAGCTTGGACCAAAATTGTTTGACACTTAAATATATCCATTCGGTCATGAAGACTTTGACGTGCAGATATCCATTTTGTTGTCGAAATACGGCGGAATTGCCGAAATATTTCAGTGGTTTAGGCAGTCGTAAAACTGTAGGCTAACTGTTTCGTTTCATGTTCTCAATTGTCTACCTAAATCCCTTCTTCTATTACAATTTTGAAATTTCCAGATTTGGAGGGTAACCGCGTAGATATTTTCTTTTGCTTGAAATAGCGAGGACATAGTTTGTGTTGTAAATTCCTAGCCTGGTTTTCTCCTGCCTCTCAGTTTCGGTAGTGTTCTCCGCTAATTAGTAAACTTCTATCATTTCGCGCAGTAGTAAGTAGTTTTGATAAATGTTTACTCCGATATGTGGAGAAAGGTGTTGCAATTATCTAATTTTGCTATTTTTGTTCCATTCGTTCGTTCCCTAGGACATAATTGTTTGAAATGCCAAACAGTGATACCTGTTCATGGCTTCAGGATTTATTATCTCGTGTATTACGCTGGGGAGCTACAGGCTTAGTTTTGTTGCAGGCAGTCAAGATTCACTTGAACATTAAGGATTTATGAATTCTTATTGCCATCACTTGTGATGTTCATTTAAATGTAGTAGTCACACTTGTCTGTTATATTTTTTCCTAGCCAAACGTAAACGTACTAGCAGTCGTGTCCGAAGGAGTAACTGCACTGGAGTCTTGGAAGCCACGTTGAGCCGGTTTGGCGGAAATCAGCATTTCAGTATTTCATCCCACACGATCCCTTCAAGTTGAAACATCTCTATACATGGAAGTTCAGATAAGTCAATGCACGTCAATTTTATTTAACCTCTTGAGCCTTTAAAATGATCCTTTTGATAACTTAATTTGCCTACACTTGGATAAATTTGACATGCCATATTATAGATTTCTCGCGCTAATGTTAGGCAGTGCAGAGCTGCCTGTTTCGCTCTAGAAAGCGTTTCCAAGTCTTTCCCCTAACGCTCAAAACATAGCTGATAGAGATGATGCAGGGTTCAATTATCATACAGACTGAAAATTACCTGAATCCTGTTTTGCACAACCTAGCCCGAAATGATTGCGGGACCCTTTTAGAAAAAACAATAAAACCGTCTCTCGAAAACAACGTTGACTCAGCTTTGGAAACTTTATATTGGACGCATCTTGCTCTTATTAGTTTACTTAGGGTAAGCTTCCTTTGTAAAGCGTTCAGCATTTGTGATACTTGAACATTCGATCCAGCAAATATTTCAATATCCGATTTGAAATTTTGCGTTTCATGTGCTCCGGTGGTGGGGTGACATCATCATGCCTTTCAGGAGAGGACTCGGTGGATCAACGTCGGTTCACAAACTCCATTACCAGTTATCCAGTACGAAATACAATTCAAGTGCGATACCATCGGCCAGGTTTCGTTATGCAGGTTGTTTAAAATTAAAATGACCGTCATTAGAATAATCCTAGTCTACATTTTAGGGCATTGAATCACAAAGCATATGATGGGACCTGATTATGGCGTTCCGTTCCTACTCGAAAAGAGTAGGGGACGTAGTTCCCGGTGTGGTGGTCTATCTCTCGTCTGATGGCTAAATGCTCGGAGATATTAGCTGCATAAGCTACTCTAAAATCCGAGGGTAAATAAAGTAATGTATGTATGTATGTATGTATACATATGGTCAAAACATGTTGAAAACATAATACGTAAGTCGAAACTTTGAAAATACAGCGAATACAATAAAAAACATGAGTCGAGATTTGCAAAATATACGTTTACGAACGAAAAAATACTAAGTAAATGTCATGACTACAAACACGATTCGAAACTTTGAAATTTGAGTCGAGACAAAAAAATTCGAGTTGACGTGAAAAAAAATGGCGAGTCGAGTAAGAGAAACCGCTGACCAGTTTAAGTTGTCAATCGATGTTTCAACGCAGGGCTTGCATCTAAAATGGCGTTTCGTTGGCTTCCAAATATAGCAGATTTTTTCTCCTAGGCTAGACTAATAGAGGACTCGGGAAGGCAATTGCCTTACGAAGGGTGGATCCAGTCACTTCTGCACTGAGGAATGCTCGGAGAATTATTCGAAGAGTTTACAATGCTCCCTCTCCCAATTCATTGTGGTAAGTACAAAAGAGGCTTGCAGAGCTACATCGTAACCTAGCTTGTCCCTCGGCCCCATCCAAAACTCGTGTAGTTTAATTCTGGTCTTAGACATATCACGGCTAGAAGTAATCCATTTTCATAGTAAATTCCGAGATCGACTACGGGACTGCAGGAGCACCAGTATAGCTCGTTCTATAAGCACGCTAGTTACTTGACATTGACATTGCAGCTGAGTTTGCCGGTTGTATGTTGCTTAAATTCTCCACGACACGGCGGACAATGTCTTGCAAATCCGAAGACATTTTACGACCAAAGAAGGACAAAATAAAAGCAGATGAAATGGTGAGAACGCTTCTGCCTTCTGCAGACATGTGACATTTCCCGCGCTTTTTGGACGATCACTTCACCCCGCCTCCAACTATTCAAATGGTCAGCGGTTTCTCCTACTCGACTCGCCATTTTTTTTTCACGTCGACCCGAATTTTTTTTTTGTCTCGACTCCAATTTCAAAATTTCGAATCGTGTTTGTAGTCATGACATTTACTTAGTATTTTTTCGTTCGTGAACATATATTTTGCAAATCTCGACTCGTGTCTTTTATTGTATTCGCTGTATTTTCAAAGTTTATGTTTTCAACATGTTTTTACCATAGGTATAATTTTGTCCGCAACGGAACGCCATACCTGATTGGAGATGATTTTAGATGCCATCGTCTTTATTCAAAATTGTGGAATATCACTTATAATGGTGGGTTGTATGTCGGATGATTCACGTCGCCTCTTTTGAGACCAGGTTTTTGTGTTCTTCTGCAACGGCGGTGGAACTCTTCTCTCTCCTTTCGTAGCTTCAAGAATATTCAATCGAGCATTATGATGAAACTTAGTTGCTAAGAGTGACAAAAGTTGGTTTAAAAATATTTTTTTAGAGGTACGCAACACGAGGTAATAACGCTTAAAGGTAATCAAAATCAATAACCTGATACCGAAGACTTAAAAAATGTAAAAACGTCATAAAATTTGTTATACCAAATTGTTTACAGAACAATTTCCGATAAAGTCGTAAAGTTTGTTGCCTTTTATTGAATAAATATGGAAAATTTACAAACGGCTAAATCAACGCAGGCACTCTCCGTCCCCGCCCCAGTTTGGATACGCATTAAATAAACTCCAAATTGTTCTACAATTATGAGATTAAAATCAAATACTCTGGCTATATTGTTATGATAGAAAATACAACACAACTCGAACAGTAGAGAGCTTTGTAATCAGATGCTGTAATCAAAATTTACCTCGCAAATGGGTGCCTTAGCTCATCTTCGGGCCTGGGAAGTATTGGTGGAACATCTTAGAAAATCAATTACAAAGGAAAAGGTTAATTATGTAAATAGATTGATGTACCACGATATTTTCAGAACTTGCATTTTAGCGGTTTTCAAATCAAAACGTGAGCAATTATTTGCCTAGTTCCTGAACGGATTTTCTCCCAGGCCTTTGCGGTCAATTGATTTCGGTGACGTATCCGTGACGAACGGCCCGGAGTAGGCCACACTTTCGCCCCGGACCACGTGACCCGAAACGAATGACCGCGACGAAATATCGAGGCCTAGGAACTAGGAAAAGAAATTATAATGGCCAGCAACACAATGGACGAATGTGGACTTGCAATACTAGCGTTAAAGCGCAGGAAAACAAGAGCTGGAGAACGAGCGGTCAAGATTCCTTTTCTCGGTTGAGTACTGATTAAAGTCAAACAATCAAATCTTAAAAGTCAAAGCAATTAAGGAATTACATTTGACATGAATAAGCACGCGCAGGTAACTTGAGTAATATATCTTGTAAACTAGGTATAACTATCGATAGTGCCAACGAGCGAATAATTTGTGCTATAATAAGGGGTTTATTAATACAGCATAACGGATTTTTGGTTCTCGTCTGTTGCAAACATTACCGAGAGAAAATTATAACGTGTTTACCGGCCGGTAACGTTCGTCACGCAATCCCTGAATATCAAGAGTATTGGAATGTATCGCTGCTCGGTCGAACTTTCAGTTCAATATGATGGGCAAAGTCAAAGTGAAAGTGAACACGCTAGTTTGATTGATGAACACGACTCATTTAATTCTGTGGCAAAACAGATCCGATTTGTGTTTTGAACACTGGATTCGACTGTATGATAAACACGCTCGTTCAGTTCTGTTCGAAAACACTGCCGACTCAACCTTCAGTTCGATATGCTAGATTTCAACACTGGATTTGCTGTAGTGGTTCGACTGGTGAACACAATCTTTCCAAAAAAGCTGCCCGATGGAACTTTCAGTTCGATATAGGTAAAGAGAGAAGGAATACACTGTTTCGATTCATCAACACGCTCGTTCAATTCTGTGGTGAACACGCTGGTTCGGTTTCGTGTCGATTTTGTGTCTTGGATTTGCTCTTGTCTAACAGTTTTCCTCAATATTCGAATTAGCAGAAGAGTTTTGTAAAGGGTACGCTCCCCAATTGAACTTTCAATTCGATAAAGGAAACACTCTGGTTCGATATGTTCTGAGACTATGAAATTGTTCACAGTTGTATAAACACAACAGCAAAGAAAAATGTAATTTCTGACGGTTGAGTGACCAAGGAACGAATTAGTCAGAAATTGCTATTCTGATGGCACGATTGAGAGGTTTTAGTATTCTCAAGGGAGCGTTTTGAGTATTTAATGTTTTAGCGGGGAATATTAATCATTCTAGCTCATTCAGTCTTCCTGTTTGCTTTATCAAATTTAGTTAAATTTTTTCTATGGAGTTATGGTTTGTTTGTACCTCTTCCTCGAGGTTCCGTGCCGCTGCATTAGATGGGGAATACGTTTCCACATATTTTTTGGCCACATCTAAAGAGTGGTTTTTCGTATCTGGCGTGGTACACTTAAATTTTCAAGCTTTTCAAGTTAGACTCTAGCATATTGTATGTTGTAATAAGTATATAATATATAGATTTAGGCCAGCCTAAAAGCGTAGCTCCTGGGCCGGGTTGTTCAGAGCCCGATCAAACTAGCCGAGGATAAAGTAGAATTTTGATTTGAGTTTTGTAACTTTGCGGTGAGATTTTCTGTATATTGTTTTTGTGTTTTGAATTTTAATGAAAGCAAAATACGCAAAACAAAAGCAGTGAAAAAACTTTGTACAAAAGAAAAGGTTATAATTCGGTTAAATTTTAATCCTGGGTTAGCGTTAACCGGCTTCCTACCAACCCTACGCTGTTTACAGCAAGTTAATCCTGACATGAGCCCGCGATCTGATCGAAAAAAGCAGCACTTGGGCAGCGGTCAACTTTAAAAAAACACGTGACCTCGATGAGCCCTGAACTTGAGCCCGCGATATGGTCACGTGATACTGGTCAGCGGATTCCTTGTTTTGACAGGTGTCAATTGACTGCAACATGGATGTCCAAAGGACGCTTTAAACCAAGGGTACATGTGCTCTGTCAACCTACAAGGAAAGCCCGCGAAAACTGAAGCCTCGTTTTGGTTTACGTGTCAATTGTGGCCGCCATGTTGCGCGACTCCACCACCGTCGTCGTCGTCGTCGTCGTCGTCGTCGTGCGTACGCGCCCACGAGCAATACCGCTAGCCATGATACACATGAGAAAATCAGTTCATGGGTTCCCTTCAGTTTCCTAATATGGGTATGGGGCTCCGCTTGGCGGCCTTCGGCCGCCGGAGCTCCGCTATTAGGACACATTGTTGTTGTCGGATGACTGACTGACCATTCCTCAATAAACTATTTCACATTGAAAGTTTTGTGATAGTGTAGTCAGAATCAATGATATTCGCTACTTGCACATGACCCATAATCCCTTGCGTTTTTGGGGGGTAACCAGTAGAAGAAATGTATGGTATCATGACAAAAATTAGTTCGGTGAGCTCGCAAAACCAGCTACTAATGCTTAAAAATGTACCAGAATTTACCAAAATCACGATAGGAGAAATTTGTACTAGTTTATAACTAAATGTAGAGAAATTTTTTTTTTGTCCATACATCGTCTGTAAAATTACAAGACGATGTATGGACAAAAAAAAATTCTCTACATTTAGTTATAAACTAGTACAAATTTCTCCTATCATGATTTTGGTAAATTCTGGTGCATTTTTAAGCATTAGTAGCTGGTTTTGCGAACTCACCGAACTAATTTTTGTCATGATACCATACATTCTTCTACTGGTTACCCCCCCAAAACGCAAGGGATTATGGGTCATGTGCAAGTAGCGAATTCCACGAGACAAGTCTAGATGTAATGCGCCTCCTGATTGACTAAAAACTACAATGGCTCCAATAGTTCCGTCCTTGCAATTGGCTCAAACTGAGCCATTGTTACATCTTACACTTACACTTTTCAAAGGCCGATCGAGAATTTTTCGCGCGGCACTATTCTCTGCCGCCTCGCCAGCTTCTTCGCTCGGCTGGCTCGTTGGCAATGAGTTTGATACTTTCACGATTCAAGTTTGCTAAATTTATAACAACTGAACTGAACTGAACAAACTTGCAGAATAGGTTATTTTCCATTATCAATTTTTTGGGCTTGGACGTTTACCGATATCAATGCTAGAGCACGGCAATAAAGTTTTCAAATCTCTAGGGCGATTGGCTTGAGAAATTTTGATGTCAAAAAGACATTACGTCGCTGTGCTTGTGATTTTTTTATTAGAATACGTTTGCCGGTACAAGATTTGCTATCCAAGAAAAATTTATAGAGCTGATAAGCTTTAATGAAAGATGATTTCTTGTTCGTACTACGCAGTCTTAGCCTCCTAATGTTTATAAACATTAGAAGTTCCCACTCGATGGAATGCGAATCGATGTTATTCGATATGAACCACATACCTTCTCTTTGAGGCCTTTGAAATTATTTTCCCAACAGCTTCATTGATTTTTACGGCTGCAAAGTTGTTTCATCAGGTGATATAAGAAAGAACGAAACAAAAAGTTTCAACCGCTTCTCATCCATAATGGCCGTTGTTTCGAATTTACTTCATGTAAGTAGTTACGAAATATTTACATTTTGATGTTGTACATGAAACAAAACAAAAAATGGAAATAAACTCTCGAGAGTGCGCAGAACGGACTGGAAATCATCTTTAAACATAATAAGGTTTTTTGACGTCTCGATGATTATCAAGGCATAATTATATTGCTGTAGAAAGTCCATGCGAAATTAGTCAACTAGTTTGCAGTCAAACGTAAGAAATTAATAAACTCACAGAACCGGAAATTATAGGACAATGGAAGTTTGGCGCATGTAACGGATGTAAAGTTGGGGGGAGGGGAGGCTCTAAAAACATGTCAGGGTTACGACAAAGCAACTGGAACAGTGATCAGGTCAAGGAACTGATTAACACTGGATCATCATAGCTTAACAGAGCTCTCAATTTTGAAACAGGTTTGGGACCATCATGCCCCAGACCACCCTTGAAAGAAAACGGCTCAGGTTTTTATTCCGATTCGAACTTTTTGGGAAAATATTAACTTGAGAGCACTCATTAGGTCAATATTCGTCCTGGGATGTTTTGATTGTCACTTGGTTTTATTTACAAATTTGCTCAATCAGTACTTTGTGAAATTTACGATTCTTTAAGGAGAGTAGATGGAGAGGGGGATCATTCCTTGCTAGTTGGGAAGAACAGAGGAGCAGCCTAAAAACTGAAACGCTGACAATAATGATGATGATGATAATAATAATAATAATTATAGGATGACCCATAAGTGTAGTAAACATTGTTATCAAAGGGATCCTGTAAAAGAAACTTTAGTGATAAGGTAACAAGGCGTACAAAATTAGTAAAAAAACTTCACTTAAGCATTTGTGAAACAAAGGTCTCGGGGCTACGAATCGAAAAGCCCGGCCATGCTCCCAATTTCCATATTTTTTCTGGCCCTGGTCAAATTTAATAACTTTCCCAAATTGATTGATGTTTCGTGTTTTTTCCTAGGCTCAGCAAGGAAAGTGTGAAGCTTCCTGCTCTATAGAAGTGCACAGTGGGAAACAGCTTACTTCAGATAAGTAAACTATTTAACTATTTATTTGAAAATAGGACTGCACTTGATATAGAGAAACACACTAATAAACTCGTGGCCTTGCAAGCTACAAAATGAAGATTAGGTTAAAAAATTGTGTATTATAATGTGAACGTTATGAAAATACATTCACTGTTTCTATCATGTCATCAACATTTTATAATTTGTAATTAACATCACATTAATATACTAATTCCAATTTGCATGGCAGTCAAACCTCTCTGTTGAAGTTATATATACACACGTCAACGCAAAGGAACTATAATAATTACATCCACCGACGCAGCACCACAGTTTCTTTAGAAACTTACCCCCTTTATAATAATTACAGCATGATATATTCAGGACAAAACTACTCTCTTTCTCTCGAGCTCCTTTATAATAGCATATTGATTGAACTTCTATTAGTGCTGCCAAATTTAAAAAATTAGAAGCTGCAACAGAATTGTGCTCACTTTAAAAGACAATATGGGTGGATCTGAAAATTTTCCTTGTTACTGGAGGGGAGAGTAGCAGCCTAAAAATTGAAAGGGTTGCAAAATGTTCATGCTTCCAATTTCGAATGTTTCCCCTGTTTATATCAAATAAACTGTCCCTTATTGACGTTTGATGTTTTTTCTTCTAGGCTCTGCAAGGGTAGTGTGTAGCTTCTGGCTCTCTGGAAGTGGACAGTTGGAAGCAGCTTATTTCAGATAAGTAAACTCTTTATTTAAAAAACGTCTTGAGGTTGTACTTCAGCTCTCTGAGCTACAAAAATGTTATAAACAAGAAGAAAATACACATTATTTCCATCGTATCTTTCTTATTCCTCTTTCCTTTACTATATCCGAACTATACTATTTAACAGTTTGTCTAGCTAAGGGTGTTATCAAAATCTTTCGTCTCCTTGCTATATCATAAAGGTTTAG
>OZ026598.1:33614204-33626704 GCA_964020085.1 Micromussa lordhowensis | reverse complement strand
TTTTATATTCTTTTCGCAACAGTTTCTTTGATTTTTACATCCACAAAGTTGTTTTATCAAGTGATATCAGAAAGAAGGAAACATAAAGCTTCCCATCCGAGATTATAACGGCAGTTGATCAGCAGGTTTTTTCTCCTTACAAAATTAAAATTCTGTCAAAAAGACAGGTGATGAGAAGAATGGATATCATCAACCAGGGATTGCCGTCTTCGCGTAAAATTACAAACTGAAACCTCTCAAAGTAGGATGCAGGGTTAGAAAATTAATATCACTTTTCACTGTTGTCTTGACAGCAGATCTTATCATAGCAACGACAGTAATCTTGTTTTACCTTAAAAATATGAATTTCAAAATCTAGTTCAAAAACTTGTAAAGATAAGAGTAACACTGACAAAAATTCAACTGGAATTTATAAGCTGGGTTTTTAGGTTTCCGAAAATTAGAAGTTCTCATTTTTCAATAGAGTAAGCTATAACCAAGTTTATAATTTTAAGCTATTAAGATCTCTGGTGATAAAAAAATGAGAAGCTCTGTGGAAGGCTAAAATTTTGAAGAAGCGGCGAAATACTCCTAGAAGCGCCTGATCTACCTTCAACGGGATAATTTAACAAATGTTCTTGCAGAATTGGAAAATTATATATTATTTTAGGCTTGATTTCAAAGAAAGCCAATTAATAGCAGGTTTTATTTTTGTTTTCATTCGTAGAAACGCCAAGCAGAAAATATTAGCAAAATATGCTCGTCAGGATCAGCGCATAAAAACTGATCACCCATGCAAGACTAATTTTTGCTGCATTGTAATCAAAATTTTAACAAACAGTACCTCGAAGACCTCAAAGTTGTTGACGAAATGCATACCGACTGGAAATATAATATACAGAGATCACTATACAACCTTGTAAGTATTCACTATGAACACATTTTTACCGAATGTTTTGTAAGAAAGGTAAAGCAGCAATGAAGTTCAACCAATGATTGAACTCTTCTTCCAAATTTGTCAGAGTTTATTGTATGTTGAACAGCTCCAAGCTTAAACCTCCAAGGGACTTAAAACTTTTTACGAAACACAACAAAAAGAAACGAGTGAGGTAAAGACACATCTAATTAACCTGTACCATTTTGTCCGGAAAAAACGCTTGTTTATTTCGTTTTGGAGAAGGCTGAACTGACAACCTTCTTCTTCTTACGATCAGGTTCGTAATCATCGCGGGTATTAGCATTTTAAGAAAGCTTAATGTACTATACAGACAAGTCATATGAGATCGAGATACAAAAGAAGTGAAATCAGAAACGATTCATTTGGTTTTCCTCACTTTTTTGTTTAAGACTGCTGTTGTTGCTGTGTACTGCCAGAAGTCAAATGTCTGCAATGCGTACCTATTTTAAAAGGAAAGAAAACGTAATTCCATTTTTCGCAAAGGTTAGCTCGTGTCAATCACCATAAGCAAGAAATTATTCAAGGTAAGAGTGAATCTCTCGTATAGGCCTTATAGCCAAGGCAATCCTTAAGTTATTTTTAGGCATGGTACCCAGTTCATCCGAGGATGTTACTCGCGCGATGCATGAACAGCTCAAGCTACTTTCTGGAAACCGGCCTTGGACGAAATGGCGGGAAAGTCAATTGATATGTCTTGATTTTCAAAAGACGTTTCACAGCAGAGATGTTTTGTACACTCTCGGTCGTCTTTTTGTTCCGATGGACGTCATTTGCTGTTTATTTAGTGTTAGGGAGTTTAATGAGCAAACTTCGACGGCAACGAGTACTGTTGGTAAAAATAACAACGTGAAATGGCCGCATTCTGCATATTCGAAAAAACGTGACCTACGACAACCAATTATTAAAAATTCTTTTTCGAATTTTGAAGCTGTCTTGCATACTTGTTTGGGATATTTCTGACGGATTTGACAAGTTGAATGAATCTAAATTCTTGCGAGATTCGTCGGTTGAATATAAAGTCGTTTTTAATCGACGTTGTCTTTGGCTTTGCTGCTTGAGCAGCGAGCGCCTCCCTCCACTTTTGGCCATCTGTTTGTTTCGTTGCCGCCTAGCTTGTGTTTGGGCATTTGTGTGCTTTGCGCTCATTTTTCTACTTATTTCTCTGCCGTTCATTCAGTTTTTGTTTGTGTAGGAAACATCCGTGTCTTATTTAAACTCCTATTACAGTCGCGAAATGAATTTAAACATAGCAAGAGCCTACGCTCATTTGCCTGTAATCAAAATATCAAAGAAGACATACCCACAGCGTTAAAGGCTTTCCTTTGTTTTGAAACGAAACGAAAAGAAAGGAAACGTAAACAGATTTTCGAAGAAAACATCCACTCAACGCGCGAGTAACATACGCTGAACAACTGGGTACCTTGTCTAAAAGCAATTTAAGAGGGATTACCTTGGGTATAAGGCGTATATGGGTGATTTACTCTCTTACCTTGGTTATCTCTTGCCATAAGCTGTCATTCACTAGGATATCCACAGGTTTGCTCATAGAGCACTTTGATTTCTAAATGTATGTTCGTAATCACAGCAGACAGTATGAAGAAAAGTACACAATAAGTGAAGTAAATAATTCCGAGAGAATGCTTCAACTTTAACTTTACTTTATTTAGCACTTCATTTGTAGTTTCAATCATGGTAGCATCAAAAACAGGAAACGAACATGTGTGAAAAAATATAGATATTAGAAGTCTATAGCTCGTGCATGAAGGCTAAAAAACCGCGAGGTTATCGAGTTAGCCTCCATCTCGTTCGAATGAATATAGAAGAAACTGGGATTAGAGAGACAGTTAACTAAATTAAAAAGCTAGAATGGTCAGTTTTCACCAGTGAACCCTTTGGATATCAATCTGTGGTTTCATCATATCTGATTGTCAGTTTATAAACAGTGTAAATAAACATTATGGCTTTTGACATTGAATAACAGGTTGAACTGAACCGTCACAAACTTGAAAATGCTTCATTTCGACAAGAAAATATTTTTGGTTAGCAGAACAAACTTTGTTCGGCTCTATAGAGCACGTGTGAATGGCTAGCTCCATAATAGACAGGAGCCCATGGTCATGGGCTCCTGTAATAGATCATTCACAATTTTGGCGAAAAAAATATCAACTACATTTTATTGTAAGTATAAAATACCTCTCTAAAGCTCACAAAAATTGGGTTTAAGACGAAAAACTCTTGGAGCCTTGCAAATCTGGGGACTCGGCACTTAAAAAGGTGACAGGCGGGGTAGAGTTTGGATTACATTTGAAAACGTTCCGTAGGATTTCAGTTACTGTACGTAACACTTTACTTGCTTATTCAGTTATAGAAATGGCCGATTTGCGAGACCACTGAGATGTGTTTGGGTATGCTAATGACTATGGAGATACAAGAACGAGAATTATCATAATATTGAACAAACATAACCAATGCAATAACTTTTTTGTTGTAAAGAAGGTCTGAAGAGTTTAATAAAAATGGATTTAAAAAAGCTCTTCCAACCTTCTAAGACATTCACAATTACCTTTTCTATTACACCAACATAAAAAGCCGCAAAATGGTGAACGCGGCCACCAGTTGTCTCAGTATTATCTTTGAGTGTGTTATCATCAAAATACAAGCCTACAAGTCCCTGGGGTGGCCTACAAGTCCCTGGGGTGGCCTACAAGTCCCTGGGGTGGCCTACAAGTCCCTGGGGTGGCCTACAAGTCCCTGGGGTGGCCTACAAGTCCCTGGGGTGGCCTACAAGTCCCTGGGGTGGCCTACAAGTCCCTGGGGTGGCCTACAAGTCCCTGGGGTGGCCTACAAGTCCCTGGGGTGGCCTACAAGTCCCTGGGGTGGCCTACAAGTCCCTGGGGTGGCCTACAAGTCCCTGGGGTGGCCTACAAGTCCCTGGGGTGGCCTACAAGTCCCTGGGGTGGCCTACAAGTCCCTGGGGTGGCCTACAAGTCCCTGGGGTGGCCTACAAGTCCCTGGGGTGGCCTACAAGTCCCTGGGGTGGCCTACAAGTCCCTGGGGTGGCCTACAAGTCCCTGGGGTGGCCTACAAGTCCCTGGGGTGGCCTACAAGTCCCTGGGGTGGCCTACAAGTCCCTGGGGTGGCCTACAAGTCCCTGGGGTGGCCTACAAGTCCCTGGGGTGGCCTACAAGTCCCTGGGGTGGCCTACAAGTCCCTGGGGTGGCCTACAAGTCCCTGGGGTGGCCTACAAGTCCCTGGGGTGGCCTACAAGTCCCTGGGGTGGCCTACAAGTCCCTGGGGTGGCCTACAAGTCCCTGGGGTGGCCTACAAGTCCCTGGGGTGGCCTACAAGTCCCTGGGGTGGCCTACAAGTCCCTGGGGTGGCCTACAAGTCCCTGGGGTGGCCTACAAGTCCCTGGGGTGGCCTACAAGTCCCTGGGGTGGCCTACAAGTCCCTGGGGTGGCCTACAAGTCCCTGGGGTGGCCTACAAGTCCCTGGGGTGGCCTACAAGTCCCTGGGGTGGCCTACAAGTCCCTGGGGTGGCCTACAAGTCCCTGGGGTGGCCTACAAGTCCCTGGGGTGGCCTACAAGTCCCTGGGGTGGCCTACAAGTCCCTGGGGTGGCCTACAAGTCCCTGGGGTGGCCTACAAGTCCCTGGGGTGGCCTACAAGTCCCTGGGGTGGCCTACAAGTCCCTGGGGTGGCCTACAAGTCCCTGGGGTGGCCTACAAGTCCCTGGGGTGGCCTACAAGTCCCTGGGGTGGCCTACAAGTCCCTGGGGTGGCCTACAAGTCCCTGGGGTGGCCTACAAGTCCCTGGGGTGGCCTACAAGTCCCTGGGGTGGCCTACAAGTCCCTGGGGTGGCCTACAAGTCCCTGGGGTGGCCTACAAGTCCCTGGGGTGGCCTACAAGTCCCTGGGGTGGCCTACAAGTCCCTGGGGTGGCCTACAAGTCCCTGGGGTGGCCTACAAGTCCCTGGGGTGGCCTACAAGTCCCTGGGGTGGCCTACAAGTCCCTGGGGTGGCCTACAAGTCCCTGGGGTGGCCTACAAGTCCCTGGGGTGGCCTACAAGTCCCTGGGGTGGCCTACAAGTCCCTGGGGTGGCCTACAAGTCCCTGGGGTGGCCTACAAGTCCCTGGGGTGGCCTACAAGTCCCTGGGGTGGCCTACAAGTCCCTGGGGTGGCCTACAAGTCCCTGGGGTGGCCTACAAGTCCCTGGGGTGGCCTACAAGTCCCTGGGGTGGCCTACAAGTCCCTGGGGTGGCCTACAAGTCCCTGGGGTGGCCTACAAGTCCCTGGGGTGGCCTACAAGTCCCTGGGGTGGCCTACAAGTCCCTGGGGTGGCCTACAAGTCCCTGGGGTGGCCTACAAGTCCCTGGGGTGGCCTACAAGTCCCTGGGGTGGCCTACAAGTCCCTGGGGTGGCCTACAAGTCCCTGGGGTGGCCTACAAGTCCCTGGGGTGGCCTACAAGTCCCTGGGGTGGCCTACAAGTCCCTGGGGTGGCCTACAAGTCCCTGGGGTGGCCTACAAGTCCCTGGGGTGGCCTACAAGTCCCTGGGGTGGCCTACAAGTCCCTGGGGTGGCCTACAAGTCCCTGGGGTGGCCTACAAGTCCCTGGGGTGGCCTACAAGTCCCTGGGGTGGCCTACAAGTCCCTGGGGTGGCCTACAAGTCCCTGGGGTGGCCTACAAGTCCCTGGGGTGGCCTACAAGTCCCTGGGGTGGCCTACAAGTCCCTGGGGTGGCCTACAAGTCCCTGGGGTGGCCTACAAGTCCCTGGGGTGGCCTACAAGTCCCTGGGGTGGCCTACAAGTCCCTGGGGTGGCCTACAAGTCCCTGGGGTGGCCTACAAGTCCCTGGGGTGGCCTACAAGTCCCTGGGGTGGCCTACAAGTCCCTGGGGTGGCCTACAAGTCCCTGGGGTGGCCTACAAGTCCCTGGGGTGGCCTACAAGTCCCTGGGGTGGCCTACAAGTCCCTGGGGTGGCCTACAAGTCCCTGGGGTGGCCTACAAGTCCCTGGGGTGGCCTACAAGTCCCTGGGGTGGCCTACAAGTCCCTGGGGTGGCCTACAAGTCCCTGGGGTGGCCTACAAGTCCCTGGGGTGGCCTACAAGTCCCTGGGGTGGCCTACAAGTCCCTGGGGTGGCCTACAAGTCCCTGGGGTGGCCTACAAGTCCCTGGGGTGGCCTACAAGTCCCTGGGGTGGCCTACAAGTCCCTGGGGTGGCCTACAAGTCCCTGGGGTGGCCTACAAGTCCCTGGGGTGGCCTACAAGTCCCTGGGGTGGCCTACAAGTCCCTGGGGTGGCCTACAAGTCCCTGGGGTGGCCTACAAGTCCCTGGGGTGGCCTACAAGTCCCTGGGGTGGCCTACAAGTCCCTGGGGTGGCCTACAAGTCCCTGGGGTGGCCTACAAGTCCCTGGGGTGGCCTACAAGTCCCTGGGGTGGCCTACAAGTCCCTGGGGTGGCCTACAAGTCCCTGGGGTGGCCTACAAGTCCCTGGGGTGGCCTACAAGTCCCTGGGGTGGCCTACAAGTCCCTGGGGTGGCCTACAAGTCCCTGGGGTGGCCTACAAGTCCCTGGGGTGGCCTACAAGTCCCTGGGGTGGCCTACAAGTCCCTGGGGTGGCCTACAAGTCCCTGGGGTGGCCTACAAGTCCCTGGGGTGGCCTACAAGTCCCTGGGGTGGCCTACAAGTCCCTGGGGTGGCCTACAAGTCCCTGGGGTGGCCTACAAGTCCCTGGGGTGGCCTACAAGTCCCTGGGGTGGCCTACAAGTCCCTGGGGTGGCCTACAAGTCCCTGGGGTGGCCTACAAGTCCCTGGGGTGGCCTACAAGTCCCTGGGGTGGCCTACAAGTCCCTGGGGTGGCCTACAAGTCCCTGGGGTGGCCTACAAGTCCCTGGGGTGGCCTACAAGTCCCTGGGGTGGCCTACAAGTCCCTGGGGTGGCCTACAAGTCCCTGGGGTGGCCTACAAGTCCCTGGGGTGGCCTACAAGTCCCTGGGGTGGCCTACAAGTCCCTGGGGTGGCCTACAAGTCCCTGGGGTGGCCTACAAGTCCCTGGGGTGGCCTACAAGTCCCTGGGGTGGCCTACAAGTCCCTGGGGTGGCCTACAAGTCCCTGGGGTGGCCTACAAGTCCCTGGGGTGGCCTACAAGTCCCTGGGGTGGCCTACAAGTCCCTGGGGTGGCCTACAAGTCCCTGGGGTGGCCTACAAGTCCCTGGGGTGGCCTACAAGTCCCTGGGGTGGCCTACAAGTCCCTGGGGTGGCCTACAAGTCCCTGGGGTGGCCTACAAGTCCCTGGGGTGGCCTACAAGTCCCTGGGGTGGCCTACAAGTCCCTGGGGTGGCCTACAAGTCCCTGGGGTGGCCTACAAGTCCCTGGGGTGGCCTACAAGTCCCTGGGGTGGCCTACAAGTCCCTGGGGTGGCCTACAAGTCCCTGGGGTGGCCTACAAGTCCCTGGGGTGGCCTACAAGTCCCTGGGGTGGCCTACAAGTCCCTGGGGTGGCCTACAAGTCCCTGGGGTGGCCTACAAGTCCCTGGGGTGGCCTACAAGTCCCTGGGGTGGCCTACAAGTCCCTGGGGTGGCCTACAAGTCCCTGGGGTGGCCTACAAGTCCCTGGGGTGGCCTACAAGTCCCTGGGGTGGCCTACAAGTCCCTGGGGTGGCCTACAAGTCCCTGGGGTGGCCTACAAGTCCCTGGGGTGGCCTACAAGTCCCTGGGGTGGCCTACAAGTCCCTGGGGTGGCCTACAAGTCCCTGGGGTGGCCTACAAGTCCCTGGGGTGGCCTACAAGTCCCTGGGGTGGCCTACAAGTCCCTGGGGTGGCCTACAAGTCCCTGGGGTGGCCTACAAGTCCCTGGGGTGGCCTACAAGTCCCTGGGGTGGCCTACAAGTCCCTGGGGTGGCCTACAAGTCCCTGGGGTGGCCTACAAGTCCCTGGGGTGGCCTACAAGTCCCTGGGGTGGCCTACAAGTCCCTGGGGTGGCCTACAAGTCCCTGGGGTGGCCTACAAGTCCCTGGGGTGGCCTACAAGTCCCTGGGGTGGCCTACAAGTCCCTGGGGTGGCCTACAAGTCCCTGGGGTGGCCTACAAGTCCCTGGGGTGGCCTACAAGTCCCTGGGGTGGCCTACAAGTCCCTGGGGTGGCCTACAAGTCCCTGGGGTGGCCTACAAGTCCCTGGGGTGGCCTACAAGTCCCTGGGGTGGCCTACAAGTCCCTGGGGTGGCCTACAAGTCCCTGGGGTGGCCTACAAGTCCCTGGGGTGGCCTACAAGTCCCTGGGGTGGCCTACAAGTCCCTGGGGTGGCCTACAAGTCCCTGGGGTGGCCTACAAGTCCCTGGGGTGGCCTACAAGTCCCTGGGGTGGCCTACAAGTCCCTGGGGTGGCCTACAAGTCCCTGGGGTGGCCTACAAGTCCCTGGGGTGGCCTACAAGTCCCTGGGGTGGCCTACAAGTCCCTGGGGTGGCCTACAAGTCCCTGGGGTGGCCTACAAGTCCCTGGGGTGGCCTACAAGTCCCTGGGGTGGCCTACAAGTCCCTGGGGTGGCCTACAAGTCCCTGGGGTGGCCTACAAGTCCCTGGGGTGGCCTACAAGTCCCTGGGGTGGCCTACAAGTCCCTGGGGTGGCCTACAAGTCCCTGGGGTGGCCTACAAGTCCCTGGGGTGGCCTACAAGTCCCTGGGGTGGCCTACAAGTCCCTGGGGTGGCCTACAAGTCCCTGGGGTGGCCTACAAGTCCCTGGGGTGGCCTACAAGTCCCTGGGGTGGCCTACAAGTCCCTGGGGTGGCCTACAAGTCCCTGGGGTGGCCTACAAGTCCCTGGGGTGGCCTACAAGTCCCTGGGGTGGCCTACAAGTCCCTGGGGTGGCCTACAAGTCCCTGGGGTGGCCTACAAGTCCCTGGGGTGGCCTACAAGTCCCTGGGGTGGCCTACAAGTCCCTGGGGTGGCCTACAAGTCCCTGGGGTGGCCTACAAGTCCCTGGGGTGGCCTACAAGTCCCTGGGGTGGCCTACAAGTCCCTGGGGTGGCCTACAAGTCCCTGGGGTGGCCTACAAGTCCCTGGGGTGGCCTACAAGTCCCTGGGGTGGCCTACAAGTCCCTGGGGTGGCCTACAAGTCCCTGGGGTGGCCTACAAGTCCCTGGGGTGGCCTACAAGTCCCTGGGGTGGCCTACAAGTCCCTGGGGTGGCCTACAAGTCCCTGGGGTGGCCTACAAGTCCCTGGGGTGGCCTACAAGTCCCTGGGGTGGCCTACAAGTCCCTGGGGTGGCCTACAAGTCCCTGGGGTGGCCTACAAGTCCCTGGGGTGGCCTACAAGTCCCTGGGGTGGCCTACAAGTCCCTGGGGTGGCCTACAAGTCCCTGGGGTGGCCTACAAGTCCCTGGGGTGGCCTACAAGTCCCTGGGGTGGCCTACAAGTCCCTGGGGTGGCCTACAAGTCCTGGGGTGGCCTACAAGTCCCTGGGGTGGCCTACAAGTCCCTGGGGTGGCCTACAAGTCCCTGGGGTGGCCTACAAGTCCCTGGGGTGGCCTACAAGTCCCTGGGGTGGCCTACAAGTCCCTGGGGTGGCCTACAAGTCCCTGGGGTGGCCTACAAGTCCCTGGGGTGGCCTACAAGTCCCTGGGGTGGCCTACAAGTCCCTGGGGTGGCCTACAAGTCCCTGGGGTGGCCTACAAGTCCCTGGGGTGGCCTACAAGTCCCTGGGGTGGCCTACAAGTCCCTGGGGTGGCCTACAAGTCCCTGGGGTGGCCTACAAGTCCCTGGGGTGGCCTACAAGTCCCTGGGGTGGCCTACAAGTCCCTGGGGTGGCCTACAAGTCCCTGGGGTGGCCTACAAGTCCCTGGGGTGGCCTACAAGTCCCTGGGGTGGCCTACAAGTCCCTGGGGTGGCCTACAAGTCCCTGGGGTGGCCTACAAGTCCCTGGGGTGGCCTACAAGTCCCTGGGGTGGCCTACAAGTCCCTGGGGTGGCCTACAAGTCCCTGGGGTGGCCTACAAGTCCCTGGGGTGGCCTACAAGTCCCTGGGGTGGCCTACAAGTCCCTGGGGTGGCCTACAAGTCCCTGGGGTGGCCTACAAGTCCCTGGGGTGGCCTACAAGTCCCTGGGGTGGCCTACAAGTCCCTGGGGTGGCCTACAAGTCCCTGGGGTGGCCTACAAGTCCCTGGGGTGGCCTACAAGTCCCTGGGGTGGCCTACAAGTCCCTGGGGTGGCCTACAAGTCCCTGGGGTGGCCTACAAGTCCCTGGGGTGGCCTACAAGTCCCTGGGGTGGCCTACAAGTCCCTGGGGTGGCCTACAAGTCCCTGGGGTGGCCTACAAGTCCCTGGGGTGGCCTACAAGTCCCTGGGGTGGCCTACAAGTCCCTGGGGTGGCCTACAAGTCCCTGGGGTGGCCTACAAGTCCCTGGGGTGGCCTACAAGTCCCTGGGGTGGCCTACAAGTCCCTGGGGTGGCCTACAAGTCCCTGGGGTGGCCTACAAGTCCCTGGGGTGGCCTACAAGTCCCTGGGGTGGCCTACAAGTCCCTGGGGTGGCCTACAAGTCCCTGGGGTGGCCTACAAGTCCCTGGGGTGGCCTACAAGTCCCTGGGGTGGCCTACAAGTCCCTGGGGTGGCCTACAAGTCCCTGGGGTGGCCTACAAGTCCCTGGGGTGGCCTACAAGTCCCTGGGGTGGCCTACAAGTCCCTGGGGTGGCCTACAAGTCCCTGGGGTGGCCTACAAGTCCCTGGGGTGGCCTACAAGTCCCTGGGGTGGCCTACAAGTCCCTGGGGTGGCCTACAAGTCCCTGGGGTGGCCTACAAGTCCCTGGGGTGGCCTACAAGTCCCTGGGGTGGCCTACAAGTCCCTGGGGTGGCCTACAAGTCCCTGGGGTGGCCTACAAGTCCCTGGGGTGGCCTACAAGTCCCTGGGGTGGCCTACAAGTCCCTGGGGTGGCCTACAAGTCCCTGGGGTGGCCTACAAGTCCCTGGGGTGGCCTACAAGTCCCTGGGGTGGCCTACAAGTCCCTGGGGTGGCCTACAAGTCCCTGGGGTGGCCTACAAGTCCCTGGGGTGGCCTACAAGTCCCTGGGGTGGCCTACAAGTCCCTGGGGTGGCCTACAAGTCCCTGGGGTGGCCTACAAGTCCCTGGGGTGGCCTACAAGTCCCTGGGGTGGCCTACAAGTCCCTGGGGTGGCCTACAAGTCCCTGGGGTGGCCTACAAGTCCCTGGGGTGGCCTACAAGTCCCTGGGGTGGCCTACAAGTCCCTGGGGTGGCCTACAAGTCCCTGGGGTGGCCTACAAGTCCCTGGGGTGGCCTACAAGTCCCTGGGGTGGCCTACAAGTCCCTGGGGTGGCCTACAAGTCCCTGGGGTGGCCTACAAGTCCCTGGGGTGGCCTACAAGTCCCTGGGGTGGCCTACAAGTCCCTGGGGTGGCCTACAAGTCCCTGGGGTGGCCTACAAGTCCCTGGGGTGGCCTACAAGTCCCTGGGGTGGCCTACAAGTCCCTGGGGTGGCCTACAAGTCCCTGGGGTGGCCTACAAGTCCCTGGGGTGGCCTACAAGTCCCTGGGGTGGCCTACAAGTCCCTGGGGTGGCCTACAAGTCCCTGGGGTGGCCTACAAGTCCCTGGGGTGGCCTACAAGTCCCTGGGGTGGCCTACAAGTCCCTGGGGTGGCCTACAAGTCCCTGGGGTGGCCTACAAGTCCCTGGGGTGGCCTACAAGTCCCTGGGGTGGCCTACAAGTCCCTGGGGTGGCCTACAAGTCCCTGGGGTGGCCTACAAGTCCCTGGGGTGGCCTACAAGTCCCTGGGGTGGCCTACAAGTCCCTGGGGTGGCCTACAAGTCCCTGGGGTGGCCTACAAGTCCCTGGGGTGGCCTACAAGTCCCTGGGGTGGCCTACAAGTCCCTGGGGTGGCCTACAAGTCCCTGGGGTGGCCTACAAGTCCCTGGGGTGGCCTACAAGTCCCTGGGGTGGCCTACAAGTCCCTGGGGTGGCCTACAAGTCCCTGGGGTGGCCTACAAGTCCCTGGGGTGGCCTACAAGTCCCTGGGGTGGCCTACAAGTCCCTGGGGTGGCCTACAAGTCCCTGGGGTGGCCTACAAGTCCCTGGGGTGGCCTACAAGTCCCTGGGGTGGCCTACAAGTCCCTGGGGTGGCCTACAAGTCCCTGGGGTGGCCTACAAGTCCCTGGGGTGGCCTACAAGTCCCTGGGGTGGCCTACAAGTCCCTGGGGTGGCCTACAAGTCCCTGGGGTGGCCTACAAGTCCCTGGGGTGGCCTACAAGTCCCTGGGGTGGCCTACAAGTCCCTGGGGTGGCCTACAAGTCCCTGGGGTGGCCTACAAGTCCCTGGGGTGGCCTACAAGTCCCTGGGGTGGCCTACAAGTCCCTGGGGTGGCCTACAAGTCCCTGGGGTGGCCTACAAGTCCCTGGGGTGGCCTACAAGTCCCTGGGGTGGCCTACAAGTCCCTGGGGTGGCCTACAAGTCCCTGGGGTGGCCTACAAGTCCCTGGGGTGGCCTACAAGTCCCTGGGGTGGCCTACAAGTCCCTGGGGTGGCCTACAAGTCCCTGGGGTGGCCTACAAGTCCCTGGGGTGGCCTA
>OZ026598.1:33308004-33614004 GCA_964020085.1 Micromussa lordhowensis | reverse complement strand
AGTCCCTGGGGCGGAGTACAAGTCCCTGGGGCGGAGTACAAGTCCCTGGGGCGGAGTACAAGTCCCTGGGGCGGAGTACAAGTCCCTGGGGCGGAGTACAAGTCCCTGGGGCGGAGTACAAGTCCCTGGGGCGGAGTACAAGTCCCTGGGGCGGAGTACAAGTCCCTGGGGCGGAGTACAAGTCCCTGGGGCGGAGTACAAGTCCCTGGGGCGGAGTACAAGTCCCTGGGGCGGAGTACAAGTCCCTGGGGCGGAGTACAAGTCCCTGGGGCGGAGTACAAGTCCCTGGGGCGGAGTACAAGTCCCGGGGCGGAGTACAAGTCCCTGGGGCGGAGTACAAGTCCCTGGGGCGGAGTACAAGTCCCTGGGGCGGAGTACAAGTCCCTGGGGCGGAGTACAAGTCCCTGGGGCGGAGTACAAGTCCCTGGGGCGGAGTACAAGTCCCTGGGGCGGAGTACAAGTCCCTGGGGCGGAGTACAAGTCCCTGGGGCGGAGTACAAGTCCCTGGGGCGGAGTACAAGTCCCTGGGGCGGAGTACAAGTCCCTGGGGCGGAGTACAAGTCCCTGGGGCGGAGTACAAGTCCCTGGGGCGGAGTACAAGTCCCTGGGGCGGAGTACAAGTCCCTGGGGCGGAGTACAAGTCCCTGGGGCGGAGTACAAGTCCCTGGGGCGGAGTACAAGTCCCTGGGGCGGAGTACAAGTCCCTGGGGCGGAGTACAAGTCCCTGGGGCGGAGTACAAGTCCCTGGGGCGGAGTACAAGTCCCTGGGGCGGAGTACAAGTCCCTGGGGCGGAGTACAAGTCCCTGGGGCGGAGTACAAGTCCCTGGGGCGGAGTACAAGTCCCTGGGGCGGAGTACAAGTCCCTGGGGCGGAGTACAAGTCCCTGGGGCGGAGTACAAGTCCCTGGGGCGGAGTACAAGTCCCTGGGGCGGAGTACAAGTCCCTGGGGCGGAGTACAAGTCCCTGGGGCGGAGTACAAGTCCCTGGGGCGGAGTACAAGTCCCTGGGGCGGAGTACAAGTCCCTGGGGCGGAGTACAAGTCCCTGGGGCGGAGTACAAGTCCCTGGGGCGGAGTACAAGTCCCTGGGGCGGAGTACAAGTCCCTGGGGCGGAGTACAAGTCCCTGGGGCGGAGTACAAGTCCCTGGGGCGGAGTACAAGTCCCTGGGGCGGAGTACAAGTCCCTGGGGCGGAGTACAAGTCCCTGGGGCGGAGTACAAGTCCCTGGGGCGGAGTACAAGTCCCTGGGGCGGAGTACAAGTCCCTGGGGCGGAGTACAAGTCCCTGGGGCGGAGTACAAGTCCCTGGGGCGGAGTACAAGTCCCTGGGGCGGAGTACAAGTCCCTGGGGCGGAGTACAAGTCCCTGGGGCGGAGTACAAGTCCCTGGGGCGGAGTACAAGTCCCTGGGGCGGAGTACAAGTCCCTGGGGCGGAGTACAAGTCCCTGGGGCGGAGTACAAGTCCCTGGGGCGGAGTACAAGTCCCTGGGGCGGAGTACAAGTCCCTGGGGCGGAGTACAAGTCCCTGGGGCGGAGTACAAGTCCCTGGGGCGGAGTACAAGTCCCTGGGGCGGAGTACAAGTCCCTGGGGCGGAGTACAAGTCCCTGGGGCGGAGTACAAGTCCCTGGGGCGGAGTACAAGTCCCTGGGGCGGAGTACAAGTCCCTGGGGCGGAGTACAAGTCCCTGGGGCGGAGTACAAGTCCCTGGGGCGGAGTACAAGTCCCTGGGGCGGAGTACAAGTCCCTGGGGCGGAGTACAAGTCCCTGGGGCGGAGTACAAGTCCCTGGGGCGGAGTACAAGTCCCTGGGGCGGAGTACAAGTCCCTGGGGCGGAGTACAAGTCCCTGGGGCGGAGTACAAGTCCCTGGGGCGGAGTACAAGTCCCTGGGGCGGAGTACAAGTCCCTGGGGCGGAGTACAAGTCCCTGGGGCGGAGTACAAGTCCCTGGGGCGGAGTACAAGTCCCTGGGGCGGAGTACAAGTCCCTGGGGCGGAGTACAAGTCCCTGGGGCGGAGTACAAGTCCCTGGGGCGGAGTACAAGTCCCTGGGGCGGAGTACAAGTCCCTGGGGCGGAGTACAAGTCCCTGGGGCGGAGTACAAGTCCCTGGGGCGGAGTACAAGTCCCTGGGGCGGAGTACAAGTCCCTGGGGCGGAGTACAAGTCCCTGGGGCGGAGTACAAGTCCCTGGGGCGGAGTACAAGTCCCTGGGGCGGAGTACAAGTCCCTGGGGCGGAGTACAAGTCCCTGGGGCGGAGTACAAGTCCCTGGGGCGGAGTACAAGTCCCTGGGGCGGAGTACAAGTCCCTGGGGCGGAGTACAAGTCCCTGGGGCGGAGTACAAGTCCCTGGGGCGGAGTACAAGTCCCTGGGGCGGAGTACAAGTCCCTGGGGCGGAGTACAAGTCCCTGGGGCGGAGTACAAGTCCCTGGGGCGGAGTACAAGTCCCTGGGGCGGAGTACAAGTCCCTGGGGCGGAGTACAAGTCCCTGGGGCGGAGTACAAGTCCCTGGGGCGGAGTACAAGTCCCTGGGGCGGAGTACAAGTCCCTGGGGCGGAGTACAAGTCCCTGGGGCGGAGTACAAGTCCCTGGGGCGGAGTACAAGTCCCTGGGGCGGAGTACAAGTCCCTGGGGCGGAGTACAAGTCCCTGGGGCGGAGTACAAGTCCCTGGGGCGGAGTACAAGTCCCTGGGGCGGAGTACAAGTCCCTGGGGCGGAGTACAAGTCCCTGGGGCGGAGTACAAGTCCCTGGGGCGGAGTACAAGTCCCTGGGGCGGAGTACAAGTCCCTGGGGCGGAGTACAAGTCCCTGGGGCGGAGTACAAGTCCCTGGGGCGGAGTACAAGTCCCTGGGGCGGAGTACAAGTCCCTGGGGCGGAGTACAAGTCCCTGGGGCGGAGTACAAGTCCCTGGGGCGGAGTACAAGTCCCTGGGGCGGAGTACAAGTCCCTGGGGCGGAGTACAAGTCCCTGGGGCGGAGTACAAGTCCCTGGGGCGGAGTACAAGTCCCTGGGGCGGAGTACAAGTCCCTGGGGCGGAGTACAAGTCCCTGGGGCGGAGTACAAGTCCCTGGGGCGGAGTACAAGTCCCTGGGGCGGAGTACAAGTCCCTGGGGCGGAGTACAAGTCCCTGGGGCGGAGTACAAGTCCCTGGGGCGGAGTACAAGTCCCTGGGGCGGAGTACAAGTCCCTGGGGCGGAGTACAAGTCCCTGGGGCGGAGTACAAGTCCCTGGGGCGGAGTACAAGTCCCTGGGGCGGAGTACAAGTCCCTGGGGCGGAGTACAAGTCCCTGGGGCGGAGTACAAGTCCCTGGGGCGGAGTACAAGTCCCTGGGGCGGAGTACAAGTCCCTGGGGCGGAGTACAAGTCCCTGGGGCGGAGTACAAGTCCCTGGGGCGGAGTACAAGTCCCTGGGGCGGAGTACAAGTCCCTGGGGCGGAGTACAAGTCCCTGGGGCGGAGTACAAGTCCCTGGGGCGGAGTACAAGTCCCTGGGGCGGAGTACAAGTCCCTGGGGCGGAGTACAAGTCCCTGGGGCGGAGTACAAGTCCCTGGGGCGGAGTACAAGTCCCTGGGGCGGAGTACAAGTCCCTGGGGCGGAGTACAAGTCCCTGGGGCGGAGTACAAGTCCCTGGGGCGGAGTACAAGTCCCTGGGGCGGAGTACAAGTCCCTGGGGCGGAGTACAAGTCCCTGGGGCGGAGTACAAGTCCCTGGGGCGGAGTACAAGTCCCTGGGGCGGAGTACAAGTCCCTGGGGCGGAGTACAAGTCCCTGGGGCGGAGTACAAGTCCCTGGGGCGGAGTACAAGTCCCTGGGGCGGAGTACAAGTCCCTGGGGCGGAGTACAAGTCCCTGGGGCGGAGTACAAGTCCCTGGGGCGGAGTACAAGTCCCTGGGGCGGAGTACAAGTCCCTGGGGCGGAGTACAAGTCCCTGGGGCGGAGTACAAGTCCCTGGGGCGGAGTACAAGTCCCTGGGGCGGAGTACAAGTCCCTGGGGCGGAGTACAAGTCCCTGGGGCGGAGTACAAGTCCCTGGGGCGGAGTACAAGTCCCTGGGGCGGAGTACAAGTCCCTGGGGCGGAGTACAAGTCCCTGGGGCGGAGTACAAGTCCCTGGGGCGGAGTACAAGTCCCTGGGGCGGAGTACAAGTCCCTGGGGCGGAGTACAAGTCCCTGGGGCGGAGTACAAGTCCCTGGGGCGGAGTACAAGTCCCTGGGGCGGAGTACAAGTCCCTGGGGCGGAGTACAAGTCCCTGGGGCGGAGTACAAGTCCCTGGGGCGGAGTACAAGTCCCTGGGGCGGAGTACAAGTCCCTGGGGCGGAGTACAAGTCCCTGGGGCGGAGTACAAGTCCCTGGGGCGGAGTACAAGTCCCTGGGGCGGAGTACAAGTCCCTGGGGCGGAGTACAAGTCCCTGGGGCGGAGTACAAGTCCCTGGGGCGGAGTACAAGTCCCTGGGGCGGAGTACAAGTCCCTGGGGCGGAGTACAAGTCCCTGGGGCGGAGTACAAGTCCCTGGGGCGGAGTACAAGTCCCTGGGGCGGAGTACAAGTCCCTGGGGCGGAGTACAAGTCCCTGGGGCGGAGTACAAGTCCCTGGGGCGGAGTACAAGTCCCTGGGGCGGAGTACAAGTCCCTGGGGCGGAGTACAAGTCCCTGGGGCGGAGTACAAGTCCCTGGGGCGGAGTACAAGTCCCTGGGGCGGAGTACAAGTCCCTGGGGCGGAGTACAAGTCCCTGGGGCGGAGTACAAGTCCCTGGGGCGGAGTACAAGTCCCTGGGGCGGAGTACAAGTCCCTGGGGCGGAGTACAAGTCCCTGGGGCGGAGTACAAGTCCCTGGGGCGGAGTACAAGTCCCTGGGGCGGAGTACAAGTCCCTGGGGCGGAGTACAAGTCCCTGGGGCGGAGTACAAGTCCCTGGGGCGGAGTACAAGTCCCTGGGGCGGAGTACAAGTCCCTGGGGCGGAGTACAAGTCCCTGGGGCGGAGTACAAGTCCCTGGGGCGGAGTACAAGTCCCTGGGGCGGAGTACAAGTCCCTGGGGCGGAGTACAAGTCCCTGGGGCGGAGTACAAGTCCCTGGGGCGGAGTACAAGTCCCTGGGGCGGAGTACAAGTCCCTGGGGCGGAGTACAAGTCCCTGGGGCGGAGTACAAGTCCCTGGGGCGGAGTACAAGTCCCTGGGGCGGAGTACAAGTCCCTGGGGCGGAGTACAAGTCCCTGGGGCGGAGTACAAGTCCCTGGGGCGGAGTACAAGTCCCTGGGGCGGAGTACAAGTCCCTGGGGCGGAGTACAAGTCCCTGGGGCGGAGTACAAGTCCCTGGGGCGGAGTACAAGTCCCTGGGGCGGAGTACAAGTCCCTGGGGCGGAGTACAAGTCCCTGGGGCGGAGTACAAGTCCCTGGGGCGGAGTACAAGTCCCTGGGGCGGAGTACAAGTCCCTGGGGCGGAGTACAAGTCCCTGGGGCGGAGTACAAGTCCCTGGGGCGGAGTACAAGTCCCTGGGGCGGAGTACAAGTGCCTGGGGCGGAGTACAAGTCCCTGGGGCGGAGTACAAGTCCCTGGGGCGGAGTACAAGTGCCTGGGGCGGAGTACAAGTCCCTGGGGCGGAGTACAAGTCCCTGGGGCGGAGTACAAGTGCCTGGGGCGGAGTACAAGTCCCTGGGGCGGAGTACAAGTCCCTGGGGCGGAGTACAAGTGCCTGGGGCGGAGTACAAGTCCCTGGGGCGGAGTACAAGTCCCTGGGGCGGAGTACAAGTCCCTGGGGCGGAGTACAAGTCCCTGGGGCGGAGTACAAGTCCCTGGGGCGGAGTACAAGTCCCTGGGGCGGAGTACAAGTCCCTGGGGCGGAGTACAAGTCCCTGGGGCGGAGTACAAGTCCCTGGGGCGGAGTACAAGTCCCTGGGGCGGAGTACAAGTCCCTGGGGCGGAGTACAAGTCCCTGGGGCGGAGTACAAGTCCCTGGGGCGGAGTACAAGTCCCTGGGGCGGAGTACAAGTCCCTGGGGCGGAGTACAAGTCCCTGGGGCGGAGTACAAGTCCCTGGGGCGGAGTACAAGTCCCTGGGGCGGAGTACAAGTCCCTGGGGCGGAGTACAAGTCCCTGGGGCGGAGTACAAGTCCCTGGGGCGGAGTACAAGTCCCTGGGGCGGAGTACAAGTCCCTGGGGCGGAGTACAAGTCCCTGGGGCGGAGTACAAGTCCCTGGGGCGGAGTACAAGTCCCTGGGGCGGAGTACAAGTCCCTGGGGCGGAGTACAAGTCCCTGGGGCGGAGTACAAGTCCCTGGGGCGGAGTACAAGTCCCTGGGGCGGAGTACAAGTCCCTGGGGCGGAGTACAAGTCCCTGGGGCGGAGTACAAGTCCCTGGGGCGGAGTACAAGTCCCTGGGGCGGAGTACAAGTCCCTGGGGCGGAGTACAAGTCCCTGGGGCGGAGTACAAGTCCCTGGGGCGGAGTACAAGTGCCTGGGGCGGAGTACAAGTCCCTGGGGCGGAGTACAAGTCCCTGGGGCGGAGTACAAGTCCCTGGGGCGGAGTACAAGTCCCTGGGGCGGAGTACAAGTCCCTGGGGCGGAGTACAAGTCACTGGGGCGGAGTACAAGTCCCTGGGGCGGAGTACAAGTCCCTGGGGCGGAGTACAAGTCCCTGGGGCGGAGTACAAGTCCCTGGGGCGGAGTACAAGTCCCTGGGGCGGAGTACAAGTGCCTGGGGCGGAGTACAAGTCCCTGGGGCGGAGTACAAGTCCCTGGGGCGGAGTACAAGTCCCTGGGGCGGAGTACAAGTCCCTGGGGCGGAGTACAAGTCCCTGAGGCGGAGTACAAGTGCCTGGGGCGGAGTACAAGTCCCTGGGGCGGAGTACAAGTCCCTGGGGCGGAGTACAAGTCCCTGGGGCGGAGTACAAGTGCCTGGGGCGGAGTACAAGTCCCTGGGGCGGAGTACAAGTCCCTGGGGCGGAGTACAAGTCCCTGGGGCGGAGTACAAGTCCCTGGGGCGGAGTACAAGTCCCTGGGGCGGAGTACAAGTCCCTGGGGCGGAGTACAAGTCCCTGGGGCGGAGTACAAGTCCCTGGGGCGGAGTACAAGTCCCTGGGGCGGAGTACAAGTCCCTGGGGCGGAGTACAAGTCCCTGGGGCGGAGTACAAGTCCCTGGGGCGGAGTACAAGTCCCTGGGGCGGAGTACAAGTCCCTGGGGCGGAGTACAAGTCCCTGGGGCGGAGTACAAGTCCCTGGGGCGGAGTACAAGTCCCTGGGGCGGAGTACAAGTCCCTGGGGCGGAGTACAAGTCCCTGGGGCGGAGTACAAGTCCCTGGGGCGGAGTACAAGTCCCTGGGGCGGAGTACAAGTCCCTGGGGCGGAGTACAAGTCCCTGGGGCGGAGTACAAGTCCCTGGGGCGGAGTACAAGTCCCTGGGGCGGAGTACAAGTCCCTGGGGCGGAGTACAAGTCCCTGGGGCGGAGTACAAGTCCCTGGGGCGGAGTACAAGTCCCTGGGGCGGAGTACAAGTCCCTGGGGCGGAGTACAAGTCCCTGGGGCGGAGTACAAGTCCCTGGGGCGGAGTACAAGTCCCTGGGGCGGAGTACAAGTCCCTGGGGCGGAGTACAAGTCCCTGGGGCGGAGTACAAGTCCCTGGGGCGGAGTACAAGTCCCTGGGGCGGAGTACAAGTCCCTGGGGCGGAGTACAAGTCCCTGGGGCGGAGTACAAGTCCCTGGGGCGGAGTACAAGTCCCTGGGGCAGGGTGTTTTTGAAGCCCCTATAGTCGGCCTACTTTTTTGAGCATTTTCCCTTGGTCCCCCCTTGGCAAAATGTCAGAAAATGGCCGATTTAGGTGTCTTTGCCAAATTTGTCATAACTCGGCTCTACGGACACTTACGGAGCCGCAGTTTGCATCAAAATGCTCTGCTATGTTTGCACTTCAAGTGCATACTAATTAGGAGATGATGCAATTTGCGCCAGGGTGTTTTTGAAGCCCCTATAGTCTGCCTACTTTTTTGAGCATTTTCCCTTGGTCCCCCCTTGGCAAAATCTCAGAAAATGGCCGATTTAGGTGTCTTTGTCAAATTTGTCATAACTCGGCTCTACGGACACTTACGGAGCCGCAGTTTGCATCAAAATGCTCTGCTATGTTTGCACTTTAAGTGCATACTAATTAGGAGATGATGCAATTTGCGCCAGGGTGTTTTTGAAGCCCCTATAGTCGGCCTACATTTTTGACCATTTTCCCTTGGTCCCCCCTTGGCAAAATCTCAGAAAATGGCCGATTTAGGTGTCTTTGCCAAATTTGTCATAACTCGGCTCTACGGACACTTACGGAGCCGCAGTTTGCATCAAAATGCTCTGCTATGTTTGCACTTCAAGTGCATACTAATTAGGAGATGATGCAATTTGCGCCAGGGTGTTTTTGAAGCCCCTATAGGCGGCCTACTTTTTTGAGCATTTTCCCTTGGTCCCCCCTTGGCAAAATCTCAGAAAATGGCCGATTTAGGTGTCTTTGCCAAATTTGTCATAACTCGGCTCTACGGACACTTAGGGAGCCGCAGTTTGCATCAAAATGCTCTGCTATGTTTGCACTTGGAGTGCATACTAATTAGGAGATGATGCAATTTGCGCCAGGGTGTTTTTGAAGCCCCTATAGTCGGCCTACTTTTTTGAGCATTTTCCCTTGGTCCCCCCTTGGCAAAATGTCAGAAAATGGCCGATTTAGGTGTCTTTGCCAAATTTGTCATAACTCGGCTCTACGGACACTTAGGGAGCCGCAGTTTGCATCAAAATGCTCTGCTATGTTTGCACTTCGAGTGCATTCTAATTAGGAGATGATGCAATTTGCGCCAGGGTGTTTTTGAAGCCCCTATAGTCGGCCTACTTTTTTGAGCATTTTCCCTTGGTCCCCCCTTGGCAAAATGTCAGAAAATGGCCGATTTAGGTGTCTTTGCCAAATTTGTCATAACTCGGCTCTACGGACACTTACGGAGCCGCAGTTTGCATCAAAATGCTCTGCTATGTTTGCGCTTCAAGTGCATACTAATTAGGAGATGATGCAATTTGCGCCAGGGTGTTTTTGAAGCCCCTATAATCGGCCTACTTTTTTGAGCATTTTCCCTTGGTCCCCCCTTGGCAAAATCTCAGAAAATGGCCGATTTAGGTGTCTTTGCCAAATTTATCATAACTCGGCTCAACGGACACTTACGGAGCCGCAGTTTGCATCAAAATGCTCTGCTATTTTTGCACTTTAAGTGCATACTAATTAGGAGATGATACAATTTGCGCCAGGGTGTTTTTGAAGCCCCTATAGTCGGCCTACTTTTTTGAGCATTTTCCCTTGGTCCCCCCTTGGTAAAATCTCAGAAAATGGCCGATTTAGGTGTCTTTGCCAAATTTGTCATAACTCGGCTCTACAGACACTTACGGAGCCGCAGTTTGCATCAAAATGCTCTGCTATGTTTGCACTTCAAGTGCATACTAATTAGGAGATGATGCAATTTGCGCCAGGGTGTTTTTGAAGCCCCTATAGTCGGCCTACTTTTTTGAGCATTTTCCCTTGGTCCACCCTTGGCAAAATCTCAAAAAATGGCCGATTTAGGTGTCTTTGCCAAATTTGTCATCACTCGGCTCTACGGACACTTACGGAGCCGCAGTTTGCATCAAAATGCTCTGCTATGTTTGCACTTGAAGTGCATTCTAATTAGGAGATGATGCAATTTGCGCCAGGGTGTTTTTGAAGCCCCTATAATCGGCCTACTTTTTTGAGCATTTTTCCTTGGTCCACCCATGGCAAAATCTCAGAAAATGGCCGATTTAGGTGTCTTAGCCAAATTTGTCATAACTCGGCTCTACGGACACTTACGGAGCCGCAGTTTGCATCAAAATGCTCTGCTATGTTTGCACTTCAAGTGCACACTAATTAGGAGATGATGCAATTTGCGCCAGGGTGTTTTTGAAGCCCCTATAATCGGCCTACTTTTTTGAGCATTTTCCCTTGGTCCCCCCTTGGCAAAATCTCAGAAAATGGCCGATTTAGGTGTCTTTGCCAAATTTATCATAACTCGGCTCAACGGACACTTACGGAGTCGCAGTTTGCATCAAAATGCTCTGCTATTTTTGCACTTCAAGTGCATACTAATTAGGAGATGATGCAATTTGCGCCAGGGTGTTTTTGAAGCCCCTATAGTCGGCCTACTTTTTTGAGCATTTTCCCTTGGTCCCCCCTTGGTAAAATCTCAGAAAATGGCCGATTTAGGTGTCTTTGCCAAATTTGTCATAACTCGGCTCTACAGACACTTACGGAGCCGCAGTTTGCATCAAAATGCTCTGCTATGTTTGCACTTCAAGTGCATACTAATTAGGAGATGATGCAATTTGCGCCAGGGTGTTTTTTAAGCCCCTATAGTCGGCCTACTTTTTTGAGCATTTTCCCTTGGTCCACCCTTGGCAAAATCTCAAAAAATGGCCGATTTAGGTGTCTTTGCCAAATTTGTCATCACTCGGCTCTACGGACACTTACGGAGCCGCAGTTTGCATCAAAATGCTCTGCTATGTTTGCACTTGAAGTGCATTCTAATTAGGAGATGATGCAATTTGCGCCAGGGTGTTTTTGAAGCCCCTATAATCGGCCTACTTTTTTGAGCATTTTTCCTTGGTCCACCCATGGCAAAATCTCAGAAAATGGCCGATTTAGGTGTCTTAGCCAAATTTGTCATAACTCGGCTCTACGGACACTTACGGAGCCGCAGTTTGCATCAAAATGCTCTGCTATGTTTGCACTTCAAGTGCACACTAATTAGGAGATGATGCAATTTGCGCCAGGGTGTTTTTGAAGCCCCTATAATCGGCCTACTTTTTTGAGCATTTTCCCTTGGTCCCCCTTTGGCAAAATCTCAGAAAATGGCCGATTTAGGTGTCTTTGCCAAATTTATCATAACTCGGCTCAACGGACACTTACGGAGCTGCAGTTTGCATCAAAATGCTCTGCTATGTTTGCACTTCAAGTGCATACTAATTAGGAGATGATGCAATTTGCGCCAGGGTGTTTTTGAAGCCCCTATAGTCGGCCTACTTTTTTGAGCATTTTCCCTTGGTCCCCCCTTGGCAAAATCTCAGAAAATGGCCGATTTAGGTGTCTTTGCCAAATTTGTCATAACTCGGCTCTACGGACACTTACGGAGCGGCAGTTTGCATCAAAATGCTCTGCTATGTTTACACTTCAAGTGCATACTAATTAGGAGATGATGCAATTTGCGCCAGGGTGTTTTTGAAGCCCCTATAGTCGGCCTACTTTTTTGAGCATTTTCCCTTGGTCCACCCTTGGCAAAATCTCAAAAAATGGCCGATTTAGGTGTCTTTGCCAAATTTGTCATCACTCGGCTCTACGGACACTTACGGAGCCGCAGTTTGCATCAAAATGCTCTGCTATGTTTGCACTTCAAGTGCATACTAATTAGGAGATGATGCAATTTGCGCCAGGGTGTTTTTGAAGCCCCTATAATGGGCCTACTTTTTTGAGCATTTTCCCTTGGTCCCCCTTTGGCAAAATCTCAGAAAATGGCCGATTTAGGTGTCTTTGCCAAATTTGTCATAACTTGGCTCTACGGACACTTACGGAGCCGCAGTTTGCATCAAAATGCTCTGCTATGTTTGCACTTCAAGTGCATAGTAATTAGGAGATGATGCAATTTGCGCCAGGGTGTTTTTGAAGCCCCTATAGTCGGCCTACATTTTTGAGCATTTTCCCTTGGTCCCCCCTTGGCAAAATCTCAGAAAATGGCCGATTTAGGTGTCTTTGCCAAATTTGTCATAACTTGGCGCTACGGACACTTACGGAGCCGCAGTTTGCATCAAAATGCTCTGCTATGTTTGCACTTCAAGGGCATACTAATTAAGAGATGATGCAATTTGCGCCAGGGTGTTTTTGAAGCCCTATAGTCGGCCTACTTTTTTGAGCATTTTCCCTTGGCAAAATCTCAGAAAATGGCCGATTTAGGTGTCTTTGCCAAATTTGTCATAACTCGGTTCTACGGACACTTACGGAGCCAAAGTTTGCATCAAAATGCTCTGCTATGTTTGCACTTCAAGTGCATACTAATTAGGAGATGATGCAATTTGCGCCAGGGTGTTTTTGAAGCCCCTATAGTCGGCCTATTTTTTTTGAGCATTTTCCCTTGGTCCCCCCTTGGCAAAATCTCAGAAAATGGCCGATTTAGGTGTCTTTGCCAAATTTGTCATAACTTGGCTCTACGGACACTTACGGAGCCGCAGTTTGCATCCAAATGCTCTGCTATGTTTGCACTTCAAGTGCATACTAATTAGGAGATGATGCAATTTGCGCCAGGGTGTTTTTGAAGCCCCTATAGTCGGCCTACTTTTTTGAGCATTTTCCCTTGGTCCCCCCTTGGCAAAATGTCAGAAAATGGCCGATTTAGGTGTCTTTGCCAAATTTGTCATCACTCGGCTCTACGGACACTTACGGAGCCGCAGTTTGCATCAAAATGCTCTGCTATGTTTGCACTTCAAGTGCATACTAATTAGCAGATGATGCAATTTGCGCCAGGGTGTTTTTGAAGCCCCTATAGTCGGCCTACTTTTTTGAGCATTTTCCCTTGGTCCCCCCTTGGCAAAATCTCAGAAAATGGCCGATTTAGCTGTCTTTGCCAAATTTGTCATAACTCGGTTCTACGGACACTTACGGAGCCGCAGTTTGCATCAAAATGCTCTGCTATGTTTGCACTTCAAGTGCATACTAATTAGGAGATGATGCAATTTGCGCCAGGGTGTTTTTGAAGCCCCTATAGTCGGCCTACTTTTTTGAGCATTTTCCCTTGGTCCCCCCATTGCAAAATCTCAGAAAGTGTCCGATTTAGGTGTCTTTGCCAAATTTGTCATAACTCGGCTCTACGGACACTTACGGAGCCGCAGTTTGCATCAAAATGCTCTGCTATGTTTGCTCTTCAAGTGCATTCTAATTAGGAGATGATGCATTTTGCGCCAGGGTGTTTTTGAAGCCCCTATAGTCAGACTACGTTTTTGAGCATTTTCCCTTGGTCCCCCCTTGGCAAAATCTCAGAAAATGGCCGATTTAGGTGTCTTTGCCAAATTTCTCATAACTCGGCTCTACGGACACTTACGGAGCCGCAGTTTGCATCAAAATGCTGCTATGTTTGCACTTCAAGTACATACTAATTAGGAGACGATGCAATTTGCGCCAGGGTGTTTTTGAAGCCCCTATAGTCGGCCTACATTTTTGAGCATTTTCCCTTGGTCCCCCCTTGGCAAAATCTCAGAAAATGGCCGATTTAGGTGTCTTTGCCAAATTTGTCATAACTCGGCTCTACGGACACTTACGGAGCCGCAGTTTGCATCAAAATGCTCTGCTATGTTTGCACTTCAAGTGCATACTAATTAGGAGATGATGCAATTTGCGCCAGGGTGTTTTTGAAGCCCCTATAGTCGGCCTACTTTTTTGAGCATTTTCCCTTGGTCCCCCCTTGGCAAAATCTCAGAAAATGGCCGATTTTGGTGTCTTTGCCAAATTTGTCATAACTCGGCTCTACGGACACTTACGGAGCCGAAGTTTGCATCAAAATGCTCTCCTTTGTTTTCACTTCAAGTGCATACTAATAAGAAGATGATGCAATTTGCGCCAGGGTGTTTTTAAAGCCCCTGTAGTCGGCCTACTTTTTTGAGCATTTTCCCTTGGTCCCCCCTTGGCAAAATCTCAGAAAATGGCCGATTTAGGTGTCTTTGCCAAATTTGTCATAACTCGGCTCTACGGACACTTACGGAGCCGCAGTCTGCATCAAAATGCTCTGCTATGTTTGCACTTCAAGTGCATACTAATTAAGAGATGATGCAATTTGCGCCAGGGTGTTTTTTGAAGCCCCTATAGTCGGCCTACTTTTTTGAGCATTTTCCCTTGGTCCCCCCTTGGCAAAATCTCAGAAAATGGCCGATTTAGGTGTCTTTGCCAAATTTGTCATAACTCGGCTCTACGGACACTTACGGAGCCGCACTTTGCATCAAAATGCTCTGCTATGTTTGCACTTCAAGTGCATACTAATTAGGAGATGATGCAATTTGCGCCAGGGTGTTTTTGAAGCCCCTATAATCGGCCTACTTTTTTGAGCATTTTCCCTTGGTCCCCCCTTGGCAAAATCTCAGAAAATGGCCGATTTAGGTGTCTTTGCCAAATTTGTCATAACTCGGCTCTACGGACACTTACGGAGCCGCAGTCTGCATCAAAATGCTCTGCTATGTTTGCACTTCAAGTGCATACTAATTAAGAGATGATGCAATTTGCGCCAGGGTGTTTTTTGAAGCCCCTATAGTCGGCCTACTTTTTTGAGCATTTTCCCTTGGTCCCCCCTTGGCAAAATCTCAGAAAATGGCCGATTTAGGTGTCTTTGCCAAATTTGTCATAACTCGGCTCTACGGACACTTACGGAGCCGCAGTTTGCATCAAAATGCTCTGCTATGTTTGCACTTCAAGTGCATACTAATTAGGAGATGATGCAATTTGCGCCAGGGTGTTTTTGAAGCCCCTATAGTCGGCCTACTTTTTTGAGCATTTTCCCTTGTTCCCCCCTTTGCAAAATCTCAGAAAATGGCCGATTTAGGTGTCTTTGCCACATTTGTCATAACTCGGCTCTACGGACACTTACGGAACCGCAGTTTGAATCAAAATGCTCTGCTATGTTTGCACTTCAAGTGCATACTAATTAGGAGATGATGCAATTTGCGCCAGGGTGTTTTTGAAGCCCCTATAGTCGGCCTACTTTTTTGAGGATTTTCCCTTGGTCCCCCCTTGGCAAAATCTCAGAAAATGGCCGATTTAGGTGTCTTTGCCAAATTTGTCATAACTCGGCTCTACGGACACTTACGGAGCCGCAGTCTGCATCAAAACGCTCTGCTATGTTTGCACTTCAAGTGCATACTAATTAAGAGATGATGCAATTTGCGCCAGGGTGTTTTTTGAAGCCCCTATAGTCGGCCTACTTTTTTGAGCATTTTCCCTTGGTCCCCCCTTGGCAAAATGTCAGAAAATGGCCGATTTAGGTGTCTTTGCCAAATTTGTCATAACTCGGCTCTACGGACACTTACGGAGCCGCAGTTTGCATCAAAATGCTCTGCTATGTTTGCACTTCAAGTGCATACTAATTAGGAGATGATGCAATTTGCGCCAGGGTGTTTTTGAAGCCCCTATAGTCGGCCTACTTTTTTGAGCATTTTCCCTTGTTCCCCCCTTTGCAAAATCTCAGAAAATGGCCGATTTAGGTGTCTTTGCCACATTTGTCATAACTCGGCTCTACGGACACTTACGGAACCTCAGTTTGAATCAAAATGCTCTGCTATGTTTGCACTTCAAGTGCATACTAATTAGGAGATGATGCAATTTGCGCCAGGGTGTTTTTGAAGCCCCTATAGTCGGCCTACTTTTTTGAGGATTTTCCCTTGGTCCCCCCTTGGCAAAATCTCAGAAAATGGCCGATTTAGGTGTCTTTGCCAAATTTGTCATAACTCGGCTCTACGGACACTTACGGAGCCGCAGTTTGCATCAAAATGCTCTGCTATGTTTGCACTTCAAGTGCATACTAATTAGGAGATGATGCAATTTGCGCCAGGGTGTTTTTGAAGCCCCTATAGTCGGCCTACTTTTTTGAGCATTTTCCCTTGTTCCCCCCTTTGCAAAATCTCAGAAAATGGCCGATTTAGGTGTCTTTGCCACATTTCTCATAACTCGGCTCTACGGACACTTACGGAGCCGCAGTTTGCATCAAAATGCTCTGCTATGTTTGCACTTCAAGTGCATACTAATTAGGAGATGATGCAATTTGCGCCAGGGTGTTTTTGAAGCCCCTATAGTCGGCCTACTTTTTTGAGCATTTTCCCTTGTTCCCCCCTTTGCAAAATCTCAGAAAATGGCCGATTTAGGTGTCTTTGCCACATTTGTCATAACTCGGCTCTACGGACACTTACGGAACCGCAGTTTGCATCAAAATGCTCTGCTATGTTTGCACTTCAAGTGCATACTAATTAGGAGATGATGCAATTTGCGCCAGGGTGTTTTTGAAGCCCCTATAGTCGGCCTACTTTTTTGAGCATTTTCCCTTGTTCCCCCCTTTGCAAAATCTCAGAAAATGGCCGATTTAGGTGTCTTTGCCACATTTGTCATAACTCGGCTCTACGGACACTTACGGAGCCGCAGTTTGCATCAAAATGCTCTGCTATGTTTGCACTTCAAGTGCATACTAATTAGGAGATGATGCAATTTGCGCCAGGGTGTTTTTGAAGCCCCTATAGTCGGCCTACTTTTTTGAGCATTTTCCCTTGTTCCCCCCTTTGCAAAATCTCAGAAAATGGCCGATTTAGGTGTCTTTGCCACATTTGTCATAACTCGGCTCTACGGACACTTACGGAACCGCAGTTTGCATCAAAATGCTCTGCTATGTTTGCACTTCAAGTGCATACTAATTAGGAGATGATGCAATTTGCGCCAGGGTGTTTTTGAAGCCCCTATAGTCGGCCTATTTTTTTGAGCATTTTCCCTTGGTCCCCCCTTGGCAAAATCTCAGAAAATGGCCGATTTAGGTGTCTTTGCCAAATTTGTCATAACTCGGCTCTACGGACACTTACGGAGCCGCAGTTTGCATCAAAATGCTCTGCTATGTTTGCACTTCAAGTGCATACTAATTAGGAGATGATGCATTTTGCGCCAGGGTGTTTTTGAAGCCCCTATAGTCGGCCTACTTTTTTGAGCATTTTCCCTTGTTCCCCCCTTTGCAAAATCTCAGAAAATGGCCGATTTAGGTGTCTTTGCCACATTTGTCATAACTCGGCTCTACGGACACTTACGGAGCCGCAGTTTGCATCAAAATGCTCTGCTATGTTTGCACTTCAAGTGCATACTAATTAGGAGATGATGCAATTTGCGCCAGGGTGTTTTTGAAGCCCCTATAGTCGGCCTACTTTTTTGAGCATTTTCCCTTGTTCCCCCCTTTGCAAAATCTCAGAAAATGGCCGATTTAGGTGTCTTTGCCACATTTCTCATAACTCGGCTCTACGGACACTTACGGAGCCGCAGTTTGCATCAAAATGCTCTGCTATGTTTGCACTTCAAGTGCATACTAATTAGGAGATGATGCAATTTGCGCCAGGGTGTTTTTGAAGCCCCTATAGTCGGCCTACTTTTTTGAGCATTTTCCCTTGTTCCCCCCTTTGCAAAATCTCAGAAAATGGCCGATTTAGGTGTCTTTGCCACATTTGTCATAACTCGGCTCTACGGACACTTACGGAACCGCAGTTTGCATCAAAATGCTCTGCTATGTTTGCACTTCAAGTGCATACTAATTAGGAGATGATGCAATTTGCGCCAGGGTGTTTTTGAAGCCCCTATAGTCGGCCTACTTTTTTGAGCATTTTCCCTTGTTCCCCCCTTTGCAAAATCTCAGAAAATGGCCGATTTAGGTGTCTTTGCCACATTTGTCATAACTCGGCTCTACGGACACTTACGGAGCCGCAGTTTGCATCAAAATGCTCTGCTATGTTTGCACTTCAAGTGCATACTAATTAGGAGATGATGCAATTTGCGCCAGGGTGTTTTTGAAGCCCCTATAGTCGGCCTACTTTTTTGAGCATTTTCCCTTGTTCCCCCCTTTGCAAAATCTCAGAAAATGGCCGATTTAGGTGTCTTTGCCACATTTGTCATAACTCGGCTCTACGGACACTTACGGAACCGCAGTTTGCATCAAAATGCTCTGCTATGTTTGCACTTCAAGTGCATACTAATTAGGAGATGATGCAATTTGCGCCAGGGTGTTTTTGAAGCCCCTATAGTCGGCCTATTTTTTTGAGCATTTTCCCTTGGTCCCCCCTTGGCAAAATCTCAGAAAATGGCCGATTTAGGTGTCTTTGCCAAATTTGTCATAACTCGGCTCTACGGACACTTACGGAGCCGCAGTTTGCATCAAAATGCTCTGCTATGTTTGCACTTCAAGTGCATACTAATTAGGAGATGATGCATTTTGCGCCAGGGTGTTTTTGAAGCCCCTATAGTCGGCCTACTTTTTTGAGCATTTTCCCTTGTTCCCCCCTTTGCAAAATCTCAGAAAATGGCCGATTTAGGTGTCTTTGCCACATTTGTCATAACTCGGCTCTACGGACACTTACGGAGCCGCAGTTTGCATCAAAATGCTCTGCTATGTTTGCACTTCAAGTGCATACTAATTAGGAGATGATGCAATTTGCGCCAGGGTGTTTTTGAAGCCCCTATAGTCGGCCTACTTTTTTGAGCATTTTCCCTTGGTCGCCCCTTGGCAAAATCTCAGAAAACTGCCGATTTAGGTGTCTTTGCCAAATTTGTCATAACTCGGCTCTACGGACACTTACGGAGCCGCAGTCTGCATCAAAATGCTCTGCTATGTTTGCACTTCAAGTGCATACTAATTAAGAGATGATGCAATTTGCGCCAGGGTGTTTTTTGAAGCCCCTATAGTCGGCCTACTTTTTTGAGCATTTTCCCTTGGTCCCCCCTTGGCAAAATCTCAGAAAATGGCCGATTTAGGTGTCTTTGCCAAATTTGTCATAACTCGGCTCTACGGACACTTACGGAGCCGCAGTTTGCATCAAAATGCTCTGCTATGTTTGCACTTCAAGTGCATACTAATTAGGAGATGATGCAATTTGCGCCAGGGTGTTTTTGAAGCCCCTATAGTCGGCCTACTTTTTTGAGCATTTTCCCTTGGTCCCACCTTGGCAAAATCTCAGAAAATGGCCGATTTAGGTGTCTTTGCCAAATTTGTCATAACTCGGCTCTACGGACACTTACGGAGCCGCAGTTTGCATCAAAATGCTCTGCTATGTTTGCACTTCAAGTGCATACTAATTAGGAGATGATGCAATTTGCGCCAGGGTGTTTTTGAAGCCCCTATAGTCGGCCTACTTTTTTGAGCATTTTCCCTTGGTCGCCCCTTGGCAAAATCTCAGAAAATTGCCGATTTAGGTGTCTTTGCCAAATTTGTCATAACTCGGCTCTACGGACACTTACAGAGCCGCAGTTTGCATCAAAATGCTCTGCTATGTTTGCACTTCAAGTGCATACTAATTAGGAGATGATGCAATTTGCGCCAGGGTGTTTTTGAAGCCCCTATAGTCGGCCTACTTTTTTGAGCATTTTCCCTTGGTCCCTCCTTGGCAAAATCTCAGAAAATGGCCGATTTAGGTGTCTTTGCCAAATTTGTCATAACTCGGCTCTACGGACACTTACGGAGCCGCAGTTTGCATCAAAATGCTCTGCTATGTTTGCACTTCAAGTGCATACTAATTACGAGATGATGCAATTTGCGCCAGGGTGTTTTTGAAGCCCCTATAGTCGGCCTACTTTTTTGAGCATTTTCCCTTGGTCCCCTCTTGGCAAAATCTCAGAAAATGGTCAATTTAGGTGTCTTTGCCAAATTTGTCATAACTCGGGTCTACGGACACTTACGGAGCCGCAGTTTGCATCAAAATGCTCTGCTATGTGTGCACTTCAAGTGCATACTAATTAGGAGATGATGCAATTTGCGCCAGGGTGTTTTTGAAGCCCCTATAGTCGGCCTACTTTTTTGAGCATTTTCCCTTGGTCCCCTCTTGGCAAAATCTCAGAAAATGGTCAATTTAGGTGTCTTTGCCAAATTTGTCATAACTCGGGTCTACGGACACTTACGGAGCCGCAGTTTGCATCAAAATGCTCTGCTATGTGTGCACTTCAAGTGCATACTAATTAGGAGATGATGCAATTTGCGCCAGGGTGTTTTTGAAGCCCCTATAGTCGGCCTACTTTTTTGAGCGTTTTCCCTTGGTCCCCCCTTGGCAAAATCTCAGAAAATGGCCGATTTAGGTGTCTTTGCCAAATTTGTCATAACTCGGCTCTGCGGACACTTACGGAGCCGCAGTTTGCATCAAAATGCTCTGCTATGTTTGCACTTCAAGTGCATACTAATTAGGAGATGATGCAATTTGCGCCAGGGTGTTTTTGAAGCCCCTATAATCGGCCTACTTTTTTGAGCATTTTCCCTTGGTCCCCCCTTGGCAAAATCTCAGAAAATGGCCGATTTAGGTGTCTTTGCCAAATTTGTCATAACTCGGCTCTACGGACACTTACGGAGCCGCAGTTTGCATCAAAATGCTCTGCTATGTTTGCACTTCAAGTGCATACTAATAAGGAGATGATGCAATTTGCGCCAGGGTGTTTTTGAAGCCCCTATAGTCGGCCTACTTTTTTGAGCATTTTCCCTTGGTCCCCCCTTGGCAAAATCTCAGAAAATGGCCGATTTAGGTGTCTTTGCCAAATTTGTCATAACTCGGCTCTGCGGACACTTACGGAGCCGCAGTTTGCATCAAAATGCTCTGCTATGTTTGCACTTCAAGTGCATACTAATTAGGAGATGATGCAATTTGCGCCAGGGTGTTTTTGAAGCCCCTATAGTCGGCCTACTTTTTTGAACATTTTCCCTTGGTCGCCCCTTGGCAAAATCTCAGAAAATGGCCGATTTAGGTGTCTTTGCCAAATTTGTCATAACTCGGCTCTACGGACACTTACGGAGCCGCAGTTTGCATCAAAATGCTCTGCTATGTTTGCACTTCACGTGCATACTAATTAGGAGACGATGCAATTTGCGCTAGGGTGTTTTTGAAGCCCCTATAGTCGGCCTACTTTTTTGAGCATTTTCCCTTGGTCCCCCCTTGGCAAAATCTCAGAAAATGGCCGATTTAGGTGTCTTTGCCAAATTTGTCATAACTCGGCTCTACGGACACTTACGGAGCCGCAGTTTGCATCAAAATGCTCTGCTATGTTTGCACTTCAAGTGCATACTAATTAGGAGATGATGCAATTTGCGCCAGGGTGTTTTTGAAGCCCCTATACTCGGCCTACTTTTTTGAGCATTTTCCCTTGGTCCCTCCTTGGCAAAATCTCAGAAAATGGCCGATTTAGGTGTCTTTGCCAAATTTGTCATAACTCGGCTCTACGGACACTTACGGAGCCGCAGTTTGCATCAAAATGCTCTGCTATGTTTGCACTTCAAGTGCATACTAATTAGGAGATGATGCAATTTGCGCCAGGGTGTTTTTGAAGCCCCTATAATCGGCCTACTTTTTTGAGCATTTTCCCTTGGTCCCCCCTTGGCAAAATCTCAGAAAATGGCCGATTTAGGTGTCTTTGCCAAATTTGTCATAACTCGGCTCTACGGACACTTACGGAGCCGCAGTTTGCATCAAAATGCTCAGCTATGTTTGCATTTCAAATGCATACTAATAAGGAGATGATGCAATTTGCGCCAGCGTGTTTTTGAAGCCCCTATAGTCGGCCTACTTTTTTGAGCATTTTCCCTTGGTCCCCCCTTGGCAAAATGTCAGAAAATGGCCGATTTAGGTGTCTTTGCCAAATTTGTCATAACTCGGCTCTACGGACACTTACGGAGCCGCACTTTGCATCAAAATGCTCTGCTATGTTTGCACTTCAAGTGCATACTAATTAGGAGATGATGCAATTTGCGCCAGGGTGTTTTTGAAGCCCCTATAGTCGGCCTACTTTTTTGAACATTTTCCCTTGGTCGCCCCTTGGCAAAATCTCAGAAAATTGCCGATTTAGGTGTCTTTGCCAAATTTGTCATAACTCGGCTCTACGGACACTTACGGAGCCGCAGTTTGCATCAAAATGCTCTGCTATGTTTGCACTTCAAGTGCATACTAATTAGGAGACGATGCAATTTGTGCCAGGGTGTTTTTGAAGCCCCTATAGTCGGCCTACTTTTTTGAGCATTTTCCCTTGGTCGCCCCTTGGCAAAATCTCAGAAAATTGCCGATTTAGGTGTCTTTGCCAAATTTGTCATAACTCGGCTCTACGGACACTTACGGAGCCGCAGTTTGCATCAAAATGCTCTGCTATGTTTGCACTTCAAGTGCATACTAATTAGGAGACGATGCAATTTGTGCCAGGGTGTTTTTGAAGCCCCTATAGTCGGCCTACTTTTTTGAGCATTTTCCCTTGGTCCCCCCTTGGCAAAATCTCAGAAAATGGCCGATTTAGGTGTCTTTGCCAAATTTGTCATAACTCGGGTCTACGGACACTTACGGAGCCGCAGTTTGCATCAAAATGCTCTGCTATGTTTGCACTTCAAGTGCATACTAATTAGCAGATGATGCAATTTGCGGCAGGTTTTTTTGAAGCCCCTATAGTCGGCCTACTTTTTTGAGCATTTTCCCTTGGTCCCCCCTTGGCAAAATCTCAGAAAATGGCCGATTTAGGTGTCTTTGCCAAATTTGTCATAACTCGGCTCTACGGACACTTACGGAGCCGCAGTTTGCATCAAAATGCTCTGCTATGTTTGCACTTCAAGTGCATACTAATTAGGAGAAGATGCAATTTGCGCCAGGGTGTTTTTGAAGCCCCTATAGTCGGCCTACTTTTTTGAGCATTTTCCCTTGGTCCCCCCTTGGCAAAATGTCAGAAAATGGCCGATTTAGGTGTCTTTGCCAAATTTGTCATAACTCGGCTCTACGGACACTTACGGAGCCGCAGTTTGCATCAAAATGCTCTGCTATGTATGCACTTCAAGTGCGTACTAATTAGGAGATGATGCAATTTGCGCCAGGGTGTTTTTGAAGCCCCTATAGTCGGCCTACTTTTTTGAGCATTTTCCCTTGGTCCCCCCTTGGCAAAATCTCAGAAAATGGCCGATTTAGGTGTCTTTGCCAAATTTGTTATAACTCGGCTCTACGGACACTTACGGAGCCGCAGTTTCCATCAAAATGCTCTGCTATGTTTGCACTTCAAGTGCATACTAATTAAGAGAAGATGCAATTTGCGCCAGGGTGTGTTTGAAGCCCCTATAGTCGGCCTACTTTTTTGAGCATTTTCCCTTGGTCCCCCCTTGGCAAAATGTCAGAAAATGGCCGATTTAGGTGTCTTTGCCAAATTTGTCATAACTCGGCTCTACGGACACTTACGGAGCCGCAGTTTGCATCAAAATGCTCTGCTATGTTTGCACTTCAAGTGCATACTAATTAGGAGATGATGCAATTTGCGCCAGGGTGTTTTTTAAGCCCCTATAGTCGGCCTACTTTTTTGAGCATTTTCCCTTGGTCCCCCCTTGGCAAAATCTCAGAAAATGGCCGATTTAGGTGTCTTTGCCAAATTTGTCATAACTCGGCTCTACGGACACTTACGGAGCCGCAGTTTGCATCAAAATGCTCTGCTATGTTTGCACTTTAAGTGCATACTAATTAGCAGATGATGCAATTTGCGGCAGGTTTTTTTGAAGCCCCTATAGTCGGCCTACTTTTTTGAGCATTTTCCCTTGGTCCCCCCTTGGCAAAATCTCAGAAAATGGCCGATTTAGGTGTCTTTGCCAAATTTGTCATAACTCGGCTCTACGGACACTTACGGAGCCGCAGTTTGCATCAAAATGCTCTGCTATGTTTGCACTTCAAGTGCATACTAATTAGGAGAAGATGCAATTTGCGCCAGGGTGTTTTTGAAGCCCCTATAGTCGGCCTACTTTTTTGAGCATTTTCCCTTGGTCCCCCCTTGGCAAAATGTCAGAAAATGGCCGATTTAGGTGTCTTTGCCAAATTTGTTATAACTCGGCTCTACGGACACTTACGGAGCCGCAGTTTCCATCAAAATGCTCTGCTATGTTTGCACTTCAAGTGCATACTAATTAAGAGAAGATGCAATTTGCGCCAGGGTGTGTTTGAAGCCCCTATAGTCGGCCTACTTTTTTGAGCATTTTCCCTTGGTCCCCCCTTGGCAAAATCTCAGAAAATGGTCGAGTTAGGTGTCTTTGCCAAATTTGTCATAACTCGGCTCTACGGACACTTACGGAGCCGCACTTTGCATCAAAATGCTCTGCTATGTTTGCACTTCAAGTGCATACTAATTAGCAGATGATGCAATTTGCGCCAGGTTTTTTTGAAGCCCCTATAGTCGGCCTACTTTTTTGAGCATTTTCCCTTGGTCCCCCGTTGGCAAAATCTCAGAAAATGGCCGATTTAGGTGTCTTTGCCAAATTTGTCATAACTCGGCTCTACGGACACTTACGGAGCCGCACTTTGCATCAAAATGCTCTGCTATGTTTGCACTTCAAGTGCATACTAATTAGGAGATGATGCAATTTGCGCCAGGGTGTTTTTGAAGCCCCTATAGTCGGCCTACTTTTTTGAACATTTTCCCTTGGTCGCCCCTTGGCAAAATCTCAGAAAATTGCCGATTTAGGTGTCTTTGCCAAATTTGTCATAACTCGGCTCTACGGACACTTACGGAGCCGCAGTTTGCATCAAAATGCTCTGCTATGTTTGCACTTCAAGTGCATACAAATTAGGAGACGATGCAATTTGCGCCAGGGTGTTTTTGAAGCCCCTATAGTCGGCCTACTTTTTTGAGCATTTTCCCTTGGTCCCCCCTTGGCAAAATCTCAGAAAATGGCCGATTTAGGTGTCTTTGCCAAATTTGTCATAACTCGGCTCTGCGGACACTTACGGAGCCGCAGTTTGCATCAAAATGCTCTGCTATGTTTGCACTTCAAGAGCATACTAATTAGGAGATGATGCAATTTGCGCCAGGGTGTTTTTGAAGCCCCTATAGTCGGCCTACTTTTTTGAACATTTTCCCTTGGTCGCCCCTTGGCAAAATCTCAGAAAATGGCCGATTTAGGTGTCTTTGCCAAATTTGTCATAACTCGGCTCTACGGACACTTACGGAGCCGCAGTTTGCATCAAAATGCTCTGCTATGTTTGCACTTCACGCGCATACTAATTAGGAGACGATGCAATTTGCGCTAGGGTGTTTTTGAAGCCCCTATAGTCGGCCTACTTTTTTGAGCATTTTCCCTTGGTCCCCCCTTGGCAAAATCTCAGAAAATGGCCGATTTAGGTGTCTTTGCCAAATTTGTCATAACTCGGCTCTACGGACACTTACGGAGCCGCAGTTTGCATCAAAATGCTCTGCTATGTTTGCACTTTAAGTGCATACTAATTAGCAGATGATGCAATTTGCGGCAGGTTTTTTTGAAGCCCCTATAGTCGGCCTACTTTTTTGAGCATTTTCCCTTGGTCCCCCCTTGGCAAAATCTCAGAAAATGGCCGATTTAGGTGTCTTTGCCAAATTTGTCATAACTCGGCTCTACGGACACTTACGGAGCCGCAGTTTGCATCAAAATGCTCTGCTATGTTTGCACTTCAAGTGCATACTAATTAGGAGAAGATGCAATTTGCGCCAGGGTGTTTTTGAAGCCCCTATAGTCGGCCTACTTTTTTGAGCATTTTCCCTTGGTCCCCCCTTGGCAAAATGTCAGAAAATGGCCGATTTAGGTGTCTTTGCCAAATTTGTTATAACTCGGCTCTACGGACACTTACGGAGCCGCAGTTTCCATCAAAATGCTCTGCTATGTTTGCACTTCAAGTGCATACTAATTAAGAGAAGATGCAATTTGCGCCAGGGTGTGTTTGAAGCCCCTATAGTCGGCCTACTTTTTTGAGCATTTTCCCTTGGTCCCCCCTTGGCAAAATCTCATAAAATGGTCGAGTTAGGTGTCTTTGCCAAATTTGTCATAACTCGGCTCTACGGACACTTACGGAGCCGCACTTTGCATCAAAATGCTCTGCTATGTTTGCACTTCAAGTGCATACTAATTAGCAGATGATGCAATTTGCGCCAGGTTTTTTTGAAGCCCCTATAGTCGGCCTACTTTTTTGAGCATTTTCCCTTGGTCCCCCGTTGGCAAAATCTCAGAAAATGGCCGATTTAGGTGTCTTTGCCAAATTTGTCATAACTCGGCTCTACGGACACTTACGGAGCCGCACTTTGCATCAAAATGCTCTGCTATGTTTGCACTTCAAGTGCATACTAATTAGGAGATGATGCAATTTGCGCCAGGGTGTTTTTGAAGCCCCTATAGTCGGCCTACTTTTTTGAACATTTTCCCTTGGTCGCCCCTTGGCAAAATCTCAGAAAATTGCCGATTTAGGTGTCTTTGCCAAATTTGTCATAACTCGGCTCTACGGACACTTACGGAGCCGCAGTTTGCATCAAAATGCTCTGCTATGTTTGCACTTCAAGTGCATACAAATTAGGAGACGATGCAATTTGCGCCAGGGTGTTTTTGAAGCCCCTATAGTCGGCCTACTTTTTTGAGCATTTTCCCTTGGTCCCCCCTTGGCAAAATCTCAGAAAATGGCCGATTTAGGTGTCTTTGCCAAATTTGTCATAACTCGGCTCTGCGGACACTTACGGAGCCGCAGTTTGCATCAAAATGCTCTGCTATGTTTGCATTTCAAGTGCATACTAATTAGGAGATGATGCAATTTGCGCCAGGGTGTTTTTGAAGCCCCTATAGTCGGCCTACTTTTTTGAGCATTTTCCCTTGGTCCCCCCTTGGCAAAATCTCAGAAAATGGCCGATTTAGGTGTCTTTGCCAAATTTGTCATAACTCGGCTCTACGGACACTTACGGAGCCGCAGTTTGCATCAAAATGCTCTGCTATGTTTGCACTTCACGCGCATACTAATTAGGAGACGATGCAATTTGCGCTAGGGTGTTTTTGAAGCCCCTATAGTCGGCCTACTTTTTTGAGCATTTTCCCTTGGTCCCCCCTTGGCAAAATCTCAGAAAATGGCCGATTTAGGTGTCTTTGCCAAATTTGTCATAACTCGGCTCTCTGGACACTTACGGAGCCGCAGTTTGCATCAAAATGCTCTGCTATGTTTGCACTTCAAGTGCATACTAATTAGGAGATGATGCAATTTGCGCCAGGGTTTTTTTGAAGCCCCTATAGTCGGCCTACTTTTTTGAGCATTTTCCCTTGGTCCCTCCTTGGCAAAATCTCAGAAAATGGCCGATTTAGGTGTCTTTGCCAAATTTGACATAACTCGGCTCTACGGACACTTACGGAGCCGCAGTTTGCATCAAAATGCTCTGCTATGTTTGCACTTCAAGTGCATACTAATTAGGAGAAGATGCAATTTGCGCCAGGGTGTTTTTGAAGCCCCTATAGTCGGCCTACTTTTTTGAGCATTTTCCCTTGGTCCCCCCTTGGCAAAATGTCAGAAAATGGCCGATTTAGGTGTCTTTGCCAAATTTGTTATAACTCGGCTCTACGGACACTTACGGAGCCGCAGTTTCCATCAAAATGCTCTGCTATGTTTGCACTTCAAGTGCATACTAATTAAGAGAAGATGCAATTTGCGCCAGGGTGTGTTTGAAGCCCCTATAGTCGGCCTACTTTTTTGAGCATTTTCCCTTGGTCCCCCCTTGGCAAAATCTCAGAAAATGGTCGAGTTAGGTGTCTTTGCCAAATTTGTCATAACTCGGCTCTACGGACACTTACGGAGCCGCACTTTGCATCAAAATGCTCTGCTATGTTTGCACTTCAAGTGCATACTAATTAGCAGATGATGCAATTTGCGCCAGGTTTTTTTGAAGCCCCTATAGTCGGCCTACTTTTTTGAGCATTTTCCCTTGGTCCCCCGTTGGCAAAATCTCAGAAAATGGCCGATTTAGGTGTCTTTGCCAAATTTGTCATAACTCGGCTCTACGGACACTTACGGAGCCGCACTTTGCATCAAAATGCTCTGCTATGTTTGCACTTCAAGTGCATACTAATTAGGAGATGATGCAATTTGCGCCAGGGTGTTTTTGAAGCCCCTATAGTCGGCCTACTTTTTTGAACATTTTCCCTTGGTCGCCCCTTGGCAAAATCTCAGAAAATTGCCGATTTAGGTGTCTTTGCCAAATTTGTCATAACTCGGCTCTACGGACACTTACGGAGCCGCAGTTTGCATCAAAATGCTCTGCTATGTTTGCACTTCAAGTGCATACAAATTAGGAGACGATGCAATTTGCGCCAGGGTGTTTTTGAAGCCCCTATAGTCGGCCTACTTTTTTGAGCATTTTCCCTTGGTCCCCCCTTGGCAAAATCTCAGAAAATGGCCGATTTAGGTGTCTTTGCCAAATTTGTCATAACTCGTCTCTGCGGACACTTACGGAGCCGCAGTTTGCATCAAAATGCTCTGCTATGTTTGCACTTCAAGAGCATACTAATTAGGAGATGATGCAATTTGCGCCAGGGTGTTTTTGAAGCCCCTATAGTCGGCCTACTTTTTTGAACATTTTCCCTTGGTCGCCCCTTGGCAAAATCTCAGAAAATGGCCGATTTAGGTGTCTTTGGCAAATTTGTCATAACTCGGCTCTACGGACACTTACGGAGCCGCAGTTTGCATCAAAATGCTCTGCTATGTTTGCACTTCACGCGCATACTAATTAGGAGAGGATGCAATTTGCGCTAGGGTGTTTTTGAAGCCCCTATAGTCGGCCTACTTTTTTGAGCATTTTCCCTTGGTCCCCCCTTGGCAAAATCTCAGAAAATGGCCGATTTAGGTGTCTTTGCAAAATTTGTCATAACTCGGCTCTCTGGACACTTACGGAGCCGCAGTTTGCATCAAAATGCTCTGCTATGTTTGCACTTCAAGTGCATACTAATTAGGAGATGATGCAATTTGCGCCAGGGTGTTTTTGAAGCCCCTATACTCGGCCTACTTTTTTGAGCATTTTCCCTTGGTCCCTCCTTGGCAAAATCTCAGAAAATGGCCGATTTAGGTGTCTTTGCCAAATTTGTCATAACTCGGCTCTACGGACACTTACGGAGCCGCAGTTTGCATCAAAATGCTCAGCTATGTTTGCATTTCAAGTGCATACTAATAAGGAGATGATGCAATTTGCGCCAGCGTGTTTTTGAAGCCCCTATAGTCGGCCTACTTTTTTGAGCATTTTCCCTTGGTCCCCCCTTGGCAAAATGTCAGAAAATGGCCGATTTAGGTGTCTTTGCCAAATTTGTCATAACTCGGCTCTACGGACACTTACGGAGCCGCACTTTGCATCAAAATGCTCTGCTATGTTTGCACTTCAAGTGCATACTAATTAGGAGATGATGCAATTTGCGCCAGGGTGTTTTTGAAGCCCCTATAGTCGGCCTACTTTTTTGAACATTTTCCCTTGGTCGCCCCTTGGCAAAATCTCAGAAAATTGCCGATTTAGGTGTCTTTGCCAAATTTGTCATAACTCGGCTCTACGGACACTTACGGAGCCGCAGTTTGCATCAAAATGCTCTGCTATGTTTGCACTTCAAGTGCATACTAATTAGGAGACGATGCAATTTGTGCCAGGGTGTTTTTGAAGCCCCTATAGTCGGCCTACTTTTTTGAGCATTTTCCCTTGGTCCCCCCTTGGCAAAATCTCAGAAAATGGCCGATTTAGGTGTCTTTGCCAAATTTGTCATAACTCGGGTCTACGGACACTTACGGAGCCGCAGTTTGCATCAAAATGCTCTGCTATGTTTGCACTTCAAGTGCATACTAATTAGCAGATGATGCAATTTGCGGCAGGTTTTTTTGAAGCCCCTATAGTCGGCCTACTTTTTTGAGCATTTTCCCTTGGTCCCCCCTTGGCAAAATCTCAGAAAATGGCCGATTTAGGTGTCTTTGCCAAATTTGTCATAACTCGGCTCTACGGACACTTACGGAGCCGCAGTTTGCATCAAAATGCTCTGCTATGTTTGCACTTCAAGTGCATACTAATTAGGAGAAGATGCAATTTGCGCCAGGGTGTTTTTGAAGCCCCTATAGTCGGCCTACTTTTTTGAGCATTTTCCCTTGGTCCCCCCTTGGCAAAATGTCAGAAAATGGCCGATTTAGGTGTCTTTGCCAAATTTGTCATAACTCGGCTCTACGGACACTTACGGAGCCGCAGTTTGCATCAAAATGCTCTGCTATGTATGCACTTCAAGTGCGTACTAATTAGGAGATGATGCAATTTGCGCCAGGGTGTTTTTGAAGCCCCTATAGTCGGCCTACTTTTTTGAGCATTTTCCCTTGGTCCCCCCTTGGCAAAATCTCAGAAAATGGCCGATTTAGGTGTCTTTGCCAAATTTGTTATAACTCGGCTCTACGGACACTTACGGAGCCGCAGTTTCCATCAAAATGCTCTGCTATGTTTGCACTTCAAGTGCATACTAATTAAGAGAAGATGCAATTTGCGCCAGGGTGTGTTTGAAGCCCCTATAGTCGGCCTACTTTTTTGAGCATTTTCCCTTGGTCCCCCCTTGGCAAAATCTCAGAAAATGGTCGAGTTAGGTGTCTTTGCCAAATTTGTCATAACTCGGCTCTACGGACACTTACGGAGCCGCACTTTGCATCAAAATGCTCTGCTATGTTTGCACTTTAAGTGCATACTAATTAGCAGATGATGCAATTTGCGCCAGGTTTTTTTGAAGCCCCTATAGTCGGCCTACTTTTTTGAGCATTTTCCCTTGGTCCCCCGTTGGCAAAATCTCAGAAAATGGCCGATTTAGGTGTCTTTGCCAAATTTGTAATAACTCGGCTCTACGGACACTTACGGAGCCGCAGTTTGCATCAAAATGCTCTGCTATGTTTGCACTTCAAGTGCATACTAATTAGGAGATGATGCAATTTGCGCCAGGGTGTTTTTGAAGCCCCTATAGTCGGCCTACTTTTTTGAACATTTTCCCTTGGTCGCCCCTTGGCAAAATCTCAGAAAATTGCCGATTTAGGTGTCTTTGCCAAATTTGTCATAACTCGGCTCTACGGACACTTACGGAGCCGCAGTTTGCATCAAAATGCTCTGCTATGTTTGCACTTCAAGTGCATACAAATTAGGAGACGATGCAATTTGCGCCAGGGTGTTTTTGAAGCCCCTATAGTCGGCCTACTTTTTTGAGCATTTTCCCTTGGTCCCCCCTTGGCAAAATCTCAGAAAATGGCCGATTTAGGTGTCTTTGCCAAATTTGTCATAACTCGGCTCTACGGACACTTACGGAGCCGCAGTTTGCATCAAAATGCTCTGCTATGTTTGCACTTTAAGTGCATACTAATTAGGAGATGATGCAATTTGCGCCAGGGTGTTTTTGAAGACCCTATAGTCGGCCTACTTTTTTGAGCATTTTCCCTTGGTCCCCCCTTGGCAAAATCTCAGAAAATGGCCGATTTAGGTGTCTTTGCCAAATTTGTCATAACTCGGCTCTACGGGCACTTACGGAGCCGCAGTTTGCATCAAAATGCTCTGCTATGTTTGCACTTCAAGTGCATACTAATTAGGAGATGATGCAATTTGCGCCAGGGTGTTTTTGAAGCCCCTATATTCGGCCTACTTCTTTGAGCATTTTCCCTTGGTCCCCCCTTGGCAAAATCTCAGAAAATGGCCGATTTAGGTGTCTTTGCCAAATTTGTCATAACTCGGCTCTACGGACACTTACGGAGCCGCAGTTTGCATCAAAATGCTCTGCTATGTTTGCACTTCAAGTGCATACTAATAAGAAGATGATGCAATTTGCGCCAGGGTGTTTTTGAAGCCCCTACAGTCGGTCTACTTTTTTGAGCATTTTCCCTTGGTCCCCCCTTGGCAAAATCTCAGAAAATGGCCGATTTAGGTGTCTTTGCCGAATTTGTCATAACTCGGCTCTACGGAGCCGCAGTTTGCATCAAAATGCTCTGCTATGTTTGCACTTCAAGTGCGTACTAATTAGGAGACGATGCAATTTGCGCCAGGGTGTTTTTGAAGCCCCTAAAGTCGGCCTATTTTTTGAGCATTTTCCCTTGGTCTCCCCTTGGCAAAATCTCAGAAAATGGCCGATTTAGGTGTCTTTGCCAAATTTGTCATAACTCGGGTCTACGGACACTTACGGAGCCGCAGTTTGCATCAAAATGCTCTGCTATGTTTGCACTTCAAGTGCATACTAATTAGCAGATGATGCAATTTGCGGCAGGTTTTTTTGAAGCCCCTATAGTCGGCCTACTTTTTTGAGCATTTTCCCTTGGTCCCCCCTTGGCAAAATCTCAGAAAATGGCCGATTTAGGTGTCTTTGCCAAATTTGTCATAACTCGGCTCTACGGACACTTACGGAGCCGCAGTTTGCATCAAAATGCTCTGCTATGTTTGCACTTCAAGTGCATACTAATTAGGAGAAGATGCAATTTGCGCCAGGGTGTTTTTGAAGCCCCTATAGTCGGCCTACTTTTTTGAGCATTTTCCCTTGGTCCCCCCTTGGCAAAATGTCAGAAAATGGCCGATTTAGGTGTCTTTGCCAAATTTGTCATAACTCGGCTCTACGGACACTTACGGAGCCGCAGTTTGCATCAAAATGCTCTGCTATGTATGCACTTCAAGTGCGTACTAATTAGGAGATGATGCAATTTGCGCCAGGGTGTTTTTGAAGCCCCTATAGTCGGCCTACTTTTTTGAGCATTTTCCCTTGGTCCCCCCTTGGCAAAATCTCAGAAAATGGCCGATTTAGGTGTCTTTGCCAAATTTGTTATAACTCGGCTCTACGGACACTTACGGAGCCGCAGTTTCCATCAAAATGCTCTGCTATGTTTGCACTTCAAGTGCATACTAATTAAGAGAAGATGCAATTTGCGCCAGGGTGTGTTTGAAGCCCCTATAGTCGGCCTACTTTTTTGAGCATTTTCCCTTGGTCCCCCCTTGGCAAAATCTCAGAAAATGGTCGAGTTAGGTGTCTTTGCCAAATTTGTCATAACTCGGCTCTACGGACACTTACGGAGCCGCACTTTGCATCAAAATGCTCTGCTATGTTTGCACTTTAAGTGCATACTAATTAGCAGATGATGCAATTTGCGCCAGGTTTTTTTGAAGCCCCTATAGTCGGCCTACTTTTTTGAGCATTTTCCCTTGGTCCCCCGTTGGCAAAATCTCAGAAAATGGCCGATTTAGGTGTCTTTGCCAAATTTGTAATAACTCGGCTCTACGGACACTTACGGAGCCGCAGTTTGCATCAAAATGCTCTGCTATGTTTGCACTTCAAGTGCATACTAATTAGGAGATGATGCAATTTGCGCCAGGGTGTTTTTGAAGCCCCTATAGTCGGCCTACTTTTTTGAACATTTTCCCTTGGTCGCCCCTTGGCAAAATCTCAGAAAATTGCCGATTTAGGTGTCTTTGCCAAATTTGTCATAACTCGGCTCTACGGACACTTACGGAGCCGCAGTTTGCATCAAAATGCTCTGCTATGTTTGCACTTCAAGTGCATACAAATTAGGAGACGATGCAATTTGCGCCAGGGTGTTTTTGAAGCCCCTATAGTCGGCCTACTTTTTTGAGCATTTTCCCTTGGTCCCCCCTTGGCAAAATCTCAGAAAATGGCCGATTTAGGTGTCTTTGCCAAATTTGTCATAACTCGGCTCTACGGACACTTACGGAGCCGCAGTTTGCATCAAAATGCTCTGCTATGTTTGCACTTTAAGTGCATACTAATTAGGAGATGATGCAATTTGCGCCAGGGTGTTTTTGAAGACCCTATAGTCGGCCTACTTTTTTGAGCATTTTCCCTTGGTCCCCCCTTGGCAAAATCTCAGAAAATGGCCGATTTAGGTGTCTTTGCCAAATTTGTCATAACTCGGCTCTACGGGCACTTACGGAGCCGCAGTTTGCATCAAAATGCTCTGCTATGTTTGCACTTCAAGTGCATACTAATTAGGAGATGATGCAATTTGCGCCAGGGTGTTTTTGAAGCCCCTATATTCGGCCTACTTCTTTGAGCATTTTCCCTTGGTCCCCCCTTGGCAAAATCTCAGAAAATGGCCGATTTAGGTGTCTTTGCCAAATTTGTCATAACTCGGCTCTACGGACACTTACGGAGCCGCAGTTTGCATCAAAATGCTCTGCTATGTTTGCACTTCAAGTGCATACTAATAAGAAGATGATGCAATTTGCGCCAGGGTGTTTTTGAAGCCCCTACAGTCGGTCTACTTTTTTGAGCATTTTCCCTTGGTCCCCCCTTGGCAAAATCTCAGAAAATGGCCGATTTAGGTGTCTTTGCCGAATTTGTCATAACTCGGCTCTACGGAGCCGCAGTTTGCATCAAAATGCTCTGCTATGTTTGCACTTCAAGTGCGTACTAATTAGGAGACGATGCAATTTGCGCCAGGGTGTTTTTGAAGCCCCTAAAGTCGGCCTATTTTTTGAGCATTTTCCCTTGGTCTCCCCTTGGCAAAATCTCAGAAAATGGCCGATTTAGGTGTCTTTGCCAAATTTGTCATAACTCGGGTCTACGGACACTTACGGAGCCGCAGTTTGCATCAAAATGCTCTGCTATGTTTGCACTTCAAGTGCATACTAATTAGCAGATGATGCAATTTGCGGCAGGTTTTTTTGAAGCCCCTATAGTCGGCCTACTTTTTTGAGCATTTTCCCTTGGTCCCCCCTTGGCAAAATCTCAGAAAATGGCCGATTTAGGTGTCTTTGCCAAATTTGTCATAACTCGGCTCTACAGACACTTACGGAGCCGCAGTTTGCATCAAAATGCACTGCTATGTTTGCACTTCAAGTGCACACCAATTAGGAGATGATGCAATTTGCGCCAGGGTGTGTTTGAAGCCCCTATAGTCGGCCTACTTTTTTGAGCATTTTCCCTTGGTCCCCCCTTGGCAAAATCTCAGAAAATGGCCGATTTAGGTGTCTTTGCCAAATTTGTAATAACTCGGCTCTACGGACACTTACGGAGCCGCAGTTTGCATCAAAATGCTCTGCTATGTTTGCACTTCAAGTGCATACTAATTAGGAGATGATGCAATTTGCGCCAGGGTGTTTTTGAAGCCCCTATAGTCGGCCTACTTTTTTGAGCATTTTCCCTTGGTCCCCCCTTGGCAAAATCTCAGAAAATGGCCGATTTAGGTGTCTTTGCCAAATTTGTCATAACTCGGCTCTACGGACACTTACGGAGCCGCAGTTTGCATCGAAATGCTCTGCTATGTTTGCACTTCAAGTGCATACTAATTAGCAGATGATGCAATTTGCGCCAGGGTTTTTTTGAAGCCCCTATAGTCGGCCTACTTTTTTGAGCATTTTCTTTTGGTCCCCCCTTGGCAAAATCTCAGAAAATGGCCGATTTAGGTGTCTTTGCCAAATTTGTCATAACTCGGCTCTACGGACACTTACGGAGCCGCAGTTTGCATCAAAATGCTCTGCTATGTTTGCACTTTAAGTGCATACTAATTAGCAGATGATGCAATTTGCGCCTGGGTGTTTTTGAAGCCCCTATATTCGGCCTACTTTTTTGAGCATTTTCCCTTGGTCCCCCCTTGGCAAAATCTCAGAAAATGGCCAATTTAGGTGTCTTTGCAAAATTTGTCATAACTCGGCTCTACGGACACTTACGGAGCCGCAGTTTGCATCAAAATGCTCTGCTATGTTTGCACTTCAAGTGCATACTAATTAGGACACGATGCAATTTGCGCCAGGGTGTTTTTGAAGCCCCTATAGTCGGCCTACTTTTTTGAGCATTTACCCTTGGTCCCCCCTTGGCAAAATCTCAGAAAATGGCCGATTTAGGTGTCTTTGCCAAATTTGTCATAACTCGGCTCTACGGACACTTACGGAGCCGCAGTTTGCATCAAAATGCTCTGCTATGTTTGCACTTCAAATGCATACTAATTAGGAGATGATGCAATTTGCGCCAGGGTGTTTTTGAAGCCCCTATATTCGGCCTACTTTTTTGAGCATTTTCCCTTGGTCCCCCCTTGGCAAAATCTCAGAAAATGGCCGATTTAGGTGTCTTTGCCAAATTTGTCATAACTCGGCTCTACGGACACTTACGGAGCCGCAGTTTGCATCAAAATGCTCTGCTATGTTTGCACTTCAAGTGCATACTAATTAGGAGATGATGCAATTTGCGCCTGGGTGTTTTTGAAGCCCCTATATTCGGCCTACTTTTTTGAGCATTTTCCCTTGGTCACCCCTTGGCAAAATCTCAGAAAATGGCCAATTTAGGTGTCTTTGCAAAATTTGTCATAACTCGGCTCTACGGACACTTACGGAGCCGCAGTTTGCATCAAAATGCTCTGCTATGTTTGCACTTCAAGTGCATACTAATTAGGAGATGATGCAATTTGCGCCTGGGTGTTTTTGAAGCCCCTATATTCGGCCTACTTTTTTGAGCATTTTCCCTTGGTCACCCGTTGGCAAAATCTCAGAAAATGGCCAATTTAGGTGTCTTTGCAAAATTTGTCATAACTCGGCTCTAGGGACACTTACGGAGCCGCAGTTTGCATCAAAATGCTCTGCTATGTTTGCACTTCAAGTGCATACTAATAAGAAGATGATGCAATTTGCGCAAGGGTGTTTTTGAAGCCCCTATAGTCGGCCTACTTTTTTGAGCATTTTCCCTTGGTCCCCCCTTGGCAAAATCTCAGAAAATGGCCGATTTAGGTGTCTTTGCCAAATTTGTCATAACTCGGCTCTACGGACACTTACGGAGCCGCAGTCTGCATCAGAATGCTCTGCTATGTTTGCACTTCAAGTGCATACTAATTAGGAGATGATGCAATTTGCGCCAGGGTGTTTTTGAAGCCCCTATAGTCGGCCTACTTTTTTGAGCATTTTCCCTTGGTCCCCCCTTGGCAAAATCTCAGAAAATGGCCGATTTAGGTGTCTTTTCCAAATTTGTGATAACTCGGCTCTACGAACACTTACGGAGCCGCAGTTTGCATCAAAATGCTCTGCTATGTTTGCACTTTAAGTGCATACTAATTAGGAGATGATGCAATTTGCGCCAGGGTGTTTTTGAAGCCCCTATAGTCGGCCTACTTTTTTGAGCATTTTCCCTTGGTACCCCCTTGGCAAAATCTCAGAAAATGGCCGATTTAGGTGTCTTTGCCAAATTTGTCATAACTCGGCTCTACGGACACTTACGGAGCCGCAGTTTGCATCAAAATGCTCTGCTATGTTTGCACTTCAAGTGCATACTAATTAGGAGATGATGCAATTTGCGCCAGGGTGTTTTTGAAGCCCCTATAGTCGGCCTACTTTTTTGAGCATTTTCCCTTGGTCCCCCCTTGGCAAAATCTCAGAAAATGGCCGATTTAGGTGTCTTTGCCAAATTTGTCATAACTCGGCTCAACGGAGCCGCAGTTTGCATCAAAATGTTCTGCTATGTTTGCACTTCAAGTGCGTACTAATTAGGAGATGATGCAATTTGCGCCAGGGTGTTGTTGAAGCCCATATACTCGGCCTACTTTTTTGAGCATTTTCCCTTGGTCCCCCCTTGGCAAAATCTCAGAAAATGGCCGATTTAGGTGTCTTTGCCAAATTTGTCATAACTCGGCTCTACGGACACTTACGGAGCCGCAGTTTGCATCAAAATGCTCTGCTATGTTTGCACTTCAAGTGCATACTAATTAGGAGAAGATGCAATTTGCGCCAGGGTGTTTTTGAAGCCCCTATAGTCGGCCTTCTTTTTTGAGCATTTTCCCTTGGTCCCCCCTTGGCAAAATCTCAGAAAATGGCCGATTTAGGTGTCTTTGCCAAATTTGTCATAACTCGGCTCTACGGACACTTACGGAGCCGCAGTTTGCATCAAAATGCTCTGCTATGTTTGCACTTCAAGTGCATACTAATTAGGAGAAGATGCAATTTGCGCCAGGGTGTTTTTGAAGCCCCTATAGTCGGCCTTCTTTTTTGAGCATTTTCCCTTGGTCCCCCCTTGGCAAAATCTCAGAAAATGGCCGATTTAGGTGTCTTTGCCAAATTTGTCATAACTCGGCTCTACGGACACTTACGGAGCCGCAGTTTGCATCAAAATGCTCTGCTATGTTTGCACTTCAAGTGCATACTAATTAGGAGAAGATGCAATTTGCGCCAGGGTGTTTTTGAAGCCCCTATAGTCGGCCTACTTTTTTGAGCATTTTCCCTTGGTCCCCCCTTGGCAAAATCTCAGAAAATGGCCGATTTAGGTGTCTTTGCCAAATTTGTCATAACTCGGCTCTACGGACACTTACGGAGCCGCAGTCTGCATCAAAATGCTCTGCTATGTTTGCACTTCAAGTGCATACAAATTAGGAGATGATGCAATTTGCGCCAGGGTGTTTTTGAAGCCCCTATAGTCGGCCTACTTTTTTGAGCATTTTCCCTTGGTCCCCCCTTGGCAAAATCTCAGAAAATGGCCGATTTAGGTGTCTTTGCCAAATTTGTTATAACTCGGCTCTACGGACACTTACGGAGCCGCAGTTTCCATCAAAATGCTCTGCTATGTTTGCACTTCAAGTGCATACTAATTAGGAGATAATGCAATTTGCGCCAGGGTGTGTTTGAAGCCCCTATAGTCGGCCTACTTTTTTGAGCATTTTCCCTTGGTCCCCTCTTGGCAAAATCTCAGAAAATGGTCGAGTTAGGTGTCTTTGCCAAATTTGTCATAACTCGGCTCTACGGACACTTACGGAGCCGCACTTTGCATCAAAATGCTCTGCTATGTTTGCACTTCAAGTGCATACTAATTAGCAGATGATGCAATTTGCGCCAGGTTTTTTTGAAGCACCTATAGTCGGCCTACTTTTTTGAGCATTTTCCCTTGGTCCCCCCTTGGCAAAATCTCAGAAAATGGCCGATTTAGGTGTCTTTGCCAAATTTGTCATAACTCGGCTCTACGGACACTTACGGAGCCGCAGTTTGCATCAAAATGCTCTGCTATGTTTGCACTTCAAGTGCATACTAATTAGGAGAAGATGCAATTTGCGCCAGGGTGTTTTTGAAGCCCCTATAGTCGGCCTACTTTTTTGAGCATTTTCCCTTGGTCCCCCCTTGGCAAAATGTCAGAAAATGGCCGATTTAGGTGTCTTTGCCAAATTTGTCATAACTCGGGTCTACGGACACTTACAGGGCCGCAGTTTGCATCAAAATGCTCTGCTATGTTTGCACTTCAAGTGCATACTAATAAGAAGATGATGCAATTTGCGCCAGGGTGTTTTTGAAGCCCCTATAGTCGGTCTACTTTTTTGAGCATTTTCCCTTGGTCCCCCCTTGGCAAAATCTCAGAAAATGGCCGATTTAGGTGTCTTTGCCAAATTTGTCCTAACTCGGCTCTACGGAGCCGCAGTTTGCATCAAAATGCTCTGCTATGTTTGCACTTCAAGTGCGTACTAATTAGGAGACGATGCAATTTGCGCCAGGGTGTTTTTGAAGCCCCTAAAGTCGGCCTATTTTTTGAGCATTTTCCCTTGGTCTCCCCTTGGCAAAATCTCAGAAAATGGCCGATTTAGGTGTCTTTGCCAAATTTGTCATAACTCGGGTCTACGGACACTTACGGAGCCGCAGTTTGCATCAAAATGCTCTGCTATGTTTGCACTTCAAGTGCATACTAATTAGCAGATGATGCAATTTGCGCCAGGTCTTTTTGAAGCCCCTATAGTCGGCCTACTTTTTTGAGCATTTTCCCTTGGTCCCCCCTTGGCAAAATCTCAGAAAATGGCCGATTTAGGTGTCTTTGCCAAATTTGTCATAACTCGGCTCTACGGACACTTACGGAGCCGCAGTTTGCATCAAAATGCTCTGCTATGTTTGCACTTCAAGTGCATACTAATTAGGAGAAGATGCAATTTGCGCCAGGGTGTTTTTGAAGCCCCTATAGTCGGCCTACTTTTTCGAGCATTTTCCCTTGGTCCCCCCTTGGCAAAATCTCAGAAAATGGCCGATTTAGGTGTCTTTGCCAAATTTGTCATAACTCGGCTCTACGGACACTTACGGAGCCGCAGTTTGCATCAAAATGCTCTGCTATGTTTGCACTTCAAGTGCGTACTAATTAGGAGATGATGCAATTTGCGTTAGGGTGTTTTTGAAGCCCCTATAGTCGGCCTACTTTTTTGAGCATTTTCCCTTGGTCCCCCCTTGGCAAAATCTCAGAAAATGGCCGATTTAGGTGTCTTTGCCAAATTTGTTATAACTCGGCTCTACGGACACTTACGGAGCCGCAGTTTCCATCAAAATGCTCTGCTATGTTTGCACTTCAAGTGCATACTAATTAGGAGAAGATGCAATTTGCGGCAGGGTGTGTTTGAAGCCCCTATAGTCGGCCTACTTTTTTGAGCATTTTCCCTTGGTCCCCCCTTGGCAAAATCTCAGAAAATGGTCGAGTTAGGTGTCTTTGCCAAATTTGTCATAACTCGGCTCTACGGACACTTACGGAGCCGCAGTTTGCATCAAAATGCTCTGCTATGTTTGCACTTCAAGTGCATACTAATTAGGAGAAGATGCAATTTGCGCCAGGGTGTTTTTGAAGCCCCTATAGTCGGCCTTCTTTTTTGAGCATTTTCCCTTGGTCCCCCCTTGGCAAAATCTCAGAAAATGGCCGATTTAGGTGTCTTTGCCAAATTTGTCATAACTCGGCTCTACGGACACTTACGGAGCCGCAGTTTGCATCAAAATGCTCTGCTATGTTTGCACTTCAAGTGCATACTAATTAGGAGAAGATGCAATTTGCGCCAGGGTGTTTTTGAAGCCCCTATAGTCGGCCTTCTTTTTTGAGCATTTTCCCTTGGTCCCCCCTTGGCAAAATCTCAGAAAATGGCCGATTTAGGTGTCTTTGCCAAATTTGTCATAACTCGGCTCTACGGACACTTACGGAGCCGCAGTTTGCATCAAAATGCTCTGCTATGTTTGCACTTCAAGTGCATACTAATTAGGAGAAGATGCAATTTGCGCCAGGGTGTTTTTGAAGCCCCTATAGTCGGCCTACTTTTTTGAGCATTTTCCCTTGGTCCCCCCTTGGCAAAATCTCAGAAAATGGCCGATTTAGGTGTCTTTGCCAAATTTGTCATAACTCGGCTCTACGGACACTTACGGAGCCGCAGTCTGCATCAAAATGCTCTGCTATGTTTGCACTTCAAGTGCATACAAATTAGGAGATGATGCAATTTGCGCCAGGGTGTTTTTGAAGCCCCTATAGTCGGCCTACTTTTTTGAGCATTTTCCCTTGGTCCCCCCTTGGCAAAATCTCAGAAAATGGCCGATTTAGGTGTCTTTGCCAAATTTGTTATAACTCGGCTCTACGGACACTTACGGAGCCGCAGTTTGCATCAAAATGCTCTGCTATGTTTGCACTTCAAGTGCATACTAATTAGGAGATAATGCAATTTGCGCCAGGGTGTGTTTGAAGCCCCTATAGTCGGCCTACTTTTTTGAGCATTTTCCCTTGGTCCCCCCTTGGCAAAATCTCAGAAAATGGTCGAGTTAGGTGTCTTTGCCAAATTTGTCATAACTCGGCTCTACGGACACTTACGGAGCCGCACTTTGCATCAAAATGCTCTGCTATGTTTGCACTTCAAGTGCATACTAATTACCAGATGATGCAATTTGCGCCAGGTTTTTTTGAAGCACCTATAGTCGGCCTACTTTTTTGAGCATTTTCCCTTGGTCCCCCCTTGGCAAAATCTCAGAAAATGGCCGATTTAGGTGTCTTTGCCAAATTTGTCATAACTCGGCTCTACGGACACTTACGGAGCCGCAGTTTGCATCAAAATGCTCTGCTATGTTTGCACTTCAAGTGCATACTAATTAGGAGATGATGCAATTTGCGCCAGGGTGTTTTTGAAGCCCCTATAGTCGGCCTACTTTTTTGAGCATTTTCCCTTGGTCCCCCCTTGGCAAAATGTCAGAAAATGGCCGATTTAGGTGTCTTTGCCAAATTTGTCATAACTCGGGTCTACGGACACTTACAGGGCCGCAGTTTGCATCAAAATGCTCTGCTATGTTTGCACTTCAAGTGCATACTAATAAGAAGATGATGCAATTTGCGCCAGGGTGTTTTTGAAGCCCCTATAGTCGGTCTACTTTTTTGAGCATTTTCCCTTGGTCCCCCCTTGGCAAAATCTCAGAAAATGGCCGATTTAGGTGTCTTTGCCAAATTTGTCCTAACTCGGCTCTACGGAGCCGCAGTTTGCATCAAAATGCTCTGCTATGTTTGCACTTCAAGTGCGTACTAATTAGGAGACGATGCAATTTGCGCCAGGGTGTTTTTGAAGCCCCTAAAGTCGGCCTATTTTTTGAGCATTTTCCCTTGGTCTCCCCTTGGCAAAATCTCAGAAAATGGCCGATTTAGGTGTCTTTGCCAATTTTGTCATAACTCGGGTCTACGGACACTTACGGAGCCGCAGTTTGCATCAAAATGCTCTGCTATGTTTGCACTTCAAGTGCATACTAATTAGCAGATGATGCAATTTGCGCCAGGTCTTTTTGAAGCCCCTATAGTCGGCCTACTTTTTTGAGCATTTTCCCTTGGTCGCCCCTTGGCAAAATCTCAGAAAATGGCCGATTTAGGTGTCTTTGCCAAATTTGTCATAACTCGGCTCTACGGACACTTACGGAGCCGCAGTTTGCATCAAAATGCTCTGCTATGTTTGCACTTCAAGTGCATACTAATTAGGAGAAGATGCAATTTACGCCAGGGTGTTTTTGAAGCCCCTATAGTCGGCCTACTTTTTCGAGCATTTTCCCTTGGTCCCCCCTTGGCAAAATCTCAGAAAATGGCCGATTTAGGTGTCTTTGCCAAATTTGTCATAACTCGGCTCTACGGACACTTACGGAGCCGCAGTTTGCATCAAAATGCTCTGCTATGTTTGCACTTCAAGTGCGTACTAATTAGGAGATGATGCAATTTGCGTTAGGGTGTTTTTGAAGCCCCTATAGTCGGCCTACTTTTTTGAGCATTTTCCCTTGGTCCCCCCTTGGCAAAATCTCAGAAAATGGCCGATTTAGGTGTCTTTGCCAAGTTTGTTATAACTCGGCTCTACGGACACTTGCGGAGCCGCAGTTTCCATCAAAATGCTCTGCTATGTTTGCACTTCAAGTGCATACTAATTAGGAGAAGATGCAATTTGCGGCAGGGTGTGTTTGAAGCCCCTATAGTCGGCCTACTTTTTTGAGCATTTTCCCTTGGTCCCCCCTTGGCAAAATCTCAGAAAATGGTCGAGTTAGGTGTCTTTGCCAAATTTGTCATAACTCGGCTCTACGGACACTTACGGAGCCGCACTTTGCATCAAAATGCTCTGCTATGTTTGCACTTCAAGTGCATACTAATTAGCAGATGATGCAATTTGCGCCAGGTTTTTTTGAAGCCCCTATAGTCGGCCTACTTTTTTGAGCATTTTCCCTTGGTCCCCCCTTGGCAAAATCTCAGAAAATGGCCGATTTAGGTGTCTTTGCCAAATTTGTCATAACTCGGCTCTACGGACACTTACGCAGCCGCAGTTTGCATCAAAATGCTCTGCTATGTTTGCACTTCAAGTGCATACTAATTAGGAGAAGATGCAATTTGCGCCAGGGTGTTTTTGAAGCCCCTATAGTCGGCCTACTTTTTTGAGCATTTTCCCTTGGTCCCCCCTTGGCAAAATCTCAGAAAATGGCCGATTTAGGTGTCTTTTCCAAATTTGTGATAACTCGGCTCTACGAACACTTACGGAGCCGCAGTTTGCATCAAAATGCTCTGCTATGTTTGCACTTCAAGTGCATACTAATTAGGAGATGATGCAATTTGCGCCAGGGTGTTTTTGAAGCCCCTATAGTCGGCCTACTTTTTTGAGCATTTTCCCTTGGTACCCCCTTGGCAAAATCTCAGAAAATGGCCGATTTAGGTGTCTTTGCCAAATTTGTCATAACTCGGCTCTACGGACACTTACGGAGCCGCAGTTTGCATCAAAATGCTCTGCTATGTTTGCACTTCAAGTGCATAGTAATTAGGAGATGATGCAATTTGCGCCAGGGTGTTTTTGAAGCCCCTATAGTCGGCCTACTTTTTTGAGCATTTTCCCTTGGTCCCCCCTTGGCAAAATCTCAGAAAATGGCCGATTTAGGTGTCTTTGCCAAATTTGTCATAACTCGGCTCAACGGAGCCGCAGTTTGCATCAAAATGCTCTGCTATGTTTGCACTTCAAGTGCGTACTAATTAGGAGACGATGCAACTTGTGCCAGGGTGTTTTTAAAGCCCCTAAAGTCGGCCTACTTTTTTGAGCATTTTCCCTTGGTCTCCCCTTGGCAAAATCTCAGAAAATGGCCGATTTAGGTGTCTTTCCCAAATTTGTCATAACTCGGCTCTACGGACACTTACGGAGCCGCAGTTTGCATCAAAATGCTCTGCTATGTTTGCACTTCAAGTGCATACTAATTAGGAGATGATGCAATTTGCGCCAGCGTGTTTTTTAAGCCCCTATAGTCGGCCTACTTTTTTGAGCATTTTCCCTTGGTCCCCCCTTGGCAAAATCTCAGAAAATGGCCGATTTAGGTGTCTTTCCCAAATTTGTCATAACTCGGCTCTACGGACACTTACGGAGCCGCAGTTTGCATCAAAATGCTCTGCTATGTTTGCACTTCAAGTGCATACTAATTAGGAGATGATGCAATTTGCGCCAGCGTGTTTTTTAAGCCCCTATAGTCGGCCTACTTTTTTGAGCATTTTCCCTTGGTCCCCCCTTGGCAAAATCTCAGAAAATGGCCGATTTAGGTGTCTTTGCCAAATTTGTCATAACTCGGGTCTACGGACACTTACGGAGCCGCAGTTTGCATCAAAATGCTCTGCTATGTTTGCACTTTAAGTGCATACTAATTAGGAGATGATGCAATTTGCGCCAGGGTGTTTTTGAAGCCCCTATAGTCGGCCTACTTTTTTGAGCATTTTCCCTTGGTCCCCCCTTGGCAAAATCTCAGAAAATGTCCGATTTAGGTGTCTTTGCCAAATTTGTCATAACTCGGGTCTACGGACACTTACGGAGCCGCAGTTTGCATCAAAATGCTCTGCTATGTTTGCACTTCAAGTGCATACTAATTAGGAGATGATGCAATTTGCGCAAGGGTGTTTTTGAAGCCCCTATAGTCGGCCTACTTTTTTGAGCATTTTCCCTTGGTCCCCGCTTGGCAAAATCTCAGAAAATGGCCGATTTAGGTGTCTTTGCCAAATTTGTCATAACTCGGCTCTACGGACACTTACGGAGCCGCAGTTTGCATCAAAATGCTCTGCTATGTTTGCACTTCAAGTGCATACTAATTAGGAGAAGATGCAATTTGCGCCAGGGTGTTTTTGAAGCCCCTATAGTCGGCCTTCTTTTTTGAGCATTTTCCCTTTGTCCCCCCTTGGCAAAATCCCAGAAATTGGCCGATTTAGGTGTCTTTGCCAAATTTGTCATAACTCGGCTCTACGGACACGTACGGAGCCGCAGTTTGCATCAAAATGCTCTGCTATGTTTGCACTTCAAGTGCATACTAATTAGGAGAAGATGCAATTTGCGCCAGGGTGTTTTTGAAGCCCCTATAGTCGGCCTACTTTTTTGAGCATTTTCCCTCGGTCCCCCCTTGGCAAAATCTCAGAAAATGGCCGATTTAGGTGTCCTTGCCAAATTTGTCATAACTCGGCTCTACGGACACTTACGGAGCCGCAGTTTGCATCAAAATGCTCTGCTATGTTTGCACTTCAAGTGCATACTAATTAGGAGATGATGCAATTTGCGCCAGGGTGTTTTTGAAGCCCCTATAGTCGGCCTACTTTTTTGAGCATTTTCCCTTGGTCCCCCCTTGGCAAAATCTCAGAAAATGGCCGATTTAGGTGTCTTTGCCAAATTTGTGATAACTCGGCTCTACGGACACTTACGGAGCCGCAGTTTGCATCAAAATGCTCTGCTATGTTTGCACTTTAAGTGCATACTAATTAAGAGAAGATGCAATTTGCGCCAGGGTGTTTTTGAAGCCCCTATAGTCGGCCTTCTTTTTTGAGCATTTTCCCTTTTTCCCCCCTTGGCAAAATCTCAGAAAATGGCCGATTTAGGTGTCTTTGCCAAATTTGTCATAACTCGGCTCTACGGACACTTACGGAGCCGCAGTTTGCATCAAAATGCTCTGCTATGTTTGCACTTCAAGTGCATACTAATTAGTGGAAGATGCAATTTGCGCCAGGGTGTTTTTGAAGCCCCTATAGTCGGCCTACTTTTTTGAGCATTTTCCCTTGGTCCCCCCTTGGCAAAATCTCAGAAAATGGCCGATTTAGGTGTCTTTGCCAAATTTCTCATAACTCGGCTCTACGGACACTTACGGAGCCGCAGTTTGCATCAAAATTCTCTGCTATGTTTGCACTTCAAGTGCATACTAATTAGGAGATGATGCAATTTGCGCCAGGGTGTTTTTGAAGCCCCTATAGTCGGCCTACTTTTTTGAGCATTTTCCCTTGGTCCCCCCTTGGCAAAATCTCAGAAAATGGCCGATTTAGGTGTCTTTGCAAAATTTGTCATAACTCGGCTCTACGGACACTTACGGAGCCGCAGTTTGCATCAAAATGCTCTGCTATGTTTGCACTTCAAGTGCATACTAATAAGGAGATGATGCAATTTGCGTCAGGGTGTTTTTGAAGCCCCTATAGTCGGTCTACTTTTTTGAGCATTTTCCCTTGGTCCCCCCTTGGCAAAATCTCAGAAAATGGCCGATTTAGGTGTCTTTGCCAAATTTGTCATAACTCGGCTCTACGGACTCTTACGGAGCCGCAGTTTGCATCAAAATGCTCTGCTATGTTTGCACTTCAAGTGCAAACTAATAAGGAGATGATGCAATTTGCGCCAGGGTGTTTTTGAAGCCCCTATAGTCGGTCTACTTTTTTGAGCATTTTCCCTTGGTCCCCCCTTGGCAAAATCTCAGAAAATGGCCGATTTAGGTGTCTTTGCCAAATTTGTCATAACTCGGCTCTACGGACACTTACGGAGCCGCAGTTTGCATCAAAATGCTCTGCTATGTTTGCACTTCAAGTGCATACTAATTAGGAGATGATGCAATTTGCGCCAGGGTGTTTTTGAAGCCCCTATAGTCGGCCTTCCTTTTTTGAGCATTTTCCCTTGGTCCCCCCTTGGCAAAATCTCAGAAAATGGCCGATTTAGGTGTCTTTGCCAAATTTGTCATAACTCGGCTCAACGGATCCGCGGTTTGCATCAAAATGCTCTGCTATGTTTGCACTTCAAGTGCGTACTAATTAGGAGACGATGCAATTTTGCGCCAGGATGTTTTTGAAGCCCCTATAGTCGGCCTACTTTTTTGAGCATTTTCCCTTGGTCCCCCCTTGGAAAAATCTCAGAAAATGGCCGATTTAGGTGTCTTTGCCTAATTTGTCATAACTCGGCTCTACGGACACTTACGGAGCCGCAGTTTGCATCAAAATGCTCTGCTATGTTTGCACTTCAAGTGCAAACTAATTAGGAGATGATGCAATTTGCGCCAAAGTGTTTTTAAAGCCCCTGTAGTCGGCCTACTTTTTTGAGCATTTTCCCCTGGTCCCCCGTTGGCAAAATCTCAGAAAATGGCCGATTTAGGTGTCTTTGCCAAATTTGTCATAACTCGGCTCAACGGAGCCGCGGTTTGCATCAAAATGCTCTGCTATGTTTGCACTTTAAGTGCGTACTAATTAGGAGACGATGCAATTTTGCGCCAGGATGTTTTTGAAGCCCCTATAGTCGGCCTACTTTTTTGAGCATTTTCCCTTGGTCCCCCCTTGGCAAAATCTCAGAAAATGGCCGATTCAGGTGTCTTTGTCAAATTTGTCATAACTCGGCGCTACGGAAACTTACGGAGCCGCAGTTTGCATCAAAATGCTCTGCTATGTTTGCACTTCAAGTGCTTACTAATTAGGAGATGATGCAATTTGCGCCAAGGTGTTTTTGAAGCCCCTATAGTCGGCCTTCTTTTTTAAAGCATTTTCCCTTGGTCTTCCCTTGGCAAAATCTCAGAAAATGGCCGATTTAGGTGTCTTTGCCAACTTTGTCATAACTCGGATCTACGGACACTTACAGAGCCGCAGTTTGCATCAAAATGCTCTGCTATGTTTGCACTTCAAGTGCATACTAATTAGGAGATGATGCAATTTGCGTCAGGGTGTTTTTGAAGCCCCTATAGTCGGTCTACTTTTTTGAGCATTTTCCCTTGGTCCCCCCTTGGCAAAATCTCAGAAAATGGCCGATTTAGGTGTCTTTGCCAAATTTGTCATAACTCGGCTCTACGGACTCTTACGGAGCCGCAGTTTGCATCAAAATGCTCTGCTATGTTTGCACTTCAAGTGCATACTAATAAGAAGATGATGCAATTTGCGCCAGGGTGTTTTTGAAGCTCCTATAGTCGGCCTACTTTTTTGAGCATTTTCCCTTGGTCCCCCCTTGGCAAAATCTCAGAAAATGGCCGATTTAGGTGTCTTTGCCAAATTTGTCATAACTCGGCTCTACGGGCACTTACGGAGCCGCAGTTTGCATCAAAATTCTCTGCTATGTTTGCACTTCAAGTGCGTGCTAATTAGGAGATGATGCAATTTGCGCCAGGGTGTTTTTGAAGCCCCTATAGTCGGCCTACTTTTTTGAGCATTTTCCCTTGGTCCCCCCTTGGCAAAATCTCAGAAAATGGCCGATTTAGGTGTCTTTGCCAAATTTGTCATAACTCGGCTCTACGGACTCTTACGGAGCCGCAGTTTGCATCAAAATGCTCTGCTATGTTTGCACTTCAAGTGCATACTAATTAGGAGATGACACAATTTGCGCCAGGGTGTTTTTGAAGCCCCTATAGTCGGCCTACTTTTTTGAGCATTTTCCCTTAGTCCCCCCTTGGCAAAATCTCAGAAAATGGCCGATTTAGGTGTCTTTGCCAAATTTGTCATAACTCGGCTCAACGGAGCCGCGGTTTGCATCAAAATGCTCTGCTATGTTTGCACTTCAAGTGCGTACTAATTAGGAGACGATGCAATTTTGCGCCAGGATGTTTTTGAAGCCCCTATAGTCGGCCTACTTTTTTGAGCATTTTCCCTTGGTCCCCCCTTGGAAAAATCTCAGAAAATGGCCGATTTAGGTGTCTTTGCCAAATTTGTCATAACTTGGCTCTACGGACACTTACGGAGCCGCAGTTTGCATCAAAATGCTCTGCTATGTTTGCACTTCAAGTGCAAACTAATTAGGAGATGATGCAATTTGCGCCAAAGTGTTTTTGAAGCCCCTGTAGTCGGCCTACTTTTTTGAGCATTTTCCCCTGGTCCCCCGTTGGCAAAATCTCAGAAAATGGCCGATTTAGGTGTCTTTGCCAAATTTGTCATAACTCGGCTCAACGGAGCCGCGGTTTGCATCAAAATGCTCTGCTATGTTTGCACTTCAAGTGCGTACTAATTAGGAGACGATGCAATTTTGCGCCAGGATGTTTTTGAAGCCCCTATAGTCGGCCTACCTTTTTGAGCATTTTCCCTTGGTCCCCCCTTGGCAAAATCTCAGAAAATGGCCGATTTAGGTGTCTTTGTCAAATTTGTCATAACTCGGCGCTACGGAAACTTACGGAGCCGCAGTTTGCATCAAAATGCTCTGCTATGTTTGCACTTCAAGTGCTTACTAATTAGGAGATGATGCAATTTGCGCCAAGGTGTTTTTGAAGCCCCTATAGTCGGCCTACTTTTTAAAGCATTTTCCCTTGGTCCCCTCTTGGCAAAATCTCAGAAAATGGCCGATTTAGGTGTCTTTGTCAAATTTGTCATAACTCGGCTCTACGGAAACTTACGGAGCCGCAGTTTGCATCAAAATGCTCTGCTATGTTTGCACTTTAAGTGCATACTAATTAGGAGATGATGCAATTTGCGCCAGGGTGTTTTTGAAGCCCCTATAGTCGGCCTACTTTTTTGAGCATTTTCCCTTGGTCCCCCCTTGGCAAAATCTCAGAAAATGGCCGCTTTAGGTGTCTTTGCCAACTTTGTCATAACTCGGCTCTACGGAAACTTACGGAGCCGCAGTTTGCATCAAAATGCTCTGCTATGTTTGCACTTCAAGTGCAAACTAATTAGGAGATGATGCAATTTGCGCCAGGGTGTTTTTGAAGCCCCTATAGTCGGCTTACTTTTTTGAGCATTTTCCCTTGGTCCCCCCTTGGCAAAATCTCAGAAGATGGCCGATTTAGGTGTCTTTGACAAATTTGTCATAACTCGGCTCTACGGACACTTACGGAGCCGCAGTCTGCATCAAAATGCTCTGCTATGTTTGCACTTCAAGTGCAAGCTAATTAGGAGATGATGCAATTTGCGCCAAAGTGTTTTTGAAGCCCCTGTAGTCGGCCTACTTTTTTGAGCATTTTCCCCTGGTCCCCCGTTGGCAAAATCTCAGAAAATGGCCGATTTAGGTGTCTTTGCCAAATTTGTCATAACTCGGCTCAACGGAGCCGCGGTTTGCATCAAAATGCTCTGCTATGTTTGCACTTCAAGTGCGTACTAATTAGGAGACGATGCAATTTTGCGCCAGGATGTTTTTGAAGCCCCTATAGTCGGCCTACTTTTTTGAGCATTTTCCCTTGGTCCCCCCTTGGCAAAATCTCAGAAAATGGCCGATTTAGGTGTCTTTGTCAAATTTGTCATAACTCGGCTCTACGGAAACTTACGGAGCTGCAGTTTGCATCAAAATGCTCTGCTATGTTTGCACTTCAAGTGCTTACTAATTAGGAGATGATGCAATTTGCGCCAAGGTGTTTTTGAAGCCCCTATAGTCGGCCTACTTTTTAAAGCATTTTCCCTTGGTCCCCCCTTGGCAAAATCTCAGAAAATGGCCGATTTAGGTGTCTTTGTCAAATTTGTCATAACTCGGCTCTACGGAAACTTACGGAGCCGCAGTTTGCATCGAAATGCTCCGCTATGTTTGCACTTCAAGTGCATACTAATTAGGAGATGATGCAATTTGCGCCAGGGTGTTTTTGAAGCCCCTATAGTCGGCCTACTTTTTTGAGCATTTTCCCTTGGTCCCCCCTTGGCAAAATCTCAGAAAATGGCCGATTTAGGTGTCTTTGCCAAATTTGTCATAACTCGGCTCTACGGACACTTACGGAGCCACAGTTTGCATCAAAATGCTCTGCTGTGTTTGCACATCAAGTGCATACTAATTAAGAGATGATGCAATTTGCGCCAGGGTGTTTTTGAAGCCCCTATAGTCGGCCTACTTTTTTGAGCATTTTCCCTTGGCCCCCCCTTGGCGAACTCTCAGAAAATGACCGATTTAGGTGTCTTTGCCAAATTTGTCATAACTCGGCTCTACAGACACTTACGGAGCCGCAGTTTGCATCAAAATGCTCTGCTATGTTTGCACTTCAAGTGCATGCTAATTAGGAGATGATGCAATTTGCGCCAGGGTGTTTTTGAAGCCCCTATAGTCGGCCTACTTTTTTGAGCAGTTTCCCTTGGTCCCCCCTTGGCAAAATCTCAGAAGATGGCCGATTTAGGTGTCTTTGCCAAATTTGTCATAACTCGGCTCTACGGACACTTACGGAGCCGCAGTTTGCATCAAAATGCTCTGCTATGTTTGCACTTCAAGTGCATACTAATTAGGAGATGATGCAATTTGCGCCAGGGTGTTTTTGAAGCCCCTATAGTCGGCCTACTTTTTTGAGCATTTTCCCTTGGTCCCCCCTTGGCAAAATCTCAGAAAATGGCCGATTTAGTTGTCTTTGCCAAATTTGTCATAACTCGGCTCTACGGACACTTACGGAGCCGCAGTCTGCATCAAAATGCTCTGCTATGTTTGCACTTCAAGTGCGTACTAATTAGGAGATGATGCAATGTGCGCCAGGGTGTTTTTGAAGCCCCTATAGTCGGCCTACTTTTTTGAGCATTTTCCCTTGGTGCCCCCTTGGCAAAATCTCAGAAAATGGCCGATTTAGGTGTCTTTGCCAAATTTGTCATAACTTGGCTCTACGGAAACTTACGGAGACGCAGTTTGCATCAAAATGCTCTGCTATGTTTGCACTTCAAGTGCATACTAATTAGGAGATGATGCAATTTGCGCCAGGGTGTTTTTGAAGCCCCTGTAATCGGCCTACTTTTTTGAGCATTTTCCCCTGGTCCACCCTTGGCAAAATCTCAGAAAATGGCCGATTTAGGTGTCTTTGCCAAATTTGTCATAACTCGGCTCTACGGACACTTACGGAGCCGCAGTTTGCATCAAAATGCTCTGCTGTGTTTGCACTTCAAGTGCATACTAATTAAGAGATGATGCAATTTGCGCCAGGGTGTTTTTGAAGCCCCTATAGTCGGCCTACTTTTTTGAGCATTTTCCCTTGGCCCCCCCTTGGCGAAATCTCAGAAAATGGCCGATTTAGGTGTCTTTGCCAAATTTGTCATACCTCGGCTCTACAGACACTTACGGAGCCGCAGTTTGCATCAAAATGCTCTGCTATGTTTGCACTTCAAGTGCATACTAATTAGGAGATGATGCAGTTTGCGCCAGGGTGTTTTTGAAGCCCCTATACTCGGCCTACTTTTTTGAGCATTTTCCCTTGGTCCCCCCTTGGCAAAATCTCAGAAAATGGCCGATTTAGGTGTCTTTGCCAAATTTGTCATAACTCGGCTCTACGGACACTTACGGAGCCGCAGTTTGCATCAAAATGCTCTGCTATGTTTGCACTTCAAGTGCATACTAATTAGGAGATGATGCAGTTCGCGCCAGGGTGTTTTTGAAGCCCCTATAGTCGGCCTACTTTTTTGAGCATTTTTCCTTGGTCCCCCCTTGGCAAAATCTCAGAAAATGGCCGATTTAGGTGTCTTTGCCAAATTTGTCATAACTCGGCTCTACGGACACTTACGGAGCCGCAGTTTGCATCAAAATGCTCTGCTATGTTTGCACTTCAAGTGCATACTAATTAGGAGATGATGCAATTTGCGCCAGGGTGTTTTGAAAGCCCCTATAGTCGGCCTACTTTTTTGAGCATTTACCCTTGGTCCCCCCTTGGCAAAATCTCAGAAAATGGCCGATTTAGGTGTCTTTGCCAAATTTGTCATAACTCGGCTCTACGGACACTTACGGAGCCGCAGTTTCCATCAAAATGCTCTGCTATGCTTGCACTTCAAGTGCATACTAATTGGGAGATCATGCAATTTGCGCCAAGGTGTTTTTGAAGCCCCTATAGTCGGCCTACGTTTTTGAGCATTTTCCCTTGGTCCCCCCTTGGCAAAATTTCAGAAAATGGCCGATTTAGGTGTCTTTGCCAAATTTGTCATAACTCGGCTCTACGGACACGTACGGAGCCGCAGTTTGCATCAACATGCTCTGCTATGTTTGCACTTCAAGTGCATACTAATTAGGAGATGATGCAATTTGCGCCAGGGTGTTTTTGAAGCCCCTGTAGTCGGCCTACTTTCTTGAGCATTTTCCCCTGGTCCCCCGTTGGCAAAATCTCAGAAAATGGCCGATTTAGGTGTCTTTGCCAAATTTGTCATAACTTGGCTCTACGGAAACTTACGGAGACGCAGTTTGCATCAAAATGCTCTGCTATGTTTGCACTTCAAGCGCATACTAATTAGGAGATGATGCAATTTGCGCCAGGGTGTTTTTGAAGCCCCTGTAATCGGCCTACTTTTTTGAGCATTTTCCCCTGGTCCACCCTTGGCAAAATCTCAGAAAATGGCCGATTTAGGTGTCTTTGCCAAATTTGTCATAACTCGGCTCTACGGACACTTACGGAGCCGCAGTTTGCATCAAAATGCTCTGCTGTGTTTGCACTTCAAGTGCATACTAATTAAGAGATGATGCAATTTGCGCCAGGGTGTTTTTGAAGCCCCTATACTCGGCCTACTTTTTTGAGCATTTTCCCTTGGTCCCCCCTTGGCAAAATCTCAGAAAATGGCCGATTTAGGTGTCTTTGCCAAATTTGTCATAACTCGGCTCTACGGACACTTACGGAGCCGCAGTTTGCATCAAAATGCTCTGCTATGTTTGCACTTCAAGTGCATACTAATTAGGAGATGATGCAGTTCGCGCCAGGGTGTTTTTGAAGCCCCTATAGTCGGCCTACTTTTTTGAGCATTTTTCCTTGGTCCCCCCTTGGCAAAATCTCAGAAAATGGCCGATTTAGGTGTCTTTGCCAAATTTGTCATAACTCGGCTCTACGGACACTTACGGAGCCGCAGTTTGCATCAAAATGCTCTGCTATGTTTGCACTTCAAGTGGATACTAATTAGGAGATGATGCAATTTGCGCCAGGGTGTTTTTGAAGCCCCTATAGTCGGCCTACATTTTTGAGCATTTTCTCTTGGTCCCCCCTTGGCAAAATCTCAGAAAATGGCCGATTTAGGTGTCTTTGCCAAATTTGTCATAATTCGGCTCTACGGACACTTACGAAGCCGCAGTTTGCATCAAAATGCTCTGCTATGTTTGCACTTCAAGAGCAAACTAATTAGGAGATGATGCAATTTTCGCCAAAGTGTTTTTGAAGCCCCTGTAGTCGGCCTACTTTTTTGAGCATTTTCCCCTGGTCCCCCGTTGGCAAAATCTCAGAAAATGGCCGATTTAGGTGTCTTTGCCAAATTTGTCATAACTCGGCTCTACGGACACTTACGGAGCCGCAGTTTGCATCAAAATGCTCTGCTATGTTTGCACTTTAAGAGCATACTAATTAGGAGATGATGCAATTTGCGCCAGGGTGTTTTTGAAGCCCCTATAGTCGGCCTACTTTTTTGAGCATTTACCCTTGGTCCCCCCTTGGCAAAATCTCAGAAAATGGCCGATTTAGGTGTCTTTGCCAAATTTGTCATAACTCGGCTCTACGGACACTTACGGAGCCGCAGTTTGCATCAAAATGCTCTGCTATGTTTGCACTTCAAGTGCATACTAATTAGGAGATGATGCAATTTGCGCCAAGGTGTTTTTGAAGCCCCTATAATCGGCCTACTTTTTTGAGCATTTTCCCTTGGTCCCCCCTTGGCAAAATTTCAGAAAATGGCCGATTTAGGTGTCTTTGCCAAATTTGTCATAACTCGGCTCTACGGACACGTACGGAGCCGCAGTTTGCCTCAAAATGCTCTGCTATGTTTGCACTTCAAGTGCATACTAATTAGGAGATGATGCAATTTGCGCAAGGGTGTTTTTGAAGCCCCTATAGTCGGCCTACTTTTTTGAGCATTTTTCCTTGGTCCCCCCTTGGCAAAATCTCAGAAAATGGCCGATTTAGGTGTCTTTGCCAAATTTGTCATAACTCGGCTCTACGAACACTTAAGGAGCCGCAGTTTGCATCAAAATGTTCTGCTATGTTGGCACTTCAAGTGCATACTAATTAGGAGATGATGCAATTTGCGCCAGGGTGTTTTTGAAGCCCCTATAGTCGGCCTACTTTTTTGAGCATTTTCCCCTGGTCCCCCGTTGGCAAAATCTCAGAAAATGGCCGATTTAGGTGTCTTTGCCAAATTTGTCATAACTCGGCTCTACGGACACTTACGGAGCCGCAGTTTGCATCAAAATGCTCTGCTATGTTTGCACTTCAAGTGCATACTAATTAGGAGATGATGCAATTTGCGCCAGGGTGTTTTTGAAGCCCCTATAGTCGGCCTACTTTTTTGAGCATTTTCCCTTGGTCCCCCCTTGGCAAAATTTCAGAAAATGGCCGATTTAGGTGTCTTTGCCAAATTTGTCATAACTCGGCTGTACGGACACGTACGGAGCCGCAGTTTGCATCAAAATGCTCTGCTATGTTTGCACTTCAAGTTCATACTAATTAGGAGATGATGCAATTTGCGCAAGGGTGTTTTTGAAGCCCCTATAGTCGGCCTACTTTTTTGAGCATTTTTCCTTGGTCCCCCCTTGGCAAAATCTCAGAAAATGGCCGATTTAGGTGTCTTTGCCAAATTTGTCATAACTCGGCTCTACGAACACTTAAGGAGCCGCAGTTTGCATCAAAATGTTCTGCTATGTTTGCACTTCAAGTGCATACTAATTAGGAGATGATGCAATTTGCGCCAGGGTGTTTTTGAAGCCCCTATAGTCGGCCTGCTTTTTTGAGCATTTTCCCTTGGTCCCCCCTTGGCAAAATCTCAGAAAATGGCCGATTTAGGTGTCTTTGCCAAATTTGTCATAACTCGGCTCTACGGACACTTACGGAGCCGCAGTTTGCATCAAAGTGCTCTGCTATGTTTGCACTTCAAGTGCATACTAATTAAGAGATGATGCAATTTGCGCCAGGGTGTTTTTGAAGCCCCTATAGTCGGCCTACTTTTTTGAGCATTTTCCCTTGGTCCCCCCTTGGCAAAATCTCAGAAAATGGCCGATTTAGTTGTCTTTGCCAAATTTGTCATAACTCGGTTCTACGGACACTTACGGAGTCTCAGTTTGCATCAAAATGCTCTGCTATGTTTGCACTTCAAGTGCATACTAACTAGGAGATGATGCAATTTGCGCCAGGGTGTTTTTGAAGCCCCTATAGTCGGCCTACTTTTTCGAGCATTTTTCCTTGGTCCCCCTTGGCAAAATCTCAGAAAATGGCCGATTTAGGTGTCTTTGCCAAATTTGTCATAACTCGGCTCTACGAACACTTAAGGAGCCGCAGTTTGCATCAAAATGTTCTGCTATGTTTGCACTTCAAGTGCATACTAATTAGGAGATGATGCAATTTGCGCCAGGGTGTTTTTGAAGCCCCTATAGTCGGCCTACTTTTTTGAGCATTTTCCCTTGGTCCCCCCTTGGCAAAATCTCAGAAAATGGCCGATTTAGGTGTCTTTGTCAAATTTGTCATAACTCGGCTCTACGGACACTTACGGAGTCGCAGTTTGCATCAAAATGCTCTGCTATGTTTGCACTTCAAGTGCAAACTAATTAGGAGATGATGCAATTTGCGCCAAAGTGTTTTTGAAGCCCCTATAGTCGGCCTACTTTTTTGAGCATTTTCCCTTGGTCCCCCCTTGGCAAAATTTCAGAAAATGGCCGATTTAGGTGTCTTTGCCAAATTTGTCATAACTCGGCTCTACGGACACGTACGGAGCCGCAGTTTGCAACAACATGCTCTGCTATGTTTGCACTTCAAGTGCATACTAATTAGGAGATGATGCAATTTGCGCCAGGGTGTTTTTGAAGCCCCTATAGTCGGCCTACTATTTTGAGCATTTTCCCTTGGTCCACCCTTGGCAAAATCTCAAAAAATGGCCGATTTAGGTGTCTTTGCCAAATTTGTCATAACTCGGCTCTACGGACACTTACGGAGCCGCAGTTTGCATCAAAATGCTCTGCTATGTTTGCACTTCAAGTGTATACTAATTAGGAGATGATGCAATTTGCGCCAGGGTGTTTTTGAAGCCCCTATAGTCGGCCTACTTTTTTGAGCATTTTTCCTTGGTCCCCCCTTGGCAAAATCTCAGAAAATGGCCGATTTAGGTGTCTTTGCCAAATTTGTCATAACTCGGTTCTACGGACACTTACGGAGCCGCAGTTTGCATCAAAATGCTCTGCTATGTTTGCACTTCAAGTGCATACTAACTAGGAGATAATGCAATTTGCGCCAGATTGTTTTTGAAGCCCCTATAGTCGGCCTACTTTTTTGAGCATTTTCCCTTGGTCCCCCCTTGGCAAAATCTCAGAAAATGGCCGATTTAGGTGTCTTTGTCAAATTTGTCATAACTCGGCTCTACGGACACTTACGGAGCCACAGTTTGCATCAAAATACTCTGCTATGTTTGCACTTCAAGTGCATACTAATTAAGAGATGATGCAATTTGCGCCAGGGTGTTTTTGAAGCCCCTATAGTCGTCCTACTTTTTTGAGCATTTTCCCTTGGTCCCCCCTTGGCAAAATCTCAGAAAATGCCCAATTTAGATGTCTTTGCCAAATTTGTCATAACTCGGTTCTACGGACACTTACGGAGCCGCAGTTTGCATCAAAATGCTCTGCTATGTTTGCACTTCAAGTGCATACTAACTAGGAGATGATGGAATTTGCGCCAGGGTGTTTTTGAAGCCCCTATAATCGGCCTACTTTTTTGAGCATTTTTCCTTGGTCCCCCCTTGGCAAAATCTCAGAAAATGGCCGATTTAGATCTCTTTGCCAAATTTGTCATAACTCGGCTCTACGGACACTTAGGGAGCCGTAGTTTGCATCAAAATGTTTAGCTATGTTTGCACTTCAAGTGCATACTAATTAGGAGATGATGCAATTTGCGCGAGGGTGTTTTTGAAACCCCTATAGTCGGCCTACTTTTTTGAGCATTTTCCCTTGGTCCACCCTTGGCAAAATCTCAAAAAATGGCCGATTTAGGTGTCTTTGCCAAATTTGTCATAACTCGGCTCTACGGACACTTACGGAGCCGCAGTTTGCATCAAAATGCTCTGCTATGTTTGCACTTCAAGTGCATACTAATTAGGAGATGATGCAATTTGCGCAAGGGTGTGTTTAAAGCCCCTATAGTCGGCCTACTTTTTTGAGCATTTTTCCTTGGTCCCCCCTTGGCAAAATCTCAGAAAATGGCCGATTTAGGTGTCTTTGCCAAATTTGTCATAACTCGGCTCTACGGACACTTAAGGAGCCGCAGTTTGCATCAAAATGCTCAACTATGTTTGCACTTTACGTGCATAGTAATTAGGAGATTATGCAATTTGCGCCAGGGTGTTTTTGAAGCCCCTATAGTCGGCCTACTTTTTTGAGCATTTTCCCTTGGTCCCCCCTTGGCAAAATCTCAGAAAATGGCCGATTTAGGTGTCTTTGCCAAATTTGTCATAACTCGGCTCTACGGACACTTACGGAGCCGCAGTTTGCATCAAAATGCTCTGCTATGTTTGCACTTCAAGTGTATACTAATTAGGAGATGATGCAATTTGCGCCAGGGTGTTTTTGAAGCCCCTATAGTCGGCCTACTTTTTTGAGAATTTTCCCTTGGTCCCCCCTTGGCAAAATCTCAGAAAATGGCCGATTTAGTTGTCTTTGCCAAATTTGTCATAACTTGGCTCTACGGAAACTTACGGAGCCGCAGTTTGCATCAAAATGCTCTGCTATGTTTGCACTTCAAGTGCATACTAATTAGGAGATTATGCAATTTGCGCCAGGGTGTTTTTGAAGCCCCTATAGTCGGCCTACTTTTTTGAGCATTTTCCCTTGGTCCCCCCTTGGCGAAATCTCAGAAAATGGCCGATTTAGGTGTCTTTGCCAAATTTGTCATAACTCGGTTCTACGCACACTTACGGAGCCGCAGTTTGCATCAAAATGCTCTGCTATGTTTGCACTTCAAGTGCATACTAACTAGGAGATGATGCAATTTGCGCCAGGGTGTTTTTGAAGCCCCTATAATCCGCCTACTTTTTTGAGCATTTTCCCTTGCTCCACCCTTGGCAAAATCTCAAAAAATGGCCGATTTAGGTGTCTTTGCCAAATTTGTCATAACTCGGCTCTACGGACACTTACGGAGCCGCAGTTTGCATCAAAATGCTCTGCTATGTTTGCACTTCAAGTGCATACTAATTAGGAGATGATGCAATTTTACGCCAGGGTGTTTTTGAAGCCCCTATAGTCGGCCTACTTTTTTGAGCATTTTCCCTCGGTCCCCCCTTGGCAAAATCTCAGAAAATGGCCGATTTAGGTGTCTTTGCCAAATTTGTCATAACTCGGCTCTACGGACACTTACGGAGCCGCAGTTTGCATCAAAATGCTCTGCTATGTTTGCACTTCAAGTGCATACTAATTAGGAGATGATGCAATTTGCGCCAGGGTGTTTTTGAAGCCCCTATAGTCGGCCTACTTTTTTGAGCATTTTCCCTTGGTCCCCCCTTGGCAAAATCTCAGAAAATGGCCGATTTAGGTGTCTTTGCGAAATTTGTCATAACTTGGCTCGACGGACACTTACGGAGGCGCAGTTTGCATTAAAATGCTCTGCTATGTTTGCACTTCAAGTGCATACTAATTAGGAGATGATGCAATTTGCGCCAGGGTGTTTTTGAAGCCCCTATAGTCGGCCTACTTTTTTGAGCATTTTCCCTTGGTCCCCCCTTGGCAAAATCTCAGAAAGTGGCCGATTTAGGTGTCTTTGCGAAATTTGTTATAACTTGGCTCTACGGACACTTACGGAGCCGCAGTTTGAATGAAAATGCTCTGCTATGTTTGCACTTCAAGTGCATACTAATTAGGAGATGATGCAATTTGCGCCAGGGTGTTTTTGAAGCCCCTATAGTCGGCCTACTTTTTTGAGCATTTTCCCTTGGTCCCCCCTTGGCAAAATCTCAGAAAATGGCCGATTTAGGTGTCTTTGCGAAATTTGTCATAACTTGGCTCGACGGACACTTACGGAGGCGCAGTTTGCATTAAAATGCTCTGCTATGTTTGCACTTCAAGTGCATACTAATTAGGAGATGATGCAATTTGCGCCAGGGTGTTTTTGAAGCCCCTATAGTCGGCCTACTTTTTTGAGCATTTTCCCTTGGTCCCCCCTTGGCAAAATCTCAGAAAGTGGCCGATTTAGGTGTCTTTGCGAAATTTGTTATAACTTGGCTCTACGGACACTTACGGAGCCGCAGTTTGCATGAAAATGCTCTGCTATGTTTGCACTTCAAGTGCATACTAATTAGAAGATGATGCAATTTGCGCCAGGGTGTTTTTGAAGCCCCTATAGTCGGCCTACTTTTTTGAGCATTTTCTCTTGGTCCCCCCTTGGCAAAATCTCAGAATATGGCCGATTTAGGTGTCTTTGCCAAATTTGTCATAACTCGGCTCTACGGTCACTTACGGAGCCGCAGTTTGCATCAAAATGCTCTGCTATGTTTGCACTTCAAGTGCATTTTAATTAGGAGATGATGCAATTTGCGCCAGGGTGTTTTTTAAGCCCCTATAGTCGGCCTACTTTTTTGAGCATTTTCCCTTGGTCCCCCACTTGGCAAAATCTCAGAAAATGGCCGATTTAGGTTTCTTTGCCAAATTTGTCATAACTCGGCTCTACGGACACTTACGGAGCCGCAGTTTGCATCAAAATGCTCTGCTATGTTTGCACTTCAAGCGCATACTAATTAGGAGATGATGCAATTTGCGCCAGGGTGTTTTTGAAGCCCCTATAGTCGGCCTACTTTTTTGAGCATTTCCCTTGGTCCCCTCTTTGCAAAATCTCAGAAAATGGCCGATTTAGGTGTCTTTGCCAAATTTGTCATAACTCGGCTCTACGGACACTTACGGAGCCGCAGTTTGCATCAAAATGCTCTGCTATGTTTGCACTTTACGTGCATAGTAATTAGGAGATGATGCAATTTGCGCCAGGGTGTTTTTGAAGCCCCTATAGTCGGCCTACTTGTTTGAGCATTTTCCCTTGGTCCCCCCTTGGCAAAATCTCAGAAAATGGCCGATTTAGGTGTCTTTGCGAAATTTGTCATAACTTGGCTCGACGGACACTTACGGAGGCGCAGTTTGCATTAAAATGCTCTGCTATGTTTGCACTTCAAGTGCATACTAATTAGGAGATGATGCAATTTGCGCCAGGGTGTTTTTGAAGCCCCTATAGTCGGCCTACTTTTTTGAGCATTTTCCCTTGGTCCCCCCTTGGCAAAATCTCAGAAAATGGCCGATTTAGGTGTCTTTGCCAAATTTGTCATAACTCGGCTCTACGGTCACTTACGGAGCCGCAGTTTGCATCAAAATGCTCTGCTATGTTTGCACTTCAAGTGCATTTTAATTAGGAGATGATGCAATTTGCGCCAGGGTGTTTTTTAAGCCCCTATAGTCGGCCTACTTTTTTGAGCATTTTCCGTTGGTCCCCCCTTGGCAAAATCTCAGAAAATGGCCGATTTAGGTTTCTTTGCCAAATTTGTCATAACTCGGCTCTACGGACACTTACGGAGCCGCAGTTTGCATCAAAATGCTCTGCTATGTTTGCACTTCAAGCGCATACTAATTAGGAGATGATGCAATTTGCGCCAGGGTGTTTTTGAAGCCCCTATAGTCGGCCTACTTTTTTGAGCATTTCCCTTGGTCCCCTCTTTGCAAAATCTCAGAAAATGGCCGATTTAGGTGTCTTTGCCAAATTTGTCATAACTCGGCTCTACGGACACTTACGGAGCCGCAGTTTGCATCAAAATGCTCTGCTATGTTTGCACTTTACGTGCATAGTAATTAGGAGATGATGCAATTTGCGCCAGGGTGTTTTTGAAGCCCCTATAGTCGGCCTACTTGTTTGAGCATTTTCCCTTGGTCCCCCCTTGGCAAAATCTCAAAAAATGGCCGATTTAGGTGTCTTTGCCAAATTTGTCATAACTCGGCTCGACGGACACTTACGGAGGCGCAGTTTGCATTAAAATGCTCTGCTATGTTTGCACTTCAAGTGCATACTAATTAGGAGATGATGCAATTTGCGCCAGGGTGTTTCTGAAGCCCCTATAGTCGGCCTACTTTTTTGAGCATTTTCCCTTGGTCCCCCCTTGGCAAAATCTCAGAAAGTGGCCGATTTAGGTGTCTTTGCGAAATTTGTTATAACTTGGCTCTACGGACACTTACGGAGCCGCAGTTTGCATCAAAATGCTCTGCTATGTTTGCACTTCAAGTGCATACTAATTAGAAGATGATGCAATTTGCGCCAGGGTGTTTTTGAAGCCCCTATAGTCGGCCTACTTTTTTGAGCCTTTTCTCTTGGTCCCCCCTTGGCAAAATCTCAGAATATGGCCGATTTAGGTGTCTTTGCCAAATTTGTCATAACTCGGCTCTACGGTCACTTACGGAGCCGCAGTTTGCATCAAAATGCTCTGCTATGTTTGTACTTCAAGTGCATTTTAATTAGGAGATGATGCAATTTGCGCCAGGGTGTTTTTTAAGCCCCTATAGTCGGCCTACTTTTTTGAGCATTTTCCGTTGGTCCCCCCTTGGCAAAATCTCAGAAAATGGCCGATTTAGGTTTCTTTGCCAAATTTGTCATAACTCGGCTCTACGGACACTTACGGAGCCGCAGTTTGCATCAAAATGCTCTGCTATGTTTGCACTTCAAGCGCATACTAATTAGGAGATGATGCAATTTGCGCCAGGGTGTTTTTGAAGCCCCTATAGTCGGCCTACTTTTTTGAGCATTTCCCTTGGTCCCCTCTTTGCAAAATCTCAGAAAATGGCCGATTTAGGTGTCTTTGCCAAATTTGTCATAACTCGGCTCTACGGACACTTACGGAGCCGCAGTTTGCATCAAAATGCTCTGCTATGTTTGCACTTTACGTGCATAGTAATTAGGAGATGATGCAATTTGCGCCAGGGTGTTTTTGAAGCCCCTATAGTCGGCCTACTTGTTTGAGCATTTTCCCTTGGTCCCCCCTTGGCAAAATCTCAAAAAATGGCCGATTTAGGTGTCTTTGCCAAATTTGTCATAACTCGGCTCTACGGACACTTACGGAGCCGCAGTTTGCATCAAAATGCTCTGCTATGTTTGCACTTCAAGTGCATACTAATTAGCAGATGATGCAATTTGCGCAAGGGTGTTTTTGAAGCCCCTATATTCGGCCTACTTTTTTTAACCTTTTTTCCTTGGTCCCCCCTTGGCAAAATCTCAGAAAATGGCCGATTTAGGTGTGTTTGCCAAATTTGTCATAACTCGGCTCTACGAACACTTAAGGAGCCGCAGTTTGCATCAAAATGCTCTGCTATGTTTGCACTTCAAGTGCATACTAATTAGGAGATGATGCAATTTGCGCCAGGGTGTTTTTGAAGCCCCTATAGTCGGCCTACTTTTTTGAGCATTTTCCCTTGGTCCCCCCTTGGCAAAATCTCAGAAAATGGCCGATTTAGGTGTCTTTGCGAAATTTGTCATAACTTGGCTCGACGGACACTTACGGAGGCGCAGTTTGCATTAAAATGCTCTGCTATGTTTGCACTTCAAGTGCATACTAATTAGGAGATGATGCAATTTGCGCCAGGGTGTTTTTGAAGCCCCTATAGTCGGCCTACTTTTTTGAGCATTTTCCCTTGGTCCCCCCTTGGCAAAATCTCAGAAAGTGGCCGATTTAGGTGTCTTTGCGAAATTTGTTATAACTTGGCTCTACGGACACTTACGGAGCCGCAGTTTGCATCAAAATGCTCTGCTATGTTTGCACTTTAAGTGCATACTAATTAGAAGATGATGCAATTTGCGCCAGGGTGTTTTTGAAGCCCCTATATTCGGCCTACTTTCTTGAGCATTTTCTCTTGGTCCCCCCTTGGCAAAATCTCAGAATATGGCCGATTTAGGTGTCTTTGCCAAATTTGTCATAACTCGGCTCTACGGTCACTTACGGAGCCGCAGTTTGCATCAAAATGCTCTGCTATGTTTGCACTTCAAGTGCATACTAATTAGGAGATGATGCAATTTGCGCCAGGGTGTTTTTTAAGCCCCTATAGTCGGCCTACTTTTTTGAGCATTTTCCCTTGGTCCCCCCTTGGCAAAATCTCAGAAAATGGCCGATTTAGGTTTCTTTGCCAAATTTGTCATAACTCGGCTCTACGGACACTTACGGAACCGCAGTTTGCATCAAAATGCTCTGCTATGTTTGCACTTCAAGCGCATACTAATTAGGAGATGATGCAATTTGCGCCAGGGTGTTTTTGAAGCCCCTATAGTCGGCCTACTTTTTTGAGCATTTCCCTTGGTCCCCTCTTTGCAAAATCTCAGAAAATGGCCGATTTAGGTGTCTTTGCCAAATTTGTCATAACTCGGCTCTACGGACACTTACGGAGCCGCAGTTTGCATCAAAATGCTCTGCTATGTTTGCACTTTAAGTGCGTACTAATGAGGAGATGATGCATTTTTCGCCAGGGTGTTTTTGAAGCCCCTATAGTCGGCCTACTTTTTTGAGCATTTTCCCTTGGTCCCCCCTTGGCAAAATCTCAGAAAATGGCCGATTTAGGTGTCTTTGCCAAATTTGTCATAACTCGGCTCTACGGACACTTGCGGAGCCGCAGTTTGCATCAAAATGCTCTGCTATGTTTGCACTTCAAGTGCATACTAATTAGGAGATGATGCAATTTGCGCCAGGGTGTTTTTAAAGCCCCTATAGTCGGCCTACTTTTTTGAGCATTTTCCCTTGGTCCCCCATTGGCAAAATCTCAGAAAATGGCCGATTTAGGTGTCTTTGCCAAATTTGTCATAACTCGGCTCTACGGACACTTACGGAGCCGCAGTTTGCATCAAAATGCTCTGCTATGTTTGCACTTCAAGTGCATACTAATTAAAAGATGATGCAATTTGCGCCAGGGTGTTTTTGAAGCCCCTATAGTCGGCCTACTTTTTTGAGCATTTTCCCTTGGTCCCCCATTGGCGAAATCTCAGAAAATGGCCGATTTAGGTGTCTTTGCCAAATTTGTCATAACTCGGTTCTACGGACACTTACCGAGCCGCAGTTTGCATCAAAATGCTCTGCTATGTTTGCACTTCAAGTGCATACTAATTAGGAGATGATGCAATTTGCGCCAGGGTGTTTTTGAAGCCCCTATAGTCGGCCTACTTTTTTGAGCATTTTCCCTTGGTCCCCCCTTGCCAAAATCTCAGAAAATGGCCGATTTAGGTGTCTTTGTCAAATTTGTCATAACTCGGCTCTACGGACACTTACGGAGACGCAGTTTGCATCAAAATGCTCTGCTATGTTTGCATTTCAAGTGCATACTAATTAGGAGATGATGCAATTTGCGCCAGGGTGTTTTTGAAGCCCCTATACTCGGCCTACTTTTTTGAGCATTTTCCCTTGGTCCCCCCTTGGCAAAAGTTCAAAAAATGGCCGATTTAGGTGTCTTTGCCAAATTTGTCATAACTCGGCTCTACGGACACTTGCGGAGCCGCAGTTTGCATCAAAATGCTCTGCTATGTTTGCACTTCAAGTGCGTACTAATTAGGAGATGATGCAATTTGCGCCAGGGTGTTTTTGAAGCCCCTATAGTCGGCCTACTTTTTTGAGCATTTTCCCTTGGTCCCCCCTTGGCACAAAATCTCAGAAAATGGCCGATTTAGGTGTCTTTGCCAAATTTGTCATAACTCGGCTCTACGGACACTTACGGAGCTGCAGTTTGCATCAAAATGCTCTGCTATGTTTGCACTTCAAGTGCATACTAATTAGGAGATGATGCAATCTGCGCCAGGGTGTTTTTGCAGCCCCTATAGTCGGCCTACTTTTTTGAGCATTTTTCCTTGGTCCCCCCTTGGCAAAATCTCAGAAAATGGCCGATTTAGGTGTCTTTGCCAAATTTGTCATAACTCGGCTCTACGGACACTTACGGAGCCGCAGTTTGCATCAAAATGCTCTGCTATGGTTGCACTTCAAGTGCATACTAATTAGGAGATGATGCAATTTGCGCCAGGGTGTTTTTAAAGCCCCTATAATCGGCCTACTTTTTTGAGCATTTTCCCTTGGTCCCCCCTTGGCAAAATCTCAGAAAATGGCCGATTTAGGTGTCTTTGCCAAATTTGTCATAACTCGGCTCTACGGACACTTACGAAGCCGCAGTTTGCATCAAAATGCTCTGCTATGTTTGCACTTCAAGTGCATACTAATTAGGAGATGATTGCATTTGCGCCAGGGTGTTTTTGAAGTCCCTATAGTCGGCCTACTTTTTTGAGCATTTTCCCTTGGTCCCCCCTTGGCAAAATCTCAGAAAATGGCCGATTTAGGTTTCTTTGCCAAATTTGTCATAACTCGGCTCTACGGACACTTAGGGAGCCGCAGTTTGCATCAAAATGCTCTGCTATGTTTGCACTTTAACTGCATACTAATTAGGAGATGATGCAATTTGCGCCGGGGTGTTTTTGAAGCCCCTATAGTCGGCCTACATTTTTGAGCATTTTCCCTTGGTCCCCCCTTGGCAAAATGTCAGAAAATGGCCGATTTAGGTGTCTTTGCCAAATTTGTCATAACTCGGCTCTACGGACACTTACGGAGCCGCAGTTTGTATCAAAATGCTCTGCTATGTTTGCACTTCAAGTGCATACTAATTAGGAGATGATGCAATTTGCGCCAGGGTGTTTTTGAAGCCCCTATAGTCGGCCTACTTTTTTGAGCATTTTCCCTTGGTGCCCCCTTGGCAAAATCTCAGAAAATGGCCGATTTAGGTGTCTTTGCCAAATTTGTCATAACTCGGCTCTACGGACACTTACGGAGCCGCAGTTTGCATCAAAATGCTCTGCTATGTTTGCACTTCAAGTGCATACTAATTAGGAGATGATGCAATTTGCGCCAGGGTGTTTTTGAAGCCCCTATAGTCGGCCTACTTTTTTGAGCATTTTCCCTTGGTCCCCCCTTGGCAAAATGTCAGAAAATGGCCGATTTAGGTGTCTTTGCCAAATTTGTCATAACTCGGCTCTACGGACACTTACGGAGCCGCAGTTTGCATCAAAATGCTCTGCTACGTTTGCACTTCAAGTGCATACTAATTAGGAGATGATGCAATTTGCGCCAGGGTGTTTTTGAAGCCCCTATATTCGGCCTACTTTTTTGAGCATTTTCCCTTGGTGCCCCCTTGGCAAAATCTCAGAAAATGGCCGATTTAGGTGTCTTTGCCAAATTTGTCATAACTCGGCTCTACGGACACTTACGGAGCCGCAGTTTGCATCAAAATGCTCTGCTATGTTTGCACTTCAAGTGCATACTAATTAGGAGATGATGCAATTTGCGCCAGGGTGTTTTTGAAGCCCCTATATTCGGCCTACTTTTTTGAGCATTTTCCCTTGGTGCCCCCTTGGCAAAATCTCAGAAAATGGCCGATTTAGGTGTCTTTGCCAAATTTGTCATAACTCGGCTCTAAGGACACTTACGGAGCCGCAGTTTGCATCAAAATGCTCTACTATGTTTGCACTTCAAGTGCATACTAATTAGGAGATGATGCAATTTGCGCCAGGGTGTCTTTGAAGCCCCTATAGTCGGCCTACTTTTTTGAGCATTTTCCCTTGGTCCCCCCTTGGCAAAATCTCAGAAAATGGCCGATTTAGGTGTCTTTGTCAAATTTGTCATAACTCGGCTCTACGGACACTTACGGAGCCGCAGTTTGCATCAAAATGCTCTGCTATGTTTGCACTTCAAGGGCATACTAATTAGGAGATGATGCAATTTGCGCCAGGGTGTTTTTGAAGCCCCTATATTCGGCCTACTTTTTTGAGCATTTTCCCTTGGTCCCCCCTTGGCAAAATCTCAGAAAATGGCCGATTTAGGTGTCTTTGCCAAATTTGTCATAACTCGGCTCTACGGACACTTACGGAGCCGCAGTTTGCATCAAAATGCTCTGCTATGTGTGCACTTCAAGTGCGTACTAATTAGGAGATGATGCAATTTGCGCCACGGTGTTTTTGAAGCCCCTATAGTCGGCCTACTTTTTTGAGCATTTTCCCTTGGTCCCCCCTTGGCAAAATCTCAGAAAAATGCCGATTTAGGTGTCTTTGCCAAATTTGTCATAACTCGGCTCTACGGACACTTACGGAGCCGCAGTTTGCATCAAAATGCTTTGTTATGTTTGCACTTCAAGTGCATACTATGTAGGAGATGATGCAATTTGCGCCAGGGTGTTTTTGAAGCCCCTATAGTCGGCCTACTTTTTTGAGCATTTTCCCTTGGTCCCCCCTTGGCAAAATGTCAGAAAATGGCCGATTTAGGTGTCTTTGCCAAATTTGTCATAACTCGGCTCTACGGACACTTACGGAGCCGCAGTTTGCATCAAAATGCTCTACTATGTTTGCACTTCAAGTGCATACTAATTAGGAGATGATGCAATTTGCGCCAGGGTGTCTTTGAAGCCCCTATAGTCGGCCTACTTTTTTGAGCATTTTCCCTTGGTCCCCCCTTGGCAAAATCTCAGAAAATGGCCGATTTAGGTGTCTTTGCCAAATTTGTCATAACTTGGCTCTACGGACACTTACGGAGCCGCAGTTTGCATCAAAATGCTCTGCTATGTTTGCACTTCAAGTGCATACTAATTAGGAGATGATGCAATTTGCGCCAGGGTGTTTTTGAAGCCCCTATAGTTGGCCTACTTTTTTGAGCATTTTCCCTTGGTCCCCCCTTGGCAAAATCTCAGAAAATGGCCGATTTAGGTGTCTTTGCCAAATTTGTCATAACTCGGCTCTACGGACACTTACGGAGCCGCAGTTTGCATCAAAATGCTCTGCTATGTTTGCACTTCAAGTGCATACTAATTAGGAGATGATGCAATTTGCGCCAGGGTGTTTTTGAAGCGTCTATAGTCGGCCTACTTTTTTGAGCGTTTTCCCTGGTCCCCCCTTGGCAAAATCTCAGAAAATGGCCGATTTCGGTGTCTTTGCCAAATTTGTCATAACTCGGCTCTACGGACACTTACGGAGCCGCAGTTTGCATCAAAATGCTCTGCTATGTTTGCACTTCAAGTGCATACTAATTAGGAGATGATGCAGTTTGCGCCAGGGTGTTTTTGAAGCCCCTATATTCGGCCTACTTTTTTATGCATTTTCCCTTGGTGCCCCCTTGGCAAAATCTCAGAAAATGGCCGATTTAGGTGTCTTTGCCAAATTTGTCATAACTCGGCTCTACGGACACTTACGGAGCCGCAGTTTGCATCAAAATGCTCTGCTATGTTTGCACTTCAAGTGCATAGTAATTAGGAGATGATGCAATTTGCGCCAGGGTGTTTTTGAAGCCCCTATATTCGGCCTACTTTTTTGAGCATTTTCCCTTGGTTTCCCCTTGGCAAAATCTCAGAAAATGGCCGATTTATGTGTCTTTGCCAAATTTGTCATAACTCGGCTCTACGGACACTTACGGAGCCGCAGTTTGCATCAAAATGCTCTGCTATGTTTGCACTTCAAGTGCATACTAATTAGGAGATGATGTAATTTGCGCCAGGGTGTTTTTGAAGCCCCTATAGTCGGCCTACGTTTTTGAGCATTTTCCCTTGGTGCCCCCTTTGCAAAATCTCAGAAAATGGCCGATTTAGGTGTCTTTGCCAAATTTGTCATAACTCGGCTCTACGGACACTTACGGAGCCGCAGTTTGCATCAAAATGCTCTGCTATGTTTGCACTTCAAGTGCATACTAATTAGGAGATGATGCAATTTGCGCCAGGGTGTTTTTGAAGCCCCTATAGTCGGCCTACTTTTTTGAGCATTTTCCCTTGGTCCCCCCTTGGCAAAATCTCAGAAAATGGCCGATTTAGGTGTCTTTGCCAAATTTGTCATAACTCGGCTCTACGGACACTTACGGAGCTGCAGTTTGCATCAAAATGCTCTGCTATGTTTGCACTTCAAGTGCATACTAATTAGAAGATGATGCAATTTGCGCCAGGGTGGTTTTGAAGATCCTATAGTCGGCCTACTTTTTTGAGCATTTTCCCTTGGTCCCCCGTTGGCAAAATCTCAGAAAATGGCCGATTTAGGTGTCTTTGCCAAATTTGTCATAACTCGGCTCTACGGACACTTACGGAGCCGCAGTTTGCATCAAAATGCTCTGCTATGTTTGCACTTCAAGTGCATACTAATTCGGAGATGATGCAATTTGCGCCGGAGTGTTTTTGAAGCCCCTATATTCGGCCTACTTTTTTGAGCATTTTCCCTTGGTCCCCCCTTGGCAAAATGTCAGAAAATGGCCGATTTAGGTGTCTTTGCCAAATTTGTCATAACTCGGCTCTACGGACACTTACGGAGCCGCAGTTTGCATCAAAATGCTCTGCTATGTTTGCACTTCAAGTGCATACTAATTAGGAGATGATGCAATTTGCGCCAGGGTTTTTTTGAAGACCCTATATTCGGCCTACTTTTTTGAGCATTTTCCCTTGGTCCCCCCTTGGCAAAATCTCAGAAAATGGCCGATTTAGGTGTCTTTGCCAAATTTGTCATAACTCGGCTCTACGGACACTTACGGAGCCGCAGTTTGCATCAAAATGCTCTGCTATGTTTGCACTTCAAGTGCATACTAATTAGGAGATGATGCAATTTGCGCCAGGGTGTTTTTGAAGCCCCTATAGTCGGCCTACTTTTTTGAGCATTTTTCCTTGGTCCCCCCTTGGCAAAATGTCAGAAAATGGCCGATTTAGGTGTCTTTGCCAAATTTCTCATAACTCGGCTCTACGGACACTTACGGAGCCGCAGTTTGCATCAAAATGCTCTGCTATGTTTGCACTTCAAGTGCATACTAAAAAGGAGATGATGCAATTTGCGCCAGGGTGTTTTTGAAGCCCCTATATTCGGCCTACTTTTTTGAGCATTTTCCCTTGGTCCCCCCTTGGCAAAATCTCAGAAAATGGCCGATTTAGGTGTCTTTGCCAAATTTGTCATAACTCGGCTCTACGGACACTTACGGAGCCGCAGTTTGCATCAAAATGCTCTGCTATGTGTGCACTTCAAGTGCATACTAATTAGGAGATGATGCAATTTGCGCCAGGGTGTTTTTGAAGCGCCTATAGTCGGCCTACTTTTTTGAGCGTTTTCCCTGGTCCCCCCTTGGCAAAATCTCAGAAAATTGCCGCTTTCGGTGTCTTTGCCAAATTTGTCATAACTCGGCTCTACGGACACTTACGGAGCCGCAGTTTGCATCAAAATGCTCTGCTATGTTTGCACTTCAAGTGCATACTAATTAGAAGATGATGCAATTTGCGCCAGCGTGCTTTTGAAGACCCTATAGTCGGCCTACTTTTTTGAGCATTTTCCCTTGGTCCCCCGTTGGCAAAATCTCAGAAAATGGCCGATTTAGGTGTCTTTGCCAAATTTGTCATAACTCGGCTCTACGGACACTTACGGAGCCGCAGTTTGCATCAAAATGCTCTGCTATGTGTGCACTTCAAGTAGATACTAATTTGGAGATGATGCAATTTGCGCCAGGGTGTTTTTGAAGCCCCTATGGTCGGCCTACTTTTTTGAGCGTTTTCCCTTGGTCCCCCCTTGGCAAAATCTCAGAAAATGGCCGATTTAGGTGTCTTTGCCAAATTTGTCATAACTCGGCTCTACGGACACTTACGGAGCCGCAGTTTGCATCAAAATGCTTTGCTATGTTTGCACTTCAAGTGCATACTATGTAGGAGATGATGCAATTTGCGCCAGGGTGTTTTTGAAGCCCCTATAGTCGGCCTACTTTTTTGAGCATTTTCCCTTGGTCCCCCCTTGGCAAAATCTCAGAAAATGGCCGATTTAGGTGTCTTTGCCAAATTTGTCATAACTCGGCTCTACGGACACTTACGGAGCCGCAGTTTGCATCAAAATGCTCTACTATGTTTGCACTTCAAGTGCATACTAATTAGGAGATGATGCAATTTTCGCCAGGGTGTTTTTGAAGACCCTATAGTCGGCCTACTTTTTTGAGCATTTTCCCTTGGTCCCCCCTTGGCAAAATCTCAGAAAATGGCCGATTTAGGTGTCTTTGCCAAATTTGTCATAACTCGGCTCTACGGACACTTACGGAGCCGCAGTTTGCATCAAAATGCTCTGCTATGTTTGCACTTCAAGTGCATACTAATTAGGAGATGATGCAATTTGCGCCAGGGTGTTTTTGAAGCCCCTATAGTCGGCCTACTTTTTTGAGCATTTTCCCTTGGTCCCCCCTTGGCAAAATCTCAGAAAATGGCCGATTTAGGTGTCTTTGCCAAATTTGTCATAACTCGGCTCTACGGACACTTACGGAGCCGCAGTTTGCATCAAAATGCTCTGCTATGTTTGGTCTTCAAGTGCATACTAATTAGGAGATGATGCAATTTGCGCCAGGGTGTTTTTGAAGCCCCTATAGTCGGCCTACTTTTTTGAGCATTTTCCGTTGGTCCCCTCTTGGCAAAATCTCAGAAAATGGCCGATTTAGGTGTCTTTGCCAAATTTGTCATAACTCGGCTCTACGGACACTTACGGAGCCGCAGTTTGCATCAAAATGCTCTGCTATGTTTGCACTTCAAGTGCATACTAATTAGGAGATGATGCAATTTGCGCCAGAGTGTTTTTGAAGCCCCTATAGTCGGCCTACTTTTTTGAGCATTTTCCCTTGGTCCCCCCATGGCAAAATCTCAGAAAATGGCCGATTTAGGTGTCTTTGCCAAATTTCTCTTAACTCGGCTCTACGGACACTTACGGAGCCGCAGTTTGCATCAAAATGCTCTGCTATGTTTGCACCTCAAGTGCATACTAATTAAAAGATGATGCAATTTGCGCCAGGGTGTTTTTGAAGCCCCTATAGTCGGCCTACTTTTTTGAGCATTTTCCGTTGGTCCCCTCTTGGCAAAATCTCAGAAAATGGCCGATTTAGGTGTCTTTGCCAAATTTGTCATAACTCGGCTCTACGGACACTTACGGAGCCGCAGTTTGCATCAAAATGCTCTGCTATGTTTGCACTTCAAGTGCATACTAATTAGGAGATGATGCAATTTGCGCCAGAGTGTTTTTGAAGCCCATATAGTCGGCCTACTTTTTTGAGCATTTTCCCTTGGTCCCCCCTTGGCAAAATCTCAGAAAATGGCCGATTTAGGTGTCTTTGCCAAATTTGTCATAACTCGGCTCTACGGACACTTACGGAGCCGCAGTTTGCATCAAAATGCTCTGCTATGTTTGCACTTCAAGTGGATACTAATTAGGAGATGATGCAATTTGCGCCAGGGTGTTTTTGAAGCCCCTATAGTCGGCCTACTTTTTTGGGCATTTTCCGTTGGTCCCGTCTTGGCAAAATCTCAGAAAATGGCCGATTTAGGTGTCTTTGCCAAATTTGTCATAACTCGGCTCTACGGAAACTTACGGAGCCGCAGTTTGCATCAAAATGCTCTGCTATGTGTGCACTTCAAGTGCATACTAATTAATAGATGATGCAATTTGCGCCAGTGTGTTTTTGAAGCCCCTATAGTCGGCCTACTTTTTTGAGCATTTTCCCTTGGTCCCCCCTTGGCAAAATCTTAGAAAATGGCCGATTTAGGTGTCTTTGCCAAATTTCTCTTAACTCGGCTCTACGGACACTTACGGAGCCGCAGTTTGCATCAATATGCTCTGCTATGTTTGCACCTCAAGTGCATACTAATTAAAAGATGATGCAATTTGCGCCAGGGTGTTTTTGAAGCCCCTATAGTCGGCCTACTTTTTTGAGCATTTTCCCTTGGTCCCCCCTTGGCAAAATCTCAGAAAATGGCCGATTTAGGTTTCTTTGCCAAATTTGTCATAACTCGGCTCTACGGACACTTACGGAGCCGCAGTTTGCATCAAAATGCTCTGCTATGTTTGCACTTCAAGTGCATACTAATTAGGAGATGATGCAATTTGCGCCAGGGTGTTTTTGAAGACCCTATAGTCGGCCTACTTTTTTGAGCATTTTCCCTTGGTCCCCCCTTGGCAAAATCTCAGAAAATGGCCGATTTAGGTGTCTTTGCCAAATTTGTAATAACTCGGCTCTACGGACACTTACGGAGCCGCAGTTTGCATCAAAATGCTCTGCTATGTGTGCACTTCAAGTGCATACTAATTAGGAGAGGATGCAATTTGCGCCAGGGTGTTTTTGAAGCCCCTATATTCGGCCTACTTTTTTGAGCATTTTCCCTTGGTCCCCCCTTGGCAAAATCTCAGAAAATGGCCGATTTAGGTGTCTTTGCCAAATTTCTCTTAACTCGGCTCTACGGACACTTACGGAGCAGCAGTTTGAATCAAAATGCTCTGCTATGTTTGCACTTCAAGTGCATTTTAATTAGGAGATGATGCAATTTGCGCCAGGGTGTTTTTGAAGACCCTATAGTCGGCCTACTTTTTTGAGCATTTTCCCTTGGTCCCCCCTTGGCAAAATCTCAGAAAATGGCCGATTTAGGTGTCTTTGCCAAATTTGTCATAACTCGGCTCTACGGACACTTACGGAGCCGCAGTTTGCACCTAAATGCTCTGCTATGTTTGCACTTCAAGTGCATACTAATTAGGAGATGATGCAATTTGCGCCAGGGTGTTTTTGAAGCCCCTATAGTCGGCCTACTTTTTTGAGCATTTTCCCTTGGTCCCCCCTTGGCAAAATCTCAGAAAATGGCCGATTTAGGTGTCTTTGCCAAATTTGTCATAACTCGGCTCTACGGACACTTACAGAGCCGCAGTTTGCATCAAAATGCTCTGCTATGTTTGCACTTCAAGTGCATACTAATTAGGAGATGATGTAATTTGCGCCAGGGTGTTTTTGAAGCCCCTATAGTCGGCCTACTTTTTTGAGCATTTTCCCTTGGTCCCCCCTTGGCACAATCTCAGAAAATGGCCGATTTAGGTGTCTTTGCCAAATTTGTCATAACTCGGCTCTACGGACACTTACGGAGCCGCAGTTTGCATCAAAATGCTCTGCTATGTTTGGTCTTCAAGTGCATACTAATTAGGAGATGATGCAATTTGCGCCAGGGTGTTTTTGAAGCCCCTATAGTCGGCCTACTTTTTTGAGCATTTTCCGTTGGTCCCCTCTTGGCAAAATCTCAGAAAATGGCCGATTTAGGTGTCTTTGCCAAATTTGTCATAACTCGGCTCTACGGACACTTACGGAGCCGCAGTTTGCATCAAAATGCTCTGCTATGTTTGCACTTCAAGTGCATACTAATTAGGAGATGATGCAATTTGCGCCAGAGTGTTTTTGAAGCCCCTATAGTCGGCCTACTTTTTTGAGCATTTTCCCTTGGTCCCCCCATGGCAAAATCTCAGAAAATGGCCGATTTAGGTGTCTTTGCCAAATTTCTCTTAACTCGGCTCTACGGACACTTACGGAGCCGCAGTTTGCATCAAAATGCTCTGCTATGTTTGCACCTCAAGTGCATACTAATTAAAAGATGATGCAATTTGCGCCAGGGTGTTTTTGAAGCCCCTATAGTCGGCCTACTTTTTTGAGCATTTTCCGTTGGTCCCCTCTTGGCAAAATCTCAGAAAATGGCCGATTTAGGTGTCTTTGCCAAATTTGTCATAACTCGGCTCTACGGACACTTACGGAGCCGCAGTTTGCATCAAAATGCTCTGCTATGTTTGCACTTCAAGTGCATACTAATTAGGAGATGATGCAATTTGCGCCAGAGTGTTTTTGAAGCCCATATAGTCGGCCTACTTTTTTGAGCATTTTCCCTTGGTCCCCCCTTGGCAAAATCTCAGAAAATGGCCGATTTAGGTGTCTTTGCCAAATTTGTCATAACTCGGCTCTACGGACACTTACGGAGCCGCAGTTTGCATCAAAATGCTCTGCTATGTTTGCACTTCAAGTGGATACTAATTAGGAGATGATGCAATTTGCGCCAGGGTGTTTTTGAAGCCCCTATAGTCGGCCTACTTTTTTGGGCATTTTCCGTTGGTCCCGTCTTGGCAAAATCTCAGAAAATGGCCGATTTAGGTGTCTTTGCCAAATTTGTCATAACTCGGCTCTACGGAAACTTACGGAGCCGCAGTTTGCATCAAAATGCTCTGCTATGTGTGCACTTCAAGTGCATACTAATTAATAGATGATGCAATTTGCGCCAGTGTGTTTTTGAAGCCCCTATAGTCGGCCTACTTTTTTGAGCATTTTCCCTTGGTCCCCCCTTGGCAAAATCTTAGAAAATGGCCGATTTAGGTGTCTTTGCCAAATTTCTCTTAACTCGGCTCTACGGACACTTACGGAGCCGCAGTTTGCATCAATATGCTCTGCTATGTTTGCACCTCAAGTGCATACTAATTAAAAGATGATGCAATTTGCGCCAGGGTGTTTTTGAAGCCCCTATAGTCGGCCTACTTTTTTGAGCATTTTCCCTTGGTCCCCCCTTGGCAAAATCTCAGAAAATGGCCGATTTAGGTTTCTTTGCCAAATTTGTCATAACTCGGCTCTACGGACACTTACGGAGCCGCAGTTTGCATCAAAATGCTCTGCTATGTTTGCACTTCAAGTGCATACTAATTAGGAGATGATGCAATTTGCGCCAGGGTGTTTTTGAAGACCCTATAGTCGGCCTACTTTTTTGAGCATTTTCCCTTGGTCCCCCCTTGGCAAAATCTCAGAAAATGGCCGATTTAGGTGTCTTTGCCAAATTTGTAATAACTCGGCTCTACGGACACTTACGGAGCCGCAGTTTGCATCAAAATGCTCTGCTATGTGTGCACTTCAAGTGCATACTAATTAGGAGAGGATGCAATTTGCGCCAGGGTGTTTTTGAAGCCCCTATATTCGGCCTACTTTTTTGAGCATTTTCCCTTGGTCCCCCCTTGGCAAAATCTCAGAAAATGGCCGATTTAGGTGTCTTTGCCAAATTTCTCTTAACTCGGCTCTACGGACACTTACGGAGCAGCAGTTTGAATCAAAATGCTCTGCTATGTTTGCACTTCAAGTGCATTTTAATTAGGAGATGATGCAATTTGCGCCAGGGTGTTTTTGAAGACCCTATAGTCGGCCTACTTTTTTGAGCATTTTCCCTTGGTCCCCCCTTGGCAAAATCTCAGAAAATGGCCGATTTAGGTGTCTTTGCCAAATTTGTCATAACTCGGCTCTACGGACACTTACGGAGCCGCAGTTTGCACCTAAATGCTCTGCTATGTTTGCACTTCAAGTGCATACTAATTAGGAGATGATGCAATTTGCGCCAGGGTGTTTTTGAAGCCCCTATAGTCGGCCTACTTTTTTGAGCATTTTCCCTTGGTCCCCCCTTGGCAAAATCTCAGAAAATGGCCGATTTAGGTGTCTTTGCCAAATTTGTCATAACTCGGCTCTACGGACACTTACAGAGCCGCAGTTTGCATCAAAATGCTCTGCTATGTTTGCACTTCAAGTGCATACTAATTAGGAGATGATGTAATTTGCGCCAGGGTGTTTTTGAAGCCCCTATAGTCGGCCTACTTTTTTGAGCATTTTCCCTTGGTCCCCCCTTGGCACAATCTCAGAAAATGGCCGATTTAGGTGTCTTTGCCAAATTTGTCATAACTCGGCTCTACGGACACTTACGGAGCCGCAGTTTGCATCAAAATGCTCTGCTATGTTTGCACTTCAAGTGCATAGTAATTAGGAGATGATGCAATTTGCGCCAGGGTGTTTTTGAAGCCCCTATATTCGGCCTACTTTTTTGAGCATTTTCCCTTGGTCCCCCCTTGGCAAAATCTCAGAAAATGGCCGATTTAGGTGTCTTTGCCAAATTTGTCATAACTCGGCTGTACGGACACTTACGGAGCCGCAGTTTGCATCAAAATGCTCTGCTATGTGTGCACTTCAAGTGCATACTAATTAGGAGATGATGCAATTTGCGCCAGGGTGTTTTTGAAGCCCCTATAGTCGGCCTACTTTTTTGAGCATTTTCCCTCGGTCCCCCCTTGGCAAAATGTCAGAAAATGGCCGATTTAGGTGTCTTTGCCAAATTTGTCATAACTCGGCTCAACGGAGACTTACGGAGCCGCAGTTTGCATCAACATGCTCTGCTATGTTTGCACTTGAAGTGCATACTAATTAGGAGATGATGCAATTTTCGCCAGGGTGTTTTTGAAGCCCCTATAATCGGTCTACTTTTTTGAGCATTTTCCCTCGGTCCCCCCTTGGCAAAATCTCAGAAAATGGCCGATTTAGGTGTCTTTGCCAAATTTCTCTTAACTCGGCTCTACGGACACTTACGGAGCAGCAGTTTGAATCAAAATGCTCTGCTATGTTTGCACTTCAAGTGCATTTTAATTAGGAGATGATGCAATTTGCGCCAGGGTGTTTTTGAAGACCCTATAGTCGGCCTACTTTTTTGAGCATTTTCCCTTGGTCCCCCCTTGGCAAAATCTCAGAAAATGGCCGATTTAGGTGTCTTTGCCAAATTTGTCATAACTCGGCTCTACGGACACTTACGGAGCCGCAGTTTGCACCTAAATGCTCTGCTATGTTTGCACTTCAAGTGCATACTAATTAGGAGATGATGCAATTTGCGCCAGGGTGTTTTTGAAGCCCCTATAGTCGGCCTACTTTTTTGAGCATTTTCCCTTGGTCCCCCCTTGGCAAAATCTCAGAAAATGGCCGATTTAGGTGTCTTTGCCAAATTTGTCATAACTCGGCTCTACGGACACTTACAGAGCCGCAGTTTGCATCAAAATGCTCTGCTATGTTTGCACTTCAAGTGCATACTAATTAGGAGATGATGTAATTTGCGCCAGGGTGTTTTTGAAGCCCCTATAGTCGGCCTACTTTTTTGAGCATTTTCCCTTGGTCCCCCCTTGGCACAATCTCAGAAAATGGCCGATTTAGGTGTCTTTGCCAAATTTGTCATAACTCGGCTCTACGGACACTTACGGAGCCGCAGTTTGCATCAAAATGCTCTGCTATGTTTGCACTTCAAGTGCATAGTAATTAGGAGATGATGCAATTTGCGCCAGGGTGTTTTTGAAGCCCCTATATTCGGCCTACTTTTTTGAGCATTTTCCCTTGGTCCCCCCTTGGCAAAATCTCAGAAAATGGCCGATTTAGGTGTCTTTGCCAAATTTGTCATAACTCGGCTCTACGGACACTTACGGAGCCGCAGTTTGCATCAAAATGCTCTGCTATGTGTGCACTTCAAGTGCATACTAATTAGGAGATGATGCAATTTGCGCCAGGGTGTTTTTGAAGCCCCTATAGTCGGCCTACTTTTTTGAGCATTTTCCCTCGGTCCCCCCTTGGCAAAATCTCAGAAAATGGCTGATTTAGGTGTCTTTGCCAAATTTCTCATAACTCGGCTCTACGGACACTTACGGAGCCGCAGTTTGCATCAAAATGCTCTGCTATGTTTGCAATTCAAGTGGATACTAATGAGAAGATGATGCAATTTGCGCCAGGGTGTTTTTGAAGCCCCTATAGTCGGTCTACTTTTTTGAGCATTTTCCCTCAGTCCCCCCTAGGCAAAATCTCAGAAAATGGCCGATTTAGGTGTCTTTGCCAAATTTGTCATAACTGGGCTCTACGGACACTTACGGAGCCGCAGTTTGCATCAAAATGCTCTGCTATGTTTGCAGTTTAAGTGCATACTAATTAGGAGATGATGCAAGTTGCGCCAGGGTGTTTTTGAAGCCCCTATAGTCGGCCTACTTTTTTGAGCATTTTCCCTTGGTCCCCCCTTGGCAAAATCTAAGAAAATGGCCGATTTAGGTGTCTTTGCCAAATTTGTCATAACTCGGCTCTACGGACACTTACGGAGCCGCAGTTTGCATCAAAATGCTCTGCTATGTTTGCACTTCAAGTGGATACTAATTAGGAGATGATGCAATTTGCGCCAGGGTGTTTTTGAAGCCCCTATAGTCGGCCTACTTTTTTGAGCATTTTCCCTTAGTCCCCCCTTGGCAAAATCTCAGAAAATGGCCGATTTAGGTGTCTTTGCCAAATTTGTCATACCTCGGCTCTACGGACACTTACGGAGCCGCAGTTTGCATCAAAATGCTCTGCTATGTGTGCACTTCAAGTGCATACTAATTAGGAGATGATGCAATTTGCGCCAGGGTGTTTTTGAAGCCCCTATAGTCGGCCTACTTTTTTGAGCGTTTTCCCTGGTCCCCCCTTGGCAAAATCTCAGAAAATGGCCGATTTCGGTGTCTTTGCCAAATTTGTCATAACTCGGCTCTACGGACACTTACGGAGCCGCAGTTTGCATCAAAATGCTCTGCTATGTTTGCACTTCAAGTGCATACTAATTAGGAGATGATGCAATTTGCGCCAGGGTGTTTTTGAAGCCCCTATAGTCGGCCTACTTTTTTGAGCGTTTTCCCTTGGTCCCCCCTTGGCAAAATCTCAGAAAATGGCCGATTTAGGTGTCTTTGCCAAATTTGTCATAACTCAGCTCTACGGACACTTACGGAGCCGCAGTTTGCATCAAAATGCTCTGCTATGTTTGCACTTCAAGTGCATACTAATTAGGAGATGATGCAATTTGCGCCATGGTGTTTTTGAAGCCCCTATAGTCGGCCTACTTTTTTGAGCATTTTCCCTCGGTCCCCCCTTGGCAAAATCTCAGAAAATGGCCGATTTAGGTGTCTTTGCCAAATTTGTCATAACTCGGCTCTACGGACACTTACGGAGCCGCAGTTTGCATCAAAATGCTCTGCTATGTTTGCACTTCAAGTGCATACTCATTAGAAGATGATGCAATTTGCGCCAGGGTGTTTTTGAAGACCCTATATTCGGCCCCCCGTTGGCAAAATCTCAGAAAATGGCCGATTTAGGTGTCTTTGCCAAATTTGTCATAACTCGGCTCTACGGACACTTACGGAGCCGCAGTTTGCATCAAAATGCTCTGCTATGTTTGCACTTCAAGTGCATACTAATTAGGAGATGATGCAATTTGCGCCAGGGTGTTTTTGAAGCCCCTATAGTCGGCCAACTTTTTTGAGCATTTTCCCTTGGTCCCCCCTTGGCAAAATCTCAGAAAATGGCCGATTTAGGTGTCTTTGCCAAATTTGTCATAACTCAGCTCTACGGACACTTACGGAGCCGCAGTTTGCATCAAAATGCTCTGCTATGTTTGCACTTCAAGTGCATACTATTTAGGAGATGATGCAATTTGCGCCAGGGTGTTTTTGAAGCCCCTATAATCGGCCAACTTTTTTGAGCATTTTCCCTCGGTCCCCCCTTGGCAAAATCTCAGAAAATGGCCGATTTAGGTGTCTTTGCCAAATTTGTCATAACTCAGCTCTACGGACACTTACGGAGCCGCAGTTTGCATCAAAATGCTCTGCTATGTTTGCACTTCAAGTGCATACTATTTAGGAGATGATGCAATTTGCGCCAGGGTGTTTTTGAAGACCCTATATTCGGCCTACTTTTTTGAGCATTTTCCCCTGGTCCCCCGTTGGCAAAATCTCAGAAAATGGCCGATTTAGGTGTCTTTGCCAAATTTGTCATAACTCGGCTCTACGGACACTTACGGAGCCGCAGTTTGCATCAAAATGCTCTGCTATGTTTGCACTTCAAGTGCATACTAATTAGGAGATGATGCAATTTGCGCCAGGGTGTTTTTGAAGCCCCTATAGTCGGCCAACTTTTTTGAGCATTTTCCCTTGGTCCCCCCTTGGCAAAATCTCAGAAAATGGCCGATTTAGGTGTCTTTGCCAAATTTGTCATAACTCAGCTCTACGGACACTTACGGAGCCGCAGTTTGCATCAAAATGCTCTGCTATGTTTGCACTTCAAGTGCATACTATTTAGGAGATGATGCAATTTGCGCCAGGGTGTTTTTGAAGCCCCTATAATCGGCCAACTTTTTTGAGCATTTTCCCTTGGTCCCCCCTTGGCAAAATCTCAGAAAATGGCCGATTTAGGTGTCTTTGCCAAATTTGTCATAACTCAGCTCTACGGACACTTACGGAGCCGCAGTTTGCATCAAAATGCTCTGCTATGTTTGCACTTCAAGTGCATACTATTTAGGAGATGATGCAATTTGCGCCAGGGTGTTTTTGAAGCCCCTATATTCGGCCTACTTTTTTGAGCATTTTCCCCTGGTCCCCCGTTGGCAAAATCTCAGAAAATGGCCGATTTAGGTGTCTTTGCCAAATTTGTCATAACTCGGCTCTACGGACACTTACGGAGCCGCAGTTTGCATCAAAATGCTCTGCTATGTTTGCACTTCAAGTGCATACTAATTAGGAGATGATGCATTTTGCGCCAGGGTTTTTTTGAAGCCCCTATAGTCGGCCTACTTTTTTGAACATTTTCCCTTGGTCCCCCCTTGGCAAAATCTTAGAAAATGGCCGATTTAGGTGTCTTTGCCAAATTTGTCATAACTCGGCTCTACGGACACTTACGGAGCCGCAGTTTGCATCAAAATGCTCTGCTATGTTTGCACTTCAAGTGCATACTAATTAGGAGATGATGCAATTTGCGCCAGGGTGTTTTTGAAGACTCTATAGTCGGCCTACTTTTTTGAGCATTTTCCCCTGGTCCCCCCTTGGCAAAATCTCAGAAAATGGCCGATTTAGGTGTCTTTGCCAAATTTGTCATAACTCGGCTCTACGGACACTTACGGAGCCGCAGTTTGCATCAAAATGCTCTGCTATGTTTGCACTTCAAGTGCATACTAATTAGGAGATGATGCAATTTGCCCCAGGGTGTTTTTGAAGCCCCTATAGTCGGCCTACTTTTTTGAGCATTTTCCCTTGGTCCCCCGTTGGCAAAATCTCAGAAAATGGCCGATTTAGGTGTCTTTGCCAAATTTGTCATAACTCGGCTCTACGGGCACTTACGGAGCCGCAGTATGCATCAAAATGCTCTGCTATGTTTGCACTTCAAGTGCATACTAATGAGGAGATGATGCAATTTGCGCCAGGGTGTTTTTGAAGCCCCTATAGTCGGCCTACTTTTTTGAGCATTTTCCCTTGGTCCCCCCTTGGCAAAATCTCAGAAAATGGCCGATTTAGGTGTCTTTGCCAAATTTGTCATAACTCGGCTCTACCGACACTTACGGAGCCGCAGTTTGCATCAAAATGCTCTGCTATGTTTGCACTTCAAGTGCATACTAATTAGGAGATGATGCAATTTGCGCCAGGGTGTTTTTGAAGCCCCTATAGTCGGCCTACTTTTTTGAGCATTTTCCCTTGGTCCCCCCTTGGCAAAATCTCAGAAAATGGCCGATTTAGGTGTCTTTGCCAAATTTGTCATAGCTCGGCTCTACGGACACTTACGGAGCCGCAGTTTGCATCAAAATGCTCTGCTATATTTGCACTTCAAGTGCATACTAGTTAGGAGATGATGCAATTTGCGCCAGGGTGTTTTTGAAGCCCCTATAGTCGGCCTACTTTTTTGAGCATTTTCCCTTGGTCCCCCCTTGGCAAAATCTCAGAAAATGGCCGATTTAGGTGTCTTTGCCAAATTTGTCATAACTCGGCTCTACGGACACTTACGGAGCCGCAGTTTGCATCAAAATGCTCTGCTATGTTTGCACTTCAAGTGCATACTAATTAGGAGATGATGCAATTTGCCCCAGGGTGTTTTTGAAGCCCCTATAGTCGGCCTACTTTTTTGAGCATTTTCCCTTGGTCCCCCCTTGGCAAAATCTCAGAAAATGGCCGATTTAAGTGTCTTTGCCAAATTTGTCATAACTCGGCTCTACGGACACTTACGGAGCCGCAGTTTGCATCAAAATGCTCTGCTATATTTGCACTTCAAGAGCATACTAATTAGGAGATGATGCAATTTGCGCCAGGGTGTTTTTGAAGCCCCTATAGTCGGCCTACTTTTTTGAGCATTTTCCCTTGGTCCCCCGTTGGCAAAATCTCAGAAAATGGCCGATTTAGGTGTCTTTGCCAAATTTGTCATAACTCGGCTCTACGGACACTTACGGAGCCGCAGTTTGCATCAAAATGCTCTGCTATGTTTGCACTTCAAGTGCATACTAATTAGGAGATGATGCAATTTGCGCCAGGGTGTTTTTGAAGCCCCTATAGGCGGCCTACTTTTTTGAGCATTTTCCCCTGGTCCCCCGTTGGCAAAATCTCAGAAAATGGCCGATTTAGGTGTCTTTGCCAAATTTGTCATAACTCGGCTCTACGGACACTTACGGAGCCGCAGTTTGCATCAAAATGCTCTGCTATGTTTGCACTTCAAGTGCATACTAATTAGGAGATGATGTAATTTGCGCCAGGGTGTTTTTGAAGCCCCTATAGTCGGCCTACTTTTTTGAGCATTTTCCCTTGGTCCCCCGTTGGCAAAGTCTCAGAAAATGGCCGATTTAGGTGTCTTTGCCAAATTTGTCATAACTCGGCTCTACGGACACTTACGGAGCCGCAGTTTGCATCAAAATGCTCTGCTATGTTTGCACTTCAAGTGCATACTAATTAGGAGATGATGCAATTTGCGCCAGGGTGTTTTTGAAGCCCCTATAGTCGGCCTACTTTTTTGAGCATTTTCCCTTGGTCCCCCCTTGGCAAAATCTCAGAAAATGGCCGATTTAGGTGTCTTTGCCAAATTTGTCATAACTCAGCTCTACGGACACTTACGGAGCCGCAGTTTGCATCAAAATGCTCTGCTATGTTTGCACTTCAAGTGCATACTAATTAGGAGATGATGCAATTTGCGCCAGGGTGTTTTTGAAGCCCCTATAGTCGGCCTACTTTTTTGAGCATTTTCCCTCGGTCCCCCCTTGGCAAAATCTCAGAAAATGGCCGATTTAGGTGTCTTTGCCAAATTTGTCATAACTCGGCTCTACGGACACTTACGGAGCCGCAGTTTGCATCAAAATGCTCTGCTATGTTTGCACTTCAATTGCATACTCATTAGAAGATGATGCAATTTGCGCCAGGGTGTTTTTGAAGACCCTATATTCGGCCTACTTTTTTGAGCATTTTGCCCTGGTCCCCCGTTGGCAAAATCTCAGAAAATGGCCGATTTAGGTGTCTTTGCCAAATTTGTCATAACTCGGCTCTTCGGACACTTACGGAGCCGCAGTTTGCATCAATATGCTCTGTTATGTTTGCACTTCAAGTGCATACTAATTAGGAGATGATGCAATTTGCGCCAGGGTGTTTTTGAAGCCCCTATAGTCGGCCTACTTTTTTGAGCATTTTCCCTTGGTCCCCCCTTGGCAAAATCTCAGAAAATGGCCGGTTTAGGTGTCTTTGCCAAATTTGTCATAACTCGGCTCTACGGACACTTACGGAGCCGCAGTTTGCATCAAAATGCTCTGCTATGTTTGCACTTCAAGTGCATACTAATTAGGAGATGATGCAATTTGCGCCAGGGTGTTTTTGAAGACCCTATAGTCGGCCTACTTTTTTGAGCATTTTCCCCTGGTCCCCCCTTGGCAAAATCTCAGAAAATGGCCGATTTAGGTGTCTTTGCCAAATTTGTCATAACTCGGCTCTACGGACACTTACGGAGCCGCAGTTTGCATCAAAATGCTCTGCTATGTTTGCACTTCAAGTGCATACTAATTTGGAGATGATGCAATTTGCGCCAGGGTGTTTTTGAAGCCCCTATAGTCGGCCTACTTTTTTGAGCATTTTCCCTTGGTCCCCCCTTGGCAAAATCTCAGAAAATGGCCGATTTAGGTGTCTTTGCCAAATTTGTCATAGCTCGGCTCTACGGACACTTACGGAGCCGCAGTTTGCATCAAAATGCTCTGCTATATTTGCACTTCAAGTGCATACTAGTTAGGAGATGATGCAATTTGCGCCAGGGTGTTTTTGAAGCCCCTATAGTCGGCCTACTTTTTTGAGCATTTTCCCTTGGTCCCCCCTTGGCAAAATCTCAGAAAATGGCCGATTTAGGTGTCTTTGCCAAATTTGTCATAACTCGGCTCTACGGACACTTACGGAGCCGCAGTTTGCATCAAAATGCTCTGCTATGTTTGCACTTCAAGTGCATACTAATTAAGAGATGATGCAATTTGCCCCAGGGTGTTTTTGAAGCCCCTATAGTCGGCCTACTTTTTTGAGCATTTTCCCTTGGTCCCCCCTTGGCAAAATCTCAGAAAATGGCCGATTTAGGTGTCTTTGCCAAATTTGTCATAACTCGGCTCTACGGACACTTACGGAGCCGCAGTTTGCATCAAAATGCTCTGCTATATTTGCAATTCAAGAGCATACTAATTAGGAGATGATGCAATTTGCGCCAGGGTGTTTTTGAAGCCCCTATAGTCGGCCTACTTTTTTGAGCATTTTCCCTTGGTCCCCCCTTGGCAAAATCTCAGAAAATGGCCGATTTAGGTGTCTTTGCCAAATTTGTCATAACTCGGCTCTACGGACACTTACGGAGCCGCAGTTTGCATCAAAATGCTCTGCTATATTTGCACTTCAAGTGCATACTAATTTGGAGATGATGCAATTTGCGCCAGGGTGTTTTTGAAGCCCCTATAGTCGGCCTACTTTTTTGAGCATTTTCCCTTGGTCCCCCCTTGGCAAAATCTCAGAAAATGGCCGATTTAGGTGTCTTTGCCAAATTTGTCATAGCTCGGCTCTACGGACACTTACGGAGCCGCAGTTTGCATCAAAATGCTCTGCTATATTTGCACTTCAAGTGCATACTAGTTAGGAGATGATGCAATTTGCGCCAGGGTGTTTTTGAAGCCCCTATAGTCGGCCTACTTTTTTGAGCATTTTCCCTTGGTCCCCCCTTGGCAAAATCTCAGAAAATGGCCGATTTAGGTGTCTTTGCCAAATTTGTCATAACTCGGCTCTACGGACACTTACGGTGCCGCAGTTTGCATCAAAATGCTCTGCTATGTTTGCACTTCAAGTGCATACTAATTAGGAGATGATGCAATTTGCCCCAGGGTGTTTTTGAAGCCCCTATAGTCGGCCTACTTTTTTGAGCATTTTCCCTTGGTCCCCCCTTTGCAAAATCTCAGAAAATGGCCGATTTAGGTGTCTTTGCCAAATTTGTCATAACTCGGCTCTACGGACACTTACGGAGCCGCAGTTTGCATCAAAATGCTCTGCTATATTTGCACTTCAAGAGCATACTAATTAGGAGATGATGCAATTTGCGCCAGGGTGTTTTTGAAGCCCCTATAGTCGGCCTACTTTTTTGAGCATTTTCCCTTGGTCCCCCCTTGGCAAAATCTCAGAAAATGGCCGATTTAGGTGTCTTTGCCAAATTTGTCATAACTCGGCTCTACGGGCATTTACGGAGCCGCAGTATGCATCAAAATGCTCTGCTATGTTTGCACTTCAAGTGCATACTAATGAGGAGATGATGCAATTTGCGCCAGGGTGTTTTTGAAGCCCCTATAGTCGGCCTACTTTTTTGAGCATTTTCCCTTGGTCCCCCCTTGGCAAAATCTCAGAAAATGGCCGATTTAGATGTCTTTGCCAAATTTGTCATAACTCGGCTCTACGGACACTTACGGAGCCGCAGTTTGCATCAAAATGCTCTGCTATGTTTGCACTTCAAGTGCATACTAATTAGGAGATGATGCAATTTGCGCCAGGGTGTTTTTGAAGCCCCTATAGTCGGCCTACTTTTTTGAGCATTTTCCCTTGGTCCCCCCTTGGCAAAATCTCAGAAAATGGCCGATTTAGGTGTCTTTGCCAAATTTGTCATAACTCGGCTCTACGGACACTTACGGAGCCGCAGTTTGCATCAAAATGCTCTGCTATATTTGCACTTCAAGTGCATACTAATTTGGAGATGATGCAATTTGCGCCAGGGTGTTTTTGAAGCCCCTATAGTCGGCCTACTTTTTTGAGCATTTTCCCCTGGTCCCCCCTTGGCAAAATCTCAGAAAATGGCCGATTTAGGTGTCTTTGCCAAATTTGTCATAGCTCGGCTCTACGGACACTTACGGAGCCGCAGTTTGCATCAAAATGCTCTGCTATATTTGCACTTCAAGTGCATACTAGTTAGGAGATGATGCAATTTGCGCCAGGGTGTTTTTGAAGCCCCTATAGTCGGCCTACTTTTTTGAGCATTTTCCCTTGGTCCCCCCTTTGCAAAATCTCAGAAAATGGCCGATTTAGGTGTCTTTGCCAAATTTGTCATAACTCGGCTCTACGGACACTTACGGTGCCGCAGTTTGCATCAAAATGCTCTGCTATGTTTGCACTTCAAGTGCATACTAATTAGGAGATGATGCAATTTGCCCCAGGGTGTTTTTGAAGCCCCTATAGTCGGCCTACTTTTTTGAGCATTTTCCCTTGGTCCCCCCTTTGCAAAATCTCAGAAAATGGCCGATTTAGGTGTCTTTGCCAAATTTGTCATAACTCGGCTCTACGGACACTTACGGAGCCGCAGTTTGCATCAAAATGCTCTGCTATATTTGCACTTCAAGAGCATACTAATTAGGAGATGATGCAATTTGCGCCAGGGTGTTTTTGAAGCCCCTATAGTCGGCCTACTTTTTTGAGCATTTTCCCTTGGTCCCCCCTTGGCAAAATCTCAGAAAATGGCCGATTTAGGTGTCTTTGCCAAATTTGTCATAACTCGGCTCTACGGGCATTTACGGAGCCGCAGTATGCATCAAAATGCTCTGCTATGTTTGCACTTCAAGTGCATACTAATGAGGAGATGATGCAATTTGCGCCAGGGTGTTTTTGAAGCCCCTATAGTCGGCCTACTTTTTTGAGCATTTTCCCTTGGTCCCCCCTTGGCAAAATCTCAGAAAATGGCCGATTTAGATGTCTTTGCCAAATTTGTCATAACTCGGCTCTACGGACACTTACGGAGCCGCAGTTTGCATCAAAATGCTCTGCTATGTTTGCACTTCAAGTGCATACTAATTAGGAGATGATGTAATTTGCGCCAGGGTGTTTTTGAAGCCCCTATAGTCGGCCTACTTTTTTGAGCATTTTCCCTTGGTCCCCCGTTGGCAAAATCTCAGAAAATGGCCGATTTAGGTGTCTTTGCCAAATTTGTCATAACTCGGCTCTACGGACACTTACGGAGCCGCAGTTTGCATCAAAATGCTCTGCTATGTTTGCACTTCAAGTGCATACTAATTTGGAGATGATGCAATTTGCGCCAGGGTGTTTTTGAAGCCCCTATAGTCGGCCTACTTTTTTGAGCATTTTCCCTTGGTCCCCCCTTGGCAAAATCTCAGAAAATGGCCGATTTAGGTGTCTTTGCCAAATTTGTCATAGCTCGGCTCTACGGACACTTACGGAGCCGCAGTTTGCATCAAAATGCTCTGCTATATTTGCACTTCAAGTGCATACTAGTTAGGAGATGATGCAATTTGCGCCAGGGTGTTTTTGAAGCCCCTATAGTCGGCTTACTTTTTTGAGCATTTTCCCTTGGTCCCCCCTTGGCAAAATCTCAGAAAATGGCCGATTTAGGTGTCTTTGCCAAATTTGTCATAACTCGGCTCTACGGACACTTACGGAGCCGCAGTTTGCATCAAAATGCTCTGCTATGTTTGCACTTCAAGTGCATACTAATTAGGAGATGATGCAATTTGCGCCAGGGTGTTTTTGAAGCCCCTATAGTCGGCCTACTTTTTTGAGCATTTTCCCTTGGTCCCCCCTTGGCAAAATCTCAGAAAATGGCCGATTTAGGTGTCTTTGCCAAATTTGTCATAACTCGGCTCTACGGACACTTACGGAGCCGCAGTTTGCATCAAAATGCTCTGCTATATTTGCGCTTCAAGAGCATACTAATTAGGAGATGATGCAATTTGCGCCAGGGTGTTTTTGAAGCCCCTATAGTCGGCCTACTTTTTTGAGCATTTTCCCTTGGTCCCCCCTTGGCAAAATCTCAGAAAATGGCCGATTTAGGTGTCTTTGCCAAATTTGTCATAACTCGGCTCTACGGACACTTACGGAGCCGCAGTTTGCATCAAAATGCTCTGCTATGTTTGCACTTCAAGTGCATTTTAATTAGGAGATGATGCAATTTGCGCCAGGGTGTTTTTGAAGCCCCTATAGTCGGCCTACTTTTTTGAGCATTTTCCCTTGGTCCCCCCTTGGCAAAATCTCAGAAAATGGCCGATTTAGGTGTCTTTGCCAAATTTGTCATAACTCGGCTCTACGGAAACTTACGGAGCCGCAGTTTCCATCAAAATGCTCTGCTATGTTTGCACTTCAAGTGCATACTAATTAGGAGATGATGCAATTTGCGCCAGGGTGTTTTTGAAGCCCCTATAGTCGGCCTACTTTTTTGAGCATTTTCCCTTGGTCCCCCCTTGGCAAAATCTCAGAAAATGGCCGATTTAGGTGTCTTTGCCAAATTTGTCATAACTCGGCTCTACGGAAACTTACGGAGCCGCAGTTTGCATCAAAATGCTCTGCTATGTTTGCACTTCAAGTTCATACTAATTAGGAGATGATGCAATTTGCGCCAAGGTGTTTTTGAAGCCCCTATAGTCGGCCTACTTTTTTGAGCATTTTCCCTTGGTCCCCCCTTGGCAAAATCTCAGAAAATGGCCGATTTAGGTGTCTTTGCCAAATTTGTCATAACCCGGCTCTACGGACACTTACGGAGCCGCAGTTTGCATCAAAATGCTCTGCTATGTGTGCACTTCAAGTGCATACTAATGAGGAGATGATGCAATTTGCGCCAGGGTGTTTTTGAAGCCCCTATAGTCGGCCTACTTTTTTGAGCATTTTCCCTTGGTCCCCCCTTGGCAAAATCTCAGAAAATGGCCGATTTAGGTGTCTTTGCCAAATTTGTCATAACTCGGCTCTACGGACACTTACGGAGCCGCAGTTTGCATCAAAATGCTCTGCTATGTTTGCACTTCAAGTGCATACTAATTAGGAGATGATGCAATTTGCGCCAGGGTGTTTTTGAAGCCCCTATAGTCGGCCTACTTTTTTGAGCATTTTCCCCTGGTTCCCCGTTGGCAAAATCTCAGAAAATGGCCGATTTAGGTGTCTTTGCCAAATTTGTCATAACTCGGCTCTACGGACACTTACGGAGCCGCAGTTTGCATCAAAATGCTCTGCTATGTTTGCACTTCAAGTGCATACTAATTAGGAGATGATGCAATTTGCGCCAGGGTGTTTTTGAAGCCCCTATAGTCGGCCTACTTTTTTGAGCATTTTCCCTTGGTCCCCCCTTGGCAAAATCTCAGAAAATGGCCGATTTAGGTGTCTTTGCCAAATTTGTCATAACTCGGCTCTACGGAAACTTACGGAGCCGCAGTTTGCATCAAAATGCTCTGCTATGTTTGCACTTCAAGTTCATACTAATTAGGAGATGATGCAATTTGCGCCAAGGTGTTTTTGAAGCCCCTATAGTCGGCCTACTTTTTTGAGCATTTTCCCTTGGTCCCCCCTTGGCAAAATCTCAGAAAATGGCCGATTTAGGTGTCTTTGCCAAATTTGTCATAACCCGGCTCTACGGACACTTACGGAGCCGCAGTTTGCATCAAAATGCTCTGCTATGTGTGGACTTCAAGTGCATACTAATTAGGAGATGATGCAATTTGCGCCAGGGTGTTTTTGAAGCCCCTATAGTCGGCCTACTTTTTTGAGCATTTTCCCTTGGTCCCCCCTTGGCAAAATCTCAGAAAATGGCCGATTTAGGTGTCTTTGCCAAATTTGTCATAACTCGGCTCTACGGAAACTTACGGAGCCGCAGTTTGCATCAAAATGCTCTGCTATGTTTGCACTTCAAGAGCATACTAATTAGGAGATGATGCAATTTGCGCCAGGGTGTTTTTGAAGACCCTATAGTCGGCCTACTTTTTTGAGCATTTTCCCTTGGTCCCCCCTTGGCAAAATCTCAGAAAATGGCCGATTTAGGTGTCTTTGCCAAATTTGTCATAACTCGGCTCTACGGACACTTACGGAGCCGCAGTTTGCATCAAAATGCTCTGCTATGTTTGCACTTCAAGTGCATACTAATTAGGAGATGATGCAATTTGCGCCAGGGTGTATTTGAAGCCCCTATAGTCGGCCTACTTTTTTGAGCATTTTCCCTTGGTCCCCCCTTGGCAAAATCTCAGAAAATGGCCGATTTAGGTGTCTTTGCCAAATTTGTCATAACCCGGCTCTACAGACAGTTACGGAGCTGCAGTTTGCATCAAAATGCTCTGCTATGTTTGCACTTCAAGCGCATACTAATTAGGAGATGATGCAATTTGCGCCAGGGTGTTTTTGAAGCCCCTATAGTCGGCCTACTTTTTTGAGCATTTTCCCTTGGTCCCCCCTTGGCAAAAACTCAGAAAATGGCCGATTTAGGTGTCTTTGCCAAATTTGTCATAACCCGGCTCTACGGACACTTACGGAGCCGCAGTTTGCGTCAAAATGCTCTGCTATGTTTGCACTTCAAGTGCATACTAATTAGGAGATGATGCAATTTGCGCCAGGGTGTTTTTGAAGCCCCTATAGTCGGCCTACTTTTTTGAGCATTTTCCCTTGGTCCCCCCTTGGCAAAATCTCAGAAAATGGCCGATTTAGGTGTCTTTGCCAAATTTGTCATAACTCGGCTCTACGGACACTTACGGAGCCGCAGTTTGCATCAAAATGCTCTGCTATGTTTGCACTTCAAGTGCATACTAATTAGGAGATGATGCAATTTGCGCCAGGGTGTTTTTGAAGCCCCTATAGTCGGCCTACTTTTTTGAGCATTTTCCCTTGGTCCCCCCTTGGCAAAATCTCAGAAAATGGCCGATTTAGGTGTCTTTGCCAAATTTGTCATAACTCGGCTCTACGGAAACTTACGGAGCCGCAGTTTGCATCAAAATGCTCTGCTATGTTTGCACTTCAAGTGCATACTAATTAGGAGATGATGCAATTTGCGCCAGGGTGTTTTTGAAGCCCCTATAGTCGGCCTACTTTTTTGAGCATTTTCCCTTGGTCCCCCCTTGGCAAAATCTCAGAAAATGGCCGATTTAGGTGTCTTTGCCAAATTTGTCATAACTCGGCTCTACGGACACTTACGGAGCCGCAGTTTGCATCAAAATGCTCTGCTATGTTTGCACTTCAAGTGCATACTAATTAGGAGATGATGCAATTTGCGCCAGGGTGTTTTTGAAGCCCCTATAGTCGGCCTACTTTTTTGAGCATTTTCCCTTGGTCCCCCCTTGGCAAAATCTCAGAAAATGGCCGATTTAGGTGTCTTTGCCAAATTTGTCATAACTCGGCTCTACGGACACTTACGGAGCCGCAGTTTGCATCAAAATGCTCTGCTATGTTTGCACTTCAAGTGCATACTAATTAGGAGATGATGCAATTTGCCCAGGGTGTATTTGAAGCCCCTATAGTCGGCCTACTTTTTTGAGCATTTTCCCTTGGTCCCCCCTTGGCAAAATCTCAGAAAATGGCCGATTTAGGTGTCTTTGCCAAATTTGTCATAACTCGGCTCTACGGACACTTACGGAGCCGCAGTTTGCATCAAAATGCTCTGCTATGTTTGCACTTCAAGTGCATACTAATTAGGAGATGATGCAATTTGCGCCAGGGTGTATTTGAAGCCCCTATAGTCGGCCTACTTTTTTGAGCATTTTCCCTTGGTCCCCCCTTGGCAAAATCTCAGAAAATGGCCGATTTAGGTGTCTTTGCCAAATTTGTCATAACCCGGCTCTACAGACACTTACGGAGCTGCAGTTTGCATCAAAATGCTCTGCTATGTTTGCACTTCAAGCGCATACTAATTAGGAGATGATGCAATTTGCGCCAGGGTGTTTTTGAAGCCCCTATAGTCGGCCTACTTTTTTGAGCATTTTCCCTTGGTCCCCCCTTGGCAAAAACTCAGAAAATGGCCGATTTAGGTGTCTTTGCCAAATTTGTCATAACTCGGCTCTACGGACACTTACGGAGCCGCAGTTTGCGTCAAAATGCTCTGCTATGTTTGCACTTCAAGTGCATACTAATTAGGAGATGATGCAATTTGCGCCAGGGTGTTTTTGAAGCCGCTATAGTCGGCCTACTTTTTTGAGCATTTTCCCTTGGTCCCCCCTTGGCAAAATCTCAGAAAATGGCCGATTTAGGTGTCTTTGCCAAATTTGTCATAACTCGGCTCTACGGACACTTACGGAGCCGCAGCTTGCATCAAAATGCTCTGCTATGTTTGCACTTCAAGTGCATACTAATTAGGAGATGATGCAATTTGCGCCAGGGTGTTTTTGAAGCCCCTATAGTCGGCCTACTTTTTTGAGCATTTTCCCTTGGCCCCCCTTGGCAAAATCTCAGAAAATGGCCGATTTAGGTGTCTTTGCCAAATTTGTCATAACCCGGCTCTACGGACACTTACGGAGCTGCAGTTTGCATCAAAATGCTCTGCTATGTTTGCACTTCAAGTGCATACTAATTAGGAGATGATGCAATTTGCGCCAGGGTGTTTTTGAGGCCCCTATATTCGGCCTACTTTTTTGAGCATTTTCCCTTGGTCCCCCCTTGGCAAAATCTCAGAAAATGGCAGATTTAGGTGTGTTTGCCAAATTTGTCATAACCCGGCTCTACGGACACTTACGGAGCCGCAGTTTGCATCAAAATGCTCTGCTATGTTTGCACTTCAAGTGCATACTAATTAGGAGATGATGCAATTTGCGCCAGGGTGTTTTCTAAGCCCCTATAGTCGGCCTACTGTTTTGAGCATTTTCCCTTGGTCCCCCCTTGGCAAAATCTCAGAAAATGGCCGATTTAGGTGTCTTTGCCAAATTTGTCATAACTCGGCTCTACGGACACTTACGGAGCCGCAGTTTGCATCAAAATGCTCTGCTATGTTTGCACTTCAAGTGCAAACTAATTAGGAGATGATGCAATTTGCGCCAGGGTGTTTTTGAAGCCCCTATAGTCGGCCTACTTTTTTGAGCATTTTCCCTTGGTCCCCCCTTGGCAAAATCTCAGAAAATGGCCGATTTAGGTGTCTTTGCCAAATTTGTCATAACTCGGCTCTACGGACACTTACGGAGCCGCAGTTTCCATCAAAATGCTCTGCTTTGTTTTCTCTTCAGGTGCATACTAATAAGAAGGTGATGCAATTTGCGCCAGGGTGTTTTTGAAGCCCCTATAGTCGGCCTACTTTTTTGAGCATTTTCCCTTGGTCCCCCCTTGGCAAAATCTCAGAAAATGGCCGATTTAGGTGTCTTTGCCAAATTTGTCATAACTCGGCTCTACGGACACTTACGGAGCCGCAGTTTGCATCAAAATGCTCTGCTATGTTTGCACTTCAAGTGCATACTAATTAGGAGACAATGCAATTTGCGCCAGGGTGTTTTTGAATCCCCTTTAGTCGGCCTACTTTTTTGAGCATTTTCCCTTGGTCCCCCTTTTGCAAAATCTCAGAAAATGGCCGATTTAGGTGTCTTTGCCAAATTTGTCATAACTCGGCTCTAAACACTTACGGAGCCCCAGTTTGCATCAAAATGCTCTGCTTTGTTTTCACTTCAAGTGCATACTAATAAGAAGATGATGCAGTTTGTTCCAGGGTGTTTTTGAAGCCCCTATAGTCGGCCTACTTTTTTGAGCATTTTCCCTTGGTCCCCCCTTGGCAAAATCTCAGAAAATGGCCGATTTAGGTGTCTTTGCCAAATTTCTCATAACTCGGCTCTACGGACACTTACGGAGCCGCAGTTTGCATCAAAATGCTCTGCTATGTTTGCACTTCAAGTGCATACTAATTAGGAGATGATGCAATTTGCGCCAGGGTGTTTTTGAGGCCCCTATAGTCGGCCTACTTTTTTGAGCATTTTCCCTTGGTCCCCCCTTGGCAAAATCTCAGAAAATGGCAGATTTAGGTGTGTTTGCCAAATTTGTCATAACCCGGCTCTACGAACACTTACGGAGCCGCAGTTTGCATCAAAATGCTCTGCTATGTTTGCACTTCAAGTGCATACTAATTAGGAGATGATGCAATTTGCGCCAGGGTGTTTTCTAAGCCCCTATAGTCGGCCTACTGTTTTGAGCATTTTCCCTTGGTCCCCCCTTGGCAAAATCTCAGAAAATGGCCGATTTAGGTGTCTTTGCCAAATTTGTCATAACTCGGATCTACGGACACTTACGGAGCCGCAGTTTGCATCAAAATGCTCTGCTATGTTTGCACTTCAAGTGCAAACTAATTAGGAGATGATGCAATTTGCGCCAGGGTGTTTTTGAAGCCCCTATAGTCGGCCTACTTTTTTGAGCATTTTCCCTTGGTCCCCCCTTGGCAAAATCTCAGAAAATGGCCGATTTAGGTGTCTTTGCCAAATTTGTCATAACTCGGCTCTACGGACACTTACGGAGCCGCAGTTTCCATCAAAATGCTCTGCTTTGTTTTCTCTTCAAGTGCATACTAATAAGAAGGTGATGCAATTTGCGCCAGGGTGTTTTTAAATCCCCTTTAGTCGGCCTACTTTTTTGAGCATTTTCCCTTGGTCCCCCTTTTGCAAAATCTCAGAAAATGGCCGATTTAGGTGTCTTTGCCAAATTTGTCATAACTCGGCTCTAAACACTTACGGAGCCGCAGTTTGCATCAAAATGCTCTGCTTTGTTTTCACTTCAAGTGCATACTAATAAGAAGATGATGCAATTTGTTCCAGGGTGTTTTTGAAGCCCCTATAGTCGGCCTACTTTTTTGAGCATTTTCCCTTGGTCCCCCCTTGGCAAAATCTCAGAAAATGGCCGATTTAGGTGTCTTTGCCAAATTTGTCATAACTCGGCTCTACGGACACTTACGGAGCCGCAGTTTGCATCAAAATGCTCTGCTATGTTTGCACTTCAAGTGCATACTAATTAGGAGACAATGCAATTTGCGCCAGGGTGTTTTTGAATCCCCTTTAGTCGGCCTACTTTTTTGAGCATTTTCCCTTGGTCCCCCTTTTGCAAAATCTCAGAAAATGGCCGATTTAGGTGTCTTTGCCAAATTTGTCATAACTCGGCTCTAAACACTTACGGAGCCCCAGTTTGCATCAAAATGCTCTGCTTTGTTTTCACTTCAAGTGCATACTAATAAGAAGATGATGCAATTTGTTCCAGGGTGTTTTTGAAGCCCCTATAGTCGGCCTACTTTTTTGAGCATTTTCCCTTGGTCCCCCCTTGGCAAAATCTCAGAAAATAACCGATTTAGGTGTCTTTGCCAAATTTCTCATAACTCGGCTCTACGGACACTTACGGAGCCGCAGTTTGCATCAAAATGCTCTGCTATGTTTGCACTTCAAGTGCATACTAATTAGGAGATGATGCAATTTGCGCCAGGGTGTTTTTGAAGCCCCTAAAGTCGGCCTACTTTTTTGAGCATTTTCCCTTGGTCCCCCCTTGGGAAAATCTCAGAAAATGGCCGATTTAGCTGTCTTTGCCAAATTTGTCATAACTCGGCTCTACGGACACTTACGGAGCCGCAGTTTGCATCAAAATGCTCTGCTATGTTTGCACTTCAAGTGCATACTAATTAGGAGATGATGCAATTTGCGCCAGGGTGTTTTTGAAGCCTCTATAGTCGGCCTACTTTTTTGAGCATTTTCCCTTGGTCCCCCCTTGGCAAAATGTCAGAAAATGGCCGATTTAGGTGTCTTTGCCAAATTTGTCATAACCCGGCTCTACGGACACTTACGGAGCCGCAGTTTGCATCAAAATGCTCTGCTATGTTTGCACTTCAAGTGCATACTAATTAGGAGATGATGCTATTTGCGCCAGGGTGTTTTCTAAGCCCCCATAGTTGGCCTACTGTTTTGAGCATTTTCCCTTGGTCCCCCCTTGGCAAAATCTCAGAAAATGGCCGATTTAGGTGTCTTTGCCAAATTTGTCATAACTCGGCTCTACGGACACTTACGGAGCCGCAGTTTGCATCAAAATGCTCTGCTATGTTTGCACTTCAAGTGCATACTAATTAGGAGATGATGCAATTTGCGCCAGGGTGTTTTCTAAGCCCCTATAGTCGGCCTACTGTTTTGAGCATTTTCCCTTGGTCCCCCCTTGGCAAAATCTCAGAAAATGGCCGATTTAGGTGTCTTTGCCAAATTTGTCATAACTCGGCTCTACGGACACTTACGGAGCCGCAGTTTGCATCAAAATGCTCTGCTATGTTTGCACTTTAAGTGCATACTAATTAGGAGATGATGCAATTTGCGCCAGGGTGTTTTCTAAGCCCCTATAGTCGGCCTACTGTTTTGAGCATTTTCCCTTGGTCCCCCCTTGGCAAAATCTCAGAAAATGGCCGATTTAGGTGTCTTTGCCAAATTTGTCATAACTCGGCTCTACGGACACTTACGGAGCCGCAGTTTGCATCAAAATGCTCTGCTATGTTTGCTCTTCAAGTGCATATTAATTAGGAGACAATGCAATTTGCGCCAGGGTGTTTGTGAATCCCCTATAGTCGGCCTACTTTTTTGAGCATTTTCCCTTGGTCCCCCCTTGGCAAAATCTCAGAAAATGGCCGATTTAGGTGTCTTTGCCAAATTTGTCATAACTCGGCTCTACGGACACTTACGGAGCCGCAGTTTGCATCAAAATGCTCTGCTTTGTTTTCACTTCAAGTGCATACTAATAAGAAGATGATGCAATTTGCGCCAGGGTGTTTTTGAAGCCCCTATAGTCGGCCTACTTTTTTGAGCATTTTCCCCTGGTCCCCCCTTGGCAAAATCTCAGAAAATGGCCGATTTAGGTGTCTTTGCCAAATTTGTCATAACTCGGCTCTACGGACACTTACGGAGCCGCAGTTTGCATCAAAATGCTCTGCTATGTTTGCTCTTCAAGTGCATATTAATTAGGAGACAATGCAATTTGCGCCAGGGTGTTTGTGAATCCCCTATAGTCGGCCTACTTTTTTGAGCATTTTCCCTTGGTCCCCCCTTGGCAAAATCTCAGAAAATGGCCGATTTAGGTGTCTTTGCCAAATTTGTCATAACTCGGCTCTACGGACACTTACGGAGCCGCAGTTTGCATCAAAATGCTCTGCTTTGTTTTCACTTCAAGTGCATACTAATAAGAAGATGATGCAATTTGCGCCAGGGTGTTTTTGAAGCCCCTATAGTCGGCCTACTTTTTTGAGCATTTTCCCTTGGTCCCCCCTTGGCAAAATCTCAGAAAATGGCCGATTTAGGTGTCTTTGCCAAATTTGTCATAACTCGGCTCTACGGACACTTACGGAGCCGCAGTCTGCATCAAAATGCTCTGCTATGTTTGCACTTCAAGTGCATACTAATTAGGAGATGATGCAATTTGCGCCAGGGTGTTTTTGAAGCCCCTATAGTCGGCCTACTGTTTTTGAGCATTTTCCCTTGGTCCCCCCTTGGCAAAATCTCAGAAAATGGCCGATTTAGGTGTCTTTGCCAAATTTGTCATAACTCGGCTCTACGGACACTTACGGAGCCGCAGTTTGCATCAAAATGCTCTGCTATGTTTGCACTTCAAGTGCATACTAATTAGGAGATGATGAAATTTGCGCCAGGGTGTTTTTGAGGCCCCTATAGTCGGCCTACTTTTTTGAGCATTTTCCCTTGGTCCCCCCTTGGCAAAATCTCAGATAATGGCCGATTTAGGTGTCTTTGCCAAATTTGTCATAACTCGGCTCTACGGACACTTATGGAGCCGCAGTTTGCATGAAAATGCTCTGCTATGTTTGCACTTCAACTGCATGCTAATTAGGAGATGATGCAATTTGCGCCAGGGTGTTTTTGAAGCCCCTATAGTCGGCCTACTTTTTTGAGCATTTTCCCTTGGTCCCCCCTTGGCAAAATCTCAGAAAATGGCCGATTTAGGTGTCTTTGCCAAATTTGTCATAACTCGGCTCTACGGACACTTACGGAGCAGCAGTTTGCATCAAAATGCTCTGCTATGTTTGCACTTCAAGTGCATTTTAATTAGGAGATGATGAAATTTGCGCCAGGGTGTTTTTGAGGCCCCTATAGTCGGCCTACTTTTTTGAGCATTTTCCCTTGGTCCCCCCTTGGCAAAATCTCAGAAAATGGCCGATTTAGGTGTCTTTGCCAAATTTGTCATAACTCGGCTCTACGGACACTTACGGAGCCGCAGTTTGCATCAAAATGCTCTGCTATGTTTGCCCTTCAAGTGCATACTAATTAGGAGATGATGCAATTTGCGCCAGGGTGTTTTTGAAGCCACTATAATCGGCCTACTTTTTTGAGCATTTTCCCTTGGTCGCCCCTTGGCAAAATCTCAGAAAATGGCCGATTTAGGTGTCTTTGCCAAATTTGTCATAACTCGGCTCTACGGACACTTACGGAGCCGCAGTCTGCATCAAAATGCTCTGCTATGTTTGCACTTCAAGTGCATACTAATTAGGAGATGATGCAATTTGCGCCAGGGTGTTTTTGAAGCCCCTATAGTCGGCCTACTTTTTTGAGCATTTTCCCTTGGTCCCCCCTTGGCAAAATCTCAGGAAATGGCCGATTTAGGTGTCTTTGCCAAATTTGTCATAACTCGGCTCTACGGACACTTACGGAGCCGCAGTCTGCATCAAAATGCTCTGCTATGTTTGCACTTCAAGTGCATACTAATTAGGAGATGATGCAATTTGCGCCAGGGTGTTTTCTAAGCCCCCATAGTTGGCCTACTGTTTTGAGCATTTTCCCTTGGTCCCCCCTTGGCAAAATCTCAGAAAATGGCCGATTTAGGTGTCTTTGCCAAATTTGTCATAACTCGGCTCTACGGACACTTACGGAGCCGCAGTTTGCATCAAAATGCTCTGCTATGTTTGCACTTCAAGCGCATACTAATAAGAAGATGATGCAATTTGCGCCAGGGTGTTTTTGAAGCCCCTATATTCGGCCAACTTTTTTGAGCATTTTCCCTTGGTCCCCCCTTGGCAAAATCTCAGAAAATGGCCGATTTCGGTGTCTTTGCCAAATTTGTTATAACTCGGCTCTACGGACACTTATGGAGCCGCAGTTTGCATCAAAATGCTCTGCTATGTTTCCACTTCAACTGCATGCTAATTAGGAGATGATGCAATTTGCGCCAGGGTGTTTTTGAAGCCCCTATAGTCGGCCTACTTTTTTGAGCATTTTCCCTTGGTCCCCTCTTGGCAAAATCTCAGAAAATGGCCGATTTAGGTGTCTTTGCCAAATTTGTCATAACTCGGCTCTACGGACACTTACGGAGCCGCAGTTTGCATCAAAATGCTCTGCTATGTTTGCACTTCAAGTGCATACTAATTAGGAGATGATGCAATTTGCGCCAGGGTGTCTTTGAAGCCCCTATAGTCGGCCTACTTTTTTGAGCATTTTCCCTTGGTCTCCCCTTGGCAAAATCTCAGAAAATGGCCGATTTAGGTGTCTTTTCCAAATTTGTCATAACTCGGCCCTACGGACACTTACGGAGCCGCAGTTTGCATCAAAATGCTCTGCTATGTTTGCACTTTAAGTGCATCTTAATTAGGAGATGATGCAATTTGCGCCAGGGTGTTTTTGAAGCCCCTATATTCGGCCTACTTTTTTGAGCATTTTCCCTTGGTCCCCCCTTGGCAAAATCTCAGAAAATGGCCGATTTAGGTGTCTTTGCCAAATTTGTCATAACTCGGCTCTACGGACACTTACGGAGCCGCAGTTTGCATCAAAATGCTCTGCTATGTTTGCACTTCAAGCGCATACTAATTAGGAGATGATACAATTTGCGCCAGGGTGTTTTTGAAGCCCCTATAGTCGGCCTACTTTTTTGAGCATTTTCCCTTGATCCCCCCTTGGCAAAATCTCAGGAAATGGCCGATTTAGGTGTCTTTGCCAAATTTGTCATAACTCGGCTCTACGGACACTTACGGAGCCGCAGTTTGCATCAAAATGCTCTGCTATGTTTGCACTTCAAGTGCATACTAATTAGGAGATGATGCAATTTGCGCCAGGGTGTTTTTTAGGCCCCTATAGTCGGCCTAGTTTTTTGAGCATTTTCCCTTGGTCCGCCCTTGGCAAAATCTCAGAAAATGGCCGATTTAGGTGTCTTTGCCAAATTTGTCATAACTCGGCTCTACGGACACTTACGGAGCCGCAGTTTGCATCAAAATGCTCTGCTATGTTTGCACTTCAAGTGCATACTAATTAGGAGATGATGCGATTTGCGCCAGGGTAATTTTGAAGCCACTATATTCGGCCTACTTTTTTGAGCATTTTCCCTTGGTCCCCCCTTGGCAAAATCTCAGAAAATGGCCGATTTAGGTGTCTTTGCCAAATTTGTCATAACTCGGCTCTACGGACACTTATGGAGCCGCAGTTTGCATCAAAATGGTCTGCTATGTTTCCACTTCAACTGCATGCTAATTAGGAGATGATGCAATTTGCGCCAGGGTGTTTTTGAAGCCCCTATAGTCGGCCTACTTTTTTGAGCATTTTCCCTTGGTCCCCTCTTGGCAAAATCTCAGAAAATGGCCGATTTAGGTGTCTTTGCCAAATTTGTCATAACTCGGCTTTACGGACACTTACGGAGCCGCAGTTTGCATCAAAATGCTCTGCTATGTTTGCACTTCAAGTGCATACTAATTAGGAGACAATGCAATTTGCGCCAGGGTGTTTTTGAAGCCCCTATAGTCGGCCTACTTTTTTGAGCATTTTCCCTTGGTCCCCCCTTGGCAAAATCTCAGAAAATGGCCGATTTAGGTGTCTTTGCCAAATTTGTCATAACTCGGCTCTACGGACACTTACGGAGCCGCAGTTTGCATCAAAATGCTCTGCTATGTTTGCACTTCAAGCGCATACTAGTAAGAAGATGATGCAATTTGCGCCAGGGTGTTTTTGAAGCCCCTATATTCGGCCTACTTTTTTGAGCATTTTCCCTTGGTCCCCCCTTGGCAAAATCTCAGAAAATGGCCGATTTAGGTGTCTTTGCCAAATTTGTCATAACTCGGCTCTACGGACACTTATGGAGCCGCAGTTTGCATCAAAATGGTCTGCTATGTTTCCACTTCAACTGCATGCTAATTAGGAGATGATGCAATTTGCGCCAGGGTGTTTTTGAAGCCCCTATAGTCGGCCTACTTTTTTGAGCATTTTCCCTTGGTCCCCTCTTGGCAAAATCTCAGAAAATGGCCGATTTAGGTGTCTTTGCCAAATTTGTCATAACTCGGCTCTACGGACACTTACGGAGCCGCAGTTTGCATCAAAATGCTCTGCTATGTTTGCACTTCAAGCGCATACTAATTAGGAGATGATGCAATTTGCGCCAGGGTGTCTTTGAAGCCCCTATAGTCGGCCTACTTTTTTGAGCATTTTCCCTTGGTCTCCCCTTGGCAAAATCTCAGAAAATGGCCGATTTAGGTGTCTTTTCCAAATTTGTCATAACTCGGCTCTACGGACACTTACGGAGCCGCAGTTTGCATCAAAATGCTCTGCTATGTTTGCACTTTAAGTGCATACTAATTTGGAGATGATGCAATTTGCGCCAGGGTGTTTTTGAAGCCCCTATATTCGGCCTACTTTTTTGAGCATTTTCCCTTGGTCCCCCCTTGGCAAAATCTCAGAAAATGGCCGATTTAGGTGTCTTTGCCAAATTTGTCATAACTCGGCTCTACGGACACTTATGGAGCCGCAGTTTGCATCAAAATGGTCTGCTATGTTTCCACTTCAACTGCATGCTAATTAGGAGATGATGCAATTTGCGCCAGGGTGTTTTTGAAGCCCCTATAGTCGGCCTACTTTTTTGAGCATTTTCCCTTGGTCCCCTCTTGGCAAAATCTCAGAAAATGGCCGATTTAGGTGTCTTTGCCAAATTTGTCATAACTCGGCTCTACGGACACTTACGGAGCCGCAGTTTGCATCAAAATGCTCTGCTATGTTTGCACTTCAAGCGCATACTAATTAGGAGATGATGCAATTTGCGCCAGGGTGTCTTTGAAGCCCCTATAGTCGGCCTACTTTTTTGAGCATTTTCCCTTGGTCTCCCCTTGGCAAAATCTCAGAAAATGGCCGATTTAGGTGTCTTTTCCAAATTTGTCATAACTCGGCTCTACGGACACTTACGGAGCCGCAGTTTGCATCAAAATGCTCTGCTATGTTTGCACTTTAAGTGCATCTTAATTAGGAGATGATGCAATTTGCGCCAGGGTTTTTTTGAAGCCCCTATAGTCGGCCTACTTTTTTGAGCATTTTCCCTTGGTCCCCCCTTGGCAAAATCTCAGAAAATGGCCGATTTAGGTGTCTTTGCCAAATTTGTCATAACTCGGCTCTACGGACACTTACGGAGCCGCAGTTTGCATCAAAATGCTCTGCTATGTTTGCACTTCAAGTGCATACTAATTAGGAGACGATGCAATTTGCGCCAGGGTGTTTTTGAAGCCCCTATATTCGGCCTACTTTTTTGAGCATTTTCCCTTGGTCCCCCCTTGGCAAAATCTCAGAAAATGGCCGATTTAGGTGTCTTTGCCAAATTTGTCATAACTCGGCTCTACGGACACTTACGGAGCCGCAGTTTGCATCAAAATGCTCTGCTATGTTTGCACTTCAAGCGCATACTAATTAGGAGATGATGCAATTTGCGCCAGGGTGTTTTTGAAGCCCCTATAGTCGGCCTACTTTTTTGAGCATTTTCCCTTGGTCCCCCCTTGGCAAAATCTCAGGAAATGGCCGATTTAGGTGTCTTTGCCAAATTTGTCATAACTCGGCTCTACGGACACTTACGGAGCCGCAGTTTGCATCAAAATGCTCTGCTATGTTTGCACTTCAAGTGCATACTAATTAGGAGATGATGCAATTTGTGCCAGGGTGTTTTTGAGGCCCCTATAGTCGGCCTAGTTTTTTGAGCATTTTCCCTTGGTCCCCCCTTGGCAAAATCTCAGAAAATGGCCGATTTAGGTGTCTTTGCCAAATTTGTCATAACTCGGCTCTACGGACACTTACGGAGCCGCAGTTTGCATCAAAATGCTCTGCTATGTTTGCACTTCAAGTGCATACTAATTAGGAGATGATGCGATTTGCGCCAGGGTAATTTTGAAGCCACTATAGTCGGCCTACTTTTTTGAGCATTTTCCCTTGGTCGCCCCTTGGCAAAATCTCAGAAAATGGCCGATTTAGGTGTCTTTGCCAAATTTGTCATAACTCCGCTCTACGGACACTTACGGAGCCGCAGTTTGCATCAAAATGCTCTGCTATGTTTGCACTTCAAGTGCATACTAATTAGGCGACGATGCAATTTGCGCCAGGGTGTTTTTGAAGCCCCTATAGTCGGCCTACTTTTTTGAGCATTTTCCCTTGGTCCCCCCTTGGCAAAATCTCAGAAAATGGCCGATTTAGGTGTCTTTGCCAAATTTGTCATAACTCGGCTCTACGGACACTTACGGAGCCGCAGTTTGCATCAAAATGCTCTGCTATGTTTGCACTTCAAGCGCATACTAATAAGAAGATGATGCAATTTGCGCCAGGGTGTTTTTGAAGCCCCTATATTCGGCCTACTTTTTTGAGCATTTTCCCTTGGTCCCCCCTTGGCAAAATCTCAGAAAATGGCCGATTTAGGTGTCTTTGCCAAATTTCTCATAACTCGGCTCTACGGACACTTATGGAGCCGCAGTTTGCATCAAAATGCTCTGCTATGTTTGCACTTCAACTGCATGCTAATTAGGAGATGATGCAATTTGCGCCAGGGTGTTTTTGAAGCCCCTATAGTCGGCCTACTTTTTTGAGCATTTTCCCTTGGTCCCCCCTTGGCAAAATCTCAGAAAATGGCCGATTTAGGTGTCTTTGCCAAATTTGTCATAACTCGGCTCTACGGACACTTACGGAGCCGCAGTCTGCATCAAAATGCTCTGCTATGTTTGCACTTCAAGTGCATACTCATTAGGAGATGATGCAATTTGCGCCAGGGTGTTTTTGAAGCCCCTATAGTCGGCCTACTTTTTTGAGCATTTTCCCTTGGTCCCCCCTTGGCAAAATCTCAGAAAATGGCCGATTTAGGTGTCTTTTCCAAATTCGTCATAACTCGGCTCTATGGACACTTACGGAGCCGCAGTTTGCATCAAAATGCTCTGCTATGTTTGCACTTTAAGTGCATCCTAATTAGGAGATGATGCAATTTGCGCCAGGGTGTTTTTGAAGCCCCTATAGTCGGCCTACTTTTTTGAGCATTTTCCCTTGGTCCCCTCTTGGCAAAATCTCAGAAAATGGCCGATTTAGGTGTCTTTGCCAAATTTGTCATAACTCGGCTCTACGGACACTTACGGAGCCGCAGTTTCCATCAAAATGCTCTGCTATGTTTGCACTTCAAGTGCATACTAATTAGGAGATGATGCAAATTGCGCCAGGGTGTTTTTGAAGCCCCTATAGTCGGCCTACTTTTTTGAGCATTTTCCCTTGGTCCCCTCTTGGCAAAATCTCAGAAAATGGCCGATTTAGGTGTCTTTGCCAAATTTGTCATAACTCGGCTCTACGGACACTTACGGAGCCGCAGTTTCCATCAAAATGCTCTGCTATGTTTGCACTTCAAGTGTATACTAATTAGGAGATGATGCAAATTGCGCCAGGGTGTCTTTGAAGCCCCTATAGTCGGCCTACTTTTTTGAGCATTTTCCCTTGGTCTCCCCTTGGCAAAATCTCAGAAAATGGCCGATTTAGGTGTCTTTTCCAAATTTGTCATAACTCGGCTCTACGGACACTTACGGAGCCGCAGTTTGCATCAAAATGCTCTGCTATGTTTGCACTTTAAGTGCATCTTAATTAGGAGATGATGCAATTTGCGCCAGGGTTTTTTTTAAGCCCCTATAGTCGGCCTACTTTTTTGAGCATTTTCCCTTGGTCTCCCCTTGGCAAAATCTCAGAAAATGGCCGATTTAGGTGTCTTTTCCAAATTTGTCATAACTCGGCTCTACGGACACTTACGGAGCCGCAGTTTGCATCAAAATGCTCTGCTATGTTTGCACTTCAAGTCCATACAAATTAGGAGACGATGCAATTTGCGCCAGGCTGTTTTTGAAGCCCCTATATTCGGCCTACTTTTTTGAGGATTTTCCCTTGGTCCCCCCTTGGCAAAATCTCAGAAAATGGCCGATTTAGGTGTCTTTGCCAAATTTGTCATAACTCGGCTCTACGGACACTTACGGAGCCGCAGTTTGCATCAAAATGCTCTGCTATGTTTGCACTTCAAGCGCATACTAATAAGAAGATGATGCAACTTGCGCCAGGGTGTTTTTGAAGCCCCTATAGTCGGCCTACTTTTTTGAGCATTTTCCCTTGGTCCCCCCTTGGCAAAATCTCAGAAAATGGCCGATTTAGGTGTCTTTGCCAAATTTGTCATAACTCGGCTCTACGGACACTTACGGAGCTGCAGTTTGCATCAAAATGCTCTGCTATGTTTGCACTTCAAGTGCATACTAATTAGGAAACGATGCAGTTTGCGCCAGGGTGTTTTTGAATCCCCTATAGTCGGCCTACTTTTTTGAGCATTTTCCCTTGGTCCCCCCTTGGCAAAATCTCAGAAAATGGCCGATTTAGGTGTCTTTGCCAAATTTCTCATAACTCGGCTCTACGGACACTTACGGAGCCGCAGTTTGCATCAAAATGCTTTGCTATGTTTGCACTTCAAGTGCATACTAATAAGAAGATGATGCAATTTGCGCCAGGGTGTTTTTGAAGCCCCTATAGTCGGTCTACTTTTTTGAGCATTTTCCCTTGGTCCCCCCTTGGCAAAATCTCAGAAAATGGCCGATTTAGGTGTCTTTGCCAAATTTGTCATAACTCGGCTCTACGGACACTTACGGAGCCGCAGTTTGCATCAAAATGCTCTGCTATGTTTGCACTTCAAGTGCATACTAATTAGGAGACGATGCAATTTGCGCCAGGGTGTTTTTGAAGCCCCTATAGTCGGCCTACTTTTTTGAGCATTTTCCCTTGGTCCCCCCTTGGCAAAATCTCAGAAAATGGCCGATTTAGGTGTCTTTGCCAAATTTGTCATAACTCGGCCTACGGACACTTACGGAGCCGCAGTTCGCATCAAAATGCTCTGCTATGTTTGCACTTCAAGCGCATACTAATAAGAAGATGATGCAACTTGCCCCAGGGTGTTTTTGAAGCCCCTATAGTCGGCCTACTTTTTTGAGCATTTTCCCTTGGTCCCCCCTTGGCAAAATCTCAGAAAATGGCCGATTTAGGTGTCTTTGCCAAATTTCTCATAACTCGGCTCTACGGACACTTACGGAGCCGCAGTTTGCATCAAAATGCTCTGCTATGTTTGCACTTCAAGCGCATACTAATAAGAAGATGATGCAATTTGCGCCAGGGTGTTTTTGAAGCCCCTATAGTCGGCCTACTTTTTTGAGCATTTTCCCTTGGTCCCCCCTTGGCAAAATCTCAGAAAATGGCCGATTTAGGTGTCTTTGCCAAATTTGTCATAACTCGGCTCTACGGACACTTACGGAGCCGCAGTTTGCATCAAAATGCTCTGCTATGTTTGCACTTCAAGTGCATACTAATTAGGAGACGATGCAATTTGCGCCAGGGTGTTTTTGAAGCCCCTATAGTCGGCCTACTTTTTTGAGCATTTTCCCTTGGTCCCCCCTTGGCAAAATCTCAGAAAATGGCCGATTTAGGTGTCTTTGCCAAATTTGTCATAACTCGGCTCTACGGACACTTACGGAGCCGCAGTTCGCATCAAAATGCTCTGCTATGTTTGCACTTCAAGCGCATACTAATAAGAAGATGATGCAACTTGCCCCAGGGTGTTTTTGAAGCCCCTATAGTCGGCCTACTTTTTTGAGCATTTTCCCTTGGTCCCCCCTTGGCAAAATCTCAGAAAATGGCCGATTTAGGTGTCTTTGCCAAATTTGTCATAACTCGGCTCTACGGACACTTACGGAGCCGCAGTTTGCATCAAAATGCTCTGCTATGTTTGCACTTCAAGCGCAAACTAATAAGAAGATGATGCAATTTGCGCCAGGGTGTTTTTGAAGCCCCTATAGTCGGCCTACTTTTTTGAGCATTTTCCCTTGGTCCCCCCTTGGCAAAATCTCAGAAAATGGCCGATTTAGGTGTCTTTGCCAAATTTCTCATAACTCGGCTCTACGGACACTTACGGAGCCGCAGTTTGCATCAAAATGCTCTGCTATGTTTGCACTTCAAGGGCATACTAATTAGGAGATGATGCAATTTGCGCCAGGGTGTTTTTGAAGCCCCTATAGTCGGCCTACTTTTTTGAGCATTTTCCCTTGGTCCCCCCTTGGCAAAATCTCAGGAAATGGCCGATTTAGGTGTCTTTGCCAAATTTGTCATAACTCGGCTCTACGGACACTTACGGAGCCGCAGTTTGCATCAAAATGCTCTGCTATGTTTGCACTTCAAGTGCATACTAATTAGGAGATGATGCAATTTGCGCCAGGGTGTTTTTGAAGCCCCTATAGTCGGCCTACTTTTTTGAGCATTTTCCCTTGGTCTCCCCTTGGCAAAATCTCAGAAAATGGCCGATTTAGGTGTCTTTTCCAAATTTGTCATAACTCGGCTCTACCGACACTTACGGAGCCGCAGTTTGCATCAAAATGCTCTGCTATGTTTGCACTTTAAGTGCATCTTAATTAGGAGATGATGCAATTTGCGCCAGGGTTTTTTTGAAGCCCCTATAGTCGGCCTACTTTTTTGAGCATTTTCCCTTGGTCCCCCCTTGGCAAAATCTCAGAAAATGGCCGATTTAGGTGTCTTTGCCAAATTTGTCATAACTCGGCTCTACGGACACTTACGGAGCCGCAGTTTGCATCAAAATGCTCTGCTATGTTTGCACTTCAAGTGCATACTAATTAGGAGACGATGGAATTTGCGCGAGGGTGTTTTTGAAGCCCCTATAGTCGGCCTACTTTTTTGAGCATTTTCCCTTGGTCCCCCCTTGGCAAAATCTCAGAAAATGGCCGATTTAGGTGTCTTTGCCAAATTTGTCATAACTCGGCTCTACGGACACTTACGGAGCCGCAGTTTGCATCAAAATGCTCTGCTATGTTTGCACTTCAAGCGCATACTAATAAGAAGATGATGAAACTTGCGCCAGGGTGTTTTTGAAGCCCCTATAGTCGGCCTACTTTTTTGAGCATTTTCCCTTGGTCCCCCCTTGGCAAAATCTCAGAAAATGGCCGATTTAGGTGTCTTTGCCAAATTTGTCATAACTCGGCTCTACGGACACTTACGGAGCTGCAGTTTGCATCAAAATGCTCTGCTATGTTTGCACTTCAAGTGCATACTAATTAGGAAACGATGCAGTTTGCGCCAGGGTGTTTTTGAATCCCCTATAGTCGGCCTACTTTTTTGAGCATTTTCCCTTGGTCCCCCCTTGGCAAAATCTCAGAAAATGGCCGATTTAGGTGTCTTTGCCAAATTTCTCATAACTCGGCTCTACGGACACTTACGGAGCCGCAGTTTGCATCAAAATGCTTTGCTATGTTTGCACTTCAAGTGCATACTAATAAGAAGATGATGCAATTTGCGCCAGGGTGTTTTTGAAGCCCCTATAGTCGGTCTACTTTTTTGAGCATTTTCCCTTGGTCCCCCCTTGGCAAAATCTCAGAAAATGGCCGATTTAGGTGTCTTTGCCAAATTTGTCATAACTCGGCTCTACGGACACTTACGGAGCCGCAGTTTGCATCAAAATGCTCTGCTATGTTTGCACTTCAAGTGCATACTAATTAGGAGACGATGCAATTTGCGCCAGGGTGTTTTTGAAGCCCCTATAGTCGGCCTACTTTTTTGAGCATTTTCCCTTGGTCCCCCCTTGGCAAAATCTCAGAAAATGGCCGATTTAGGTGTCTTTGCCAAATTTGTCATAACTCGGCTCTACGGACACTTACGGAGCCGCAGTTCGCATCAAAATGCTCTGCTATGTTTGCACTTCAAGCGCATACTAATAAGAAGATGATGCAACTTGCCCCAGGGTGTTTTTGAAGCCCCTATAGTCGGCCTACTTTTTTGAGCATTTTCCCTTGGTCCCCCCTTGGCAAAATCTCAGAAAATGGCCGATTTAGGTGTCTTTGCCAAATTTCTCATAACTCGGCTCTACGGACACTTACGGAGCCGCAGTTTGCATCAAAATGCTCTGCTATGTTTGCACTTCAAGCGCATACTAATAAGAAGATGATGCAATTTGCGCCAGGGTGTTTTTGAAGCCCCTATAGTCGGCCTACTTTTTTGAGCATTTTCCCTTGGTCCCCCCTTGGCAAAATCTCAGAAAATGGCCGATTTAGGTGTCTTTGCCAAATTTGTCATAACTCGGCTCTACGGACACTTACGGAGCCGCAGTTTGCATCAAAATGCTCTGCTATGTTTGCACTTCAAGTGCATACTAATTAGGAGATGATGCAATTTGCGCCAGGGTGTTTTTGAAGCCCCTATAGTCGGCCTACTTTTTTGAGCATTTTCCCTTGGTCTCCCCTTGGCAAAATCTCAGAAAATGGCCGATTTACGTGTCTTTTCCAAATTTGTCATAACTCGGCTCTACCGACACTTACGGAGCCGCAGTTTGCATCAAAATGCTCTGCTATGTTTGCACTTTAAGTGCATCTTAATTAGGAGATGATGCAATTTGCGCCAGGGTTTTTTTGAAGCCCCTATAGTCGGCCTACTTTTTTGAGCATTTTCCCTTGGTCCCCCCTTGGCAAAATCTCAGAAAATGGCCGATTTAGGTGTCTTTGCCAAATTTGTCATAACTCGGCTCTACGGACACTTACGGAGCCGCAGTTTGCATCAAAATGCTCTGCTATGTTTGCACTTCAAGTGCATACTAATTAGGAGACGATGGAATTTGCGCCAGGGTGTTTTTGAAGCCCCTATAGTCGGCCTACTTTTTTGAGCATTTTCCCTTGGTCCCCCCTTGGCAAAATCTCAGAAAATGGCCGATTTAGGTGTCTTTGCCAAATTTGTCATAACTCGGCTCTACGGACACTTACGGAGCCGCAGTTTGCATCAAAATGCTCTGCTATGTTTGCACTTTAAGCGCATACTAATAAGAAGATGATGCAATTTGCGCCAGGGTGTTTTTGAAGCCCCTATAGTCGGCCTACTTTTTTGAGCATTTTCCCTTGGTCCCCCCTTGGCAAAATCTCAGAAAATGGCCGATTTAGGTGTCTTTGCCAAATTTGTCATAACTCGGCTCTACGGACACTTATGGAGCCGCAGTTTGCATCAAAATGCTCTGCTATGTTTGCACTTCAACTGCATACTAATTAGGAGATGATGCAATTTGCGCCAGGGTGTTTTTGAAGCCCCTATAGTCGGCCTACTTTTTTGAGCATTTTCCCTTGGTCCCCCCTTGGCAAAATCTCAGAAAATGGCCGATTTAGGTGTCTTTGCCAAATTTGTCATAACTCGGCTCTACGGACACTTACGGAGCCGCAGTCTGCATCAAAATGCTCTGCTATGTTTGCACTTCAAGAGCATACTAATTAGGAGATGATGCAATTTGTGCCAAGGTGTTTTTGAAGCCCCTATAGTCGGCCTACTTTTTTGAGCATTTTCCCTTGGTCCCCCCTTGGCAAAATCTCAGAAAATGGCCGATTTAGGTGTCTTTTCCAAATTTGTCATAACTCGGCTCTACGGACACTTACGGAGCCGCAGTTTGAATCAAAATGCTCTGCTATGTTTGCACTTCAAGTGCATACTAATTAGGAGATGATGCAATTTGCGCCAGGGTGTTTTTGAAGCCCCTATAGTCGGCCTACTTTTTTGAGCATTTTCCCTTGGTCCCCCCTTGGCAAAATCTCAGAAAATGGCCGATTTAGGTGTCTTTGCCAAATTTGTCATAACTCGGCTCTACGGACACTTACGGAGCCGCAGTTTGCATCAAAATGCTCTGCTATGTTTGCACTTCAAGTGCATACTCATTAGGAGACGATGCAATTTGCGCCAGGGTGTTTTTGAAGCCCCTATAGTCGGCCTACTTTTTTGAGCATTTTCCCTTGGTCCCCCCTTGGCAAAATCTCAGAAAATGGCCGATTTAGGTGTCTTTGCCAAATTTGTCATAACTCGGCTCTACGGACACTTACGGAGCTGCAGTTTGCATCAAAATGCTCTGCTATGTTTGCACTTCAAGTGCATACTAATTAGGAAACGATGCAATTTGCGCCAGGGTGTTTTTGAATCCCCTATAGTCGGCCTACTTTTTTGAGCATTTTCCCTTGGTCCCCCCTTGGCAAAATCTCAGAAAATGGCCGATTTAGGTGTCTTTGCCAAATTTGTCATAACTCGGCTCTACGGACACTTACGGAGCCGCAGTTTGCATCAAAATGCTTTGCTATGTTTGCACTTCAAGTGCATACTAATAAGAAGATGATGCAATTTGCGCCAGGGTGTTTTTGAAGCCCCTATAGTCGGTCTACTTTTTTGAGCATTTTCCCTTGGTCCCCCCTTGGCAAAATCTCAGAAAATGGCCGATTTAGGTGTCTTTTCCAAATTTGTCATAACTCGGCTCTACGGACACTTACGGAGCCGCAGTTTGCATCAAAATGCTCTGCTATGTTTGCACTTCAAGTGCATACTAATTAGGAGACGATGCAATTTGCGCCAGGGTGTTTTTGAAGCCCCTATAGTCGGCCTACTTTTTTGAGCATTTTCCCTTGGTCCCCCCTTGGCAAAATCTCAGAAAATGGCCGATTTAGGCGTCTTTGCCAAATTTCTCATAACTCGGCTCTACGACACTTACGGAGCCGCAGTTCGCATCAAAATGCTCTGCTATGTTTGCACTTCAAGCGCATACTAATAAGAAGATGATGCAACTTGCGCCAGGTTGTTTTTGAAGCCCCTATAGTCGGCCTACTTTTTTGAGCATTTTCCCTTGGTCCCCCCTTGGCAAAATCTCAGAAAATGGCCGATTTAGGTGTCTTTGCCAAATTTGTCATACCTCGGCTCTACGGACACTTACGGAGCCGCAGTTTGCATCAAAATGCTCTGCTATGTTTGCACTTTAAGTGCATACTAATTAGGAGATGATGCAATTTCGGCCTACTTTTTTGAGCATTTTCCCTTGGTCCCCCCTTGGCAAAATCTCAGAAAATGGCCGATTTAGGTGTCTTTTCCAAATTTGTCATAACTCGGCTCTACGGACACTTACGGAGCCGCAGTTTGCATCAAAATGCTCTGCTATGTTTGCACTTCAAGCGCATACTAATTAGGAGATGATGCAATTTGCGCCAGGGTGTTTTTGAAGCCCCTATAGTCGGTCTACTTTTTTGAGCATTTTCCCTTGGTCCCCCCTTGGCAAAATCTCAGAAAATGGCCGATTTAGGTGTCTTTGCCAAATTTGTCATAACTCGGCTCTACGGACACTTACGGAGCCGCAGTTTGCATCAAAATGCTCTGCTATGTTTGCACTTCAAGTGCATACTAATTAGGAGACGATGCAATTTGCGCCAGGGTGTTTTTGAAGCCCCTATAGTCGGCCTACTTTTTTGAGCATTTTCCCTTGGTCCCCCCTTGGCAAAATCTCAGAAAATGGCCGATTTAGGTGTCTTTGCCAAATTTGTCATAACTCGGCTCTACGGACACTTACGGAGCCGCAGTTTGCATCAAAATGCTCTGCTATGTTTGCACTTCAAGTGCATACTAATTAGGAGACGATGCAATTTGCGCCAGGGTGTTTTTGAAGCCCCTATAGTCGGCCTACTTTTTTGAGCATTTTCCCTTGGTCCCCCCTTGGCAAAATCTCAGAAAATGGCCGATTTAGGTGTCTTTGCCAAATTTCTCATAACTCGGCTCTACGGACACTTACGTAGCCGCAGTTTGCATCAAAATGCTCTGCTATGTTTGCACTTTAAGTGCATACTAATTAGGAGATGATGCAATTTCGGCCTACTTTTTTGAGCATTTTCCCTTGGTCCCCCCTTGGCAAAATCTCAGAAAATGGCCGATTTAGGTGTCTTTTCCAAATTTGTCATAACTCGGCTCTACGGACACTTACGGAGCCGCAGTTTGCATCAAAATGCTCTGCTATGTTTGCACTTCAAGCGCATACTAATTAGGAGATGATGCAATTTGCGCCAGGGTGTTTTTGAAGCCCCTATAGTCGGTCTACTTTTTTGAGCATTTTCCCTTGGTCCCCCCTTGGCAAAATCTCAGAAAATGGCCGATTTAGGTGTCTTTGCCAAATTTCTCATAACTCGGCTCTACGGACACTTACGGAGCCGCAGTTTGCATCAAAATGCTCTGCTATGTTTGCACTTCAAGTGCATACTAATTAGGAGACGATGCAATTTGCGCCAGGGTGTTTTTGAAGCCCCTATAGTCGGCCTACTTTTTTGAGCATTTTCCCTTGGTCCCCCCTTGGCAAAATCTCAGAAAATGGCCGATTTAGGTGTCTTTGCCAAATTTGTCATAACTCGGCTCTACGGACACTTACGGAGCCGCAGTTTGCATCAAAATGCTCTGCTATGTTTGCACTTCAAGTGCATACTAATTAGGAGACGATGCAATTTGCGCCAGGGTGTTTTTGAAGCCCCTATAGTCGGCCTACTTTTTTGAGCATTTTCCCTTGGTCCCCCCTTGGCAAAATCTCAGAAAATGGCCGATTTAGGTGTCTTTGCCAAATTTGTCATAACTCGGCTCTACGGACACTTACGTAGCCGCAGTTTGCATCAAAATGCTCTGCTATGTTTGCACTTCAAGTGCATACTAATTAGGAGACGATGCAATTCGCGCCAGGGTGTTTTTGAATCCCCTATAGTCGGCCTACTTTTTTAAGCATTTTCCCTTGGTCCCCCGTTGGCAAAATCTCAGAAAATGGCCGATTTAGGTGTCTTTGCCAAATTTGTCATAACTCGGCTCTACGGACACTTACGGAGCCGCAGTTTGCATCAAAATGCTTTGCTATGTTTGCACTTAAAGTGCATACTAATAAGAAGATGATGCAATTTGCGCCAGGGCGTTTTTGAAGCCCCTATAGTCGGTCTACTTTTTTGAGCATTTTCCCTTGGTCCCCCCTTGGCAAAATCTCAGAAAATGGCCGATTTAGGTGTCTTTGCCAAATTTGTCATAACTCCGCTCTACGGACACTTACGGAGCCGCAGTTTGCATCAAAATGCTCTGCTATGTTTGCACTTCAAGTGCATACTAATTAGGAGACGATGCAATTTGCGCCAGGGTGTTTTTGAAGCCCCTATAGTCGGCCTACTTTTTTGAGCATTTTCCCTTGGTCCCCCCTTGGCAAAATCTCAGAAAATGGCCGATTTAGGTGTCTTTGCCAAATTTGTCATAACTCGGCTCTACGGACACTTACGGAGCCGCAGTTTGCATCAAAATGCTCTGCTATGTTTGCACTTCAAGCGCATACTAATAAGAAGATGATGCAATTTGCGCCAGGGTGTTTTTGAAGCCCCTATAGTCGGCCTACTTTTTTGAGCATTTTCCATTGGTCCCCCCTTGGCAAAATCTCAGAAAATGGCCGATTTAGGTGTCTTTGCCAAATTTGTCATAACTCGGCTCTACGGACACTTATGGAGCCGCAGTTTGCATCAAAATGCTCTGCTATGTTTGCACTTCAACTGCATACTAATTAGGAGATGATGCAATTTGCGCAAGGGTTTTTTTGAAGCCCCTATAGTCGGCCTACTTTTTTGAGCATTTTCCCTTGGTGCCCCCTTGGCAAAATCTCAGAAAATGGCCGATTTAGGTGTCTTTGCCAAATTTGTCATAACTCAGCTCTACGGACACTTACGGAGCCGCAGTCTGCATCAAAATGCTCTGCTATGTTTGCACTTTAAGTGCATACTAATTAGGAGATGATGCAATTTGCGCCAGGGTGTTTTTGAAGCCCCTATAGTCGGCCTACTTTTTTGAGCATTTTCCCTTGGTCCCCCCTTGGCAAAATCTCAGAAAATGGCCGATTTAGGTGTTTTTTCCAAATTTGTCATAACTCGGCTCTACGGACACTTACGGAGCCGCAGTTTGCATCAAAATGCTCTGCTATGTTTGCACTTTAAGTGCATCCTAATTAGGAGATGATGCAATTTGCGCCAGGGTGTTTTTGAAGCCCCTATAGTCGGCCTACTTTTTTGAGCATTTTCCCTTGGTCCCCCCTTGGCAAAATCTCAGAAAACGGCCGATTTAGGTGTCTTTGCCAAATTTGTCATAACTCGGCTCTACGGACACTTACGGAGCCGCAGTTCGCATCAAAATGCTCTGCTATGTTTGCACTTCAAGCGCATACTAATAAGAAGATGATGCAACTTGCGCCAGGGTGTTTTTGAAGCCCCTATAGTCGGCCTACTTTTTTGAGCATTTTCCCTTGGTCCCCCCTTGGCAAAATCTCAGAAAATGGCCGATTTAGGTGTCTTTGCCAAATTTGTCATAACTCGGCTCTACGGACACTTACGGAGCCGCAGTTTGCATCAAAATGCTCTGCTATGTTTGCACTTCAAGCGCATACTAATAAGAAGATGATGCAATTTGCGCCAGGGTGTTTTTGAAGCCCCTATAGTCGGCCTACTTTTTTGAGCATTTTCCCTTGGCAAAATCTCAGAAAATGGCCGATTTAGGTGTCTTTGCCAAATTTGTCATAACTCGGCTCTACGGACACTTACGGAGCCGCAGTTTGCATCAAAATGCTCTGCTATGTTTGCACTTCAAGGGCATACTAATAAGAAGATGATGCAACTTCCGCCAGGGTGTTTTTGAGGCCCCTATATTCGGCCTAGTTTTTTGAGCATTTTCCCTTGGTCCCCCCTTGGCAAAATCTCAGAAAATGGCCGATTTAGGTGTCTTTGCCAAATTTGTCATAACTCGGCTCTACGGACACTTACGGAGCCGCAGTTTGCATCAAAATGCTCTGCTATGTTTGCACTTCAAGTGCATACTAATTAGGAGATGATGCAATTTGCGCCAGGGTGTTTTTGAAGCCACTATAGTCGGCCTACTTTTTTGAGCATTTTCCCTTGGTCGCCCCTTGGCAAAATCTCAGAAAATGGCCGATTTAGGTGTCTTTGCCAAATTTGTCATAACTCCGCTCTACGGACACTTACGGAGCCGCAGTTTGCATCAAAATGCTCTGCTATGTTTGCACTTCAAGTGCATACTAATTAGGAGACGATGCAATTTGCGCCAGGGTGTTTTTTAAGCCCCTATAGTCGGCCTACTTTTTTGAGCATTTTCCCTTGGTCCCCCCTTGGCAAAATCTCAGAAAATGGCCGATTTAGGTGTCTTTGCCAACTTTGTCATAACTCGGCTTTACGGACACTTACGGAGCCGCAGTTTGCATCAAAATGCTCTGCTATGTTTGCACTTCAAGTGCATACAAATTAGGAGACGATGCAATTTGCGCCAGGGTGTTTTTTAAGCCCCTATAGTCGGCCTACTTTTTTGAGCATTTTCCCTTGGTCCCCCCTTGGCAAAATCTCAGAAAATGGCCGATTTAGGTGTCTTTGCCAAATTTGTCATAACTCGGCTCTACGGACACTTACGGAGCCGCAGTTTGCATCAAAATGCTCTGCTATGTTTGCACTTCAAGCGCATACTAATAAGAAGATGATGCAATTTGCGCCAGGGTGTTTTTGAAGCCCCTATAGTCGGCCTACTTTTTTGAGCATTTTCCCTTGGTCCCCCCTTGGCAAAATCTCAGAAAATGGCCGATTTAGGTGTCTTTGCCAAATTTGTCATAACTCGGCTCTACGGACACTTACGGAGCCGCAGTTTGCATCAAAATGCTCTGCTATGTTTGCACTTCAAGCGCATACTAATAAGAAGATGATGCAACTTGCGCCAGGGTGTTTTTGAAGCCCCTATAGTCGGCCTACTTTTTTGAGCATTTTCCCTTGGTCCCCCCTTGGCAAAATCTCAGAAAATGGCCGATTTAGGTGTCTTTGCCAAATTTGTCATAACTCGGCTCTACGGACACTTACGGAGCCGCAGTTTGCATCAAAATGCTCTGCTATGTTTGCACTTCAAGCGCATACTAATAAGAAGATGATGCAATTTGCGCCAGGGTGTTTTTGAAGCCCCTATAGTCGGCCTACTTTTTTGAGCATTTTCCCTTGGTCCCCCCTTGGCAAAATCTCAGAAAATGGCCGATTTAGGTGTCTTTGCCAAATTTGTCATAACTCGGCTCTACGGACACTTACGGAGCCGCAGTTTGCATCAAAATGCTCTGCTATGTTTGCACTTTAAGCGCATACTAATAAGAAGATGATGCAATTTGCGCCAGGGTGTTTTTGAAGCCCCTATAGTCGGCCTACTTTTTTGAGCATTTTCCCTTGGTCCCCCCTTGGCAAAATCTCAGAAAATGGCCGATTTAGGTGTCTTTGCCAAATTTCTCATAACTCGGCTCTACGGACACTTACGGAGCCGCAGTTTGCATCAAAATGCTCTGCTATGTTTGCACTTCAAGCGCATACTAATTAGGAGATGATGCAATTTGCGCCAGGGTGTTTTTGAAGCCCCTATAGTCGGCCTACTTTTTTGAGCATTTTCCCTTGGTCCCCCCTTGGCAAAATCTCAGGAAATGGCCGATTTAGGTGTCTTTGCCAAATTTGTCATAACTCGGCTCTACGGACACTTACGGAGCCGCAGTTTGCATCAAAATGCTCTGCTATGTTTGCACTTCAAGTGCATACTAATTAGGAGACGATGCAATTTGCGCCAGGGTGTTTTTGAAGCCCCTATAGTCGGCCTACTTTTTTGAGCATTTTCCCTTGGTCCCCCCTTGGCAAAATCTCAGAAAATGGCCGATTTAGGTGTCTTTGCCAACTTTGTCATAACTCGGCTTTACGGACACTTACGGAGCCGCAGTTTGCATCAAAATGCTCTGCTATGTTTGCACTTCAAGTGCATACAAATTAGGAGACGATGCAATTTGCGACAGGGTGTTTTTTAAGCCCCTATAGTCGGCCTACTTTTTTGAGCATTTTCCCTTGGTCCCCCCTTGGCAAAATCTCAGAAAATGGCCGATTTAGGTGTCTTTGCCAAATTTGTCATAACTCGGCTCTACGGACACTTACGGAGCCGCAGTTTGCATCAAAATGCTCTGCTATGTTTGCACTTCAAGCGCATACTAATAAGAAGATGATGCAATTTGCGCCAGGGTGTTTTTGAAGCCCCTATAATCGGCCTACTTTTTTGAGCATTTTCCCTTGGTCCCCCCTTGGCAAAATCTCAGAAAATGGCCGATTTAGGTGTCTTTGCCAAATTTGTCATAACTCGGCTCTACGGACACTTATGGAGCCGCAGTTTGCATCAAAATGCTCTGCTATGTTTGCACTTCAACTGCATACTAATTAGCAGATGATGCAATTTGCGCCAGGGTGTTTTTGAAGCCCCTATAGTCGGCCTACTTTTTTGAGCATTTTCCCTTGGTCCCCCCTTGGCAAAATCTCAGGAAATGGCCGATTTAGGTGTCTTTGCCAAATTTGTCATAACTCGGCTCTACGGACACTTACGGAGCCGCAGTTTGCATCAAAATGCTCTGCTATGTTTGCACTTCAAGTGCATACTAATTAGGAGACGATGCAATTTGCGCCAGGGTGTTTTTGAAGCCCCTATAGTCGGCCTACTTTTTTGAGCATTTTCCCTTGGTCCCCCCTTGGCAAAATCTCAGAAAATGGCCGATTTAGGTGTCTTTGCCAACTTTGTCATAACTCGGCTTTACGGACACTTACGGAGCCGCAGTTTGCATCAAAATGCTCTGCTATGTTTGCACTTCAAGTGCATACAAATTAGGAGACGATGCAATTTGCGACAGGGTGTTTTTTAAGCCCCTATAGTCGGCCTACTTTTTTGAGCATTTTCCCTTGGTCCCCCCTTGGCAAAATCTCAGAAAATGGCCGATTTAGGTGTCTTTGCCAAATTTGTCATAACTCGGCTCTACGGACACTTACGGAGCCGCAGTTTGCATCAAAATGCTCTGCTATGTTTGCACTTCAAGCGCATACTAATAAGAAGATGATGCAATTTGCGCCAGGGTGTTTTTGAAGCCCCTATAATCGGCCTACTTTTTTGAGCATTTTCCCTTGGTCCCCCCTTGGCAAAATCTCAGAAAATGGCCGATTTAGGTGTCTTTGCCAAATTTGTCATAACTCGGCTCTACGGACACTTATGGAGCCGCAGTTTGCATCAAAATGCTCTGCTATGTTTGCACTTCAACTGCATACTAATTAGCAGATGATGCAATTTGCGCCAGGGTGTTTTTGAAGCCCCTATAGTCGGCCTACTTTTTTGAGCATTTTCCCTTGGTCCCCCCTTGGCAAAATCTCAGGAAATGGCCGATTTAGGTGTCTTTGCCAAATTTGTCATAACTCGGCTCTACGGACACTTACGGAGCCGCAGTTTGCATCAAAATGCTCTGCTATGTTTGCACTTCAAGTGCATACTAATTAGGAGACGATGCAATTTGCGCCAGGGTGTTTTTGAAGCCCCTATAGTCGGCCTACTTTTTTGAGCATTTTCCCTTGGTCCCCCCTTGGCAAAATCTCAGAAAATGGCCGATTTAGGTGTCTTTGCCAACTTTGTCATAACTCGGCTTTACGGACACTTACGGAGCCGCAGTTTGCATCAAAATGCTCTGCTATGTTTGCACTTCAAGTGCATACAAATTAGGAGACGATGCAATTTGCGCCAGGGTGTTTTTTAAGCCCCTATAGTCGGCCTACTTTTTTGAGCATTTTCCCTTGGTCCCCCCTTGGCAAAATCTCAGAAAATGGCCGATTTAGGTGTCTTTGCCAAATTTGTCATAACTCGGCTCTACGGACACTTACGGAGCCGCAGTTTGCATCAAAATGCTCTGCTATGTTTGCACTTCAAGCGCATACTAATAAGAAGATGATGCAATTTGCGCCAGGGTGTTTTTGAAGCCCCTATAGTCGGCCTACTTTTTTGAGCATTTTCCCTTGGTCCCCCCTTGGCAAAATCTCAGAAAATGGCCGATTTAGGTGTCTTTGCCAAATTTGTCATAACTCGGCTCTACGGACACTTATGGAGCCGCAGTTTGCATCAAAATGCTCTGCTATGTTTGCACTTCAACTGCATACTAATTAGCAGATGATGCAATTTGCGCCAGGGTGTTTTTGAAGCCCCTATAGTCGGCCTACTTTTTTGAGCATTTTCCCTTGGTCCCCCCTTTGCAAAATCTCAGAAAATGGCCGATTTAGGTGTCTTTGCCAAATTTGTCATAACTCGGCTCTACGGACACTTACGGAGCCGCAGTCTGCATCAAAATGCTCTGCTATGTTTGCACTTCAAGTGCATACTAATTAGGAGATGATGCAATTTGCGCCAGGGTGTTTTTGAAGCCCCTATAGTCGGCCTACTTTTTTGAGCATTTTCCCTTGGTCCCCCCTTGGGAAAATCTCAGAAAATGGCCGATTTAGGTGTCTTTGCCAAATTTGTCATAACTCGGCTCTACGGACACTTACGGAGCTGCAGTTTGCATCAAAATGCTCTGCTATGTTTGCACTTCAAGTGCATACTAATTAGGAGACGATGCAATTTGCGCCAGGGTGTTTTTGAAGCCCCTATAGTCGGCCTACTTTTTTGAGCATTTTCCCTTGGTCCCCCCTTGGCAAAATCTCAGAAAATGGCCGATTTAGGTGTCTTTGCCAAATTTGTCATAACTCGGCTCTACGGACACTTACGGAGCCGCAGTTTGCATCAAAATGCTCTGCTATGTTTGCACTTCAAGCGCATACTAATAAGAAGATAGTGCAATCTGCGCCAGGGTGTTTTTTAAGCCCCTATAGTCGGCCTACTTTTTAGAGCATTTTCCCTTGGTCCCCCCTTGGCAAAATCTCAGAAAATGGCCGATTTAGGTGTCTTTGCCAAATTTGTCATAACTCGGCTCTACGGACACTTATGGAGCCGCAGTTTGCATCAAAATGCTCTGCTATGTTTGCACTTCAACTGCATACTAATTAGGAGATGATGCAATTTGCGCCAGGGTGTTTTTGAAGCCCCTATAGTCGGCCTACTTTTTTGAGCATTTTCCCTTGGTCCCCCCTTGGCAAAATCTCAGGAAATGGCCGATTTAGGTGTCTTTGCCAAATTTGTCATAACTCGGCTCTACGGACACTTACGGAGCCGCAGTCTGCATCAAAATGCTCTGCTATGTTTGCACTTCAAGTGCATACTTATTAGGAGATGATGCAATTTGTGCCAGGGTGTTTTTGAAGCCCCTATATTCGGACTACTTTTTTGAGCATTTTCCCTTGGTCCCCCCTTGGCAAAATCTCAGAAAATGGCCGATTTAGGTGTCTTTTCCAAATTTGTCATAACTCGGCTCTACGGACACTTACGGAGCCGCAGTTTGCATCAAAATGCTCTGCTATGTTTGCACTTCAAGTGCATACTAATTAGGAGATGATGCAATTTGCGCCAGGGTGTTTTTGAAGCCCCTATAGTCGGCCTACTTTTTTGAGCATTTTCCCTTGGTCCCCCCTTGGCAAAATCTCAGAAAATGGCCGATTTAGGTGTCTTTGCCAAATTTGTCATAACTCGGCTCTACGGACACTTACGGAGCCGCAGTTTGCATCAAAATGCTCTGCTATGTTTGCACTTCAAGTGCATACTAATAAGGAGACGATGCAATTTGCGCAAGGGTGTTTTTGAAGCCCCTATAGTCGGCCTACTTTTTTGAGCATTTTCCCTTGGTCCCCCCTTGGCAAAATCTCAGAAAATGGCCGATTTAGGTGTCTTTGCCAAATTTGTCATAACTCGGCTCTACGGACACTTACGGAGCCGCAGTTCGCATCAAAATGCTCTGCTATGTTTGCACTTCAAGCGCATACTAATAAGAAGATGATGCAACTTGCGCCAGGGTGTTTTTGAAGCCCCTATAGTCGGCCTACTTTTTTGAGCATTTTCCCCTGGTCCCCCCTTGGCAAAATCTCAGAAAATGGCCGATTTAGGTGTCTTTGCCAAATTTGTCATAACTCGGCTCTACGGACACTTACGGAGCCGCAGTTTGCATCAAAATGCTCTGCTATGTTTGCACTTCAAGCGCATACTAATAAGAAGATGATGCAATTTGCGCCAGGGTGTTTTTGAAGCCCCTATAGTCAGCCTACTTTTTTGAGCATTTTCCCTTGGTCCCCCCTTGGCAAAATCTCAGAAAATGGCCGATTTAGGTGTCTTTGCCAAATTTGTCATAACTCGGCTCTACGGACACTTATGGAGCCGCAGTTTGCATCAAAATGCTCTGCTATGTTTGCACTTCAACTGCATACTAATTAGGAGATGATGCAATTTGCGCCAGGGTGTTTTTGAAGCCCCTATAGTCGGCCTACTTTTTTGAGCATTTTCCCTTGGTCCCCCCTTGGCAAAATCTCAGAAAATGGCCCATTTAGGTGTCTTTGCCAAATTTGTCAAAACTCGGCTCTACGGACACTTACGGAGCCGCAGTCTGCATCAAAATGCTCTGCTATGTTTGCACTTCAAGTGCATACTAATTAGGAGATGATGCAATTTTCGCCAGGGTGTTTTTGAAGCCCCTATAGTCGGCCTACTTTTTTGAGCATTTTCCCTTGGTCCCCCCTTGGCAAAATCTCAGAAAATGGCCGATTTAGGTGTCTTTTCCAAATTTGTCATAACTCGGCTCTACGGACACTTACGGAGCCGCAGTTTGCATCAAAATGCTCTGCTATGTTTGCACTTTAAGTGCATCTTAATTAGGAGATGATGCAATTTGCGCCAGGGTGTTTTTGAAGCCCCTATATTCGGCCTACTTTTTTTGAGCATTTTCCCTTGGTCCCCCCTTGGCAAAATCTCAGAAAATGGCCGATTTAGGTGTCTTTGCCAAATTTGTCATAACTCGGCTCTACGGACACTTACGGAGCCGCAGTTTGCATCAATATGCTCTGCTATGTTTGCACTTCAAGTGCATACTCATTAGGAGACGATGCAATTTGCGCCAGGGTGTTTTTGAAGCCCCTATAGTCGGCCTACTTTTTTGAGCATTTTCCCTTGGTCCCCCCTTGGCAAAATCTCAGAAAATGGCCGATTTAGGTGTCTTTGCCAAATTTGTCATAACTCGGCTCTACGGACACTTACGGAGCCGCAGTTCGCATCAAAATGCTCTGCTATGTTTGCACTTCAAGCGCATACTAATAAGAAGATGATGCAACTTGCGCCAGGGTGTTTTTGAAGCCCCTATAGTCGGCCTACTTTTTTGAGCATTTTCCCCTGGTCCCCCCTTGGCAAAATCTCAGAAAATGGCCGATTTAGGTGTCTTTGCCAAATTTGTCATAACTCGGCTCTACGGACACTTACGGAGCCGCAGTTTGCATCAAAATGCTCTGCTATGTTTGCACTTCAAGCGCATACTAATAAGAAGATGATGCAATTTGCGCCAGGGTGTTTTTGAACCCCCTATAGTCAGCCTACTTTTTTGAGCATTTTCCCTTGGTCCCCCCTTGGCAAAATCTCAGAAAATGGCCGATTTAGGTGTCTTTGCCAAATTTGTCAAAACTCGGCTCTACGGACACTTACGGAGCCGCAGTCTGCATCAAAATGCTCTGCTATGTTTGCACTTCAAGTGCATACTAATTAGGAGATGATGCAATTTTCGCCAGGGTGTTTTTGAAGCCCCTATAGTCGGCCTACTTTTTTGAGCATTTTCCCTTGGTCCCCCCTTGGCAAAATCTCAGAAAATGGCCGATTTAGGTGTCTTTTCCAAATTTGTCATAACTCGGCTCTACGGACACTTACGGAGCCGCAGTTTGCATCAAAATGCTCTGCTATGTTTGCACTTTAAGTGCATCTTAATTAGGAGATGATGCAATTTGCGCCAGGGTGTTTTTGAAGCCCCTATATTCGGCCTACTTTTTTTGAGCATTTTCCCTTGGTCCCCCCTTGGCAAAATCTCAGAAAATGGCCGATTTAGGTGTCTTTGCCAAATTTGTCATAACTCGGCTCTACGGACACTTACGGAGCCGCAGTTTGCATCAATATGCTCTGCTATGTTTGCACTTCAAGTGCATACTCATTAGGAGACGATGCAATTTGCGCCAGGGTGTCTTTGAAGCCCCTATAGTCGGCCTACTTTTTTGAGCATTTTCCCTTGGTCCCCCCTTGGCAAAATCTCAGAAAATGGCCGATTTAGGTGTCTTTGCCAAATTTGTCATAACTCGGCTCTACGGACACTTACGGAGCCGCAGTTTGCATCAAAATGCTCTGCTATGTTTGCACTTCAAATGCATACTCATTAGGAGACGATGCAATTTGCGCCAGGGTGTTTTTGAAGCCCCTATAGTCGGCCTACTTTTTTGAGCATTTTCCCTTGGTCCCCGCTTGGCAAAATCTCAGAAAATGGCCGATTTAGGTGTCTTTGCCAAATTTGTCATAACTCGGTTCTACGGACACTTACGGAGCTGCAGTTTGCATCAAAATGCTCTGCTATGTTTGCACTTCAAGTGCATACTAATTAGGAAACGTTGCAATTCGCGCCAGGGTGTTTTTGAATCCCCTATAGTCGGCCTACTTTTTTGAGCATTTTCCCTTGGTCCCCCCTTGGCAAAATCTCAGAAAATGGCCGATTTAGGTGTCTTTGCCAAATTTGTCATAACTCGGCTCTACGGACACTTACGGAGCCGCAGTTTGCATCAAAATGCTTTGCTATGTTTGCACTTCAAGTGCATACTAATAAGAAGATGATGCAATTTGCGCCAGGGTGTTTTTGAAGCCCCTATAGTCGGTCTACTTTTTTGAGCATTTTCCCTTGGTCCCCCCTTGGCAAAATCTCAGAAAATGGCCGATTTAGGTTTCTTTTCCAAATTTGTCATAACTCGGCTCTACGGACACTTACGGAGCCGCAGTTTGCATCAAAATGCTCTGCTATGTTTGCACTTCAAGTGCATACTAATTAGGAGACGATGCAATTTGCGCCAGGGTGTTTTTGAAGCCCCTATAGTCGGCCTACTTTTTTGAGCATTTTCCCTTGGTCCCCTCTTGGCAAAATCTCAGAAAATGGCCGATTTAGGTGTCTTTGCCAAATTTGTCATAACTCGGCTCTACGGACACTTACGGAGCCGCAGTTCGCATCAAAATGCTCTGCTATGTTTGCACTTCAAGCGCATACTAATAAGAAGATGATGCAACTTGCGCCAGGGTGTTTTTGAAGCCCCTATAGTCGGCCTACTTTTTTGAGCATTTTCCCTTGGTCCCCCCTTGGCAAAATCTCAGAAAATGGCCGATTTAGGTGTCTTTGCCAAATTTGTCATAACTCGGCTCTACGGACACTTACGGAGCCGCAGTTTGCATCAAAATGCTCTGCTATGTTTGCACTTCAAGCGCATACTAATAAGAAGATGATGCAATTTGCGCCAGTGTGTTTTTGAAGCCCCTATAGTCGGCCTACTTTTTTGAGCATTTTCCCTTGGTCCCCCCTTGGCAAAATCTCAGAAAATGGCCGATTTAGGTGTCTTTGCCAAATTTGTCATAACTCGGCTCTACGGACACTTATGGAGCCGCAGTTTGCATCAAAATGCTCTGCTATGTTTGCACTTCAACTGCATACTAATTAGGAGATGATGCAATTTGCGCCAGGGTGTTTTTGAAGCCCCTATATTCGGCCTACTTTTTTGAGCATTTTCCCTTGGTCCCCCCTTGGCAAAATCTCAGAAAATGGCCGATTTAGGTGTCTTTGCCAAATTTGTCATAACTCGGCTCTACGGACACTTACGGAGCCGCAGTCTGCATCAAAATGCTCTGCTATGTTTGCACTTCAAGTGCATACTAATTAGGAGATGATGCAATTTTCGCCAGGGTGTTTTTGAAGCCCCTATAGTCGGCCTACTTTTTTGAGCATTTTCCCTTGGTCCCCCCTTGGCAAAATCTCAGAAAATGGCCGATTTAGGTGTCTTTTCCAAATTTGTCATAACTCGGCTCTACGGACACTTACGGAGCCGCAGTTTGCATCAAAATGCTCTGCTATGTTTGCACTTTAAGTGCATCTTAATTAGGAGATGATGCAATTTGCGCCAGGGTGTTTTTGAAGCCCCTATATTCGGCCTACTTTTTTGAGCATTTTCCCTTGGTCCCCCCTTGGCAAAATCTCAGAAAATGGCCGATTTAGGTGTCTTTGCCAAATTTGTCATAACTCGGCTCTACGGACACTTACGGAGCCGCAGTTTGCATCAATATGCTCTGCTATGTTTGCACTTCAAGTGCATACTCATTAGGAGACGATGCAATTTGCGCCAGGGTGTTTTTGAAGCCCCTATAGTCGGCCTACTTTTTTGAGCATTTTCCCTTGGTCCCCCCTTGGCAAAATCTCAGAAAATGGCCGATTTAGGTGTCTTTTCCAAATTTGTCATAACTCGGCTCTACGGACACTTACGGAGCCGCAGTTTGCATCAAAATGCTCTGCTATGTTTGCACTTCAAGTGCATACTAATTAGGAGACGATGCAATTTGCGCCAGGGTGTTTTTGAAGCCCCTATAGTCGGCCTACTTTTTTGAGCATTTTCCCTTGGTCCCCCCTTGGCAAAATCTCAGAAAATGGCCGATTTAGGTGTCTTTGCCAAATTTGTCATAACTCGGCTCTACGGACACTTACGGAGCCGCAGTTCGCATCAAAATGCTCTGCTATGTTTGCACTTCAAGCGCATACTAATAAGAAGATGATGCAACTTGCGCCAGGGTGTTTTTGAAGCCCCTATAGTCGGCCTACTTTTTTGAGCATTTTCCCTTGGTCCCCCCTTGGCAAAATCTCAGAAAATGGCCGATTTAGGTGTCTTTGCCAAATTTGTCATAACTCGGCTCTACGGACACTTACGGAGCCGCAGTTTGCATCAAAATGCTCTGCTATGTTTGCACTTCAAGCGCATACTAATAAGAAGATGATGCAATTTGCGCCAGGGTTTTTTTGAAGCCCCTATAGTCGGCCTACTTTTTTGAGCATTTTCCCTTGGTCCCCCCTTGGCAAAATCTCAGAAAATGGCCGATTTAGGTGTCTTTGCCAAATTTGTCATAACTCGGCTCTACGGACACTTATGGAGCCGCAGTTTGCATCAAAATGCTCTGCTATGTTTGCACTTCAACTGCATACTAATTAGGAGATGATGCAATTTGCGCCAGGGTGTTTTTGAAGCCCCTATAGTCGGCCTACTTTTTTGAGCATTTTCCCTTGGTCCCCCCTTGGCAAAATCTCAGAAAATGGCCGATTTAGGTGTCTTTGCCAAATTTGTCATAACTCGGCTCTACGGACACTTACGGAGCCGCAGTCTGCATCAAAATGCTCTGCTATGTTTGCACTTCAAGTGCATACTAATTAGGAGATGATGCAATTTTCGCCAGGGTGTTTTTGAAGCCCCTATAGTCGGCCTACTTTTTTGAGCATTTTCCCTTGGTCCCCCCTTGGCAAAATCTCAGAAAATGGCCGATTTAGGTGTCTTTTCCAAATTTGTCATAACTCGGCTCTACGGACACTTACGGAGCCGCAGTTTGCATCAAAATGCTCTGCTATGTTTGCACTTTAAGTGCATCTTAATTAGGAGATGATTTAATTTGCGCCAGGGTGTTTTTGAAGCCCCTATATTCGGCCTGTTTTTTTGAGCATTTTCCCTTGGTCCCCCCTTGGCAAAATCTCAGAAAATGGCCGATTTAGGTGTCTTTGCCAAATTTGTCATAACTCGGCTCTACGGACACTTACGGAGCCGCAGTTTGCATCAATATGCTCTGCTATGTTTGCACTTCAAGTGCATACTCATTAGGAGACGATGCAATTTGCGCCAGGGTGTTTTTGAAGCCCCTATAGTCGGCCTACTTTTTTGAGCATTTTCCCTTGGTCCCCCCTTGGCAAAATCTCAGAAAATGGCCGATTTAGGTGTCTTTGCCAAATTTGTCATAACTCGGCTCTACGGACACTTACGGAGCCGCAGTTTGCATCAAAATGCTCTGCTATGTTTGCACTTCAAGTGCATACTCATTAGGAGACGATGCAATTTGCGCCAGGGTGTTTTTGAAGCCCCTATAGTCGGCCTACTTTTTTGAGCATTTTCCCTTGGTCCCCCCTTGGCAAAATCTCAGAAAATGGCCGATTTAGGTGTCTTTGCCAAATTTGTCATAACTCGGCTCTACGGACACTTACGGAGCCGCAGTTCGCATCAAAATGCTCTGCTATGTTTGCACTTCAAGCGCATACTAATAAGAAGATGATGCAACTTGCGCCAGGGTGTTTTTGAAGCCCCTATAGTCGGCCTACTTTTTTGAGCATTTTCCCTTGGTCCCCCCTTGGCAAAATCTCAGAAAATGGCCGATTTAGGTGTCTTTGCCAAATTTGTCATAACTCGGCTCTACGGACACTTACGGAGCCGCAGTCTGCATCAAAATGCTCTGCTATGTTTGCACTTCAAGTGCATACTAATTAGGAGATGATGCAATTTTCGCCAGGGTGTTTTTGAAGCCCCTATAGTCGGCCTACTTTTTTGAGCATTTTCCCTTGGTCCCCCCTTGGCAAAATCTCAGAAAATGGCCGATTTAGGTGTCTTTTCCAAATTTGTCATAACTCGGCTCTACGGACACTTACGGAGCCGCAGTTTGCATCAAAATGCTCTGCTATGTTTGCACTTTAAGTGCATCTTAATTAGGAGATGATTCAATTTGCGCCAGGGTGTTTTTGAAGCCCCTATATTCGGCCTACTTTTTTGAGCATTTTCCCTTGGTCCCCCCTTGGCAAAATCTCAGAAAATGGCCGATTTAGGTGTCTTTGCCAAATTTGTCATAACTCGGCTCTACGGACACTTACGGAGCCGCAGTTTGCATCAATATGCTCTGCTATGTTTGCACTTCAAGTGCATACTCATTAGGAGACGATGCAATTTGCGCCAGGGTGTTTTTGAAGCCCCTATAGTCGGCCTACTTTTTTGAGCATTTTCCCTTGGTCCCCCCTTGGCAAAATCTCAGAAAATGGCCGATTTAGGTGTCTTTGCCAAATTTGTCATAACTCGGCTCTACGGACACTTACGGAGCCGCAGTTTGCATCAAAATGCTCTGCTATGTTTGCACTTTAAGTGCATCTTAATTAGGAGATGATGTAATTTGCGCCAGGGTGTTTTTGAAGCCCCTATATTCGGCCTACTTTTTTGAGCATTTTCCCTTGGTCCCCCCTTGGCAAAATCTCAGAAAATGGCCGATTTAGGTGTCTTTGCCAAATTTGTCATAACTCGGCTCTACGGACACTTACGGAGCCGCAGTTTGCATCAATATGCTCTGCTATGTTTGCACTTCAAGTGCATACTCATTAGGAGACGGTGCAATTTGCGCCAGGGTGTTTTTGAAGCCCCTATAGTCGGCCTACTTTTTTGAGCATTTTCCCTTGGTCCCCCCTTGGCAAAATCTCAGAAAATGGCCGATTTAGGTGTCTTTGCCAAATTTGTCATAACTCGGCTCTACGGACACTTACGGAGCCGCAGTCTGCATCAAAATGCTCTGCTATGTTTGCACTTCAAGTGCATACTAATTAGGAGATGATGCAATTTTCGCCAGGGTGTTTTTGAAGCCCCTATAGTCGGCCTACTTTTTTGAGCATTTTCCCTTGGTCCCCCCTTGGCAAAATCTCAGAAAATGGCCGATTTAGGTGTCTTTTCCAAATTTGTCATAACTCGGCTCTACGGACACTTACGGAGCCGCAGTTTGCATCAAAATGCTCTGCTATGTTTGCACTTTAAGTGCATCTTAATTAGGAGATGATGCAATTTGCGCCAGGGTGTTTTTGAAGCCCCTATATTCGGCCTACTTTTTTGAGCATTTTCCCTTGGTCCCCCCTTGGCAAAATCTCAGAAAATGGCCGATTTAGGTGTCTTTGCCAAATTTGTCATAACTCGGCTCTACGGACACTTACGGAGCCGCAGTTTGCATCAATATGCTCTGCTATGTTTGCACTTCAAGTGCATACTCATTAGGAGACGATGCAATTTGCGCCAGGGTGTTTTTGAATCCCCTATAGTCGGCCTACTTTTTTGAGCATTTTCCCTTGGTCCCCCCTTGGCAAAATCTCAGAAAATGGCCGATTTAGGTGTCTTTGCCAAATTTGTCATAACTCGGCTCTACGGACACTTACGGAGCCGCAGTTTGCATCAAAATGCTCTGCTATGTTTGCACTTTAAGTGCATCTTAATTAGGAGATGATGCAATTTGCGCCAGGGTGTTTTTGAAGCCCCTATATTCGGCCTACTTTTTTGAGCATTTTCCCTTGGTCCCCCCTTGGCAAAATCTCAGAAAATGGCCGATTTAGGTGTCTTTGCCAAATTTGTCATAACTCGGCTCTACGGACACTTACGGAGCCGCAGTTTGCATCAATATGCTCTGCTATGTTTGCACTTCAAGTGCATACTCATTAGGAGACGGTGCAATTTGCGCCAGGGTGTTTTTGAAGCCCCTATAGTCGGCCTACTTTTTTGAGCATTTTCCCTTGGTCCCCCCTTGGCAAAATCTCAGAAAATGGCCGATTTAGGTGTCTTTGCCAAATTTGTCATAACTCGGCTCTACGGACACTTACGGAGCCGCAGTTTGCATCAAAATGCTCTGCTATGTTTGCACTTCAAGTGCATACTCATTAGGAGACGATGCAATTTGCGCCAGGGTGTTTTTGAAGCCCCTATAGTCGGCCTACTTTTTTGAGCATTTTCCCTTGGTCCCCCCTTGGCAAAATCTCAGAAAATGGCCGATTTAGGTGTCTTTGCCAAATTTGTCATAACTCGGCTCTACGGACACTTACGGAGCCGCAGTTTGCATCAAAATGCTCTGCTATGTTTGCACTTCAAGTGCATACTAATTAAGAAACGATGCAATTTGCGCCAGGGTGTTTTTGAATCCCCTATAGTCGGCCTACTTTTTTGAGCATTTTCCCTTGGTCCCCCCTTGGCAAAATCTCAGAAAATGGCCGATTTAGGTGTCTTTGCCAAATTTGTCATAACTCGGCTCTACGGACACTTACGGAGCCGCAGTTCGCATCAAAAAGCTTTGCTATGTTTGCACTTCAAGTGCATACTAATAAGAAGATGATGCAATTTGCGCCACGGTGTTTTTGAAGCCCCTATAGTCGGTCTACTTTTTTGAGCATTTTCCCTTGGTCCCCCCTTGGCAAAATCTCAGAAAATGGCCGATTTAGGTGTCTTTTCCAAATTTGTCATAACTCGGCTCTACGGACACTTACGGAGCCGCAGTTCGCATCAAAATGCTCTGCTATGTTTGCACTTCAAGCGCATACTAATAAGAAGATGATGCAACTTGCGCCAGGGTGTTTTTGAAGCCCCTATAGTCGGCCTACTTTTTTGAGCATTTTCCCTTGGTCCCCCCTTGGCAAAATCTCAGAAAATGGCCGATTTAGGTGTCTTTGCCAAATTTGTCATAACTCGGCTCTACGGACACTTACGGAGCTGCAGTCTGCATCAAAATGCTCTGCTATGTTTGCACTTCAAGTGCATACTAATTAGGAGATGATGCAATTTTCGCCAGGGTGTTTTTGAAGCCCCTATAGTCGGCCTACTTTTTTGAGCATTTTCCCTTGGTCCCCCCTTGGCAAAATCTCAGAAAATGGCCGATTTAGGTGTCTTTGCCAAATTTGTCATAACTCGGCTCTACGGACACTTACGGAGCCGCAGTTTGCATCAAAATGCTCTGCTATGTTTGCACTTTAAGTGCATCTTAATTAGGAGATGATGCAATTTGCGCCAGGGTGTTTTTGAAGCCCCTATATTCGGCCTACTTTTTTGAGCATTTTCCCTTGGTCCCCCCTTGGCAAAATCTCAGAAAATGGCCGATTTAGGTGTCTTTGCCAAATTTGTCATAACTCGGCTCTACGGACACTTACGGAGCCGCAGTTTGCATCAATATGCTCTGCTATGTTTGCACTTCAAGTGCATACTCATTAGGAGACGATGCAATTTGCGCCAGGGTGTTTTTGAAGCCCCTATAGTCGGCCTACTTTTTTGAGCATTTTCCCTTGGTCCCCCCTTGGCAAAATCTCAGAAAATGGCCGATTTAGGTGTCTTTGCCAAATTTGTCATAACTCGGCTCTACGGACACTTACGGAGCCGCAGTTTGCATCAAAATGCTCTGCTATGTTTGCACTTCAAGTGCATACTAATTAGGAGACGATGCAATTCGCGCCAGGGTGTTTTTGAATCCCCTATAGTCGGCCTACTTTTTTGAGCATTTTCCCTTGGTCCCCCCTTGGCAAAATCTCAGAAAATGGCCGATTTAGGTGTCTTTGCCAAATTTGTCATAACTCGGCTCTACGGACACTTACGGAGCCGCAGTTTGCATCAAAATGCTTTGCTATGTTTGCACTTCAAGTGCATACTAATAAGAAGATGATGCAATTTGCGCCAGGGTGTTTTTGAAGCCCCTATAGTCGGTCTACTTTTTTGAGCATTTTCCCTTGGTCCCCCCTTGGCAAAATCTCAGAAAATGGCCGATTTAGGTGTCTTTGCCAAATTTGTCATAACTCGGCTCTACGGACACTTACGGAGCCGCAGTTTGCATCAAAATGCTCTGCTATGTTTGCACTTCAAGTGCATACTAATCAGGAGACGAAGCAATTTGCGCCAGGGTGTTTTTGAAGCCCCTATAGTCGGCCTACTTTTTTGAGCATTTTCCCTTGGTCCCCCCTTGGCAAAATCTCAGAAAATGGCCGATTTAGGTGTCTTTGCCAAATTTGTCATAACTCGGCTCTACGGACACTTACGGAGCCGCAGTTTGCATCAAAATGCTCTGCTATGTTTGCACTTCAAGTGCATACTAATAAGAAGATGATGCAATTTGCGCCAGGGTGTTTTTGAAGCCCCTATAGTCGGTCTACTTTTTTGAGCATTTTCCCTTGGTCCCCCCTTGGCAAAATCTCAGAAAATGTTCGATTTAGGTGTCTTTGCCAAATTTGTCATAACTCGGCTCTACGGACACTTACGGAGCCGCAGTTTGCATCAAAATGCTCTGCTATGTTTGCACTTCAAGAGCATACTAATTAGGAGATGATGTAATTTGCGCCAGGGTGTTTTTGAAGCCTCTATAGTCGGCCTACTTTTTTGAGCATTTTCCCTTGGTTCCCCCTTGGCAAAATCTCAGAAAATGGCCGATTTAGGTGTCTTTGCCAAATTTGTCATAACTCGGCTCTACGGACACTTACGGAGCCGCAGTCTGCATCAAAATGCTCTGCTATGTTTGCACTTTAAGTGCATACTAATTAGGAGATGATGCAATTTGCGCCAGGGTGTTTTTGAAGCCCCTATAGTCGGCCTACTTTTTTGAGCATTTTCCCTTGGTCCCCCCTTGGCAAAATCTCAAAAAATGGCCGATTTAGGTGTCTTTGCCAAATTTGTCATAACTCGGCTCTACGGACACTTACGGAGCCGCAAATTGCATCAAAATGCTCTGCTATGTTTGCACTTCAAGTGCATACTAATTAGAAGATGATGCAATTTGCGCCAGGGTGTTTTTGAAGCCCCTATAGTCGGCCTACTTTTTTGAGCATTTTCCCTTGGTCCCCCCTTGGCAAAATCTCAGAAAATGGCCGATTTAGGTGTCTTTGCCAAATTTGTCATAAGTCGGCTCTACGGACACTTACGGAGCCGCAGTTTGCATCAAAATGCTCTGCTATGTTTGCACTTCAAGTGCATACTAATTAGGAGATGATGCAATTTGCGCCAGGGTGTTTTTGAAGCCCCTATAGTCAGCCTACTTTTTTGAGCATTTTCCCTTGGTCCCCCCTTGGCAAAATCTCAGAAAATGGCCGATTTAGGTGTCTTTGCCTAATTTGTCATAACTCGGCTCTACGGACACTTACGGAGCCGCAGTTTGCATCAAAATGCTCTGCTATGTTTGCACTTCAAGTGCATACTAATTAGGAGATGATGCGATTTGCGCGAGGGTGTTTTCGAAGCCCCTATAGTCGGCCTACTTTTTTGAGCATTTTCCCTTGGTCCCCCCTTGGCAAAATCTCAGAAAATGGCCGATTTAGGTGTCTTTGCCAAATTTGTCATAACTCGGCTCTACGGACACTTACGGAGCCGCAGTTTGCATCAAAATGCTCTGCTATGTTTGCACTTTAAGTGCATGCTAATTAAGAGATGATGCAATTTGCGCCAGGGTGTTTTTGAAGCCCCTATAGTCGGCCTACTTTTTTGAGCATTTTCCCTTGGTCCCCCCTTGGCAAAATCTCAAAAAATGGCCGATTTAGGTGTCTTTGCCAAATTTGTCATCACTCGGCTCTACGGACACTTACGGAGCCGCAGTTTGCATCAAAATGCTCTGCTATGTTTGCACTTCAAGTGCATACTAATTAGGAGACGATGCAATTTACGCCAGGGTGTTTTTGAAGCCCCTATAGTCGGTCTACTTTTTTGAGCATTTTCCCTTGGTCCCCCCTTGGCAAAATCTCAGAAAATGGCCGATTTAGGTGTCTTTGCCAAATTTGTCATAACTCGGCTCTACGGACACTTACGGAGCCGCAGTTTGCATCAAAATGCTCTGCTATGTTTGCACTTCAAGTGCATACTAATTAGGAGACGAAGCAATTTGCGCCAGGGTGTATTTGAAGCCCCTATAGTCGGCCTACTTTTTTGAGCATTTTCCCTTGGTCCCCCCTTGGCAAAATCTCAGAAAATGGCCGATTTAGGTGTCTTTGCCAAATTTGTCATAACTCGGCTCTACGGACACTTACGGAGCCGCAGTTTGCATCAAAATGCTCTGCTATGTTTGCACTTCAAGTGCATACTAATAAGAAGATGATGCAATTTGCGCCAGGGTGTTTTTGAAGCCCCTATAGTCGGTCTACTTTTTTGAGCATTTTCCCTTGGTCCCCCCTTGGCAAAATCTCAGAAAATGTTCGATTCAGGTGTCTTTGCCAAATTTGTCATAACTCGGCTCTACGGACACTTACGGAGCCGCAGTTTGCATCAAAATGCTCTGCTATGTTTGCACTTCAAGAGCATACTAATTAGCAGATGATGTAATTTGCGCCAGGGTGTTTTTGAAGCCCCTATAGTCGGCCTACTTTTTTGAGCATTTTCCCTTGGTTCCCCCTTGGCAAAATCTCAGAAAATGGCCGATTTAGGTGTCTTTGCCAAATTTGTCATAACTCGGCTCTACGGACACTTACGGAGCCGCAGTCTGCATCAAAATGCTCTGCTATGTTTGCACTTTAAGTGCATACTAATTAGGAGATGATGCAATTTGCGCCAGGGTGTTTTTGAAGCCCCTATAGTCGGCCTACTTTTTTGAGCATTTTCCCTTGGTCCCCCCTTGGCAAAATCTCAAAAAATGGCCGATTTAGGTGTCTTTGCCAAATTTGTCATAACTCGGCTCTACGGACACTTACGGAGCCGCAAATTGCATCAAAATGCTCTGCTATGTTTGCACTTCAAGTGCATACTAATTAGGAGATGATGCAATTTGCGCCAGGGTGTTTTTGAAGCCCCTATAGTCGGCCTACTTTTTTGAGCATTTTCCCTTGGTCCCCCCTTGGCAAAATCTCAGAAAATGGCCGATTTAGGTGTCTTTGCCAAATTTGTCATAACTCGGCTCTACGGACACTTACGGAGCCGCAGTTTGCATCAAAATGCTCTGCTATGTTTGCACTTCAAGTGCATACTAATTAGGAGATGATGCAATTTGCGCCAGGGTGTTTTTGAAGCCCCTATAGTCAGCCTACTTTTTTGAGCATTTTCCCTTGGTCCCCCCTTGGCAAAATCTCAGAAAATGGCCGATTTAGGTGTCTTTGCCTAATTTGTCATAACTCGGCTCTACGGACACTTACGGAGCCGCAGTTTGCATCAAAATGCTCTGCTATGTTTGCACTTCAAGTGCATACTAATTAGGAGATGATGCAATTTGCGCGAGGGTGTTTTTGAAGCCCCTATAGTCGGCCTACTTTTTTGAGCATTTTCCCTTGGTCCCCCCTTGGCAAAATCTCAGAAAATGGCCGATTTAGGTGTCTTTGCCAAATTTGTCATAACTCGGCTCTACGGACACTTACGGAGCCGCAGTTTGCATCAAAATGCTCTGCTATGTTTGCACTTCAAGTGCATACTAATTAGGAGATGATGCAATTTGCGCCAGGGTGTTTTTGAAGCCCCTATAGTCAGCCTACTTTTTTGAGCATTTTCCCTTGGTCCCCCCTTGGCAAAATCTCAAAAAATGGCCGATTTAGGTGTCTTTGCCAAATTTGTCATAACTCGGCTCTACGGACACTTACGGAGCCGCAGTTTGCATCAAAATGCTCTGCTATGTTTGCACTTCAAGTGCATACTAATTAGGAGACGATGCAATTTACGCCAGGGTGTTTTTGAAGCCCCTATAGTCGGCCTACTTTTTTGAGCATTTTCCCTTGGTCCCCCCTTGGCAAAATCTCAGAAAATGGCCGATTTAGGTGTCTTTGCCAAATTTGTCATAACTCGGCTCTACGGACACTTACGGAGCCGCAGTTTGCATCAAAATGCTCTGCTATGTTTGCACTTCAAGAGCATACTAATTAGGAGACGATGCAATTTACGCCAGGATGTTTTTGAAGCCCCTATAGTCGGCCTACTTTTTTGAGCATTTTCCCTTGGTCCCCCCTTGGCAAAATCTCAGAAAATGGCCGATTTAGGTGTCTTTGCCAAATTTGTCATAACTCGGCTCTACTGACACGTACGGAGCCGCAGTTTGCATCAACATGCTCTGCTATTTTTGCACTTCAAGTGCATACTAATTAGGAGATGATGCAATTTGGGCCAGGGTGTTTTTGAAGCCCCTGTAGTCGGCCTACTTTTTTGAGCATTTTCCCCTGGTCCCCCGTTGGCAAAATCTCAGAAAATGGCCGATTTAGGTGTCTTTGCCAAATTTGTCATAACTCGGCTCTACGGACACTTACGGAGCCGCAGTTTGCATCAAAATGCTCTGCTCTGTTTGCACTTCAAGTGCATACTAATTAGGAGATGATGCAATTTGCGCCAGGGTGTTTTTGAAGCCCCTATAGTCGGCCTACTTTTTTGAGCATTTTCCCTTGGTCCCCCCTTGGCAAAATCTCAGAAAATGGCCGATTTAGGTGTCTTTGCCAAATTTGTCATAACTCGGCTCTACGGACACTTACGGAGCCGCAGTTTGCATCAAAATGCTCTGCTATGTTTGCACTTCAAGTGCATACTAATTAAGAGATGATGCAATTTGCGCCAGGGTGTTTTTGAAGCCCCTATAGTCGGCCTACTTTTTTGAGCATTTTCCCTTGGTCCCCCCTTGGCAAAATCTCAAAAAATGGCCGATTTAGGTGTCTTTGCCAAATTTGTCATAACTCGGCTCTACGGACACTTACGGAGCCGCAGTTTGCATCAAAATGCTCTGCTATGTTTGCACTTCAAGTGCATACTAATTAGGAGACGATGCAATTTACGCCAGGGTGTTTTTGAAGCCCCTATAGTCGGCCTACTTTTTTGAGCATTTTCCCTTGGTCCCCCCTTGGCAAAATCTCAGAAAATGGCCGATTTAGGTGTCTTTGCCAAATTTGTCATAACTCGGCTCTACGGACACTTACGGAGCCGCAGTTTGCATCAAAATGCTCTGCTATGTTTGCACTTCAAGTGCATACTAATTAGGAGACGATGCAATTTACGCCAGGATGTTTTTGAAGCCCCTATAGTCGGCCTACTTTTTTGAGCATTTTCCCTTGGTCCCCCCTTGGCAAAATCTCAGAAAATGGCCGATTTAGGTGTCTTTGCCAAATTTGTCATAACTCGGCTCTACTGACACGTACGGAGCCGCAGTTTGCATCAACATGCTCTGCTATTTTTGCACTTCAAGTGCATACTAATTAGGAGATGATGCAATTTGGGCCAGGGTGTTTTTGAAGCCCCTGTAGTCGGCCTACATTTTTGAGCATTTTCCCCTGGTCCCCCGTTGGCAAAATCTCAGAAAATGGCCGATTTAGGTGTCTTTGCCAAATTTGTCATAACTCGGCTCTACGGACACTTACGGAGCCGCAGTTTGCATCAAAATGCTCTGCTCTGTTTGCACTTCAAGTGCATACTAATTAGGAGATGATGCAATTTGCGCCAGGGTGTTTTTGAAGCCCCTATAGTCGGCCTACTTTTTTGAGCATTTTCCCTTGGTCACCCCTTGGCAAAATCTCAGAAAATGGCCGATTTAGAATGTCTTTGCCAAATTTGTCATAACTCGGCTCTACGGACACGTACGGAGCCGCAAGTTGCATCAAAATGCTCTGCTATGTTTGCACTTCAAGTGCATACTAATTAGGAGATGATGCAATTTGCGCCAGGGTGTTTTTGAAGCCCCTATAGTCGGCCTTTATTTTTTTGAGCATTTTCCCTTGGTCCCCCCTTGGCAAAATCTCAGAAAATGGCCGATTTAGGTGTCTTTGCTAAATTTGTCATAACTCGGCTCTACGGACACTTACGGAGCCGCAGTTTGCATCAAAATGCTCTGCTATGTTTGCACTTCAAGTGCACCCTAATTAGGAGATGATGCAATTTGCGCCAGGGTGTTTTTGAAGCCCCTATAGTCGGCCTACTTTTTTGAGCATTTTCCCCTGGTCCCCCCTTGGCAAAATCTCAGAAAATGGCCGATTTAGTTGCCTTTGTCAAATTTGTCATAACTCGGCTCTACGGACACTTACGGAGCCGCAGTTTGCATCAAAATGCTCTGCTATGTTTGCACTTCAAGTGCATACTAATTAGGAGATGATGGAATTTGCGCCAGGGTGTTTTTGAAGCCCCTATAGTCGGCCTACTTTTTTGAGCATTTTCCCTTGGTCCCCTCTTGACAAAATCTCAGAAAATGGCCGATTTAGGTGTCTTTGCAAAATTTGTCATAACTCGGCTCTACGGACACTTACGGAGCCGCAGTTTGCATCAAAATGCTCTGCTATGTTTGCACTTTAAGTGCATAGTAATTAGGAGATGATGCAATTTGCGCCAGGGTGTTTTTGAAGCCTCTATAGTCGGCCTACTTTTTTGAGCATTTTCCCTTGGTCCCCCCTTGGCAAAATCTCAGAAAATGGCCGATTTAGTTGTCTTTGCCAAATTTGTCATAACTCGGCTCTACGGACACTTACGGAGCCGCAGTTTGCATCAAAATGCTCTGCTATGTTTGCACTTCAAGTGCATACTAATTAGGAGATAATGCAATTTGCGCCAGGGTGTTTTTGAAGCCCCTATAGTCGGCCTACTTTTTTGAGCATTTTCCCTTGGTCCCCCCTTGGCAAAATCTCAGAAAATGGCCGATTTAGGTGTCTTTGCCAAATTTGTCATAACTCGGCTCTACGGACACTTACGGTGCCGCAGTTTGCATCAAAATGCTCTGCTATGTTTGCACTTCAAGTGCATACTAATTAGGAGATGATGCAATTTGCGCCAGAGTGTTTTTGAAGCCCCTATAGTCCGCCTATTTTTTTGAGCATTTTCCCTTGGTCCCCCCTTTGCAAAATCTCAGAAAATGGCCGATTTAGGTGTCTTTGCCAAATTTGTCATAACTCGGCTCTACGGACACTTACAGAGCCGCAGTTTGCATCAAAATGCTCTGCTATGTTTGCACTTCAAGTGCATACTAATTAGGAGATGATGCAATTTGCGCCAGGGTGTTTTTGAAGCCCCTATAGTCGGCCTACTTTTTTGAGCATTTTCCCTTGGTCCCCCCTTGGCAAAATCTCAGAAAATGGCCGATTTAGGTGTCTTTGCCAAATTTGTCATAACTCGGCTCTACGGACACTTACGGAGCCGCAGTTTGCATCAAAATGCTCTGCTATGTTTGCACTTTAAGTGCATACTAATTAGGAGATGATGCAATTTGCGCCAGGGTGTTTTTGAAGCCCCTATAGTCGGCCTACTTTTTTGAGCATTTTCCCTTGGTCCCCCCTTGGCAAAATCTCAGAAAGTGGCCGATTTAGGTGTCTTTGCCAAATTTGTCATAACTCGGCTCTACGGACACTTACGGAGCCGCAGTTTGCATCAAAATGCTCTGCTATGTTTGCACTTCAAGTGCATACTAATTAGGAGATGATGCAATTTGCGCCAAAGTGTTTTTGAAGCCCCTATAGTCGGCCTACTTTTTTGAGCATTTTCCCTTGGTCCCCCCTTGGAAAAATCTCAGGAAATGGTCGATTTAGGTGTCTTTGTAAAATTTCTCATAACTCGGCTCTACGGAAACTTACGGAGCCGCAGTTTGCATCAAAATGCTCTGCTATGTTTGCACTTCAACTGCATACTAATAAGGAGATGATGCAATTTGCGCCAGGGTGTTTTTGAAGCCCCTATAGTCGGCCTACTTTTTTGAGCATTTTCCCTTGGTCCCCCCTTGGCAAAATCTCAGAAAATGGCCGATTTAGGTGTCTTTGCCAAATTTGTCATAACTCGGCTCTACGGACACTTACGGAGCCGCAGTTTGCATCAAAATGCTCTGCTATGTTTGCACTTCAAGTGCGTACTTATTAGGAGATGATGCAATTTGCGCCAGTGTGTTTTTGAAGCCCCTATAGTATGCCTACTTTTTTGAGCATTTTCCCTTGGTCCCCCCTTGGCAAAATCTCAGAAAATGGCCGATTTAGGTGTCTTTGCCAAATTTGTCATAACTCGGCTCTACGGACACTTACAGAGCCGCAGTTTGCATCAAAATGCTCTGCTATGTTTGCACTTCAAGTGCATACTAATTAGGAGATGATGCAATTTGCGCCAGGGTGTTTTTGAAGCCCCTATAGTCGGCCTACTTTTTTGAGCATTTTCCCTTGGTCCCCCCTTGGCAAAATCTCAGAAAATGGCCGATTTAGGTGTCTTTGCCAAATTTGTCATAACTCGGCTCTACGGACACTTATGGAGCCGCAGTTTGCATCAAAATGCTCTGCTATGTTTGCACTTCAACTGCATACTAATTAGGAGATGATGCAATTTGCGCCAGGGTGGTTTTGAAGCCCCTATAGTCGGCCTACTTTTTTGAGCATTTTCCCTTGGTCCCCCCTTGGCAAAATCTCAGAAAATGGCCGATTTAGGTGTCTTTGCCAAATTTGTCATAACTCGGCTCTACGGACACTTACGGAGCCGCAGTCTGCATCAAAATGCTCTGCTATGTTTGCACTTCAAGTGCATACTAATTAGGAGATGATGCAATTTTCGCCAGGGTGTTTTTGAAGCCCCTATAGTCGGCCTACTTTTTTGAGCATTTTCCCTTGGTCCCCCCTTGGCAAAATCTCAGAAAATGGCCGATTTAGGTGTCTTTTCCAAATTTGTCATAACTCGGCTCTACGGACACTTACGGAGCCGCAGTTTGCATCAAAATGCTCTGCTATGTTTGCACTTTAAGTGCATCTTAATTAGGAGATGATGCAATTTGCGCCAGGGTGTTTTTGAAGCCCCTATATTCGGCCTACTTTTTTGAGCATTTTCCCTTGGTCCCCCCTTGGCAAAATCTCAGAAAATGGCCGATTTAGGTGTCTTTGCCAAATTTGTCATAACTCGGCTCTACGGACACTTACGGAGCCGCAGTTTGCATCAAAATGCTCTGCTATGTTTGCACTTCAAGTGCATACTAATTAGGAGACGATGCAATTCGCGCCAGGGTGTTTTTGAATCCCCTCTAGTCGGCCTACTTTTTTGAGCATTTTCCCTTGGTCCCCCCTTGGCAAAATCTCAGAAAATGGCCGATTTAGGTGTCTTTGCCAAATTTGTCATAACTCGGCTCTACGGACACTTACGGAGCCGCAGTTTGCATCAAAATGCTTTGCTATGTTTGCACTTCAAGTGCATACTAATAAGAAGATGATGCAATTTGCGCCAGGGTGTTTTTGAAGCCCCTTAGTCGGTCTACTTTTTTGAGCATTTTCCCTTGGTCCCCCCTTGGCAAAATCTCAGAAAATTGCCGATTTAGGTGTCTTTGCCAAATTTGTCATAACTCGGCTCTACGGACACTTACGGAGCCGCAGTTTGCATCAAAATGCTCTGCTATGTTTGCACTTCAAGTGCATACTAATTAGGAGACGAAGCAATTTGCGCCAGGGTGTTTTTGAAGCCCCTATAGTCGGCCTACTTTTTTGAGCATTTTCCCTTGGTCCCCCCTTGGCAAAATCTCAGAAAATGGCCGATTTAGGTGTCTTTGCCAAATTTGTCATAACTCGGCTCTACGGACACTTACGGAGCCGCAGTTTGCATCAAAATGCTCTGCTATGTTTGCACTTCAAGTGCATACTAATAAGAAGATGATGCAATTTGCGCCAGGGTGTTTTTGAAGCCCCTATAGTCGGTCTACTCTTTTGAGCAGTTTCACTTGGTCCCCCCTTGGCAAAATCTCAGAAAATGTTCGATTTAGGTGTCTTTGCCAAATTTGTCATAACTCGGCTCTACGGACACTTACGGAGCCGCAGTTTGCATCAAAATGCTCTGCTATGTTTGCACTTCAAGAGCATACTAATTAGGAGATGATGTAATTTGCGCCAGGGTGTTTTTGAAGCCCCTATAGTCGGCCTACTTTTTTGAGCATTTTCCCTTGGTTCCCCCTTGGCAAAATCTCAGAAAATGGCCGATTTAGGTGTCTTTGCCAAATTTGTCATAACTCGGCTCTACGGACACTTACGGAGCCGCAGTCTGCATCAAAATGCTCTGCTATGTTTGCACTTTAAGTGCATACTAATTAGGAGATGATGCAATTTGCGCCAGGGTGTTTTTGAAGCCCCTATAGTCGGCCTACTTTTTTGAGCATTTTCCCTTGGTCCCCCCTTGGCAAAATCTCAAAAAATGGCCGATTTAGGTGTCTTTGCCAAATTTGTCATAACTCGGCTCTACGGACACTTACGGAGCCGCAAATTGCATCAAAATGCTCTGCTATGTTTGCACTTCAAGTGCATACTAATTAGGAGATGATGCAATTTGCGCCAGGGTGTTTTTGAAGCCCCTATAGTCGGCCTACTTTTTTGAGCATTTTCCCTTGGTCCCCCCTTGGCAAAATCTCAGAAAATGGCCGATTTAGGTGTCTTTGCCAAATTTGTCATAAGTCGGCTCTACGGACACTTACGGAGCCGCAGTTTGCATCAAAATGCTCTGCTATGTTTGCACTTCAAGTGCATACTAATTAGGAGATGATGCAATTTGCGCCAGGGTGTTTTTGAAGCCCCTGTAGTCGGCCTACTTTTTTGAGCATCTTCCCCTGGTCCCCCGTTGGCAAAATCTCAGAAAATGGCCGATTTAGGTGTCTTTGGCAAATTTGTCATAACTCGGCTCTACGGACACTTACGGAGCCGCAGTTTGCATCAAAATGCTCTGCTCTGTTTGCACTTCAAGTGCATACTAATTAGGAGATGATGCAATTTGCGCCAGGGTGTTTTTGAAGCCCCTATAGTCGGCCTACTTTTTTCAGCATTTTCCCTTGGTCACCCCTTGGCAAAATCTCAGAAAATGGCCGATTTAGAATGTCTTTGCCAAATTTGTCATAACTCGGCTCTACGGACACGTACGGAGCCGCAAGTTGCATCAAAATGCTCTGCTATGTTTGCACTTCAAGTGCATACTAATTAGGAGATGATGCAATTTGCGCCAGGGTGTTTTTGAAGCCCCTATAGTCGGCCTTTATTTTTTTGAGCATTTTCCCTTGGTCCCCCCTTGGCAAAATCTCAGAAAATGGCCGATTTAGGTGTCTTTGCTAAATTTGTCATAACTCGGCTCTACGGACACTTACGGAGCCGCAGTTTGCATCAAAATGCTCTGCTATGTTTGCACTTCAAGTGCACCCTAATTAGGAGATGATGCAATTTGCGCCAGGGTGTTTTTGAAGCCCCTATAGTCGGCCTACTTTTTTGAGCATTTTCCCCTGGTCCCCCCTTGGCAAAATCTCAGAAAATGGCCGATTTAGGTGTCTTTGCCAAATTTGTCATAACTCGGCTCTACGGACACTTACGGAGCCGCAGTTTGCATCAAAATGCTCTGCTATGTTTGCACTTCAAGTGCATACTAATAAGAAGATGATGCAATTTGCGCCAGGGTGTTTTTGAAGCCCCTATAGTCGGTCTACTCTTTTGAGCAGTTTCACTTGGTCCCCCCTTGGCAAAATCTCAGAAAATGTTCGATTTAGGTGTCTTTGCCAAATTTGTCATAACTCGGCTCTACGGACACTTACGGAGCCGCAGTTTGCATCAAAATGCTCTGCTATGTTTGCACTTCAAGAGCATACTAATTAGGAGATGATGTAATTTGCGCCAGGGTGTTTTTGAAGCCCCTATAGTCGGCCTACTTTTTTGAGCATTTTCCCTTGGTTCCCCCTTGGCAAAATCTCAGAAAATGGCCGATTTAGGTGTCTTTGCCAAATTTGTCATAACTCGGCTCTACGGACACTTACGGAGCCGCAGTCTGCATCAAAATGCTCTGCTATGTTTGCACTTTAAGTGCATACTAATTAGGAGATGATGCAATTTGCGCCAGGGTGTTTTTGAAGCCCCTATAGTCGGCCTACTTTTTTGAGCATTTTCCCTTGGTCCCCCCTTGGCAAAATCTCAAAAAATGGCCGATTTAGGTGTCTTTGCCAAATTTGTCATAACTCGGCTCTACGGACACTTACGGAGCCGCAAATTGCATCAAAATGCTCTGCTATGTTTGCACTTCAAGTGCATACTAATTAGGAGATGATGCAATTTGCGCCAGGGTGTTTTTGAAGCCCCTATAGTCGGCCTACTTTTTTGAGCATTTTCCCTTGGTCCCCCCTTGGCAAAATCTCAGAAAATGGCCGATTTAGGTGTCTTTGCCAAATTTGTCATAAGTCGGCTCTACGGACACTTACGGAGCCGCAGTTTGCATCAAAATGCTCTGCTATGTTTGCACTTCAAGTGCATACTAATTAGGAGATGATGCAATTTGCGCCAGGGTGTTTTTGAAGCCCCTGTAGTCGGCCTACTTTTTTGAGCATTTTCCCCTGGTCCCCCGTTGGCAAAATCTCAGAAAATGGCCGATTTAGGTGTCTTTGCCAAATTTGTCATAACTCGGCTCTACGGACACTTACGGAGCCGCAGTTTGCATCAAAATGCTCTGCTCTGTTTGCACTTCAAGTGCATACTAATTAGGAGATGATGCAATTTGCGCCAGGGTGTTTTTGAAGCCCCTATAGTCGGCCTACTTTTTTGAGCATTTTCCCTTGGTCACCCCTTGGCAAAATCTCAGAAAATGGCCGATTTAGAATGTCTTTGCCAAATTTGTCATAACTCGGCTCTACGGACACGTACGGAGCCGCAAGTTGCATCAAAATGCTCTGCTATGTTTGCACTTCAAGTGCATACTAATTAGGAGATGATGCAATTTGCGCCAGGGTGTTTTTGAAGCCCCTATAGTCGGCCTTTATTTTTTTGAGTATTTTCCCTTGGTCCCCCCTTGGCAAAATCTCAGAAAATGGCCGATTTAGGTGTCTTTGCTAAATTTGTCATAACTCGGCTCTACGGACACTTACGGAGCCGCAGTTTGCATCAAAATGCTCTGCTATGTTTGCACTTCAAGTGCACCCTAATTAGGAGATGATGCAATTTGCGCCAGGGTGTTTTTGAAGCCCCTATAGTCGGCCTACTTTTTTGAGCATTTTCCCCTGGTCCCCCCTTGGCAAAATCTCAGAAAATGGCCGATTTAGGTGTCTTTGCCAAATTTGTCATAACTCGGCTCTACGGACACTTACGGAGCCGCAGTTTGCATCAAAATGCTCTGCTATGTTTGCACTTCAAGTGCATACTAATAAGAAGATGATGCAATTTGCGCCAGGGTGTTTTTGAAGCCCCTATAGTCGGCCTACTTTTTTGAGCATTTTCCCTTGGTCCCCTCTTGACAAAATCTCAGAAAATGGCCGATTTAGGTGTCTTTGCCAAATTTGTCATAACTCGGCTCTACGGACACTTACGGAGCCGCAGTTTGCATCAAAATGCTCTGCTATGTTTGCACTTCAAGAGCATACTAATTAGGAGATGATGTAATTTGCGCCAGGGTGTTTTTGAAGCCTCTATAGTCGGCCTACTTTTTTGAGCATTTTCCCTTGGTCCCCCCTTGGCAAAATCTCAGAAAATGGCCGATTTAGTTGTCTTTGCCAAATTTGTCATAACTCGGCTCTACGGACAGTTACGGAGCCGCAGTTTGCATCAAAATGCTCTGCTATGTTTGCACTTCAAGTGCATACTAATTAGGAGATAATGCAATTTGCGCCAAAGTGTTTTTGAAGCCCCTATAGTCGGCCTACTTTTTTGAGCATTTTCCTTTGGTCCCCCCTTGGCAAAATCTTAGAAAATGGTCGATTTAGGTGTCTTTGTAAAATTTCTCATAACTCGGCTCTACGGACACTTACGGAGCCGCAGTTTGCATCAAAATTCTCTGCTATGTTTGCACTTTAACTGTATACTAATTAGGAGATGATGCAATTTGCGCCAGGGTGTTTGTGAAGCCCCTATAGTCGGCCTACTTTTTTGAGCATTTTCCCTTGGTCCCCCCTTGGCAAAATCTCAGAAAATGGCCGATTTAGGTGTCTTTGCCAAATTTGTCATAACTCGGCTCTACGGACACTTACGGAGCCGCAGTTTGCATCAAAATGCTCTGCTATGTTTGCACTTCAAGTGCGTACTTATTAGGAGATGATGCAATTTGCGCCAGTGTGTTTTTCAAGCCCCTATAGTATGCCTACTTTTTTGAGCATTTTCCCTTGGTCCCCCCTTTGCAAAATCTCAGAAAATGGCCGATTTAGGTGTCTTTGCCAAATTTGTCATAACTCGGCTCTACGGACACTTACAGAGCCGCAGTTTGCATCAAAATGCTCTGCTATGTTTGCACTTCAAGTGCATACTAATTAGGAGATGATGCAATTTGCGCCAGGGTGTTTTTGAAGCCCCTATAGTCGGCCTACTTTTTTGAGCATTTTCCCTTGGTCCCCCCTTGGCAAAATCTCAGAAAATGGCCGATTTAGGTGTCTTTGCCAAATTTGTCATAACTCGGCTCTACTGACACGTACGGAGCCGCAGTTTGCATCAACATGCTCTGCTATTTTTGCACTTCAAGTGCATACTAATTAGGAGATGATGCAATTTGGGCCAGGGTGTTTTTGAAGCCTCTGTAGTCGGCCTACTTTTTTGAGCATTTTCCCCTGGTCCCCCGTTGGCAAAATCTCAGAAAATGGCCGATTTAGGTGTCTTTGCCAAATTTGTCATAACTCGGCTCTACGGACACTTACGGAGCCGCAGTTTGCATCAAAATGCTCTGCTCTGTTTGCACTTCAAGTGCATACTAATTAGGAGATGATGCAATTTGCGCCAGGGTGTTTTTGAAGCCCCTATAGTCGGCCTTTATTTTTTTGAGCATTTTCCCTTGGTCCCCCCTTGGCAAAATCTCAGAAAATGGCCGATTTAGGTGTCTTTGCTAAATTTGTCATAACTCGGCTCTACGGACACTTACGGAGCCGCAGTTTGCATCAAAATGCTCTGCTATGTTTGCACTTCAAGTGCACCCTAATTAGGAGATGATGCAATTTGCGCCAGGGTGTTTTTGAAGCCCCTATAGTCGGCCTACTTTTTTGAGCATTTTCCCCTGGTCCCCCCTTGGCAAAATCTCAGAAAATGGCCGATTTAGTTCCCTTTGTCAAATTTGTCATAACTCGGCTCTACGGACACTTACGGAGCCGCAGTTTGCATCAAAATGCTCTGCTATGTTTGCACTTCAAGTGCATACTAATTAGGAGATGATGCAATTTGCGCCAGGGTGTTTTTGAAGCCCCTATAGTCGGCCTACTTTTTTGAGCATTTTCCCTTGGTCCCCTCTTGACAAAATCTCAGAAAATGGCCGATTTAGGTGTCTTTGCAAAATTTGTCATAACTCGGCTCTACGGACACTTACGGAGCCGCAGTTTGCATCAAAATGCTCTGCTATGTTTGCACTTTAAGTGCATAGTAATTAGGAGATGATGCAATTTGCGCCAGGGTGTTTTTGAAGCCTCTATAGTCGGCCTACTTTTTTGAGCATTTTCCCTTGGTCCCCCCTTGGCAAAATCTCAGAAAATGGCCGATTTAGTTGTCTTTGCCAAATTTGTCATAACTCGGCTCTACGGACACTTACGGAGCCGCAGTTTGCATCAAAATGCTCTGCTATGTTTGCTCTTCAAGTGCATACTAATTAGGAGATAATGCAATTTGCGCCAAAGTGTTTTTGAAGCCCCTATAGTCGGCCTACTTTTTTGAGCATTTTCCCTTGGTCCCCCCTTGGCAAAATCTTAGAAAATGGTCGATTTAGGTGTCTTTGTAAAATTTCTCATAACTCAGCTCTACGGACACTTACGGAGCCGCAGTTTGCAACAAAATTCTCTGCTATGTTTGCACTTTAACTGTATACTAATTAGGAGATGATGCAATTTGCGCCAGGGTGTTTGTGAAGCCCCTATAGTCGGCCTACTTTTTTGAGCATTTTCCCTTGGTCCCCCCTTGGCAAAATCTCAGAAAATGGCCGATTTAGGTGTCTTTGCCAAATTTGTCATAACTCGGCTCTACGGACACTTACGGAGCCGCAGTTTGCATCAAAATGCTCTGCTATGTTTGCACTTCAAGTGCGTACTTATTAGGAGATGATGCAATTTGCGCCAGTGTGTTTTTGAAGCCCCTATAGTATGCCTACTTTTTTGAGCATTTTCCCTTGGTCCCCCCTTTGCAAAATCTCAGAAAATGGCCGATTTAGGTGTCTTTGCCAAATTTGTCATAACTCGGCTCTACGGACACTTACAGAGCCGCAGTTTGCATCAAAATGCTCTGCTATGTTTGCACTTCAAGTGCATACTAATTAGGAGATGATGCAATTTGCGCCAGGGTGTTTTTGAAGCCCCTATAGTCGGCCTACTTTTTTGAGCATTTTCCCTTGGTCCCCCCTTGGCAAAATCTCAGAAAATGGCCGATTTAGGTGTCTTTGCCAAATTTGTCATAACTCGGCTCTACGGACACTTACGGAGCCGCAGTTTGCATCAAAATGCTCTGCTATGTTTGTACTTTAAGTGCATACTAATTAGGAGATGATGCAATTTGCGCCAGGGTGTTTTTGAAGCCCCTATAGTCGGCCTACTTTTTTGAGCATTTTCCCTTGGTCCCCCCTTGGCAAAATCTCAGAAAATGGCCGATTTAGGTGTCTTTGCCAAATTTGTCATAACTCGGCTCTACGGACACTTACGGAGCCGCAGTTTGCATCAAAATTCTCTGCTATGTTTGCACTTCAAGTGCATACTAATTAGGAGATGATGCAATTTGCGCCAGGGTGTTTTTGAAGCCCCTATAGTCGGCCTACTTTTTTGAGCATTTTCCCTTGGTCCCCCCTTGGCAAAATCTCAGAAAGTGGCCGATTTAGGTGTCTTTGCCAAATTTGTCATAACTCGGCTCTACGGACACTTACGGAGCCGCAGTTTGCATTAAAATGCTCTGCTATGTTTGCACTTCAAGTGCATACTAATTAGGAGATGATGCAATTTGCGCCAAAGTGTTTTTGAAGCCCCTATAGTCGGCCTACTTTTTTGAGCATTTTCCCTTGGTCCCCCCTTGGAAAAATCTCAGGAAATGGTCGATTTAGGTGTCTTTGTAAAATTTCTCATAACTCGGCTCTACGGACACTTACGGAGCCGCAGTTTGCATCAAAATGCTCTGCTATGTTTGCACTTTAAGCGTATACTAATTAGGAGATGATGCAATTTGCGCCAGGGTGTTTTTGAAGCCCCTATAGTCGGCCTACTTTTTTGAGCATTTTCCCTTGGTCCCCCCTTGGCAAAATCTCAAAAAATGGCCGATTTAGGTGTCTTTGCCAAATTTGTCATAACTCGGCTCTACGGACACTTACGGAGCCGCAAATTGCATCAAAATGCTCTGCTATGTTTGCACTTCAAGTGCATACTAATTAGGAGATGATGCAATTTGCGCCAGGGTGTTTTTGAAGCCCCTATAGTCGGCCTACTTTTTTGAGCATTTTCCCTTGGTCCCCCCTTGGCAAAATCTCAGAAAATGGCCGATTTAGGTGTCTTTGCCAAATTTGTTATAAGTCGGCTCTACGGACACTTACGGAGCCGCAGTTTGCATCAAAATGCTCTGCTATGTTTGCACTTCAAGTGCATACTAATTAGGAGATGATGCAATTTGCGCCAGGGTGTTTTTGAAGCCCCTATAGTCAGCCTACTTTTTTGAGCATTTTCCCTTGGTCCCCCCTTGGCAAAATCTCAGAAAATGGCCGATTTAGGTGTCTTTGCCTAATTTGTCATAACTCGGCTCTACGGACACTTACGGAGCCGCAGTTTGCATCAAAATGCTCTGCTATGTTTGCACTTCAAGAGCATACTAATTAGGAGATGATGCAATTTGCGCGAGGGTGTTTTTGAAGCCCCTATAGTCGGCCTACTTTTTTGAGCATTTTCCCTTGGTCCCCCCTTGGCAAAATCTCAGAAAATGGCCGATTTAGGTGTCTTTGCCAAATTTGTCATAACTCGGCTCTACGGACACTTACGGAGCCGCAGTTTGCATCAAAATGCTCTGCTATGTTTGCACTTCAAGTGCATGCTAATTAAGAGATGATGCAATTTGCGCCAGGGTGTTTTTGAAGCCCCTATAGTCGGCCTACTTTTTTGAGCATTTTCCCTTGGTCCCCCCTTGGCAAAATCTCAGAAAATGGCCGATTTAGGTGTCTTTGCCAAATTTGTCATAACTCGGCTCTACTGACACGTACGGAGCCGCAGTTTGCATCAACATGCTCTGCTATTTTTGCACTTCAAGTGCATACTAATTAGGAGATGATGCAATTTGGGCCAGGGTGTTTTTGAAGCCCCTGTAGTCGGCCTACTTTTTTGAGCATTTTCCCCTGGTCCCCCGTTGGCAAAATCTCAGAAAATGGCCGATTTAGGTGTCTTTGCCAAATTTGTCATAACTCGGCTCTACGGACACTTACGGAGCCGCAGTTTGCATCAAAATGCTCTGCTCTGTTTGCACTTCAAGTGCATACTAATTAGGAGATGATGCAATTTGCGCCAGGGTGTTTTTGAAGCCCCTATCGTCGGCCTACTTTTTTGAGCATTTTCCCTTGGTCACCCCTTGGCAAAATCTCAGAAAATGGCCGATTTAGAATGTCTTTGCCAAATTTGTCATAACTCGGCTCTACGGACACGTACGGAGCCGCAAGTTGCATCAAAATGCTCTGCTATGTTTGCACTTCAAGTGCATACTAATTAGGAGATGATGCAATTTGCGCCAGGGTGTTTTTAAAGCCCCTATAGTCGGCCTTTATTTTTTTGAGCATTTTCCCTTGGTCCCCCCTTGGCAAAATCTCAGAAAATGGCCGATTTAGGTGTCTTTGCTAAATTTGTCATAACTCGGCTCTACGGACACTTACGGAGCCGCAGTTTGCATCAAAATGCTCTGCTATGTTTGCACTTCAAGTGCACCCTAATTAGGAGATGATGCAATTTGCGCCAGGGTGTTTTTGAAGCCCCTATAGTCGGCCTACTTTTTTGAGCATTTTCCCCTGGTCCCCCCTGGGCAAAATCTCAGAAAATGGCCGATTTAGGTGTCTTTGTCAAATTTGTCATAACTCGGCTCTACGGACACTTACGGAGCCGCAGTTTGCATCAAAATGCTCTGCTATGTTTGCACTTCAAGTGCATACTAATTAGGAGATGATGCAATTTGCGCCAGGGTGTTTTTGAAGCCCCTATAGTCGGCCTACTTTTTTGAGCATTTTCCCTTGGTCCCCTCTTGACAAAATCTCAGAAAATGGCCGATTTAGGTGTCTTTGCAAAATTTGTCATAACTCGGCTCTACGGACACTTACGGAGCCGCAGTTTGCATCAAAAAGCTCTGCTATGTTTGCACTTCAAGTGCATACTAATTAGGAGATAATGCAATTTGCGCCAGGGTGTTTTTGAAGCCCCTATAGTCGGCCTACTTTTTTGAGCATTTTCCCTTGGTCCCCCCTTGGCAAAATCTCAGAAAATGGCCGATTTAGGTGTCTTTGCCAAATTTGTCATAACTCGGCTCTACGGACACTTACGGAGCCGCAGTTTGCATTAAAATGCTCTGCTATGTTTGCACTTCAAGTGCATACTAATTAGGAGATGATGCAATTTGCGCCAAAGTGTTTTTGAAGCCCCTATAGTCGGCCTACTTTTTTGAGCATTTTCCCTTGGTCCCCCCTTGGAAAAATCTCAGGAAATGGTCGATTTAGGTGTCTTTGTAAAATTTCTCATAACTCGGCTCTACGGACACTTACGGAGCCGCAGTTTGCATCAAAATGCTCTGCTATGTTTGCACTTTAAGTGTATACTAATTAGGAGATGATGCAATTTGCGCCAGGGTGTTTTTGAAGCCCCTATAGTCGGCCTACTTTTTTGAGCATTTTCCCTTGGTCCCCCCTTGGCAAAATCTCAAAAAATGGCCGATTTAGGTGTCTTTGCCAAATTTGTCATAACTCGGCTCTACGGACACTTACGGAGCCGCAAATTGCATCAAAATGCTCTGCTATGTTTGCACTTCAAGTGCATACTAATTAGGAGATGATGCAATTTGCGCCAGGGTGTTTTTGAAGCCCCTATAGTCGGCCTACTTTTTTGAGCATTTTCCCTTGGTCCCCCCTTGGCAAAATCTCAGAAAATGGCCGATTTAGGTGTCTTTGCCAAATTTGTTATAAGTCGGCTCTACGGACACTTACGGAGCCGCAGTTTGCATCAAAATGCTCTGCTATGTTTGCACTTCAAGTGCAGACTAATTAGGAGATGATGCAATTTGCGCCAGGGTGTTTTTGAAGCCCCTATAGTCAGCCTACTTTTTTGAGCATTTTCCCTTGGTCCCCCCTTGGCAAAATCTCAGAAAATGGCCGATTTAGGTGTCTTTGCCTAATTTGTCATAACTCGGCTCTACGGACACTTACGGAGCCGCAGTTTGCATCAAAATGCTCTGCTATGTTTGCACTTCAAGAGCATACTAATTAGGAGATGATGCAATTTGCGCGAGGGTGTTTTTGAAGCCCCTATAGTCGGCCTACTTTTTTGAGCATTTTCCCTTGGTCCCCCCTTGGCAAAATCTCAGAAAATGGCCGATTTAGGTGTCTTTGCCAAATTTGTCATAACTCGGCTCTACGGACACTTACGGAGCCGCAGTTTGCATCAAAATGCTCTGCTATGTTTGCACTTCAAGTGCATGCTAATTAAGAGATGATGCAATTTGCGCCAGGGTGTTTTTGAAGCCCCTATAGTCGGCCTACTTTTTTGAGCATTTTCCCTTGGTCCCCCCTTGGCAAAATCTCAGAAAATGGCCGATTTAGGTGTCTTTGCCAAATTTGTCATAACTCGGCTCTACTGACACGTACGGAGCCGCAGTTTGCATCAACATGCTCTGCTATTTTTGCACTTCAAGTGCATACTAATTAGGAGATGATGCAATTTGGGCCAGGGTGTTTTTGAAGCCCCTGTAGTCGGCCTACTTTTTTGAGCATTTTCCCCTGGTCCCCCGTTGGCAAAATCTCAGAAAATGGCCGATTTAGGTGTCTTTGCCAAATTTGTCATAACTCGGCTCTACGGACACTTACGGAGCCGCAGTTTGCATCAAAATGCTCTGCTCTGTTTGCACTTCAAGTGCATACTAATTAGGAGATGATGCAATTTGCGCCAGGGTGTTTTTGAAGCCCCTATCGTCGGCCTACTTTTTTGAGCATTTTCCCTTGGTCACCCCTTGGCAAAATCTCAGAAAATGGCCGATTTAGAATGTCTTTGCCAAATTTGTCATAACTCGGCTCTACGGACACGTACGGAGCCGCAAGTTGCATCAAAATGCTCTGCTATGTTTGCACTTCAAGTGCATACTAATTAGGAGATGATGCAATTTGCGCCAGGGTGTTTTTGAAGCCCCTATAGTCGGCCTTTATTTTTTTGAGCATTTTCCCTTGGTCCCCCCTTGGCAAAATCTCAGAAAATGGCCGATTTAGGTGTCTTTGCTAAATTTGTCATAACTCGGCTCTACGGACACTTACGGAGCCGCAGTTTGCATCAAAATGCTCTGCTATGTTTGCACTTCAAGTGCACCCTAATTAGGAGATGATGCAATTTGCGCCAGGGTGTTTTTGAAGCCCCTATAGTCGGCCTACTTTTTTGAGCATTTTCCCCTGGTCCCCCCTGGGCAAAATCTCAGAAAATGGCCGATTTAGGTGTCTTTGTCAAATTTGTCATAACTCGGCTCTACGGACACTTACGGAGCCGCAGTTTGCATCAAAATGCTCTGCTATGTTTGCACTTCAAGTGCATACTAATTAGGAGATGATGCAATTTGCGCCAGGGTGTTTTTGAAGCCCCTATAGTCGGCCTACTTTTTTGAGCATTTTCCCTTGGTCCCCTCTTGACAAAATCTCAGAAAATGGCCGATTTAGGTGTCTTTGCAAAATTTGTCATAACTCGGCTCTACGGACACTTACGGAGCCGCAGTTTGCATCAAAAAGCTCTGCTATGTTTGCACTTCAAGTGCATACTAATTAGGAGATAATGCAATTTGCGCCAGGGTGTTTTTGAAGCCCCTATAGTCGGCCTACTTTTTTGAGCATTTTCCCTTGGTCCCCCCTTGGCAAAATCTCAGAAAATGGCCGATTTAGGTGTCTTTGCCAAATTTGTCATAACTCGGCTCTACGGACACTTACGGAGCCGCAGTTTGCATCAAAATGCTCTGCTATGTTTGCACTTCAAGTGCATACTAATTAGGAGATAATGCAATTTGCGCCAAAGTGTTTTTGAAGCCCCTATAGTCGGCCTACTTTTTTGAGCATTTTCCCTTGGTCCCCCCTTGGCAAAATCTTAGAAAATGGTCGATTTAGGTGTCTTTGTAAAATTTCTCATAACTCGGCTCTACGGACACTTACGGAGCCGCAGTTTGCATCAAAATTCTCTGCTATGTTTGCACTTTAACTGTATACTAATTAGGAGATGATGCAATTTGCGCCAGGGTGTTTGTGAAGCCCCTATAGTCGGCCTACTTTTTTGAGCATTTTCCCTTGGTCCCCCCTTGGCAAAATCTCAGAAAATGGCCGATTTAGGTGTCTTTGCCAAATTTGTCATAACTCGGCTCTACGGACACTTACGGAGCCGCAGTTTGCATCAAAATGCTCTGCTATGTTTGCACTTCAAGTGCATACTAATTAGGAGATAATGCAATTTGCGCCAAAGTGTTTTTGAAGCCCCTATAGTCGGCCTACTTTTTTGAGCATTTTCCCTTGGTCCCCCCTTGGCAAAATCTTAGAAAATGGTCGATTTAGGTGTCTTTGTAAAATTTCTCATAACTCGGCTCTACGGACACTTACGGAGCCGCAGTTTGCATCAAAATTCTCTGCTATGTTTGCACTTTAACTGTATACTAATTAGGAGATGATGCAATTTGCGCCAGGGTGTTTGTGAAGCCCCTATAGTCGGCCTACTTTTTTGAGCATTTTCCCTTGGTCCCCCCTTGGCAAAATCTCAGAAAATGGCCGATTTAGGTGTCTTTGCCAAATTTGTCATAACTCGGCTCTACGGACACTTACGGAGCCGCAGTTTGCATCAAAATGCTCTGCTATGTTTGCACTTCAAGTGCGTACTTATTAGGAGATGATGCAATTTGCGCCAGTGTGTTTTTGAAGCCCCTATAGTATGCCTACTTTTTTGAGCATTTTCCCTTGGTCCCCCCTTTGCAAAATCTCAGAAAATGGCCGATTTAGGTGTCTTTGCCAAATTTGTCATAACTCGGCTCTACGGACATTTACAGAGCCGCAGTTTGCATCAAAATGCTCTGCTATGTTTGCACTTCAAGTGCATACTAATTAGGAGATGATGCAATTTGCGCCAGGGTGTTTTTGAAGCCCCTATAGTCGGCCTACTTTTTTGAGCATTTTCCCTTGGTCCCCCCTTGGCAAAATCTCAGAAAATGGCCGATTTAGGTGTCTTTGCCAAATTTGTCATAACTCGGCTCTACGGACACTTACGGAGCCGCAGTTTGCATCAAAATGCTCTGCTATGTTTGCACTTTAAGTGCATACTAATTAGGAGATGATGCAATTTGCGCCAGGGTGTTTTTGAAGCCCCTATAGTCGGCCTACTTTTTTGAGCATTTTCCCTTGGTCCCCCCTTGGCAAAATCTCAGAAAATGGCCGATTTAGGTGTCTTTGCCAAATTTGTCATAACTCGGCTCTACGGACACTTACGGAGCCGCAGTTTGCATCAAAATTCTCTGCTATGTTTGCACTTCAAGTGCATACTAATTAGGAGATGATGCAATTTGCGCCAGGGTGTTTTTGAAGCCCCTATAGTCGGCCTACTTTTTTGAGCATTTTCCCTTGGTCCCCCCTTGGCAAAATCTCAGAAAGTGGCCGATTTAGGTGTCTTTGCCAAATTTGTCATAACTCGGCTCTACGGACACTTACGGAGCCGCAGTTTGCATTAAAATGCTCTGCTATGTTTGCACTTCAAGTGCATACTAATTAGGAGATGATGCAATTTGCGCCAAAGTGTTTTTGAAGCCCCTATAGTCGGCCTACTTTTTTGAGCATTTTCCCTTGGTCCCCCCTTGGAAAAATCTCAGGAAATGGTCGATTTAGGTGTCTTTGTAAAATTTCTCATAACTCGGCTCTACGGACACTTACGGAGCCGCAGTTTGCATCAAAATGCTCTGCTATGTTTGCACTTTAAGTGTATACTAATTAGGAGATGATGCAATTTGCGCCAGGGTGTTTTTGAAGCCCCTATAGTCGGCCTACTTTTTTGAGCATTTTCCCTTGGTCCCCCCTTGGCAAAATCTCAGAAAATGGCCGATTTAGGTGTCTTTGCCAAATTTGTCATAACTCGGCTCTACGGACACTTACGGAGCCGCAGTTTGCATCAAAATGCTCTGCTATGTTTGCACTTCAAGTGCGTACTTATTAGGAGATGATGCAATTTGCGCCAGGGTGTTTTTGAAGCCCCTATAGTATGCCTACTTTTTTGAGCATTTTCCCTTGGTCCCCCCTTGGCAAAATCTCAGAAAAAGGCCGATTTAGGTGTCTTTGCCAAATTTGTCATAACTCGGCTCTACGGACACTTACAGAGCCGCAGTTTGCATCAAAATGCTCTGCTATGTTTGCACTTCAAGTGCATACTAATTAGGAGATGATGCAATTTGCGCCAGGGTGTTTTTGAAGCCCCTATAGTCGGCCTACTTTTTTGAGCATTTTCCCTTGGTCCCCCCTTGGCAAAATCTCAGAAAATGGCCGATTTAGGTGTCTTTGCCAAATTTGTCATAACTCGGCTCTACGGACACTTACGGAGCCGCAGTTTGCATCAAAATGCTCTGCTATGTTTGCACTTCAAGTGCATACTAATTAGGAGATGATGCAATTTGCGCCAGGGTGTTTTTGAAGCCCCTATAGTCGGCCTTCTTTTTTGAGCATTTTCCCTTGGTCCCCCTTTGGCAAAATCTCAGAAAATGGCCGATTTAGGTGTCTTTGCCAAATTTGTCATAACTCGGCTCTACGAACACTTACGGAGCCGCAGTTTGCATAAAAATTCTCTGCTATGTTTGCACTTCAAGTGCATACTAATTAGGAGATGATGCAATTTGCGCCAGGGTGTTTTTGAAGCCCCTATAGTCGGCCTACTTTTTTGAGCATTTTCCCTTGGTCCCCCCTTGGCAAAATCTCAGAAAATGGCCGATTTAGGTGTCTTTGCCAAATTTGTCATAACTCGGCTCTACGGACACTTACGGAGCCGCAGTTTGCATCAAAATGCTCTGCTATGTTTGCACTTCAAGTGCATACTAATTAGGAGATGATGCAATTTGCGCCAGGGTGTTTTTGAAGCCCCTATAGTCGGCGTTCTTTTTTGAGCATTTTCCCTTGGTCCCCCTTTGGCAAAATCTCAGAAAATGGCCGATTTAGGTGTCTTTGCCAAATTTGTCATAACTCGGCTCTACGGACACTTACGGAGCCGCAGTTTGCATCAAAATTCTCTGCTATGTTTGCACTTCAAGTGCATACTAATTAGGAGATGATGCAATTTGCGCCAGGGTGTTTTTGAAGCCCCTATAGCCGGCCTACTTTTTTGAGCATTTTCCCTTGGTCCCCCCTTGGCAAAATCTCAGAAAGTGGCCGATTTAGGTGTCTTTGCCAAATTTGTCATAACTCGGCTCTACGGACACTTACGGAGCCGCAGTTTGCATCAAAATTCTCTGCTATGTTTGCACTTCAAGTGCATACTAATTAGGAGATGATGCAATTTGCGCCAGGGTGTTTTTGAAGCCCCTATACTCGGCCTACTTTTTTGAGCATTTTCCCTTGGTCCCCCTTTGGCAAAATCTCAGAAAATGGCCGATTTAGGTGTCTTTGCCAAATTTGTCATAACTCGGCTCTACGGACACTTACGGAGCCGCAGTTTGCATCAAAATGCTCTGCTATGTTTGCACTTCAAGTGCATACTAATTAGGAGATGATGCAATTTGCGCCAGGGTGTTTTTGAAGCCCCTATAGTCGGCCTACTTTTTTGAGCATTTTCCCTTGGTGCCCCCTTGGCAAAATCTCATAAAATGGCCGATTTAGGTGTCTTTGCCAAATTTGTCATAACTCGGCTCTACGGAAACTTACGGAGCCGCAGTTTGCATCAAAATGCTCTGCTATGTTTGCACTTCAAGTGCATACTAATTAGGAGATGATGCAATTTGCGCCAGGGTGTTTTTAAAGCCCCTATAGTCGGCCTTCCTTTTTTGAGCTTTTTCCGTTGGTCCCCCCTTGGCAAAATCTCAGAAAATGGCCGATTTAGGTGTCTTTGCCAAATTTGTCATAACTCGGCTCTACGGACACTTACGGAGCCGCAGTTTGCATCAAAATGCTCTGCTATGTTTGCACTTCAAGTGCATACTAATTAGGAGATGATGCAATTTGCGCCAGGGTGTTTTTTAAGCCCCTATAGTCGGCCTACTTTTTTGAGCATTTTCCCTTGGTCCCCCCTTGGCAAAATCTCAGAAAATGGCCGATTTAGGTGTCTTTGCCAAATTTGTCATAACTCGGCTCTACGGACACTTACGGAGCCGCAGTTTGCATCAAAATGCTCTGCTATGTTCGCACTTCAAGTGCGTACTAATTAGGAGATGATGCAATTTGCGCCAGTGTGTTTTTGAAGCCCCTATAGTCGGCCTACTTTTTTGAGCATTTTCCCTTGGTCCCCCCTTGGCAAAATCTCAGAAAATGGCCGATTTAGGTGTCTTTGCAAAATTTGTCATAACTCAGCTCTACGGACACTTACGGAGCCGCAGTTTGCATCAAAATGCTCTGCTATGTTTGCACTTCAAGCACATACTAATTAGGAGATGATGCAATTTGCGCCAGGGTGTTTTTGAAGCCCCTATAGTCGGCCTACTTTTTTGAGCATTTTCCCTTGGTCCCCCCTTGGCAAAATCTCAGAAAATGGCCGATTTAGGTGTCTTTGCCAAATTTGTCATAACTCGGCTCTACGGACACTTACGGAGCCGCAGTTTGCATCAAAATGCTCTGCTATGTTTGCACTTTAAGTGCATACTAATTAGGAGATGATGCAATTTGCGCCAGGGTGTTTTTGAAGCCCCTATAGTCGGCCTACTTTTTTGAGCATTTTCCCTTGGTCCCCCCTTGGCAAAATCTCAGAAAATGGCCGATTTAGGTGTCTTTGCCAAATTTGTCATAACTCGGCTCTACGGACACTTACGGAGCCGCAGTTTGCATCAAAATGCTCTGCTATGTTTGCACTTCAAGTGCATACTAATTAGGAGATGATGCAATTTGCGCCAAGGTGTTTTTGAAGCCCCTATAGTCGGCCTACTTTTTTGAGCATTTTCCCTTGGTCCCCCCTTGGCAAAATCTCAGAAAATGGCCGATTTAGGTGTCTTTGCCAAATTTGTCATAACTCGGCTCTACGGACACTTACGGAGCCGCAGTTTGCATCAAAATTCTCTGCTATGTTTGCACTTCAAGTGCATACTAATTAGGAGATGATGCAATTTGCGCCAGGGTGTTTTTGAAGCCCCTATAGTCGGCCTACTTTTTTGAGCATTTTCCCTTGGTCCCCCCTTGGCAAAATCTTAGAAAGTGGCCGATTTAGGTGTCTTTGCCAAATTTGTCATAACTCGGCTCTACGCACACTTACGGAGCCGCAGTTTGCATCAAAATGCTCTGCTATGTTTGCACTTCAAGTGCATGCTAATTAGGAGATGATGCAATTTGCGCCAAGGTTTTTTTGAAGCCCCTATAGTCGGCCTACTTTTTTGAGCATTTTCCCTTGGTCCCCCCTTGACAAAATCTCAGAAAATGGCCGATTTAGGTGTCTTTGCCAAATTTGTCATAACTCGGCTCTACGGACACTTACGGAGCCGCAGTTTGCATCAAAATTCTCTGCTATGTTTGCACTTCAAGTGCATACTAATTAGGAGATGAAGCAATTTGCGCCAGGGTGTTTTTGAAGCCCCTATAGTCGGCCTACTTTTTTGAGCATTTTCCCTTGGTCCCCCCTTGGCAAAATCTTAGAAAGTGGCCGATTTAGGTGTCTTTGCCAAATTTGTCATAACTCGGCTCTACGGACACTTACGGAGCCGCAGTTTGCATCAAAATGCTCTGCTATGTTTGCACTTCAAGTGCATACTAATTAGGAGATGATGCAATTTGCGCCAGGGTGTTTTTGAAGCCCCTATAGTCGGCCTTCCTTTTTTGAGCATTTTCCCTTGGTCCCCCCTTGGAAAAATCTCAGAAAATGGCCGATTTAGGTGTCTTTGCCAAATTTGTCATAACTCGGCTCTACGGACACTTACGGAGCCGCAGTTTGCATCAAAATGCTCTGCTATGTTTGCACTTTAAGTGCATACTAATTAGGAGATGATGCAATTTGCGCCAAGTTTTTTTTGAAGCCCCTATAGTCGGCCTACTTTTTTGAGCATTTTCCCTTGGTGCCCCCTTGGCAAAATCTCAGAAAATGGTCGATTTAGGTGCCTTTGCCAAATTTGTCATAACTCGGCTCTACGGACACTTACGGAGCCGCAGTTTGCATCAAAATGCTCTGCTATGTTTGCACTTCAAGTGCATACTAATTAGGAGATGATGCAATTTGCGCCAGGGTGTTTTTGAAGCCCCTATAGTCGGCCTACTTTTTTGAGCATTTTCCCTTGGTGCCCCCTTGGCAAAATCTCAGAAAATGGCCGATTTAGGTGTCTTTGCCAAATTTGTCATAACTCGGCTCTACGGAAACTTACGGAGCCGCAGGTTGCATCAAAATGCTCTGCTATGTTTGGACTTCAAGCGCATACTAATTAGGAGATGATGCAATTTGCGCCAGGGTGTTTTTGAAGCCCCTATAGTCGGCCTTCCTTTTTTGATCATTTTCCGTTGGTCCCCCCTTGGCAAAATCTCAGAAAATGGCCGATTTAGGTGTCTTTGCCAAATTTGTCATAACTCGGCTCTACGGACACTTACGGAGCCGCAGTTTGCATCAAAATGCTCTGCTATGTTTGCACTTCAAGTGCATACTAATTAGGAGATGATGCAATTTGCGCCAGGGTGTTTTTGAAGCCCCTATAATTGGCCTACTTTTTTGAGCATTTTCCCTTGGTCCCCCCTTGGCAAAATCTCAGAAAATGGCCGATTTAGGTGCCTTTGCCAAATTTGTCATAACTCGGCTCTACGGACACTTACGGAGCCGCAGTTTGCATCAAAATGCTCTGGTATGTTCGCACTTCAAGTGCGTACTAATTAGGAGATGATGCAATTTGCGCCAGTGTTTTTTTGAAGCCCCTATAGTCGGCCTACTTTTTTGAGCATTTTCCCTTGGTCCCCCCTTGGCAAAATCTCAGAAAGTGGCCGATTTAGGTGTCTTTGCCAAATTTGTCATAACTCGGCTCTACGGACACTTACGGAGCCGCAGTTTGCATCAAAATGCTTTGCTATGTTTGCACTTCAAGTGCATACTAATAAGAAGATGATGCAATTTGCGCCAGGGTGTTTTTGAAGCCCCTATAGTCGGTCTACTTTTTTGAGCATTTTCCCTTGGTCCCCCCTTGGCAAAATCTCAGAAAATGGCCGATTTAGGTTTCTTTTCCAAATTTGTCATAACTCGGCTCTACGGACACTTACGGAGCCGCAGTTTGCATCAAAATGCTCTGCTATGTTTGCACTTCAAGTGCATACTAATTAGGAGATGATGCAATTTGCGCCAAGGTTTTTTTTAAGCCCCTATAGTCGGCCTACTTTTTTGAGCATTTTCCCTTGGTGCCCCCTTGGCAAAATCTCAGAAAATGGCCGATTTAGGTGCCTTTGCCAAATTTGTCATAACTCGGCTCTACGCACACTTACGGAGCCGCAGTTTGCATCAAAATGCTCTGCTATGTTTGCACTTCAAGTGCATACTAATTAGGAGATGATGCAATTTCCGCCAGGGTGTTTTTGAAGCCCCTATAGTCGGCCTACTTTTTTGAGCATTTTCCCTTGGTGCCCCCTTGGCAAAATCTCAGAAAATGGCCGATTTAGGTGTCTTTGCCAAATTTGTCATAACTCGGCTCTACGGAAACTTACGGAGCCGCAGGTTGCATCAAAATGCTCTGCTATGTTTGGACTTCAAGCGCATACTAATTAGGAGATGATGCAATTTGCGCCAGGGTGTTTTTGAAGCCCCTATAGTCGGCCTTCCTTTTTTGATCATTTTCCGTTGGTCCCCCCTTGGCAAAATCTCAGAAAATGGCCGATTTAGGTGTCTTTGCCAAATTTGTCATAACTCGGCTCTACGGACACTTACGGAGCCGCAGTTTGCATCAAAATGCTCTGCTATGTTTGCACTTCAAGTGCATACTAATTAGGAGATGATGCAATTTGCGCCAAGGTGTTTTTGAAGCCCCTATAGTCGGCCTACTTTTTTGAGCATTTTCCCTTGGTCCCCCCTTGGCAAAATCTCAGAAAATGGCCGATTTAGGTGTCTTTGCCAAATTTGTCATAACTCGGCTCTACGGACACTTACGGAGCCGCAGTTTGCATCAAAATGCTCTGCTATGTTTGCACTTCAAGTGCATACTAATTAGGAGATGATGCAATTTGTGCCAGTGTGTTTTTGAAGCCCCTATAGTCGGCCTACTTTTTTGAGCATTTTCCCTTGGTCCCCCCTTGGCAAAATCTCAGAAAATGGCCGATTTAGGTTTCTTTGCCAAATTTGTCATAACTCGGCTCTACGGACACTTACGGAGCCGCAGTTTGAATCAAAATGCTCTGCTATGTTTGCACTTCAAGTGCATACTAATTAGGAGATGATGCAATTTGCGCCAGGGTGTTTTTGAAGCCCCTATAGTCGGCCTACTTTTTTGAGCATTTTCCCTTGGTCCCCCCTTGGCAAAATCTCAGAAAATGGCCGATTTAGGTGTCTTTGCCAAATTTGTCATAACTCGGCTCTACGGACACTTACGGAGCCGCAGTTTGCATCAAAATGCTCTGCTATGTTTGCACTTCAAGCGCATACTAATTAGGAGATGATGCAATTTGCGCCAGGGTGTTTTTGAAGCCCCTATAGTCGGCCTTCCTTTTTTGAGCATTTTCCGTTGGTCCCCCCTTGGCAAAATCTCAGAAAATGGCCGATTTAGGTGTCTTTGCCAAATTTGTCATAACTCGGCTCTACGGACACTTACGGAGCCGCAGTTTGCATCAAAATGCTCTGCACTTCAAGTGCACACTAATTAGCAGATGATGCAATTTGCGCCAGGGTGTTTTTGAAGCCCCTATAGTCGGCCTTCCTTTTTTGAGCATTTACCGTTGGTCCCCCCTTGGCAAAATCTCAGAAAATGGCCGATTTAGGTGTCTTTGCCAAATTTGTCATAACTCGGCTCTACGGAAACTTACGGAGCCGCAGTTTGCATCAAAATGCTCTGCTATGTTTGCACTTCAAGTGCATACTAATTAGGAGATGATGCAATTTGCGCCAGGGTGTTTTTGAAGCCCCTATAGTCGGCCTACTTTTTTGAGCATTTTTCCTTGGTCCCCCCTTGGCAAAATCTCAGAAAATGGCCGATTTAGGTGTCTTTGCCAAATTTGTCATAACTCGGCTCTACGGACACTTACGGAGCCGCAGTTTGCATCAAAATGCTCTGCTATGTTTGCACTTCAAGTGCATACTAATTAGGAGATGATGCAATTTGCGCCAGGGTGTTTTTGAAGCCCCTATAGTCGGCCTTCCTTTTTTGAGCATTTTCCGTTGGTCCCCCCTTGGCAAAATCTCAGAAAATGGCCGATTTAGGTGTCTTTGCCAAATTTGTCATAACTCGGCTCTACGGACACTTACGGAGCCGCAGTTTGCATCAAAATGCTCTGCTATGTTTGCACTTCAAGTGCATACTAATTAGGAGATGATGCAATTTGCGCCAGGGTGTTTTTGAAGCCCCTATAGTCGGCCTACTTTTTTGAGCATTTTCCCTTGGTCCCCCCTTGGCAAAATCTCAGAAAATGGCCGATTTAGGTGTCTTTGCCAAATTTGTCATAACTCGGCTCTACGGACACTTACGGAGCCGCAGTTTGCATCAAAATGCTCTGCTATGTTTGCACTTCAAGTGCATACTAATTAGGAGATGATGCAATTTGCGCCAGGGTGTTTTTGAAGCCCCTATAGTCGGCCTTCCTTTTTTGAGCATTTTCCGTTGGTCCCCCCTTGGCAAAATCTCAGAAAATGGCCGATTTAGGTGTCTTTGCCAAATTTGTCATAACTCGGCTCTACGGACACTTACGGAGCCGCAGTTTGCATCAAAATGCTCTGCTATGTTTGCACTTCAAGTGCATACTAATTAGGAGATGATGCAATTTGCGCCAGGGTGTTTTTGAAGCCCCTATAGTCGGCCTACTTTTTTGAGCATTTTCCCTTGGTCCCCCCTTGGCAAAATCTCAGAAAATGGCCGATTTAGGTGTCTTTGCCAAATTTGTCATAGTTTGGCTCAACGGAGCCGCAGTTTGCATCAAAATGCTCTGCTATGTTTGCACTTCAAGTGCATACTAATTAGGAGATGATGCAATTTGCGCTAGGGTGTTTTTGAAGCCCCTATAGTTGGCCTACTTTTTTGAGCATTTTCCCTTGGTCCCCCCTTGGCAAAATCTCAGAAAATGGCCGATTTAGGTGTCTTTGCCAAATTTGTCATAACTCGGCTCTACGGACACTTACGGAGCCGCAGTTTGCATCAAAATGCTCTGCTATGTTTGCACTTTAAGTGCATACTAATTAGGAGATGATGCAATTTGCGCCAGGGTGTTTTTGAAGCCCCTATAGTCGGCCTACTTTTTTGAGCATTTTCCCGTGGTCCCCCGTTGGCAAAATCTCAGAAAATGGCCGATTTAGGTGTCTTTGCCAAATTTGTCATAACTCGGCTCTACGGACACTTACGGAGCCGCAGTTTGCATCAAAATGCTCTGCTATGTTTGCACTTCAAGTGCGTACTAATTAGGAGATGATGCAATTTGCGCTAGGGTGTTTTTGAAGCCCCTATAGTCGGCCTACTTTTTTGAGCATTTTCCCTTGGTCCCCCCTTGGCAAAATCTCAGAAAATGGCCGATTTAGGTGTCTTTGCCAAATTTGTCATAACTCGGCTCTACGGACACTTACGGAGCCGCAGTTTGCATCAAAATGCTCTGCTATGTTTGCACTTCAAGTGCATACTAATTAGGAGATGATGCAATTTGCGCCAGGGTGTTTTTGAAGCCCCTATAATCGGCCTACTTTTTTGAGCATTTTCCCTTGGTCCCCCCTTGGCAAAATCTCAGAAAATGGCCGATTTAGGTGTCTTTGCCAAATTTGTCATAACTCGGCTCTACGGACACTTACGGAGCCGCAGTTTGCATCAAAACGCTCTGCTATGTTTGCCCTTTAAGTGCATACTAATTAAGAGATGATGCAATTTGCGCCAGGGTGTTTTTGAAGCCCCTATAGTCGGCCTACTTTTTTGAGCATTTTTCCTTGGTCCCCCCTTGGCAAAATCTCAGAAAATGGCCGATTTAGGTGTCTTTGCCAAATTTGTCATAACTCGGCTCTACGGACACTTACGGAGCCGCAGTTTGCATCAAAATGCTCTGCTATGTTTGCACTTCAAGTGCATACTAATTAGGAGATGATGCAATTTGCGCCAAGGTGTTTTTGAAGCCCCTATAGTCGGCCTACTTTTTTGAGCATTTTCCCTTGGTCCCCCGTTGGCAAAATCTCAGAAAATGGCCGATTTAGGTGTCTTTGCCAAATTTGTCATAACTCAACTCTACGGACACTTACGGAGCCGCAGTTTGCATCAAAATGCTCTGCTATGTTTGCACTTCAAGTGCATACTAATTAGGAGATGATGCAATTTGCGCCAGGGTGTTTTTGAAGCCCCTATAGTCGGCCTTCCTTTTTCGAGCATTTACCGTTGGTCCCCCCTTGGCAAAATCTCAGAAAATGGCCGATTTAGGTGTCTTTGCCAAATTTGTCATAACTCGGCTCTACGGAAACTTACGGAGCCGCAGTTTGCATCAAAATGCTCTGCTATGTTTGCACTTCAAGTGCATACTAATTAAGAGATGATGCAATTTGAGCCAGGGTGTTTTTGAAGCCCCTATAGTCGGCCTACTTTTTTGAGCATTTTCCCTTGGTGCCCCCTTGGCAAAATCTCAGAAAATGGCCGATTTAGGTGTCTTTGCCAAATTTGTCATAACTCGGCTCTACGGACACTTACGGAGCCGCAGTTTGCATCAAAATGCTCTGCTATGTTTGCACTTCAAGTGCATACTAATTAGGAGATGATGCAATTTGCGCCAGGGTGTTTTTGAAGCCCCTATAGTCGGCCTTCCTTTTTTGAGCATTTTCCGTTGGTCCCCCCTTGGCAAAATCTCAGAAAATGGCCGATTTAGGTGTCTTTGCCAAATTTGTCATAACTCGGCTCTACGGACACTTACGGAGCCGCAGTTTGCATCAAAATGCTCTGCTATGTTTGCACTTCAAGTGCATACTAATTAGGAGATGATGCAATTTGCGCCAGGGTGTTTTTGAAGCCCCTATAGTCGGCCTACTTTTTTGAGCATTTTCCCTTGGTCCCCCCTTGGCAAAATCTCAGAAAATGGCCGATTTAGGTGTCTTTGCCAAATTTGTCATAATTTGGCTCAACGGAGCCGCAGTTTGCATCAAAATGCTCTGCTATGTTTGCACTTCAAGTGCATACTAATTAGGAGATGATGCAATTTGCGCTAGGGTGTTTTTGAAGCCCCTATAGTCGGCCCACTTTTTTGAGCATTTTCCCTTGGTCCCCCCTTGGCAAAATCTCAGAAAATGGCCGATTTAGGTGTCTTTGCCAAATTTGTCATAACTCGGCTCTACGGACACTTACGGAGCCGCAGTTTGCATCAAAATGCTCTGCTATGTTTGCACTTTAAGTGCATACTAATTAGGAGATGATGCAATTTGCGCCAGGGTGTTTTTGAAGCCCCTATAGTCGGCCTACTTTTTTGAGCATTTTCCCTTGGTCCCCCCTTGGCAAAATCTCAGAAAATGGCCGATTTAGGTGTCTTTGCCAAATTTGTCATAACTCGGCTCTACGGACACTTACGGAGCCGCAGTTTGCATCAAAATGCTCTGCTATGTTTGCACTTCAAGTGCGTACTAATTAGGAGATGATGCAATTTGCGCTAGGGTGTTTTTGAAGCCCCTATAGTCGGCCTACTTTTTTGAGCATTTTCCCTTGGTCCCCCCTTGGCAAAATCTCAGAAAATGGCCGATTTAGGTGTCTTTGCCAAATTTGTCATAACTCGGCTCTACGGACACTTACGGAGCCGCAGTTTGCATCAAAATGCTCTGCTATGTTTGCACTTCAAGTGCATACTAATTAGGAGATGATGCAATTTGCGCCAGGGTGTTTTTGAAGCCCCTATAATCGGCCTACTTTTTTGAGCATTTTCCCTTGGTCCCCCCTTGGCAAAATCTCAGAAAATGGCCGATTTAGGTGTCTTTGCCAAATTTGTCATAACTCGGGTCTACGGACACTTACGGAGCCGCAGTTTGCATCAAAATGCTCTGCTATGTTTGCACTTCAAGTGCATACTAATTAGGAGATGATGCAATTTGCGCCAGGGTGTTTTTGAAGCCCCTATAGTCGGCCTACTTTTTTGAGCATTTTCCCTTGGTCCCCCCTTGGCAAAATCTCAGAAAATGGCCGATTTAGGTGTCTTTGCCAAATTTGTCATAACTCGGCTCTACGGACACTTACGGAGCCGCAGTTTGCATCAAAATTCTCTGCTATGTTTGCACTTCAAGTGCATACTAATTAGGAGATGATGCAATTTGCGCCAGGGTGTTTTTGAAGCCCCTATAGTCGGCCTACTTTTTTGAGCATTTTCCCTTGGTCCCCCCTTGGCAAAATCTCAGAAAATGGCCGATTTAGGTGTCTTTGCCAAATTTGTCATAACTCGGCTCTACGGACACTTACGGAGCCGCAGTTTGCATCAAAATGCTCTGCTATGTTTGCACTTCAAGTGCATACTAATTAGGAGATGATGCAATTTGCGCCAAGGTGTTTTTGAAGCCCCTATAGTCGGCCTACTTTTTTGAGCATTTTCCCTTGGTCCCCCCTTGGCAAAATCTCAGAAAATGGCCGATTTAGGTGTCTTTGCCAAATTTGTCATAACTCGGCTGTACGGAAACTTACGGAGCCGCAGTTTGCATCAAAATGCTCTGCTATGTTTGCACTTCAAGTGCATAGTAATTAGGAGATGATGCAATTTGCGCCAGGGTGTTTTTGAAGCCCCTATAGTCGGCCTTCCTTTTTTGAGCATTTTCGGTTGGTCCCCCCTTGGCAAAATCTCAGAAAATGGCCGATTTAGGTGTCTTTGCCAAATTTGTCATAACTCGGCTCTACGGACACTTACGGAGCCGCAGTTTGCATCAAAATGCTCTGCTATGTTTGCACTTCAAGTGCATACTAATTAGGAGATGATGCAATTTGCGCCAGGGTGTTTTTGAAGCCCCTATAGTCGGCCTACTTTTTTGAGCATTTTCCCTTAGTGCCCCCTTGGCAAAATCTCAGAAAATGGCCGATTTAGGTGTCTTTGCCAAATTTGTGATAACTCGGCTCTACGGAAACTTACGGAGCCGCAGTTTGCATCAAAATGCTCTGCTATGTTTGCACTTCAAGTGCATACTAATTAGGAGATGATGCAATTTGCGCCAGGGTGTTTTTGAAGCCCCTTTAGTCGGCCTTCCTTTTTTGAGGATTTTCCGTTGGTCCCCCCTTGGCAAAATCTCAGAAAATGGCCGATTTAGGTGTCTTTGCCAAATTTGTCATAACTCGGCTCTACGGAGCCGCAGTTTGCATCAAAATGCTCTGCTATGTTTGCACTTCAAGTGCGTACTTATTAGGAGACGATGCAATTTGCGCCAGGGTGTTTTTGAAGCCCCCATAGTCGGCCTACTTTTTTGAGCATTTTCCCTTGGTCCCCCCTTGGCAAAATCTCAGAAAATGGCCGATTTAGGTGTCTTTGCCAAATTTGTCATAACTCGGCTCTACGGACACTTACGGAGCCGCAGTTTGCATCAAAATGCTCTGCTATGTTTGCACTTCAAGTGCATACTAATTAGGAGATGATGCAATTTGCGCCAGGGTGTTTTTGAAGCCCCTATAGTCGGCCTACTTTTTTGAGCATTTTCCCTTGGTCCCCCCTTGGCAAAATCTCAGAAAATGGCCGATTTAGGTGTGTTTGCCAAATTTGTCATAACTCGGCTCTACGGACACTTACGGAGCCGCAGTTTGCATCAAAATGCTCTGCTATGTTTGCACTTTAAGTGCATACTAATTAGGAGATGATGCCATTTGCGCCAGGGTGATTTTGAAGCCCCTATAGTCGGCCTACTTTTTAGAGCATTTTCCCTTGGTCCCCCCTTGGCAAAATCTCAGAAAATGGCCGATTTAGGTGTCTTTGCCAAATTTGTCATAACTCGGCTTTACGGACACTTACGGAGCCGCAGTTTGCATCAAAATGCTCTGCTATGGTTGCACTTCAAGTGCATACTAATTAGGAGATGATGCAATTTGCGCCAGGGTGTTTTTGAAGCCCCTATAGTCGGCCTACTTTTTTGACCATTTTCGCTTGGTCCCCCCTTTGCAAAATCTCAGAAAATGGCCGATTTAGGTGTCTTTGCCAAATTTGTCATAACTCGGCTCTACGGACACTTACGGAGCCGCAGTTTGCATCAAAATGCTCTGCTATGTTTGCACTTCAAGTGCATACTAATTAGGAGATGATGCAATTTGCGCCAGGGTGTTTTTGAAGCCCCTATTGTCGGCCTACTTTTTTGAGCATTTTCCCTTGGTCCCCCCTTGGCAAAATCTCAGAAAATGGCCGATTTAGGTGTCTTTGCCAAATTTGTCATAACTCGGGTCTACGGACACTTACGGAGCCGCAGTTTGCATCAAAATGCTCTGCTATGTTTGCACTTCAAGTGCATACTAATTAGGAGATGATGCAATTTGCGCCAGGGTGTTTTTGAAGCCCCTATAGTCGGCCTACTTTTTTGAGCATTTTCCCTTGGTCCCCCCTTGGCAAAATCTCAGAAAATGGCCGATTTAGGTGTCTTTGCCAAATTTGTCATAACTCGGGTCTACGGACACTTACGGAGCCGCAGTTTGCATCAAAATGCTCTGCTATGTTTGCACTTCAAGTGCATACTAATTAGGAGATGATGCAATTTGCGCCAAGGTGTTTTTGAAGCCCCTATAGTCGGCCTACTTTTTTGAGCATTTTCCCTTGGTCCCCCCTTGGCAAAATCTCAGAAAATGGCCGATTTAGGTGTCTTTGCCAAATTTGTCATAACTCGGCTCTACGGAAACTTACGGAGCCGCAGTTTGCATCAAAATGCTCTGCTATGTTTGCACTTTAAGTGCATACTAATTAGGAGATGATGCCATTTGCGCCAGGGTGTTTTTGAAGCCCCTATAGTCGGCCTACTTTTTGTAGCATTTTCCCTTGGTCCCCCCTTGGCAAAATCTCAGAAAATGGCCGATTTAGGTGTCTTTGCCAAATTTGTCATAACTCGGCTTTACGGACACTTACGGAGCCGCAGTTTGCATCAAAATGCTCTGCTATGGTTGCACTTCAAGTGCATACTAATTAGGAGATGATGCAATTTGCGCCAGGGTGTTTTTGAAGCCCCTATAGTCGGCCTACTTTTTTGAGCATTTTCCCTTGGTCCCCCGTAGGCAAAATCTCAGAAAATGGCCGATTTAGGTGTCTTTGCCAAATTTGTCATAACTCGGCTCTACGGACACTTACGGAGCCGCAGTTTGCATCAAAATGCTCTGCTATGTTTGCACTTCAAGTGCATACTAATTAGGAGATGATGCAATTTGCGCCAGAATGTTTTTGAAGCCCCTATTGTCGGCCTACTTTTTTGAGCATTTTCCCTTGGTCCCCCCTTGGCAAAATCTCAGAAAATGGCCGATTTAGGTGTCTTTGCCAAATTTGTCATAACTCGGGTCTACGGACACTTACGGAGCCGCAGTTTGCATCAAAATGCTCTGCTATGTTTGCACTTCAAGTGCATACTAATTAGGAGATGATGCAATTTGCGCCAGGGTGTTTTTGAAGCCCCTATAGTCGGCCTACTTTTTTGAGCATTTTCCCTTGGTCCCCCCTTGGCAAAATCTCAGAAAATGGCCGATTTAGGTGTCTTTGCCAAATTTGTCATAACTCGGCTCTGCGGACACTTACGGAGCCGCAGTTTGCATCAAAATTCTCTGCTATGTTTGCACTTCAAGTGCATACTAATTAGGAGATGATGCAATTTGCGCCAGGGTGTTTTTGAAGCCCCTATAGTCGGCCTTCCTTTTTTGAGCATTTTCCCTTGGTCCCCCCTTGGCAAAATCTCAGAAAATGGCCGATTTAGGTGTCTTTGCCAAATTTGTCATAACTCGGCTCTACGGACACTTACGGAGCCGCAGTTTGCATCAAAATGCTCTGCTATGTTTGCACTTCAAGTGCATACTAATTAGGAGATGATGCAATTTGCGCCAAGGTGTTTTTGAAGCCCCTATAGTCGGCCTACTTTTTTGAGCATTTTCCCTTGGTCCCCCCTTGGCAAAATCTCAGAAAATGGCCGATTTAGGTGTCTTTGCCAAATTTGTCATAACTCGGCTCTACGGAAACTTACGGAGCCGCAGTTTGCATCAAAATGCTCTGCTATGTTTGCACTTCAAGTGCATACTAATTAGGAGATGATGCAATTTGCGCCAGGGTGTTTTTGAAGCCCCTATAGTCGGCCTTCCTTTTTTGAGCATTTTCCGTTGGTCCCCCCTTGGCAAAATCTCAGAAAATGGCCGATTTAGGTGTCTTTGCCAAATTTGTCATAACTCGGCTCTACGGACACTTACGGAGCCGCAGTTTGCATCAAAATGCTCTGCTATGTTTGCACTTCAAGTGCATACTAATTAGGAGATGATGCAATTTGCGCCAGGGTGTTTTTGAAGCCCCTATAGTCGGCCTACTTTTTTGAGCATTTTCCCTTAGTACCCCCTTAGCAAAATCTCAGAAAATGGCCGATTTAGGTGTCTTTGCCAAATTTGTGATAACTCGGCTCTACGGAAACTTACGGAGCCGCAGTTTGCATCAAAATGCTCTGCTATGTTTGCACTTCAAGTGCATACTAATTAGGAGATGATGCAATTTGCGCCAGGGTGTTTTTGAAGCCCCTATAGTCGGCCTTCCTTTTTTGAGGATTTTCCGTTGGTCCCCCCTTGGCAAAATCTCAGAAAATGGCCGATTTAGGTGTCTTTGCCAAATTTGTCATAACTCGGCTCTACGGAGCCGCAGTTTGCATCAAAATGCTCTGCTATGTTTGCACTTCAAGTGCGTACTTATTAGGAGACGATGCAATTTGCGCCCGGGTGTTTTTGAAGCCCCCATAGTCGGCCTACTTTTTTGAGCATTTTCCCTTGGTCCCCCCTTGGCAAAATCTCAGAAAATGGCCGATTTAGGTGTCTTTGCCAAATTTGTCATAACTCGGCTCTACGGACACTTACGGAGCCGCAGTTTGCATCAAAATGCTCTGCTATGTTTGCACTTTAAGTGCATTTTAATTAGGAGATGATGCCATTTGCGCCAGGGTGTTTTTGAAGCTCCTATAGTCGGCCTACTTTTTAGAGCATTTTCCCTTGGTCCCCCCTTGGCAAAATCTCAGAAAATGGCCGATTTAGGTGTCTTTGCCAAATTTGTCATAACTCGGCTTTACGGACACTTACGGAGCCGCAGTTTGCATCGAAATGCTCTGCTATGTTTGCACTTCAAGTGCATACTAATTAGGAGATGATGCAATTTGCGCCAGGGTGTTTTTGAAGCCCCTATAGTCGGCCTTCCTTTTTTGAGCATTTTCCGTTGGTCCCCCCTTGGCAAAATCTTAGAAAATGGCCGATTTAGGTGTCTTTTCCAAATTTGTCATAACTCGGCTCTACGGACACTTACGGAGCCGCAGCTTGCATCAAAATGCTCTGCTATGTTTGCACTTCAAGTGCATACTAATTAGGAGATGATGCAATTTGCGCCAGTGTTTTTTTGAAGCCCCTATAGTCGGCCTACTTTTTTGAGCATTTTCCCTTGGTCCCCCCTTGGCAAAATCTCAGAAAATGGCCGATTTAGGTGTCTTTGCCAAATTTGTCATAACTCGGCTCTACGGACACTTACGGAGCCGCAGTTTGCATCAAAATGCTCTGCTATGTTTGCACTTCAAGTGCATACTAATTAGGAGATGATGCAATTTGCGCCAAGGTGTTTTTGAAGCCCCTATAGTCGGCCTACTTTTTTGACATTTTCCCTTGGTCCCCCGTAGGCAAAATCTCAGAAAATGGCCGATTCAGGTGTCTTTGCCAAATTTGTGATAACTCGGCTCTACGGAAACTTACGGAGCCGCAGTTTGCATCAAAATGCTCTGCTATGTTTGCACTTCAAGTGCATACTAATTAGGAGATGATGCAATTTGCGCCAGGGTGTTTTTGAAGCCCCTATAGTCGGCCTTCTTTTTTTGAGCATTTTCCGTTGCTCCCCCCTTGGCAAAATCTCAGAAAATGGCCGATTTAGGTGTCTTTGCCAAATTTGTCATAACTCGGCTCTACGGACACTTACGGAGCCGCAGTTTGCATCAAAATGCTCTGCTATGTTTGCACTTCAAGTGCATACTAATTAGGAGATGATGCAATTTGCGCCAGGGTGTTTTTGAAGCCCCTATAGTCGGCCTTCCTTTTTTGAGCATTTTCCCTTGGTCCCCCCTTGGCAAAATCTCAGAAAATGGCCGATTTAGGTGTCTTTGCCAAATTTGTCATAACTCGGCTCTACGGACACTTACGGAGCCGCAGCTTGCATCAAAATGCTCTGCTATGTTTGCACTTCAAGTGCATACTAATTAGGAGATGATGCAATTTGCGCCAGGGTGTTTTTGAAGTCCCTATAGTCGGCCTACTTTTTTGAGCATTTTCCCTTGGTCCCCCCTTGGCAAAATCTCAGAAAATGGCCGATTTAGGTGTCTTTGCCAAATTTGTCATAACTCGGCTCAACGGAGCCGCAGTTTGCATTAAAATGCTCTGCTATGTTTGCACTTCAAGTGCGTACTTATTAGGAGACGATGCAATTTGCGCCAGGGTGTTTTTGAAGCCCCCATAGTCGGCCTACTTTTTTGAGCATTTTCCCTTGGTCCCCCCTTGGCAAAATCTCAGAAAATGGCCGATTTAGGTGTCTTTGCCAAATTTGTCATAACTCGGCTCTACGGACACTTACGGAGCCGCAGTTTGCATCAAAATGCTCTGCTATGTTTGCACTTCAAGTGCATACTAATTAGGAGATGATGCAATTTGCGCCAGGGTGTTTTTGAAGCCCCTATAGTCGGCCTACTTTTTTGAGCGTTTTCCCTTGGTCCCCCCTTGGCAAAATCTCAGAAAATGGCCGATTTAGGTGTCTTTGCCAAATTTGTCATAACTCGGCTCTACGGACACTTACGGAGCCGCAGTTTGATTCAAAATTCTCTGCTATGTTTGCACTTCAAGTGCATACTAATTAGGAGATGATGCAATTTGCGCCAGGGTGTTTTTGAAGCCCCTATAGTCGGCCTACTTTTTTGAGCATTTTCCCTTGGTCCCCCCTTGGCAAAATCTCAGAAAATGGCCGATTTAGGTGTCTTTGCCAAATTTGTCATAACTCGGCTCTACGGACACTTACGGAGCCGCAGTTTGCATCAAAATGCTCTGCTATGTTTGCACTTTAAGTGCATACTAATTAGGAGATGATGCAATTTGCGCCAGGGTGTTTTTGAAGCCCCTATAGTCGGCCTACTTTTTTGAGCATTTTCCCTTGGTCCCCCCTTGGCAAAATCTCAGAAAATGGCCGATTTAGGTGTCTTTGCCAAATTTGTCATAACTCGGCTCTACGGACACTTACGGAGCCGCAGTTTGCATCAAAATGCTCTGCTATGTTTGCACTTCAAGTGCATACTAATTAGGAGATGATGCAATTTGCGCCAGGGTGTTTTTGAAGCCCCTATAGTCGGCCTACTTTTTTGAGCATTTTCCCTTGGTCCCCCCTTGGCAAAATCTCAGAAAATGGCCGATTTAGGTGTCTTTGCCAAATTTGTCATAACTCGGCTCTACGGACACTTACGGAGCCGCAGTTTGCATCAAAATGCTCTGCTATGTTTGCACTTCAAGTGCATGCTAATTAGGAGATGATGCAATTTGCGCCAGGGTGTTTTTGAAGCCCCTATAGTCGGCCTACTTTTTTGAGCATTTTCCCTTGGTCCCCCCTTGGCAAAATCTCAGAAAATGGCCGATTTAGGTGTCTTTGCCAAATTTGTCATAACTCGGCTCTACGGACACTTACGGAGCCGCAGTTTGAATCAAAATGCTCTGCTATGTTTGCACTTCAAGTGCATACTAATTAGGAGATGATGCAATTTGCGCCAGGGTGTTTTTGAAGCCCCTATAGTCGGCCTTCCTTTTTTGAGCATTTTCCGTTGGTCCCCCCTTGGCAAAATCTCAGAAAATGGCCGATTTAGGTGTCTTTGCCAAATTTGTCATAACTCGGCTCTACGGACACTTACGGAGCCGCAGTTTGCATCAAAATGCTCTGCTATGTTTGCACTTCAAGTGCATGCTAATTAGGAGATGATGCAATTTGCGCCAGGGTGTTTTTGAAGCCCCTATAGTCGGCCTACTTTTTTGAGCATTTTCCCTTGGTCCCCCCTTGGCAAAATCTCAGAAAATGGCCGATTTAGGTGTCTTTGCCAAATTTGTCATAACTCGGCTCTACGGACACTTACGGAGCCGCAGTTTGAATCAAAATGCTCTGCTATGTTTGCACTTCAAGTGCATACTAATTAGGAGATGATGCAATTTGCGCCAGGGTGTTTTTGAAGCCCCTATAGTCGGCCTTCCTTTTTTGAGCGTTTTCCGTTGGTCCCCCCTTGGCAAAATCTCAGAAAATGGCCGATTTAGGTGTCTTTGCCAAATTTGTCATAACTCGGCTCTACGGACAGTTACGGAGCCGCAGTTTGCATCAAAATGCTCTGCTATGTTTGCACTTCAAGTGCGTACTTATTAGGAGACGATGCAATTTGCGCCAGGGTGTTTTTGAAGCCCCCATAGTCGGCCTACTTTTTTGAGCATTTTCCCTTGGTCCCCCCATTGGCAAAATCTCAGAAAATGGCCGATTTAGGTGTCTTTGCCAAATTTGTCATAACTCGGCTCTACGGACACTTACGGAGCCGCAGTTTGCATCAAAATGCTCTGCTATGTTTGCACTTCAAGTGCATACTAATTAGGAGATGATGCAATTTGCGCCAAGGTGTTTTTGAAGCCCCTATAGTCGGCCTACTTTTTAGAGCATTTTCCCTTGGTCCCCCCTTGGCAAAATTTCAGAAAATGGCCGATTTAGGTGTCTTTGCCAAATTTGTCATAACTCGGCTCTACGGACACGTACGGAGCCGCAGTTTGCATCAACATTCTCTGCTATGTTTGCACTTCAAGTGCATACTAATTAGGAGATGATGAAATTTGCGCCAGGGTGTTTTTGAAGCCCCTGTAGTCGGCCTACTTTTTTGAGCATTTTCCCCTGGTCCCCCGTTGGCAAAATCTCAGAAAATGGCCGATTTAGGTGTCTTTGCCAAATTTGTCATAACTCGGCTCTACGGACACTTACGAAGCCGCAAGTTGCATCAAAATGCTCTGCTATGTTTGCACTTCAAGTGCATACTAATTAGGAGATGATGCAATTTGCGCCAGGGTGTTTTTGAAGCCCCCTATAGTCGGCCTACTTTTTTGAACATTTTCCCTTGGTCCCCCCTTGGCAAAATCTCAGAAAATGGCCGATTTAGGTGTCTTTGCCAAATTTGTCATAACTCGGCTCTACGGACACTTACGGAGCCCCAGTTTGCATCAAAATGCTCTTCTATGTTTGCACTTCAAGTGCATACTAATGAGGAGATGATGCAATTTGCGCCAGGGTGTTTTTGAAGCCCCTATAGTCGGCCTACTTTTTTGAGCATTTTCCCTTGTTCCCGCCTTGGCAAAATCTCAGAAAATGGCCGATTAAGGTGTCTTTGCCAAATTTGTCATAACTCGGCTCTACGGACACTTAGGGAGCCCCAGTTTGCATCAAAATGCTCTGCTATGTTTGCACTTCAAGTTCATACTAATTAGGAGATGATGCAATTTGCGCCAGGGTGTTTTTGAAGCCCCTATAGTCGGCCTACTTTTTTGAGCATTTTCCCTTGGTCCCCCCTTGGCAAAATCTCAGAAAATGGCCGATTTAGGTGTCTTTGCCAAATTTGTCATAACTCGGCTCTACGGACACTTAGGGAGCCCCAGTTTGCATCAAAATGCTCTGCTATGTTTGCACTTCAAGTTCATACTAATTAGGAGATGATGCAATTTGCGCCAGGGTGTTTTTGAAGCCCCTATAGTCGGCCTACTTTTTTGAGCATTTTCCCTTGGTCCCCCCTTGGCAAAATCTCAGAAAATGGCCGATTTAGGTGTCTTTGCCAAATTTGTCATAACTCGGCTCTACGGACACTTACGGAGCCGCAGTTTACATCAAAATGCTCTGCTATGTTTGCACTTCAAGTGCATACTAATTAGGAGATGATGCAATTTGCTCCAAAGTGTTTTTGAAGCCCCTATAGTCGGCCTACCTTTTTGAGCATTTTCCCTTGGTCCCCCCTTGGCAAAATCTCAGAAAATGGTCGATTTAGGTGTCTTTGTAAAATTTGTCATAACTCGGCTCTACGGACACTTACGGAGCCGCAGTTTGCATCAAAATGCTGCTATGTGTGCACTTCAAGTACATACTAATTAGGAGATGATGCAATTTGCGCCAGGGTGTTTTTGAAGCCCCTATAGTCGGCCTACTTTTTTGAGCGTTTTCCCTTGGTCCCCCCTTGGCAAAATCTCAGAAAATGGCCGATTTAGGTGTCTTTGCCAAATTTGTCATAACTTGGCTCTACGGACACTTACGGAGCCGCAGTTTGCATCAAAATGCTCTGCTATGTGTGCACTTCAAGTGTATACTAATTAGGAGATAATGTAATTTGCGCCAGGGTGTTTTTGAAGCCCCTATAGTCGGCCTACATTTTTGAGCATTTTCCCTTGGTCCCCCCTTGGCAAAATCTCAGAAAATGGCCGATTTAGGTGTCTTTGCCAAATTTGTCATAACTCGGCTCTACGGACACTTACGGAGCCGCAGTTTGCATCAAAATGCTCTGCTATGTTTGCACTTCAAGTGCATGCTAATTAGGAGATGATGCAATTTGCGCCAGGGTGTTTTTGAAGCCCCTATAGTCGGCCTACTTTTTTGAGCATTTTCCCTTGGTCCCCCCTTGGCAAAATCTCAGAAAATGGCCGATTTAGGTGTCTTTGCCAAATTTGTCATAACTCGGCTCTACGGACACTTACGGAGCCGCAGTTTGAATCAAAATGCTCTGCTATGTTTGCACTTCAAGTGCATACTAATTAGGAGATGATGCAATTTGCGCCAGGGTGTTTTTGAAGCCCCTATAGTCGGCCTTCCTTTTTTGAGCATTTTCCGTTGGTCCCCCCTTGGCAAAATCTCAGAAAATGGCCGATTTAGGTGTCTTTGCCAAATTTGTCATAACTCGGCTCTACGGACACTTACGGAGCCGCAGTTTGCATCAAAATGCTCTGCTATGTTTGCACTTCAAGTGCGTACTTATTAGGAGACGATGCAATTTGCGCCAGGGTGTTTTTGAAGCCCCCATAGTCGGCCTACTTTTTTGAGCATTTTCCCTTGGTCCCCCCATTGGCAAAATCTCAGAAAATGGCCGATTTAGGTGTCTTTGCCAAATTTGTCATAACTCGGCTCTACGGACACTTACGGAGCCGCAGTTTGCATCAAAATGCTCTGCTATGTTTGCACTTCAAGTGCATACTAATTAGGAGATGATGCAATTTGCGCCAAGGTGTTTTTGAAGCCCCTATAGTCGGCCTACTTTTTAGAGCATTTTCCCTTGGTCCCCCCTTGGCAAAATTTCAGAAAATGGCCGATTTAGGTGTCTTTGCCAAATTTGTCATAACTCGGCTCTACGGACACGTACGGAGCCGCAGTTTGCATCAACATTCTCTGCTATGTTTGCACTTCAAGTGCATACTAATTAGGAGATGATGAAATTTGCGCCAGGGTGTTTTTGAAGCCCCTGTAGTCGGCCTACTTTTTTGAGCATTTTCCCCTGGTCCCCCGTTGGCAAAATCTCAGAAAATGGCCGATTTAGGTGTCTTTGCCAAATTTGTCATAACTCGGCTCTACGGACACTTACGAAGCCGCAAGTTGCATCAAAATGCTCTGCTATGTTTGCACTTCAAGTGCATACTAATTAGGAGATGATGCAATTTGCGCCAGGGTGTTTTTGAAGCCCCTATAGTCGGCCTACTTTTTTGAACATTTTCCCTTGGTCCCCCCTTGGCAAAATCTCAGAAAATGGCCGATTTAGGTGTCTTTGCCAAATTTGTCATAACTCGGCTCTACGGACACTTACGGAGCCCCAGTTTGCATCAAAATGCTCTTCTATGTTTGCACTTCAAGTGCATACTAATGAGGAGATGATGCAATTTGCGCCAGGGTGTTTTTGAAGCCCCTATAGTCGGCCTACTTTTTTGAGCATTTTCCCTTGTTCCCGCCTTGGCAAAATCTCAGAAAATGGCCGATTAAGGTGTCTTTGCCAAATTTGTCATAACTCGGCTCTACGGACACTTAGGGAGCCCCAGTTTGCATCAAAATGCTCTGCTATGTTTGCACTTCAAGTTCATACTAATTAGGAGATGATGCAATTTGCGCCAGGGTGTTTTTGAAGCCCCTATAGTCGGCCTACTTTTTTGAGCATTTTCCCTTGGTCCCCCCTTGGCAAAATCTCAGAAAATGGCCGATTTAGGTGTCTTTGCCAAATTTGTCATAACTCGGCTCTACGGACACTTAGGGAGCCCCAGTTTGCATCAAAATGCTCTGCTATGTTTGCACTTCAAGTTCATACTAATTAGGAGATGATGCAATTTGCGCCAGGGTGTTTTTGAAGCCCCTATAGTCGGCCTACTTTTTTGAGCATTTTCCCTTGGTCCCCCCTTGGCAAAATCTCAGAAAATGGCCGATTTAGGTGTCTTTGCCAAATTTGTCATAACTCGGCTCTACGGACACTTACGGAGCCGCAGTTTACATCAAAATGCTCTGCTATGTTTGCACTTCAAGTGCATACTAATTAGGAGATGATGCAATTTGCTCCAAAGTGTTTTTGAAGCCCCTATAGTCGGCCTACCTTTTTGAGCATTTTCCCTTGGTCCCCCCTTGGCAAAATCTCAGAAAATGGTCGATTTAGGTGTCTTTGTAAAATTTGTCATAACTCGGCTCTACGGACACTTACGGAGCCGCAGTTTGCATCAAAATGCTGCTATGTGTGCACTTCAAGTACATACTAATTAGGAGATGATGCAATTTGCGCCAGGGTGTTTTTGAAGCCCCTATAGTCGGCCTACTTTTTTGAGCGTTTTCCCTTGGTCCCCCCTTGGCAAAATCTCAGAAAATGGCCGATTTAGGTGTCTTTGCCAAATTTGTCATAACTTGGCTCTACGGACACTTACGGAGCCGCAGTTTGCATCAAAATGCTCTGCTATGTGTGCACTTCAAGTGTATACTAATTAGGAGATAATGTAATTTGCGCCAGGGTGTTTTTGAAGCCCCTATAGTCGGCCTACATTTTTGAGCATTTTCCCTTGGTCCCCCCTTGGCAAAATCTCAGAAAATGGCCGATTTAGGTGTCTTTGCCAAATTTGTCATAATTTGGCTCTACGGACACTTACAAAGCCGCAGTTTGCATCAAAATGCTCTGCTATGTTTGCACTTCAAGTGCATACTAATTAGGAGATGATGCAATTTGCGCCAGGGTGTTTTTGAAGCCCCTATAGTCGGCCTACTTTTTTGAGCATTTTCCCTTGGTCCCCCCTTGGCAAAATCTCAGAAAATGGCCGATTTAGGTGTGTTTGCCAAATTTGTCATAACTCGGCTCTACGGACACTTACGGAGCCGCAGTTTGCATCAAAATGCTCTGCTATGTTTGCACTTCAAGTGCATACTAATTAGGAGATGATGCAATTTGCGCCAGGGTGTTTTTGAAGCCCCTATATTCGGCCTACTTTTTTGAGCATTTTCCCTTGGTCCCCCCTTGGCAAAATCTCAGAAAATGGCCGATTTAGGTGTCTTTGCCAAATTTGTCATAACTCGGCGCTACGGACACTTACGGAGCCGCAGTTTGCATCAAAATGCTCTGCTATGTTTGCACTTCAAGTGCATACTAATTAGGAGATGATGCAATTTTGCGCCAGGGTGTTTTTGAAGCCCCTATAGTCGGCCTACTTTTTTGAGCATTTTCCCTTGGTCCCCCCCTTGGCAAAATCTCAGAAAATGGCCGATTTAGGTGTCTTTGCCAAATTTGTCATAACCCGGCTCTACGGACACTTACGGAGCCGCAGTTTGCATCAAAATGCTCTGCTATGTTTGCACTTCAAGTGCATACTAATTAGGAGATGATGCAATTTGCGCCAGGGTGTTTTTGAAGCCCCTATAGTCGGCCTACTTTTTTGAGCATTTTCCCTTGGTCCCCCCTTGGCAAAATCTCAGAAAATGGCCGATTTAGGTGTCTTTGCCAAATTTGTCATAACTCGGCTCTACGGACACTTACGGAGCCGCAGTTTGCATCAAAATGCTCTGCTATGTTTGCACTTCAAGTGCATACTAATTAGGAGATGATGCAATTTGCGCCAGGGTGTTTTTGAAGCCCCTATAGTCGGCCTACTTTTTTGAGCATTTTCTCTTGGTCCCCCCTTGGCAAAATCTCAGAAAATGGCCGATTTAGGTGTCTTTGCCAAATTTGTCATAACTCGGCTCTACGGACACTTACGGAGCCGCAGTTTGCATCAAAATGCTTTGCTATGTTTGCACTTCAAGTGCATACTAATTAGGAGATAATGCAATTTGCGCCAGGGTGTTTTTGAAGCCCCTATAGTCGGCCTACTTTTTTGAGCATTTTCCCTTGGTCCCCCCTTGGCAAAATCTCAGAAAATGGCCGATTTAGGTGTCTTTGCCAAATTTGTCATAACTCGGCTCTACGGACACTTACGGAGCTGTAGTTTGCATCAAAATGCTCTGCTATGTGTGCACTTCAAGTGCATACTAATTAGGAGATGATGCAATTTGCGCCAGGGTGTTTTTGAAGCCCCTATAGTCGGCCTACTTTTTTGAGCATTTTCCCTTGGTCCCCCCTAGGCAAAATCTTAGAAAATGGCCGATTTAGGTGTCTTTGCCAAATTTGTCATAACTCGGCTCTACGGACACTTACGGAGCCGCAGTTTGCATCAAAATGCTCTGCTATGTGTGCACTTCAAGTGCATACTAATTAGGAGATGATGCAATTTGCGCCAGGGTGTTTTTGAAGCCCCTATAGTCGGCCTACTTTTTTGAGCATTTTCCCTTGGTCCCCCCTTGGCAAAATCTCAGAAAATGGCCGATTTAGGTGTCTTTGCCAAATTTGTCATAACTCGGCTCTACGGACACTTACGGAGCCGCAGTTTGCATCAAAATGCTCTGTTATGTTTGCACTTCAAGTGCATACTAATTAGGAGATGATGCAATTTGCGCCAGGGTGTTTTTGAAGCCCCTATAGTCGGCCAACTTTTTTGAGCATTTTCCCTTGGTCCCCCCTTGGCAAAATCTCAGAAAATGGCCGATTTAGGTGTCTTTGCCAAATTTGTCATAACTCGGCTCTACGGACACTTACGGAGCCGCAGTTTGCATCAAAATGCTCTGTTATGTTTGCACTTCAAGTGCATACTAATTAGGAGATGATGCAATTTGCGCCAGGGTGTTTTTGAAGCCCCTATAGTCGGCGAACTTTTTTGAGCATTTTCCCTTGGTCCCCCCTTGGCAAAATCTCAGAAAATGGCCGATTTAGGTGTCTTTTCCAAATTTGTCATAACTCGGCTCTACGGACACTTACGGAGCCGCATGTTGCATCAAAATGCTCTGCTATGTGTGCACTTCAAGTGCATACTAATTACGAGATGATGCAATTTGCGCCAGGGTGTTTTTGAAGCCCCTATAGTCGGCCTACTTTTTTGAGCATTTTCCCTTGGTCCCCCCTTGGCAAAATCTCAGAAAATGGCCGATTTAGGTGTCTTTGCCAAATTTGTCATAACTCGGCTCTACGGACACTTACGGAGCCGCAGTTTGCATCAAAATGCTCTGTTATGTTTGCCCTTCAAGTGCATACTAATTAGGAGATGATGCAATTTACGCCAGGGTGTTTTTGAAGCCCCTATAGTCGGCCAACTTTTTTGAGCATTTTCCCTTGGTCCCCCCTTGGCAAAATCTCAGAAAATGGCCGATTTAGGTGTCTTTTCCAAATTTGTCATAACTCGGCTCTACGAACACTTACGGAGCCGCAGTTTGCATCAAAATGCTCTGCTATGTGTGCACTTCAAGTGCATACTAATTAGGAGATGATGCAATTTGCGCCAGGGTGTTTTTGAAGCCTTTATAGTCGGCCTATTTTTTTGAGCATTTTCCCTTGGTCCCCCCTTGGCAAAATCTCAGAAAATGGCCGATTTAGGTGTCTTTGCCAAATTTGTCATAACTCGGCTCTACGGACACTTACGGAGCCGCAGTTTGCATCAAAATGCTCTGTTATGTTTTCACTTCAAGTGCATACTAATTAGGAGATGATGCAATTTGCGCCAGGGTGTTTTTGAAGCCCCTATAGTCGGCCTACTTTTTTGAGCATTTTCCCTTGGTCCCCCCTTGGCAAAATCTCAGAAAATGGCCGATTTAGGTGTCTTTTCCAAATTTGTCATAACTCGGCTCTACAAACACTTACGGAGCCGCAGTTTGCATCAAAATGCTCTGCTATGTTTGCACTTTAAGTGCATACTAATTAGGAAATGATGCAATTTGCCCCAGGGTGTTTTTGAAGCCCCTATAGTCGGCCTACTTTTCTGAGAATTTTCTTTTGGTCCCCCCTTGGCAAAATCTCAGAAAATGGCCGATTTAGGTGTCTTTGCCAAATTTGTCATAACTCGGCTCTACGGACACTTACGGAGCCGCAGTTTGCATCAAAATGCTCTGCTATGTTTGCACTTCAAGTGCATACTAATTAGGAGACGATGCAATTTGCGCCAGGGTGTTTTTGAAGCCCCTATAGTCGGCCTACTTTTTTGAGCATTTTCCCTTGGTCCCCCCTTGGCAAAATCTCAGAAAATGGCCGATTTAGGTGTCTTTGCCAAATTTGTCATAACTCGGCTCTACGGACACTTACGGAGCCGCAGTTTGCATCAAAATGCTCTGTTATGTTTGCACTTCAAGTGCATACTAATTAGGAGATGATGCAATTTGCGCCAGTGTGTTTTTGAAGCCCCTATAGTCGGCCTCCTTTTTTGAGCATTTTCCCTTGGTCCCCCCTTGGCACAATCTCAGAAAATGGCCGATTTAGGTGTCTTTGCCAAATTTGTCATAACTCGACTCTACGGACACTTACGGAGCCGCAGTTTGCATCAAAATGCTCTTTTATGTTTGCACTTCAAGTGCATACTAATTAGGAGATGATGCAATTTGCGCCAGGGTGTTTTTGAAGCCCCTATAGTCGGCCTACTTTTTTGAGCATTTTCCCTTGGTCCCCCCTTGGCAAAATCTCAGAAAATGGCCGATTTAGGTGTCTTTTCCAAATTTCTCATAACTCGGCTCTACGAACACTTACGGAGCCGCAGTTTGCATCAAAATGCTCTGCTATGTTTGCACTTTAAGTGCATACTAATTAGGAAATGATGCAATTTGCCCCAAGGTGTTTTTGAAGCCCCTATAGTCGGCCTACTTTTCTGAGAATTTTCTTTTGGTCCCCCGTTGGCAAAATCTCAGAAAATGGCCGATTTAGGTGTCTTTGCCAAATTTGTCATAACTCGGCTCTACGGACACTTACGGAGCCGCAGTTTGCATCAAAATGCTCTGTTATGTTTGCACTTCAAGTGCATACTAATTAGGAGATGATGCAATTTACGCCAGGGTGTTTTTGAAGCCCCTATAGTCGGCCAACTTTTTTGAGCATTTTCCCTTGGTCCCCCCTTGGCAAAATCTCAGAAAATGGCCGATTTAGGTTTCTTTTCCAAATTTGTCATAACTCGGCTCTACGAACACTTACGGAGCCGCAGTTTGCATCAAAATGCTCTGCTATGTGTGCACTTCAAGTGCATACTAATTAGGAGATGATGCAATTTGCGCCAGGGTGTTTTTGAAGCCCCTATAGTCGGCCTATTTTTTTGAGCATTTTCCCTTGGTCCCCCCTTGGCAAAATCTCAGAAAATGGCCGATTTAGGTGTCTTTGCCAAATTTGTCATAACTCGGCTCTACGGACACTTACGGAGCCGCAGTTTGCATCAAAATGCTCTGTTATGTTTTCACTTCAAGTGCATACTAATTAGGAGATGATGCAATTTGCGCCAGGGTGTTTTTGAAGCCCCTATAGTCGGCCTACTTTTTTGAGCATTTTCCCTTGGTCCCCCCTTGGCAAAATCTCAGAAAATGGCCGATTTAGGTGTCTTTTCCAAATTTGTCATAACTCGGCTCTACAAACACTTACGGAGCCGCAGTTTGCATCAAAATGCTCTGCTATGTTTGCACTTTAAGTGCATACTAATTAGGAAATGATGCAATTTGCCCCAGGGTGTTTTTGAAGCCCCTATAGTCGGCCTACTTTTCTGAGAATTTTCTTTTGGTCCCCCCTTGGCAAAATCTCAGAAAATGGCCGATTTAGGTGTCTTTGCCAAATTTGTCATAACTCGGCTCTACGGACACTTACGGAGCCGCAGTTTGCATCAAAATGCTCTGCTATGTTTGCACTTCAAGTGCATACTAATTAGGAGACGATGCAATTTGCGCCAGGGTGTTTTTGAAGCCCCTATAGTCGGCCTCCTTTTTTGAGCATTTTCCCTTGGTCCCCCCTTGGCAAAATCTCAGAAAATGGCCGATTTAGGTGTCTTTGCCAAATTTGTCATAACTCGGCTCTACGGACACTTACGGAGCCGCAGTTTGCATCAAAATGCTCTGTTATGTTTGCACTTCAAGTGCATACTAATTAGGAGATGATGCAATTTGCGCCAGGGTGTTTTTGAAGCCCCTATAGTCGGCCTCCTTTTTTGAGCATTTTCCCTTGGTCCCCCCTTGGCACAATCTCAGAAAATGGCCGATTTAGGTGTCTTTGCCAAATTTGTCATAACTCGACTCTACGGACACTTACGGAGCCGCAGTTTGCATCAAAATGCTCTTTTATGTTTGCACTTCAAGTGCATACTAATTAGGAGATGATGCAATTTGCGCCAGGGTGTTTGTGAAGCCCCTATAGTCGGCCTACTTTTTTGAGCATTTTCCCTTGGTCCCCCCTTGGCAAAATCTCAGAAAATGGCCGATTTAGGTGTCTTTGCCAAATTTGTCATAACTCGGCTCTACGAACACTTACGGAGCCGCAGTTTGCATCAAAATGCTCTGCTATGTTTGCACTTCAAGCGCATACTAATTAGGAAATGATGCAATTTGCCCCAAGGTGTTTTTGAAGCCCCTATAGTCGGCCTACTTTTCTGAGCATTTTCCCTTGGTCCCCCGTTGGCAAAATCTCAGAAAATGGCCGATTTAGGTGTCTTTGCCAAATTTCTCATAACTCGGCTCTACGGACACTTACGGAGCCGCAGTTTGCATCAAAATGCTCTGCTATGTTTGCACTTCAAGCGCATACTAATTAGGAGACGATGCAATTTGCGCCAGGGTGTTTTTGAAGCCCCTATAGTCGGCCTACTTTTTTGAGCATTTTCCCTTGGTCCCCCCTTGGCAAAATCTCAGAAAATGGCCGATTTAGGTGTCTTTGCCAAATTTGTCATAACTCGGCTCTACGGACACTTACGGAGCCGCAGTTTGCATCAAAATGCTCTGCTATGTTTGCACTTCAAGTGCATACTAATTAGGAGATGATGCAATTTGCGCCAGGGTGTTTTTGAAGCCCCTATAGTCGGCCTCCTTTTTTGAGCATTTTCCCTTGGTCCCCTCTTGGCACAATCTCAGAAAATGGCCGATTTAGGTGTCTTTGCCAAATTTGTCATAACTCGACTCTACGGACACTTACGGAGCCGCAGTTTGCATCAAAATGCTCTTTTATGTTTGCACTTCAAGTGCATACTAATTAGGAGATGATGCAATTTGCGCCAGGGTGTTTTTGAAGCCCCTATAATCGGCCTACTTTTCTGAGAATTTTCTTTTGGTCCCCCCTTGGCAAAATCTCAGAAAATGGCCGATTTAGGTGTCTTTGCCAAATTTGTCATAACTCGGCTCTACGGACACTTACGGAGCCGCAGTTTGCATCAAAATGCTCTGCTATGTTTGCACTTCAAGTGCATACTAATAAGAAGATGATGCAATTTGCGCCAGGGTGTTTTTGAAGCCCCTATAGTCGGTCTACTTTTTTGAGCATTTTCCCTTGGTCCCCCCTTGGCAAAATCTCAGAAAATGGCCGATTTAGGTGTCTTTGCCAAATTTGTCATAACTCGGCTCTACAGACACTTAAGGAGCCGCAGTTTGCATCAAAATGCTCTGCTATGTTTGCACTTCAAGTGCGTACTAATTAGGAGATGATGCAATTTGCGCCAGGGTGTTTTTGAAGCCCCTATAGTCGGCCTACTATCTTGAGCATTTTCCCTTGGTCCCCTCTTGGCACAATCTCAGAAAATGGCCGATTTAGGTGTCTTTGCCAAATTTGTCATAATTTGGCTCTACGGACACTTACGGAGCCGCAGTTTGCATCAAAATGCTCTGCTATGTTTGCACTTCAAGTGCATACTAATTACGAGATGATGCAATTTGCGCCAGGGTGTTTTTGAAGCCCCTATATTCGGCCTACTTTTTTGAGCATTTTCCCTTGGTCCCCCCTTGGCAAAATCTCAGAAAATGGCCGATTTAGGTGTCTTTTCCAAATTTGTCATAACTCGGCTCTACGGACACTTACGGAGCCGCAGTTTGCATCAAAATGCTCTGCTATGTTTGCACTTCAAGTGCCCACTAATTAGGAGATGATGCAATTTGCGCCAGGGTGTTTTTGAAGCCCCTATAGTCGGCCTACTTTTTTGAGCATTTTCCCTTGGTCCCCCCTTGGCAAAATCTCAGAAAATGGCCGATTTAGGTGTCTTTGCCAAATTTGTCATAACTCGGCTCTACGGACACTTACGGAGCCGCAGTTTGCATCAAAATGCTCTGCTATGTTTGCACTTCAAGTGCATACTAATTAGGAGATGATGCAATTTGCGCCAGGGTGTTTTTGAAGCCCCTATAGTCGGCCTCCTTTTTTGAGCATTTTCCCTTGGTCCCCTCTTGGCACAATCTCAGAAAATGGCCGATTTAGGTGTCTTTGCCAAATTTGTCATAACTCGACTCTACGGACACTTACGGAGCCGCAGTTTGCATCAAAATGCTCTTTTATGTTTGCACTTCAAGTGCATACTAATTAGGAGATGATGCAATTTGCGCCAGGGTGTTTTTGAAGCCCCTATAATCGGCCTACTTTTCTGAGAATTTTCTTTTGGTCCCCCCTTGGCAAAATCTCAGAAAATGGCCGATTTAGGTGTCTTTGCCAAATTTGTCATAACTCGGCTCTACGGACACTTACGGAGCCGCAGTTTGCATCAAAATGCTCTGCTATGTTTGCACTTCAAGTGCATACTAATAAGAAGATGATGCAATTTGCGCCAGGGTGTTTTTGAAGCCCCTATAGTCGGTCTACTTTTTTGAGCATTTTCCCTTGGTCCCCCCTTGGCAAAATCTCAGAAAATGGCCGATTTAGGTGTCTTTGCCAAAATTTGTCATAACTCGGCTCTACAGACACTTAAGGAGCCGCAGTTTGCATCAAAATGCTCTGCTATGTTTGCACTTCAAGTGCGCACTAATTAGGAGATGATGCAATTTGCGCCAGGGTGTTTTTGAAGCCCCTATAGTCGGCCTACTATCTTGAGCATTTTCCCTTGGTCCCCTCTTGGCACAATCTCAGAAAATGGCCGATTTAGGTGTCTTTGCCAAATTTGTCATAATTTGGCTCTACGGACACTTACGGAGCCGCAGTTTGCATCAAAATGCTCTGCTATGTTTGCACTTCAAGTGCATACTAATTAGGAGATGATGCAATTTGCGCCAGGGTGTTTTTGAAGCCCCTATATTCGGCCTACTTTTTTGAGCATTTTCCGTTGGTCCCCCCTTGGCAAAATCTCAGAAAATGGCCGATTTAGGTGTCTTTTCCAAATTTGTCATAACTCGGCTCTACGGACACTTACGGAGCCGCAGTTTGCATCAAAATGCTCTGCTATGTTTGCACTTCAAGTGCTTACTAATTAGGAGATGATGCAATTTGCGCGAGGGTGTTTTTAAAGCCCCTATAGTCGGCCTACTTTTTTGAGCATTTTCCCTTGGTCCCCCCTTGGCAAAATCTCAGAAAATGGCCGATTTAGGTGTCTTTGCCAAATTTGTCATAACTCGGCTCTACGGACACTTACGGAGCCGCAGTTTGCATCAAAATGCTCTGCTATGTTTGCACTTCAAGTGCATACTAATTAGGAGATGATGCAATTTGCGTCAGGGTGTTTTTGAAGCCCCTATAGTCGGCCTACTTTTTTGAGCATTTTCCGTTGGTCCCCCCTTGGCAAAATCTCAGAAAATGGCCGATTTAGGTGTCTTTTCCAAATTTGTCATAACTCGGCTCTACGGACACTTACGGAGCCGCAGTTTGCATCAAAATGCTCTGCTATGTTTGCACTTCAAGTGCTTACTAATTAGGAGATGATGCAATTTGCGCGAGGGTGTTTTTAAAGCCCCTATAGTCGGCCTACTTTTTTGAGCATTTTCCCTTGGTCCCCCCTTGGCAAAATCTCAGAAAATGGCCGATTTAGGTGTCTTTGCCAAATTTGTCATAACTCGGCTCTACGGACACTTACGGAGCCGCAGTTTGCATCAAAATGCTCTGCTATGTTTGCACTTCAAGTGCATACTAATTAGGAGATGATGCAATTTGCGTCAGGGTGTTTTTGAAGCCCCTATAGTCGGCCTACTTTTTTGAGCATTTTCCCTTGGTCCCCCCTTGGCAAAATCTCAGAAAATGGCCAATTTAGGTGTCTGCGAAATTTGTCATAACTCAGCTCTACGGAGCCGCAGTTTGCATCAAAATGCTCTGCTATGTTTGCACTTCAAGTGCATACTAATTAGGAGATGATGCAATTTGCGCCAGGGTGTTTTTGAAGCCGCTATAGTCGGCCTACTTTTTTGAGCATTTTCCCTTGGTCCCCCCTTGGCAAAATCTCAGAAAATGGCCGAGTTAGGTGTCTTTGCCAAATTTGTCATAACTCGGCTCTACGGAGACTTACGGAGCCGCAGTTTGCATCAAAATGCTCTGCTATGTTTGCACTTTAAGTGCATACTAATTAGGAAATGATGCAATTTGCCCCAGGGTGTTTCTGAAGCCCCTATAGTCGGCCTACTTTTCTGAGAATTTTCTTTTGGTCCCCCCTTGGCAAAATCTCAGAAAATGGCCGATTTAGGTGTCTTTGCCAAATTTTTCATAACTCGGCTCTACGGACACTTACGGAGCCGCAGTTTGCATCGAAATGCTCTGCTATGTTTGCACTTCAAGTTCATACTAATTAGGAGACGATGCAATTTGCGCCAGGGTGTTTTTGAAGCCCCTATAGTCGGCCTACTTTTTTGAGCATTTTCCCTTGGTCCCCCCTTGGCAAAATCTCAGAAAATGGCCGATTTAGGTGTCTTTGCCAAATTTGTCATAACTCGGCTCTACGGACACTTACGGAGCCGCAGTTTGCATCAAAATGCTCTGTTATGTTTGCACTTCAAGTGCATACTAATTAGGAGATGATGCAATTTGCGCCAGGGTGTTTTTGAAGCCCCTATAGTCGGCCTCCTTTTTTGAGCATTTTCCCTTGGTCCCCTCTTGGCACAATCTCAGAAAATGGCCGATTTAGGTGTCTTTGCCAAATTTGTCATAACTCGACTCTACGGACACTTACGGAGCCGCAGTTTGCATCAAAATGCTCTTTTATGTTTGCACTTCAAGTGCATACTAATTAGGAGATGATGCAATTTGCGCCAGGGTGTTTTTGAAGCCCCTATAGTCGGCCTACTTTTTTGAGCATTTTCCCTTGGTCCCCCCTTGGCAAAATCTCAGAAAATGGCCGATTTAGGTGTCTTTTCCAAATTTGTCATAACTCGGCTCTACGAACACTTACGGAGCAGCAGTTTGCATCAAAATGCTCTGCTATGTTTGCACTCTAAGTGCATACTAATTAGGAAATGATGCAATTTGCCCCAGGGTGTTTTTGAAGCCCCTATAATCGGCCTACTTTTCTGAGAATTTTCTTTTGGTCCCCCCTTGGCAAAATCTCAGAAAATGGCCGATTTAGGTGTCTTTGCCAAATTTGTCATAACTCGGCTCTACGGACACTTACGGAGCCGCAGTTTGCATCAAAATGCTCTGCTATGTTTGCACTTCAAGTGCATACTAATAAGAAGATGATGCAATTTGCGCCAGGGTGTTTTTGAAGCCCCTATAGTCGGTCTACTTTTTTGAGCATTTTCCCTTGGTCCCCCCTTGGCAAAATCTCAGAAAATGGCCGATTTAGGTGTCTTTGCCAAATTTGTCATAACTCGGCTCTACAGACACTTAAGGAGCCGCAGTTTGCATCAAAATGCTCTGCTATGTTTGCACTTCAAGTGCGTACTAATTAGGAGATGATGCAATTTGCGCCAGGGTGTTTTTGAAGCCCCTATAGTCGGCCTACTATCTTGAGCATTTTCCCTTGGTCCCCTCTTGGCACAATCTCAGAAAATGGCCGATTTAGGTGTCTTTGCCAAATTTGTCATAACTCGGCTCTACGGACACTTACGGAGCCGCAGTTTGCATCAAAATGCTCTGCTATGTTTGCACTTCAAGTGCATACTAATTAGGAGATGATGTAATTTGCGCCAGGGTGTTTTTGAAGCCCCTATATTCGGCCTACTTTTTTGAGCATTTTCCCTTGGTCCCCCCTTGGCAAAATCTCAGAAAATGGCCGATTTAGGTGTCTTTTCCAAATTTGTCATAACTCGGCTCTACGGACACTTACGGAGCCGCAGTTTGCATCAAAATGCTCTGCTATGTTTGCACTTCAAGTGCATACTAATTAGGAGATGATGTAATTTGCGCGAGGGTGTTTTTGAAGCCCCTATAGTCGGCCTACTTTTTTGAGCATTTTCCCTTGGTCCCCCCTTGGCAAAATCTCAGAAAATGGCCGATTTAGGTGTCTTTGCCAAATTTGTCATAACTCGGCTCTACGGACACTTACGGAGCCGCAGTTTGCATCAAAATGCTCTGCTATGTTTGCACTTCAAGTGCATACTAATTAGGAGATGATGCAATTTGCGCCAGGGTGTTTTTGAAGCCCCTATAGTCGGCCTACTTTTTTGAGCATTTTCCCTTGGTCCCGCCTTGGCAAAATCTCAGAAAATGGCCAATTTAGGTGTCTGCCAAATGTGTCATAACTCAGCTCTACGGAGCCGCAGTTTGCATCAAAATGCTCTGCTATGTTTGCACTTCAAGTGCATACTAATTAGGAGATGATGCAATTTGCGCCAGGGTGTTTTTGAAGCCGCTATAGTCGGCCTACTTTTTTGAGCATTTTCCCTTGGTCCCCCCTTGGCAAAATCTCAGAAAATGGCCGATTTAGGTGTCTTTGCCAAATTTGTCATAACTCGGCTCTACGGACACTTACGGAGCCGCAGTTTGCATCAAAATGCTCTGCTATGTTTGCACTTCAAGTGCATACTAATTAGGAGATGATGCAATTTGCGTCAGGGTGTTTTTGAAGCCCCTATAGTCGGCCTACTTTTTTGAGCATTTTCCCTTGGTCCCCCCTTGGCAAAATCTCAGAAAATGGCCGATTTAGGTGTCTTTGCCAAATTTGTCATAACACTGCTCTACGGACACTTACGGAGCCGCAGTTTGCATCAAAATTCTCTGCTATGTTTGCACTTCAAGTGCATGCTAATTAGGAGATGATGCAATTTGCGCCACGGTGTTTTTGAAGCCCCTATAGTCGGCCTACTTTTTTGAGCATTTTCCCTTGGTGCCCCCTTGGCAAAATCTCAGAAAATGGCCGATTTAGGTGTCTTTGCCAAATTTGTCATAACTCGGCTCTACGGACACTTACGGAGCCGCAGTTTGCATCAAAATGCTCTGCTATGTTTGCACTTCAAGTGCATACTAATTAGGAGATGATGCAATTTGCGTCAGGGTGTTTTTGAAGCCCCTATAGTCGGCCTACTTTTTTGAGCATTTTCCCTTGGTCCCCCCTTGGCAAAATCTCAGAAAATGGCCAATTTAGGTGTCTGCCAAATTTGTCATAACTCAGCTCTACGGAGCCGCAGTTTGCATCAAAATGCTCTGCTATGTTTGCACTTCAAGTGCATACTAATTAGGAGATGATGCAATTTGCGTCAGGGTGTTTTTGAAGCCCCTATAGTCGGCCTACTTTTTTGAGCATTTTCCTTTGGTCCCCCCTTGGCAAAATCTCAGAAAATGGCCGATTTAGGTGTCTTTGCCAAATTTGTCATAACACTGCTCTACGGACACTTACGGAGCCGCAGTTTGCATCAAAATTCTCTGCTATGTTTGCACTTCAAGTGCATACTAATTAGGAGATGATGCAATTTGCGCCAGGGTGTTTTTGAAGCCCCTATAGTCGGCCTACTTTTTTGACATTTTCCCTTGGTCCCCCCTTGGCAAAATCTCAGAAAATGGCCGATTTAGGTGTCTTTGCCAAATTTGTCATAACTCGGCTCTACGGACACTTACGGAGCCGCAGTTTGCATCAAAATGCTCTGCTGTGTTTGCACTTCAAGTGCATACAAATTAAGAGATGATCCAATTTGTGCCAGGGTGTTTTTGAAGCCCCTATAGTCGGCCTACTTTTTTTGAGCATTTTTCGTTGGTCCCCCCTTGGCAAAATCTCAGAAAATGGCCGATTTAGGTGTCTTTGCCAAATTTGTCATAACTCGGCTCTACGGACACTTACGGAGCCGCAGTTTGCATCAAAATGCTCTGCTATGTTTGCACTTCAAGTGCATACTAATTAGGAGATGATGCGATTTGCGCCAGGGTGTTTTTGAAGCCCCTATAGTCGGCCTACTTTTTTGAGCATTTTCCCTTGGTCCCCCCTTGGCAAAATCGCAGAAAATGGCCGATTTAGGTGTTTTTGTCAAATTTGTCATAACTCGGCTCTACGGACACTTACGGAGCCGCAGTTTGCATCAAAATGCTCTGCTATGTCTGCACTTCAAGTGCATACTAATTAGGAGACGATGCAATTTGCGCCAGGGTGTTTTTGAAGCCCCTATAGTCGGCCTACTTTTTTGAGCATTTTCCCTTGGTCCCCCCTTGGCAAAATCTCAGAAAATGGCCGATTTAGGTGTCTTTGCCAAATTTGTCATAACTCGGCTCTACGGACACTTACGGAGCCGCAGTTTGCATCAAAATGCTCTGCTATGTTTGCACTTCAAGTGCATACTAATTAGGAGACGATGCAATTTGCGCCAGGGTGTTTTTGAAGCCCCTATAATCGGCCTACTTTTTTGAGCATTTTCCCTTGGTCCCCCCTTGGCAAAATCTCAGAAAATGGCCGATTTAGGTGTCTTTGCCAAATTTGTCATAACTCGGCTCTACGGACACTTACGGAGCCGCAGTTTGCATCAAAATGCTCTGCTATGTTTGAACTTCAAGTGAATACTAATTACGAGATGATGCAATTTGCGCCAGGATGTTTTTGAAGCCCCTATAGTCGGCCTACTTTTTTGAGCATTTTTCCTTGGTCCCCCCTAGGCAAAATCTCAGAAAATAGCTGATTTAGGTGTCCAAATTTGTCATAACTCGGCTCTACGGACACTTACGGAGCTGCAGTTTGCATCAAAATGCTCTGCTATGTTTGCACTTCAAATGCATACTAATTAGGAGATGATGCAATTTGCGCCAGGGTGTTTTTGAAGCCCCTATAGTCGGCCTACTTTTTTGAGCATTTTCCCTTCGTCCCCCCTTGGCAAAATCTCAGAAAATGGCCGATTTAGGTGTCTTTGCCAAATTTGTCATAACTCGGCTCTACGGACACTTACGGAGCCGCAGTTTGCATCAAAATGCTCTGCTATGTTTGCACTTCAAGTGCATACTAATTAGGAGATGATGCGATTTGCGCCAGGGTGTTTTTGAAGCCCCTATAATCGGCCTACTTTTTTGAGCATTTTCCCTTGGTCCCCCCCTGGCAAAATCTCAGAAAATGGCCGATTTAGGTGTCTTTGTCAAATTTGTCATAACTCGGCTCTACGGACACTTACGGAGCCGCAGTTTGCATCAAAATGCTCTGCTATGTTTGCACTTCAAGTGCATACTAATTAGGAGATGATGCGATTTGCGCCAGGGTGTTTTTGAAGCCCCTATAGTCGGCCTACTTTTTTGAGCATTTTCCCTTGGTCCCCCCTTGGCAAAATCTCAGAAAATGGCCGATTTAGGTGTTTTTGTCAAATTTGTCATAACTCGGCTCTACGGACACTTACGGAGCCGCAGTTTGCATCAAAATGCTCTGCTATGTCTGCACTTCAAGTGCATACTAATTAGGAGACGATGCAATTTGCGCCAGGGTGTTTTTGAAGCCCCTATAGTCGGCCTACTTTTTTGAGCATTTTCCCTTGGTCCCCCCTTGGCAAAATCTCAGAAAATGGCCGATTTAGGTGTCTTTGCCAAATTTGTCATAACTCGGCTCTACGGACACTTACGGAGCCGCAGTTTGCATCAAAATGCTCTGCTATGTTTGCACTTCAAGTGCATACTAATTAGGAGACGATGCAATTTGCGCCAGGGTGTTTTTGAAGCCCCTATAATCGGCCTACTTTTTTGAGCATTTTCCCTTGGTCCCCCCTTGGCAAAATCTCAGAAAATGGCCGATTTAGGTGTCTTTGCCAAATTTGTCATAACTCGGCTCTACGGACACTTACGGAGCCGCAGTTTGCATCAAAATGCTCTGCTATGTTTGAACTTCAAGTGAATACTAATTACGAGATGATGCAATTTGCGCCAGGATGTTTTTGAAGCCCCTATAGTCGGCCTACTTTTTTGAGCATTTTTCCTTGGTCCCCCCTAGGCAAAATCTCAGAAAATAGCTGATTTAGGTGTCCAAATTTGTCATAACTCGGCTCTACGGACACTTACGGAGCTGCAGTTTGCATCAAAATGCTCTGCTATGTTTGCACTTCAAATGCATACTAATTAGGAGATGATGCAATTTGCGCCAGGGTGTTTTTGAAGCCCCTATAGTCGGCCTACTTTTTTGAGCATTTTCCCTTCGTCCCCCCTTGGCAAAATCTCAGAAAATGGCCGATTTAGGTGTCTTTGCCAAATTTGTCATAACTCGGCTCTACGGACACTTACGGAGCCGCAGTTTGCATCAAAATGCTCCGCTATGTTTGCACTTCAAGTGCATACTAATTAGGAGATGATGCGATTTGCGCCAGGGTGTTTTTGAAGCCCCTATAATCGGCCTACTTTTTTGAGCATTTTCCCTTGGTCCCCCCCTGGCAAAATCTCAGAAAATGGCCGATTTAGGTGTCTTTGTCAAATTTGTCATAACTCGGCTCTACGGACACTTACGGAGCCGCAGTTTGCATCAAAATGCTCTGCTATGTTTGCAGTTCAAGTGCATACTAATGAGGAGATGATGCAATTTGCGCGAGGGTGTTTTTTAAGCCCCTATAGTAGGCCTACTTTTTTGAGCATTTTTCCTTGGCCCCCCCTTGGCAAAATCTCAGAAAATAGCCGATTTAGGTGTCTTTCCCAAATTTGTCATAACTCGGCTCTACGGACACTTACGGAGCCGCAGTTTGCATCAAAATGCTCTGCTATGTTTGCACTTCAAGTGCATTTTAATTAGGAGATGATGCAATTTGCACGAGGGTGTTTTTGAAGCCCCTATAGTAGGCCTACTTTTTTGAGCATTTTCCCTTGGTCCCCCCTTGGCAAAATCTCAGAAAATGGCCGATTTAGGTGTCTTTGCCAAATTTGTCATAACTCGGCTCTACGGACACTTACGGAGCCGCAGTTTGCATCAAAATGCTCTGCTATGTTTGCACTTCAAGTGCATACTAATTAGGAGATGATGCAATTTGCGCGAGGGTGTTTTTTAAGCCCCTATAGTAGGCCTACTTTTTTGAGCATTTTTCCTTGGTCCCCCCTTGGCAAAATCTCAGAAAATAGCCGATTTAGGTGTCTTTGCCAAATTTGTCATAACTCGGCTCTACGGACACTTACGGAGCCGCAGTTTGCATCAAAATGCTCTGCTATGTTTGCACTTCAAGTGCATACTAATAAGGAGATGATGCAATTTGCGCCAGGGTGTTTTTGAAGCCCCTATAGTCGGCCTACTTTTTTGAGCATTTTCCCTTCGTCCCCCCTCGGCAAAATCTCAGAAAATAGCCGATTTAGGTGTCTTTCCCAAATTTGTCATAACTCGGCTCTACGGACACTTACGGAGCCGCAGTTTGCATCAAAATGCTCTGCTATGTTTGCACTTCAAGTGCATTTTAATTAGGAGATGATGCAATTTGCACCAGGGTGTTTTTTAAGCCCCTATAGTCGGCCTACTTTTTTGAGCATTTTCCCTTGGTCCCCCCTTGGCAAAATCTCAGAAAATGGCCGATTTAGGTGTCTTTGCCAAATTTGTCATAACTCGGCTCTACGGACACTTACGGAGCCGCAGTTTGCATCAAAATGCTCTGCTATGTTTGCACTTCAAGTGCATTTTAATTAGGAGATGATGCAATTTGCACCAGGGTGTTTTTGAAGCCCCTATAGTCGGCCTACTTTTTTGAGCATTTTCCCTTGGTCCCCCCTTGGCAAAATCTCAGAAAATGGCCGATTTAGGTGTCTTTGCCAAATTTGTCATAACTCGGCTCTACGGACACTTACGGAGCCGCAGTTTGCATCAAAATGCTCTGCTATGTTTGCACTTCAAGTGCATACTAATAAGGAGATGATGCAATTTGCGCCAGGGTGTTTTTGAAGCCCCTATAGTCGGCCTACTTTTTTGAGCATTTTCCCTTGGTCCCCCCTTGGCAAAATCTCAGAAAATGGCCGATTTAGGTGTCTTTGCCAAATTTGTCATAACTCGGCTCTACGGACACTTACGGAGCCGCAGTTTGCATCAAAATGCTCTGCTATGTTTGCACTTCAAGTGCATACTAATTAGGAGATGATGCAATTTGCGCCAGGGTGTTTTTGAAGCCCCTATATTCGGCCTACTTTTTTGAGCATTTTCCCTTGGTCCCCCCTTGGCAAAATCTCAGAAAATGGCCGATTTAGGTGTCTTTGCCAAATTTGTCATAACTCGGCTCTACGGACACTTACGGAGCCGCAGTTTGCATCAAAATGCTCTGCTATGTTTGCACTTCAAGTGCATTTTAATTAGGAGATGATGCAATTTGCACCAGGGTGTTTTTGAAGCCCCTATAGTCGGCCTACTTTTTTGAGCATTTTCCCTTGGTCCCCCCTTGGCAAAATCTCAGAAAATGGCCGATTTAGGTGTCTTTGCCAAATTTGTCATAACTCGGCTCTACGGACACTTACGGAGCCGCAGTGTGCATCAAAATGCTCTGCTATGTTTGCACTTCAAGTGCATTTTAATTAGGAGATGATGCAATTTGCACCAGGGTGTTTTTGAAGCCCCTATAGTCGGCCTACTTTTTTGAGCATTTTCCCTTGGTCCCCCCTTGGCAAAATCTCAGAAAATGGCCGATTTAGGTGTCTTTGCCAAATTTGTCATAACTCGGCTCTACGGACACTTACGGAGCCGCAGTTTGCATCAAAATGCTCTGCTATGTTTGCACTTCAAGTGCATACTAATTAGGAGATGATGCAATTTGCGCCAGGGTGTTTTTGAAGCCCCTATATTCGGCCTACTTTTTTGAGCATTTTCCCTTGGTCCCCCCTTGGCAAAATCTCAGAAAATGGCCGATTTAGGTGTCTTTGCCAAATTTGTCATAACTCGGCTCTACGGACACTTACGGAGCCGCAGTTTGCATCAAAATGCTCTGCTATGTTTGCACTTCAAGTGCATACTAATTAGGAGATGATGCAATTTGCGCCAGGGTGTTTTTGAAGCCCCTATAGTCGGCCTACTTTTTTGAGCATTTTCCCTTGGTCCCCCCTTGGCAAAATCTCAGAAAATGGCCGATTTAGGTGTCTTTGCCAAATTTGTCATAACTCGGCTCTACGGACACTTACGGAGCCGCAGTTTGCATCAAAATGCTCTGCTATGTTTGCACTTCAAGTGCATACTAATTAGGAGATGATGCAATTTGCGCCAGGGTGTTTTTGAAGCCCCTATATTCGGCCTACTTTTTTGAGCATTTTCCCTTCGTCCCCCCTTGGCAAAATCTCAGAAAATGGCCGATTTAGGTGTCTTTGCCAAATTTGTCATAACTCGGCTCTACGGACACTTACGGAGCCGCAGTTTGCATCAAAATGCTCTGCTATGTTTGCACTTCAAGTGCATACTAATTAGGAGATGATGCAATTTGCGCCAGGGTGTTTTTGAAGCCCCTATAGTCGGCCTACTTTTTTGAGCATTTTCCCTTGGTCCCCCCTTGGCAAAATCTCAGAAAATGGCCGATTTAGGTGTCTTTGCCAAATTTGTCATAACTCGGCTCTACGGACACTTACGGAGCCGCAGTTTGCATCAAAATGCTCTGCTATGTTTGCACTTCAAGTGCATACTAATTAGGATATGATGCAATTTGCGCCAGGGTGTTTTCGAAGCCCCTATAGTCGGCCTACTTTTTTGAGCATTTTCCCTTGGTCCCCCCTTGGCAAAATCTCAGAAAATAGCCGATTTAGGTGTCTTTGCCAAATTTGTCATAACTCGGCTCTACGGACACTTACGGAGCCGCAGTTTGCATCAAAATGCTCTGCTATGTTTCCACTTCAAGTGCATACTAATTAGGAGATGATGCAATTTGCGCCAGGGTGTTTTTGAAGCCCCTATAGTCGGCCTACTTTTTTGAGCATTTTCCCTTGGTCCCCCCTTGGCAAAATCTCAGAAAATGGCCGATTTAGGTGTCTTTGCCAAATTTGTCATAACTCGGCTCTACGGACACTTACGGAGCCGCAGTTTGCATCAAAATGCTCTGCTATGTTTGCACTTCAAGTGCATACTAATTAGGAGATGATGCAATTTGCGCCAGGGTGTTTTTGAAGCCCCTATAGTCGGCCTACTTTTTTGAGCATTTTCCCTTGGTCCCCCCTTGGCAAAATCTCAGAAAATGGCCGATTTAGGTGTCTTTGCCAAATTTGTCATAACTCGGCTCTACGGACACTTACGGAGCCGCAGTTTGCATCAAAATGCTCTGCTATGTTTGCACTTCAAGTGCATACTAATTAGGATATGATGCAATTTGCGCCAGGGTGTTTTCGAAGCCCCTATAGTCGGCCTACTTTTTTGAGCATTTTCCCTTGGTCCCCCCTTGGCAAAATCTCAGAAAATAGCCGATTTAGGTGTCTTTGCCAAATTTGTCATAACTCGGCTCTACGGACACTTACGGAGCCGCAGTTTGCATCAAAATGCTCTGCTATGTTTGCACTTCAAGTGCATACTAATTAGGAGATGATGCAATTTGCGCCAGGGTGTTTTTGAAGCCCCTATAGTCGGCCTACTTTTTTGAGCATTTTCCCTTGGTCCCCCCTTGGCAAAATCTCAGAAAATGGCCGATTTAGGTGTCTTTGCCAAATTTGTCATAACTCGGCTCTACGGACTCTTACGGAGCCGCAGTTTGCATCAAAATGCTCTGCTATGTTTGCACTTCAAGTGCATACTAATTAGGAGATGATGCAATTTGCCCCAGCGCGATTTTGAAGCCCCTATAGTCGGCCTACTTTTTTGAGCATTTTCCCTTGGTCCCCCCTTGGCAAAATCTCAGAAAATGGCCGATTTAGGTGTCTTTGCCAAATTTGTCATAACTCGGCTCTACGGACACTTACGGAGCCGCAGTTTGCGTCAAAATGCTCTGCTATGTTTGCACTTCAAGTGCATACTAATTAGGAGATGATGCAATTTGCGCCAGGGTGTTTTTGAAGCCCCTATAGTCGGCCTACTTTTTTGAGCATTTTCCCTTGGTCCCCCCTTGGCAAAATCTCAGAAAATGGCCGATTTAGGTGTCTTTGCCAAATTTGTCATAACTCGGCTCTACGGACACTTACGGAGCCGCAGTTTGCATCAAAATGATCTGCTATGTTTGCACGTCAAGTGCATACTAATTAAGAGATGACGCAATTTGCGCCAGGGTGTTTTTGAAGCCCCTATAGTCGGCCTACTTTTTTGAGCATTTTCCCTTGGTCCCCCCTTGGCAAAATCTCAGAAAATAGCCGATTTAGGTGTCTTTGCCAAATTTGTCATAACTCGGCTCTACGGACACTTACGGAGCCGCAGTTTGCATCAAAATGCTCTGCTATGTTTGCACTTCAAGCGCATACTAATTAGGAGATGATGCAATTTGCGCGAGGGTGTTTTTGAAGCCCCTATAGTCGGCCTACTTTTTTGAGCATTTTCCCTTGGTCCCCCCTTGGCAAAATCTCAGAAAATGGCCGATTTAGGTGTCTTTGCCAAATTTGTCATAACTTGGCTCTACGGACACTTACGCAGCTGCAGTTTGCATCAAAATGCTCTGCTATGTTTGCACTTCAAGTGCATACTAATTAGGAGATGATGCAATTTGCGCGAGGGTGTTTTTGAAGCCCCTATAGTCGGCCTACTTTTTTGAGCATTTTCCCTTGGTCCCCCCTTGGCAAAATCTCAGAAAATGGCCGATTTAGGTGTCTTTGCCAAATTTGTCATAACTCGGCTCTACGGACACTTACGGAGCCGCAGTTTGCATCAAAATGCTCTGCTATGTTTGCACTTCAAGTGCATACTAATTAGGAGATGATGCAATTTGCGCCAGGGTGTTTTTGAAGCCCCTATAGTCGGCCTACTTTTTTGAGCATTTTCCCTTGGTCCCCCCTTGGCAAAATCTCAGAAAATAGCCGATTTAGGTGTCTTTGCCAAATTTGTCATAACTCGGCTCTACGGACACTTACGGAGCCGCAGTTTGCATCAAAATGCTCTGCTATGTTTGCACTTCAAGTGCATACTAATTAGGAGATGATGCAATTTGCGCCAGGGTGTTTTTGAAGCCCCTATAGTCGGCCTACTTTTTTGAGCATTTTCCCTTGGTCCCCCCTTGGCAAAATCTCAGAAAATGGCCGATTTAGGTGTCTTTGCCAAATTTGTCATAACTCGGCTCTACGGACACTTACGGAGCCGCAGTTTGCATCAAAATGCTCTGCTATGTTTGCACTTCAAGTGCATACTAATTAGGAGATGATGCAATTTGCCCCAGCGCGTTTTTGAAGCCCCTATAGTCGGCCTACTTTTTTGAGCATTTTCCCTTGGTCCCCCCTTGGCAAAATCTCAGAAAATGGCCGATTTAGGTGTCTTTGCCAAATTTGTCATAACTCGGCTCTACGGACACTTACGGAGCCGCAGTTTGCATCAAAATGCTCTGCTATGTTTGCACTTCAAGTGCATACTAATTAGGAGATGATGCAATTTGCGCCAGGGTGTTTTTGAAGCCCCTATAGTCGGCCTACTTTTTTGAGCATTTTCCCTTGGTCCCCCCTTGGCAAAATCTCAGAAAATGGCCGATTTAGGTGTCTTTGCCAAATTTGTCATAACTCGGCTCTACGGACACTTACGGAGCCGCAGTTTGCATCAAAATGATCTGCTATGTTTGCACGTCAAGTGCATACTAATTAAGAGATGACGCAATTTGCGCCAGGGTGTTTTTGAAGCCCCTATAGTCGGCCTACTTTTTTGAGCATTTTCCCTTGGTCCCCCCTTGGCAAAATCTCAGAAAATAGCCGATTTAGGTGTCTTTGCCAAATTTGTCATAACTCGGCTCTACGGACACTTACGGAGCCGCAGTTTGCATCAAAATGCTCTGCTATGTTTGCACTTCAAGCGGAAACTAATTAGGAGATGATGCAATTTGCGCGAGGGTGTTTTTGAAGCCCCTATAGTCGGCCTACTTTTTTGAGCATTTTCCCTTGGTCCCCCCTTGGCAAAATCTCAGAAAATGGCCGATTTAGGTGTCTTTGCCAAATTTGTCATAACTTGGCTCTACGGACACTTACGCAGCTGCAGTTTGCATCAAAATGCTCTGCTATGTTTGCACTTCAAGTGCATACTAATTAGGAGATGATGCAATTTGCGCCAGGGTGTTTTTGAAGCCCCTATAGTCGGCCTACTTTTTTGAGCATTTTCCCTTGGTCCCCCCTTGGCAAAATCTCAGAAAATGGCCGATTTAGGTGTCTTTGCCAAATTTGTCATAACTCGGCTCTACGGACACTTACGGAGCCGCAGTTTGCATCAAAATGCTCTGCTATGTTTGCACTTCAAGTGCATACTAATTAGGAGATGATGCAATTTGCGCCAGGGTGTTTTTGAAGCCCCTATAGTCGGCCTACTTTTTTGAGCATTTTCCCTTGGTCCCCCCTTGGCAAAATCTCAGAAAATAGCCGATTTAGGTGTCTTTGCCAAATTTGTCATAACTCGGCTCTACGGACACTTACGGAGCCGCAGTTTGCATCAAAATGCTCTGCTATGTTTGCACTTCAAGTGCATACTAATTAGGAGATGATGCAATTTGCGCCAGGGTGTTTTTGAAGCCCCTATAGTCGGCCTACTTTTTTGAGCATTTTCCCTTGGTCCCCCCTTGGCAAAATCTCAGAAAATGGCCGATTTAGGTGTCTTTGCCAAATTTGTCATAACTCGGCTCTACGGACACTTACGGAGCCGCAGTTTGCATCAAAATGCTCTGCTATGTTTGCACTTCAAGTGCATACTAATTAGGAGATGATGCAATCTGCCCCAGCGTGTTTTTGAAGCCCCTATAGTCGGCCTACTTTTTTGAGCATTTTCCCTTGGTCCCCCCTTGGCAAAATCTCAGAAAATAGCCGATTTAGGTGTCTTTGCCAAATTTGTCATAACTCGGCTCTACGGACACTTACGGAGCCGCAGTTTGCATCAAAATGCTCTGCTATGTTTGCACTTCAAGTGCATACTAATTAGGAGATGATGCAATTTGCGCCAGGGTGTTTTTGAAGCCCCTATAGTCGGCCTACTTTTTTGAGCATTTTCCCTTGGTCCCCCCTTGGCAAAATCTCAGAAAATGGCCGATTTAGGTGTCTTTGCCAAATTTGTCATAACTCGGCTCTACGGACACTTACGGAGCCGCAGTTTGCATCAAAATGATCTGCTATGTTTGCACGTCAAGCGCATACTAATTAAGAGATGACGCAATTTGCGCCAGGGTGTTTTTGAAGCCCCTATAGTCGGCCTACTTTTTTGAGCATTTTCCCTTGGTCCCCCCTTGGCAAAATCTCAGAAAATAGCCGATTTAGGTGTCTTTGCCAAATTTGTCATAACTCGGCTCTACGGACACTTACGGAGCCGCAGTTTGCATCAAAATGCTCTGCTATGTTTGCACTTGAAGGGCATACTAATTAAGAGATGATGCAATTTGCGCCAGGGTGTTTTTGAAGCCCCTATAGTCGGCCTACTTTTTTGAGCATTTTCCCTTGGTCCCCCCTTGGCAAAATCTCAGAAAATGGCCGATTTAGGTGTCTTTGCCAAATTTGACATAACTCGGCTCTACGGACACTTACGGAGCCGCAGTTTGCATCACAATGCTCTGCTATGTTTGCACTTCAAGTGCATACTAATTAGGAGATGATGCAATTTGCGCCAGGGTGTTTTTGAAGCCCCAATAGTCGGCCTACTTTTTTGAGCATTTTCCCTTGGTCCCCCCTTGGCAAAATCTCAGAAAATAGCCGATTTAGGTGTCTTTGCCAAATTTGTCATAACTCGGCTCTACGGACACTTACGGAGCCGCAGTTTGCATCAAAATGCTCTGCTATGTTTGCACTTCAAGTGCATACTAATTAGGAGATGATGCAATTTGCGCCAGGGTGTTTTTGAAGCCCCTATAGTCGGCCTATTTTTTGAGCATTTTCCCTTGGTCCCCCCTTGGCAAAATCTCAGAAAATGGCCGATTTAGGTGTCTTTGCCAAATTTGTCATAACTCGGCTCTACGGACACTTACGGAGCCGCAGTTTGCATCAAAATGCTCTGCTATGTTTGCACTTCAAGTGCATACTAATTAGGAGATGATGCAATTTGCCCCAGCGTGTTTTTGAAGCCCCTATAGTCGGCCTACTTTTTTGAGCATTTTCCCTTGGTCCCCCCTTGGCAAAATCTCAGAAAATGGCCGATTTAGGTGTCTTTGCCAAATTTGTCATAACTCGGCTCTACGGACACTTACGGAGCCGCAGTTTGCATCAAAATGCTCTGCTATGTTTGCACTTCAAGTGCATACTAATTAGGAGATGATGCAATTTGCGCCAGGGTGTTTTTGAAGCCCCTATAGTCGGCCTACTTTTTTGAGCATTTTCCCTTGGTCCCCCCTTGGCAAAATCTCAGAAAATGGCCGATTTAGGTGTCTTTGCCAAATTTGTCATAACTCGGCTCTACGGACACTTACGGAGCCGCAGTTTGCATCAAAATGATCTGCTATGTTTGCACGTCAAGCGCATACTAATTAAGAGATGACGCAATTTGCGCCAGGGTGTTTTTGAAGCCCCTATAGTCGGCCTACTTTTTTGAGCATTTTCCCTTGGTCCCCCCTTGGGCAAAATCTCAGAAAATAGCCGATTTAGGTGTCTTTGCCAAATTTGTCATAACTCGGCTCTACGGACACTTACGGAGCCGCAGTTTGCATCAAAATGCTCTGCTATGTTTGCACTTGAAGTGCATACTAATTAAGAGATGATGCAATTTGCGCCAGGGTGTTTTTGAAGCCCCTATAGTCGGCCTACTTTTTTGAGCATTTTCCCTTGGTCCCCCCTTGGCAAAATCTCAGAAAATGGCCGATTTAGGTGTCTTTGCCAAATTTGACATAACTCGGCTCTACGGACACTTACGGAGCCGCAGTTTGCATCACAATGCTCTGCTATGTTTGCACTTCAAGTGCATACTAATTAGGAGATGATGCAATTTGCGCCAGGGTGTTTTTGAAGCCCCAATAGTCGGCCTACTTTTTTGAGCATTTCCCCTTGGTCCCCCGTTGGCAAAATCTCAGAAAATGGCCGATTTAGGTGTCTTTGCCAAATTTGTCATAACTCGGCTCTACGGACACTTACGGAGCCGCAGTTTGCATCACAATGCTCTGCTATGTTTGCACTTCAAGTGCATACTAATTAGGAGATGATGCAATTTGCGCCAGGGTGTTTTTGAAGCCCCAATAGTCGGCCTACTTTTTTGAGCATTTTCCCTTGGTCCCCCCTTGGCAAAATCTCAGAAAATGGCCGATTTAGGTGTCTTTGCCAAATTTGTCATAACTCGGCTCTACGGACACTTACGGAACCGCAGTTTGCATCAAAACCTCTGCTATGTTTCCCCTTCAAGTGCATACTAATTAGGAGATGATGCAATTTGCGCCAGGGTGTTTTTGAAGCCCCAATAGTCGGCCTACTTTTTTGAGCATTTTCCCTTGGTCCCCCGTTGGGAAAATCTCAGAGAATGGCCGATTTAGGTGTCTTTGCCAAATTTGTCATAACTCGGCTCTACGGACACTTACGGAGCCGCAGTTTGCATCACAATGCTCTGCTATGTTTGCACTTCAAGTGCATACTAATTAGGAGATGATGCAATTTGCGCCAGGGTGTTTTTGAAGCCCCAATAGTCGGCCTACTTTTTTGAGCATTTTCCCTTGGTCCCCCCTTGTCAAAATCTCAGAAAATGGCCGATTTAGGTGTCTTTGCCAAATTTGTCATAACTCGGCTCTACGGACACTTACGGAGCCGCAGTTTGCATCAAAACCTCTGCTATGTTTCCCCTTCAAGTGCATACTAATTAGGAGATGATGCAATTTGCGCCAGGGTGTTTTTGAAGCCCCTATAGTCGGCCTACTTTTTTGAGCATTTTCCCTTGGTCCCCCCTTGGCAAAATCTCAGAAAATGGCCGATTTAGGTGTCTTTGCCAAATTTGTCATAACTCGGCTCTACGGACACTTACGGAGCCGCAGTTTGCATCTAAATGCTCTGCTATGTTTGCACTTTAAAGCATACTAATTAGGAGATAATGCAATTTGCGCGAGGGTTTTTTGGAAGCCCCTATAGTCGGCCTACTTTTCTGAGCATTTTCCCTTGGTCCCCCCTTGGCAAAATCTCAGAAAATGGCCGATTTAGGTGTCTTTGCCAAATTTGCCATTATTCGGCTCTACGGACACTTACGGAGCCGCAGTTTGCATCAAAATGCTCTGCTATGTTTGCTCTTCAAGTGCATCCTAACTAGGAGATGATCCAATTTGCGCCAGGGTGTTTTTGAAGTCCCTATAGTCGGCCTACTTTTTTGAGCATTTTCCCTTGGTCCCCCCTTGGCAAAATCTCAGAAAATTGCCGATTTAGTTGTCTTTGCCAAATTTGTCATAACTCGGCTCTACGGACACTTACGGAGCCGCAGTTTGCATCAAAATGCTCTGCTATGTTTGCACTTCAAGTGCATACTAATTTAGGAGATGATGCAATTTGCGCCAGGGTGTTTTTGAAGCCCCTATAGTCCGCCTACTTTTTTGAGCAGTTTCCCTTGGTCCCCCCTTGGCTAAAACTCAGAAAATGGCCGATTTAGGTGTCTTTGTCGAATTTGTCATAACTCGGCTCTACGGACACTTACGGAGCCACAGTTTGCATCAAAATGCTCTGCTATGTTTGCACTTTAAGTGCATACTAATTAGGAGATGATGCAATTTGCGCCAGGGTGTTTTTGAAGCCTCTATAGTCGGCCTACTTTTTTGAGCATTTTCCCTTGGTCCCCCCTTGTTAAAATCTCAGAAAATGGCCGATTTAGGTGTCTTTGCCAAATTTGTCATAACTCGGCTCTACGGACACTTACGGAGCCGCAGTTTGCATCAAAATGCTCTGCTATGTTTGCACTTCAAGTGCATACTAATTAGGAGATGATGCAATTTGCGCCAGCGTGTTTTTGAAGCCCCTATAGTCGGCTTACTTTTTTGAGCATTTTCCCTTGGTCCCCCCTTGGCAAAATCTCAGAAAATGGCCGATTTAGGTGTCTTTGCCAGATTTGTCATAACTCGGCTCTACGAACACTTACGGAGCCGCAGCTTGCATCAAAATGCTCTGCTATGTTTGCACTTCAAGTGCATACTAATAAGGAGATGATGCAATTTGCGCCAGGGTGTTTTTGAAGTCCCTATAGTCGGCCTACTTTTTTGAGCATTTTCCCTTGGTCCCCCCTTGGCAAAATCTCAGAAAATGGCCGATTTAGGTGTCTTTGCCAAATTTGTCATAACTCGGCTCTACGGACACTTACGGAGCCGCAGTTTGCATTCAAGTGCATACTAATTAGGAGATGATGCAATTTGCGCCAGGGTGTTTTTGAAGCCCCTATATTCGGCCTACTTTTTTGAGCATTTTCCCTTGGTCCCCCCTTGGCGAAATCTCAGAAAATGGCCGATTTAGGTGTCTTTGCCAAATTTGTCATAACTCGGCTCTACGGACACTTACGGAGCCGCAGTTTGCATCAAAATGCTCTGCTATGTTTGCACTTCAAGTGCATACTAATTACGAGATGATGCAATTTGCGCCAGGGTGTTTTTGAAGCCCCTATAGTCGGCCTACTTTTTTGAGCATTTTGCCTTGGTCACCCCTTGGCAAAATCTCAGAAAATGGCCGATTTAGGTTTCTTTGCCAAATTTGTCATAACTCGGCTCTACGGACACTTACGGAGCCGCAGTTTGCATCAAAATGCTCTGCTATGTTTGCACTTCAAGTGCATACTAATTAGGAGATGATCCAATTTTCGCCAGGGTGTTTTTGAAGCCCCTATAGTCGGCCTACTTTTTTGAGCATTTTCCCTTGGTCCCCCTTGGCAAAATCTCAGAAAATGGCCGATTTAGGTGTCTTTGCCAAATTTGTCATAACTCGGCTCTACGGACACTTACGGAGCCGCAGTTTGCATCAAAATGCTCTGCTATGTTTGCACTTCAAGTGCATACAAATAAGGAGATGATGCAATTTGCGCCAGGGTGTTTTTGAAGCCCCTATAGTCGGCCTACTTTTTTGAGCATTTTCCCTTGGTCCCCCCTTGGCAAAATCTCAGAAAATGGCCGATTTAGGTGTCTTTGCCAAATTTGTCATAACTCGGCTCTACGGACACTTACGGAGCCGCAGTTTGCATTCAAGTGCATACTAATTAGGAGATGATGCAATTTGCGCCAGGGTGTTTTTGAAGCCCCTATAGTCGGCCTACTTTTTTGAGCATTTTCCCTCTGTCCGCGCTTGGGGAAATCTCAGAAAATGGCCGATTTAGGTGTCTTTGCCAAATTTGTCATAACTCGGCTCTACAAACACTTACGGAGCCGCAGTTTGCATCAAAATGCTCTGCTATGTTTGCACTTCAAGTGCATACTAATTAGGAGATGATGCAATTTGCGCCAGGGTGTTTTTGAAGCCCCTATAGTCGGCCTACTTTTTTGAGCATTTTCCCTTGGTCACCCCTTGGCAAAATCTCAGAAAATGGCCGATTTAGGTGTCTTTGCCAAATTTGTCATAACTCGGCTCTACGGACACTTACGGAGCCGCAGTTTGCATTCAAGTGCATACTAATTAGGAGATGATGCAATTTGCGCCAGGGTGTTTTTGAAGCCCCTATAGTCGGCCTACTTTTTTGAGCATTTTGCCTTGGTCACCCCTTGGCAAAATCTCAGAAAATGGCCGATTTAGGTTTCTTTGCCAAATTTGTCATAACTCGGCTCTACGGACACTTACGGAGCCGCAGTTTGCATCAAAATGCTCTGCTATGTTTGCACTTTAAGTGCATACTAATTAGCAGATGATGCAATTTGCGCCAGGGTGTTTTTGAAGCCCCTATAGTCGGCCTACTTTTTTGAGCATTTTCCCTTGGTCCCCCCTTGGCAAAATCTCAGAAAATGGCCGATTTAGGTGTCTTTGCCAAATTTGTCATAACTCGGCTCTACGGACACTTACGGAGCCGCAGTTTGCATCAAAATGCTCTGCTATGTTTGCACTTCAAGTACATACTAATTAGGAGATGATGCAATTTGCGCCAGGGTGTTTTTGAAGCCCCTATAGTCGGCCTACTTTTTTGAGCATTTTTCCTTGGTCCCCCCTTGGCAAAATCTCAGAAAATGGCCGATTTAGGTGTCTTTGCCAAATTTGTCATAACTCGGCTCTACGGACACTTACGGAGCCGCAGCTTGCATCAAAATGCTCTGCTATGTTTGCACTTCAAGAGCATACTAATTAGGAGATGATGCAATTTGCGCCAGGGTGTTTTTGAAGCCTCTATATTCGGCCTACTTTTTTGAGCATTTTCCCTTGGTCCCCCTTTGGCAAAATCTCAGAAAATGGCCGATTTAGGTGTCTTTGCCAAATTTGTCATAACTCGGCTCTACGGACACTTACGGAGCCGCAGTTTGCATTCAAGTGCATACTAATTAGGAGATGATGCAATTTGCGCCAGGGTGTTTTTGAAGCCCCTATATTCGGCCTACTTTTTTGAGCATTTTCCCTTGGTCCCCCCTTGGCGAAATCTCAGAAAATGGCCGATTTAGGTGTCTTTGCCAAGTTTGTCATAACTCGGCTCTACGGACACTTACGGAGCCGCAGTTTGCATCAAAATGCTCTGCTATGTTTGCACTTCAAGTGCATACTAATTAGGAGATGATGCAATTTGCGCCAGGGTGTTTTTGAAGCCCCTATAGTCGGCCTACTTTTTTGAGCATTTTCCCTTGGTCCCCCCTTGGCAAAATCTCAGAAAATGGCCGATTTAGGTGTCTTTGCCAAATTTGTCATAACTCGGCTCTACGAACACTTACGGAGCCGCAGTTTGCATCAAAATGCTCTGCTATGTTTGCACTTCAAGTGCATACTAATTAGGAGATGATGCAATTTGCGCCAGGGTGTTTTTGAAGCCCCTATAGTCGGCCTACTTTTTTGAGCATTTTCCCTTGGTCCCCCCTTGGCAAAATCTCAGAAAATGGCCGATTTAGGTGTCTTTGCAAAATTTGTCATAACTCGGCTCTACGGACACTTACGGAGCCGCAGTTTGCATCAAAATGTTTTGCTATGTTTGCACTTCAAGTGCATACTAATTAGGAGATGATGCAATTTGCGCCAGGGTGTTTTTGAGGCCCCTATAGTCGGCCTACTTTTTTGAGCATTTTCCCTTGGTCCCCCCTTGGCAAAATCTCAGAAAATGGCCGATTTAGGTGTCTTTGCCAAATTTGTCATAACTCGGCTCTACGAACACTTACGGAGCCGCAGTTTGCATCAAAATGCTCTGCTATGTTTGCACTTCAAGTGCATACTAATTAGGAGATGATGCAATTTGCGCCAGGGTGTTTTTGAGGCCCCTATATTCGGCCTACTTTTTTGAGCATTTTTCCTTGGTCCCCCCTTGGAAAAATCTCAGAAAATGGCCGATTTAGGTGTCTTTGCCAAATTTGAAATAACTCGGCTCTACGAACACTTACGGAGCCGCAGTTTGCATCAAAATGCTCTGCTATGTTTGCACTTCAAGTGCATACTAATTAGGAGATGATGCAATTTGCGCCAGGGTGTTTTTGAGGCCCCTATAGTCGGCCTACTTTTTTGAGCATTTTTCCTTGGTCCCCCCTTGGCAAAATCTCAGAAAATGGCCGATTTAGGTGTCTTTGCCAAATTTGTCATAACTCGGCTCTACGAACACTTACGGAGCCGCAGTTTGCATCAAAATGCTCTGCTATGTTTGCACTTCAAGTGCATACTAATTAGGAGATGATGCAATTTGCGCCAGGGTGTTTTTGAAGCCCCTATAGTCGGCCTCCTTTTTTGAGCATTTTTCCTAGGTCCACCCTTGGCAAAATCTCAGAAAATGGCCGATTTAGGTGTCTTTGCAAAATTTGTCATAACTCGGCTCTACGGACACTTACGGAGCCGCAGTTTGCATCAAAATGCTCTGCTATGTTTGCACTTCAAGTGCATACTAATTAGGAGATGATGCAATTTACGCCAGGGTGTTTTTGAGGCCCCTATAGTCGGCCTACTTTTTTGAGCATTTTTCCTTGGTCCCCCCTTGGCAAAATCTCAGAAAATGGCCGATTTAGGTGTCTTTGCCAAATTTGTCATAACTCGGCTCTACGGACACTTACGGAGCCGCAGTTTGCATCAAAATGCTCTGCTATGTTTGCACTTTAAGTGCATACTAATTAGGAGATGATGCAATTTGCGCCAGGGTGTTTTTGAAGCCCCTATAGTCGGCCTACTTTTTTGAGCATTTTTCCTTGGTCCCCCCTTGGCAAAATCTCAGAAAATGGCCGATTTAGGTGTCTTTGCCAAATTTGTCATAACTCGGCTCTACGGACACTTACGGAGCCGCAGTTTGCATCAAAATGCTGTGCTATGTTTGCACTTCAAGTGCATACTAATTAGGAGATGATGCAATTTGCGCCAGGGTGTTTTTGAAGCCCCTATAGTCGGCCTACTTTTTTGAGCATTTTCCCTTGGTCCCCCCTTGGCAAAATCTCAGAAAATGGCCGATTTAGGTGTCTTTGCCAAATTTGTCATAACTCGGCTCTACGGACACTTACGGAGCCGCAGTTTGCATCAAAATGCTGTGCTATGTTTGCACTTCAAGTGCATACTAATTAGGAGATGATGCAATTTGCGCCAGGGTGTTTTTGAAGCCCCTATAGTCGGCCTACTTTTTTGAGCATTTTCCCTTGGTCCCCCCTTGGCAAAATCTCAGAAAATGGCCGATTTAGGTGTCTTTGCCAAATTTGTCATAACTCGGCTCTACGGACACTTACGGAGCCGCAGTTTGCATCAAAATGCTCTGCTATGTTTGCACTTCAAGTGCATACTAATTAGCAGATGATGCAATTTGCGCCAGGGTGTTTTTGAAGCCCCTATAGTCGGCCTACTTTTTTGAGCATTTTCCCTTGGTCCCCCCTTGGCAAAATCTCAGAAAATGGCCGATTTAGGTGTCTTTGCCAAATTTGTCATAACTCGGCTCTACGGACACTTACGGAGCCGCAGTTTGCATCAAAATGCTCTGCTATGTTTGCACTTCAAGTGCATACTAATTAGGAGATGATGCAATTTGCGCCAGGGTGTTTTTGAAGCCCCTATAGTCGGCCTACTTTTTTGAGCATTTTCCCTTGGTCCCCCCTTGGCAAAATCTCAGAAAATGGCCGATTTAGGTGTCTTTGCCAAATTTGTCATAACACTGCTCTACGGACACTTACGGAGCCGCAAATTGCATCAAAATGCTCTGCTATGTTTGCCCTTCAAGTGCATACTAATTAGGACATGATACAATTTGCGCCAGGGTGTTTTTGAAGCCCCTATAGTCGGCCTACTTTTTTGAGCATTTTCCCTTGGTCCCCCCTTGGCAAAATCTCAGAAAATGGCCGATTTAGGTGTCTTTGCCAAATTTGTCATAACTCGGCTCTACGGACACTTACGGAGCCACAGTTTGCATCAAAATGCTCTGCTATGTTTGCACTTCAACTGCATACTAATTAGCAGATGATGCAATTTGCGCCAGGGTGTTTTTGAAGCCCCTATAGTCGGCCTACTTTTTTGAGCATTTTCCCTTGGTCCCCCCCTTGGCAAAATCTCAGAAAATGGCCGATTTAGGTGTCTTTGCCAAATTTGTCATAACTCGGCTCTACGGACACTTACGGAGCCGCAGTTTGCATCAAAATGCTCTGCTATGTTTGCACTTCAAGTGCATACTAATTAGGAGATGATGCAATTTGCGCCAGGGTGTTTTTGAAGCCCCTATAGTCGGCCTACTTTTTTGAGCATTTTCCCTTGGTCCCCCCGTGGCAAAATCTCAGAAAATGGCCGATTTAGGTGTCTTTGCCAAATTTGTCATAACTCGGCTCTACGGACACTTACGGAGCCGCAGTTTGCATCAAAATGCTCTGCTATGTTTGCACTTCAAGTGCATACTAATTAGGAGATGATGCAATTTGCGCCAGGGTGTTTTTGAAGCCCCTATAGTCGGCCTACTTTTTTGAGCATTTTCCCTTGGTCCCCCCTTGGCAAAATCTCAGAAAATGGCCGATTTAGGTGTCTTTGCCAAATTTGTCATAACTCGGCTTTACGGACACTTACGGAGCCGCAGTTTGCATCAAAATGCTCTCCTATGTTTGCACTTCAAGTGCATACTAATTAGGAGATGATGCAATTTGCGCCAGGGTGTTTTTGAAGCCCCTATAGTCGGCCTACTTTTTTGAGCATTTTCCCTTGGTCCCCCCTTGGCAAAATCTCAGAAAATGGCCGATTTAGCTGTCTTTGCCAAATTTGTCATAACTCGGCTCTACGGACACTTACGGAGCCGCAGTTTGCATCAAAATGCTCTGCTATGTTTGCACTTCAAGTGCATACTAATTAGGAGATGATGCAATTTGCGCCAGGGTGTTTTTGAAGCCCCTATAGTCGGCCTACTTTTTTGAGCATTTTCCCTTGGTCCCCCCTTGGCAAAATCTCAGAAAATGGCCGATTTAGGTGTCTTTGCCAAATTTGTCATAACTCGGCTCTACGGACACTTACGGAGCCGCAGTTTGCATCAAAATGCTCTGCTATGTTTGCACTTCAAGTGCATACTAATTAGGAGATGATGTAATTTGCGCCAGGGTGTTTTTGAAGCCCCTATAGTCGGCCTACTTTTTTGAGCATTTTCCCTTGGTCCCCCCTTGGCAAAATCTCAGAAAATGGCCGATTTAGGTGTCTTTGCCAAATTTGTCATAACTCCGCTCTACGGACACTTACGGAGCCGCAGTTTGCATCAAAATGCTCTGCTATGTTTGCACTTCAAGTGCATACTAATTAGGAGATGATGCAATTTGCGCCAGGGTGTTTTTGAAGCCCCTATAGTCGGCCTACTTTTTTGAGCATTTTCCCTTGGTCCCCCCTTGGCAAAATCTCAGAAAATGGCCGATTTAGGTGTCTTTGCCAAACTTGTCATAACTCGGCTCTACGGACACTTACGGAGCCGCAGTTTGCATCAAAATGCTCTGCTATGTTTGCACTTCAAGTGCATACTAATTAGGAGATGATGCAATTTGCGCCAGGGTGTTTTTGAAGCCTCTATAGTCGGCCTACTTTTTTGAGCATTTTCCCTTGGTCCCCCCTTGGCAAAATCTCAGAAAATGGCCGATTTAGGTGTCTTTGCCAAATTTGTCATAACTCGGCTCTACGGAAACTTACGGAGCCGCAGTTTGCATCAAAATGCTCTGCTATGTTTGTACTTCAAGTGCATACTAATTAGGAGATAATGCAATTTGCGCCAGGGTGTTTTTGAAGCCCCTATAGTCGGCCTACTTTTTTGAGCATTTTCCCTTGGTCCCCCCTTGGCAAAATCTCAGAAAATGGCCGATTTAGGTGTCTTTGCCAAATTTGTCATAACTCGGCTCTACGGACACTTATGGAGCCGCAGTTCGCATCAAAATGCTCTGCTATGTTTGCACTTCAAGTGCATACTAATTAGGAGATGATGCAATTTGCGCCAGGGTGTTTTTGAAGCCCCTATAGTCGGCCTACTTTTTTGAGCATTTTCCCTTGGTCCCCCCTTGGCAAAATCTCAGAAAATGGCCGATTTAGGTGTCTTTGCCAAATTTGTCATAACTCGGCTCTACGGACACTTACAGAGCCGCAGTTTGTATCGAAATGCTCTGCTATGTTTGCACTTCAAGTGCATACTAATTAGGAGATGATGCAATTTGCACCAGGGTGTTTTTGAAGCCCCTATAGTCGGCCTACTTTTTTGAGCATTTTCCCTTGGTCCCCCCTTGGCAAAATCTCAGAAAATGGCCGATTTAGGTGTCTTTGCCAAATTTGTCATAACTCGGCTCTACGGACACTTACGGAGCCGCAGTTTGCATCAAAATGCTCTGCTATGTTTGCACTTCAAGTGCATACTAATTAGGAGATGATGTAATTTGCGCCAGGGTGTTTTTGAAGCCCCTATAGTCGGCCTACTTTTTTGAGCATTTTCCCTTGGTCCCCCCTTGGCAAAATCTCAGAAAATGGCCGATTTAGGTGTCTTTGCCAAATTTGTCATAACTCCGCTCTACGGACACTTACGGAGCCGCAGTTTGCATCAAAATGCTCTGCTATGTTTGCACTTCAAGTGCATACTAATTAGGAGATGATGCAATTTGCGCCAGGGTGTTTTTGAAGCCCCTATAGTCGGCCTACTTTTTTGAGCATTTTCCCTTGGTCCCCCCTTGGCAAAATCTCAGAAAATGGCCGATTTAGGTGTCTTTGCCAAACTTGTCATAACTCGGCTCTACGGACACTTACGGAGCCGCAGTTTGCATCAAAATGCTCTGCTATGTTTGCACTTCAAGTGCATACTAATTAGGAGATGATGCAATTTGCGCCAGGGTGTTTTTGAAGCCTCTATAGTCGGCCTACTTTTTTGAGCATTTTCCCTTGGTCCCCCCTTGGCAAAATCTCAGAAAATGGCCGATTTAGGTGTCTTTGCCAAATTTGTCATAACTCGGCTCTACGGACACTTACGGAGCCGCAGTTTGCATCAAAATGCTCTGCTATGTTTGTACTTCAAGTGCATACTAATTAGGAGATAATGCAATTTGCGCCAGGGTGTTTTTGAAGCCCCTATAGTCGGCCTACTTTTTTGAGCATTTTCCCTTGGTCCCCCCTTGGCAAAATCTCAGAAAATGGCCGATTTAGGTGTCTTTGCCAAATTTGTCATAACTCGGCTCTACGGACACTTATGGAGCCGCAGTTCGCATCAAAATGCTCTGCTATGTTTGCACTTCAAGTGCATACTAATTAGGAGATGATGCAATTTGCGCCAGGGTGTTTTTGAAGCCCCTATAGTCGGCCTACTTTTTTGAGCATTTTCCCTTGGTCCCCCCTTGGCAAAATCTCAGAAAATGGCCGATTTAGGTGTCTTTGCCAAATTTGTCATAACTCGGCTCTACGGACACTTACAGAGCCGCAGTTTGTATCGAAATGCTCTGCTATGTTTGCACTTCAAGTGCATACTAATTAGGAGATGATGCAATTTGCACCAGGGTGTTTTTGAAGCCCCTATAGTCGGCCTACTTTTTTGAGCATTTTCCCTTGGTCCCCCCTTGGCAAAATCTCAGAAAATGGCCGATTTAGGTGTCTTTGCCAAATTTGTCATAACTCGGCTCTACGGACACTTACGGAGCCGCAGTTTGCATCAAAATGCTCTGCTATGTTTGAACTTCAAGTGCATACTAATTAGGAGATGATGCAATTTGCTCCAGGGTGTTTTTGAGGCCCTATAGTCGGCCTACTTTTTTGAGCATTTTTCCTTGGTCCCCCCTTGGCAAAATCTCAGAAAATGGCCGATTTAGGTGTCTTTGCCAAATTTGTAATAACTCGGCTCTACGAACACTTACGGAGCCGCAGTTGGCATCAAAATGCTCTGCTATGTTTGCACTTCAAGTGCATACTAATTAGGAGATGATGCAATTTGCGCCAGGGTGTTTTTGAAGCCCCTATAGTCGGCCTACTTTTTTGAGCATTTTCCCTTGGTCCCCCCTTGGCAAAATCTCAGAAAATGGCCGATTTAGGTGTCTTTGCCAAATTTGTCATAACTCGGCTCTACGGACACTTACGGAGCCGCAGTTTGCATCAAAATCCTCTGCTATGTTTGCACTTCAAGTGCATACTAATTAGGAGATGATGCAATTTGCGCCAGGGTGTTTTTGAAGCCCCTATAATCGGCCTACTTTTTTGAGCATTTTCCCTTGGTCCCCCCTTGGCAAAATCTCAGAAAATGGCCGATTAAGGTGTCTTTGCCAAATTTGTCATAACTCGGCTCTACGGACACTTACGGAGCCGCAGTTTGCATCAAAATGCTCTGCTATGTTTGCACTTCAAGTGCATACTAATTAGGAGATGATGCAAATTGCACCGGGGTGTTTTTGAAGCCCCTATAGTCGGCCTACTTTTTTGAGCATTTTCCCTTGGTCCCCCCTTGGCAAAATCTCAGAAAATGGCCGATTTAGGTGTCTTTGCCAAATTTGTCATAACTCGGCTCTACGGACACTTACGGAGCCGCAGTTTGCATCAAAATGCTCTGCTATGTTTGCACTTCAAGTGCATACTAATTAGGAGATGATGCAATTTGCGCCAGGGTGTTTTTGAGGCCCTTATAGTCGGCCTACTTTTTTGAGCATTTTTCCTTGGTCCCCCCTTGGCAAAATCTCAGAAAATGGCCGATTTAGGTGTCTTTGCCAAATTTGTCATAACTCGGCTCTACGAACACTTACGGAGCCGCAGTTTGCATCAAAATGCTCTGCTATGTTTGCACTTCAAGTGCATACTAATTAGGAGATGATGCAATTTGCGCCAGGGTGTTTTTGAAGCCCCTATAGTCGGCCTACTTTTTTGAGCATTTTCCCTTGGTCCCCCCTTGGCAAAATCTCAGAAAATGGCCGATTAAGGTGTCTTTGCCAAATTTGTCATAACTCGGCTCTACGGACACTTACGGAGCCGCAGTTTGCATCAAAATGCTCTGCTATGTTTGCACTTCAAGTGCATACTAATTAGGAGATGATGCAAATTGCACCGGCGTGTTTTTGAAGCCCCTATAGTCGGCCTACTTTTTTGAGCATTTTCCCTTGGTCCCCCCTTGGCAAAATCTCAGAAAATGGCCGATTTAGGTGTCTTTGCCAAATTTGTCATAACTCGGCTCTACGGACACTTACGGAGCCGCAGTTTGCATCAAAATGCTCTGCTATGTTTGCACTTCAAGTGCATACTAATTAGGAGATGATGCAATTTGCGCCAGGGTGTTTTTGAGGCCCTTATAGTCGGCCTACTTTTTTGAGCATTTTTCCTCGGTCCCCCCTTGGCAAAATCTCAGAAAATGGCCGATTTAGGTGTCTTTGCCAAATTTGTCATAACTCGGCTCTACGAACACTTACGGAGCCGCAGTTTGCATCAAAATGCTCTGCTATGTTTGCACTTCAAGTGCATACTAATTAGGAGATGATGCAATTTGCGCCAGGGTGTTTTTGAAGCCCCTATAGTCGGCCTACTTTTTTGAGCATTTTCCCTTGGTCCCCCCTTGGCAAAATCTCAGAAAATGGCCGATTAAGGTGTCTTTGCCAAATTTGTCATAACTCGGCTCTACGGACACTTACGGAGCCGCAGTTTGCATCAAAATGCTCTGCTATGTTTGCACTTCAAGTGCATACTAATTAGGAGATGATGCAAATTGCACCGGGGTGTTTTTGAAGCCCCTATAGTCGGCCTACTTTTTTGAGCATTTTCCCTTGGTCCCCCCTTGGCAAAATCTCAGAAAATGGCCGATTTAGGTGTCTTTGCCAAATTTGTCATAACTCGGCTCTACGGACACTTACGGAGCCGCAGTTTGCATCAAAATGCTCTGCTATGTTTGCACTTCAAGTGCATACTAATTAGGAGATGATGCAATTTGCGCCAGGGTGTTTTTGAGGCCCTTATAGTCGGCCTACGTTTTTGAGCATTTTTCCTTGGTCCCCCCTTGGCAAAATCTCAGAAAATGGCTGATTTAGGTGTCTTTGCCAAATTTGTCATAACTCGGCTCTACGAACACTTACGGAGCCGCAGTGTGCATCAAAATGCTCTGCTATGTTTGCACTTCAAGTGCATACTAATTAGGAGATGATGTAATTTGCGCCAGGGTGTTTTTGAAGCCCCTATAGTCGGCCTACTTTTTTGAGCATTTTCCCTTGGTCCCCCCTTGGCAAAATCTCAGAAAATGGCCGATTTAGGTGTCTTTGCCAAATTTGTCATAACTCGGCTCTACGGACACTTACGGAGCCGCAGTTTGCATCAAAATGCTCTGCTATGTTTGCACTTCAAGTGCATACTAATTAGGAGATGATGCAATTTGCGCCAGGGTGTTTTTGAAGCCCCTATAGTCGGCCTACTTTTTTGAGCATTTTCCCTTGGTCCCCCCTTGGCAAAATCTCAGAAAATGGCCGATTTAGGTGTCTTTGCCAAATTTGTCATAACTCGGCTCTACGGACACTTACGGAGCCGCAGTTTGCATCAAAATGCTCTGCTATGTTTGCACTTCAAGTGCATACTAATTAGGAGATGATGCAATTTGCACCGGGGTGTTTTTGAAGCCCCTATAGTCGGCCTACTTTTTTGAGCATTTTCCCTTGGTCCCCCCTTGGCAAAATCTCAGAAAATGGCCGATTTAGGTGTCTTTGCCAAATTTGTCATAACTCGGCTCTACGGACACTTACGGAGCCGCAGTTTGCATCAAAATGCTCTGCTATGTTTGCACTTCAAGTGCATACTAATTAGGAGATGATGCAATTTGCACCGGGGTGTTTTTGAAGCCCCTATAGTCGGCCTACTTTTTTGAGCATTTTCCCTTGGTCCCCCCTTGGCAAAATCTCAGAAAATGGCCGATTTAGGTGTCTTTGCCAAATTTGTCATAACTCGGCTCTACGGACACTTACGGAGCCGCAGTTTGCATCAAAATGCTCTGCTATGTTTCCACTTCAAGTGCATACTAATTAGGAGATGATGCAATTTGCGCCAGGGTGTTTTTGAAGTCCCTATATTCGGCCTACTTTTTTGAGCATTTTCCCTTGGTCCCCCTTTGGCAAAATCTCAGAAAATGGCCGATTTAGGTGTCTTTGCCAAATTTGTCATAACTCGGCTCTACGGACACTTACGGAGCCGCAGTTTGCATCAAAATGCTCTGCTATGTTTGCACTTCAAGTGCATACTAATTAGGAGATGATGCAATTTGCGCCAGGGTGTTTTTGAGGCCCCTATAGTCGGCCTACTTTTTCGAGCATTTTTCCTTGGTCCCCCCTTGGCAAAATCTCAGAAAATGGCCGATTTAGGTGTCTTTGCCAAATTTGTCATAACTCGGCTCTACGAACACTTATGGAGCCGCAGTTTGCATCAAAATGCTCTGCTATGTTTCCACTTCAAGTGCATACTAATTAGGAGATGATGCAATTTGCGCCAGGGTGTTTTTGAAGCCCCTATATTCGGCCTACTTTTTTGAGCATTTTCCCTTGGTCCCCCTTTGGCAAAATCTCAGAAAATGGCCGATTTAGGTGTCTTTGCCAAATTTGTCATAACTCGGCTCTACGGACACTTACGGAGCCGCAGTTTGCATCAAAATGCTCTGCTATGTTTGCACTTCAAGTGCATACTAATTAGGAGATGATGCAATTTGCGCCAGGGTGTTTTTGAGGCCCCTATAGTCGGCCTACTTTTTTGAGCATTTTTCCTTGGTCCCCCCTTGGCAAAATCTCAGAAAATGGCCGATTTAGGTGTCTTTGCCAAATTTGTCATAACTCGGCTCTACGGACACTTACGGAGCCGCAGTTTGCATCAAAATGCTCTGCTATGTTTGCACTTCAAGTGCATACTAATTAGGAGATGATGCAATTTGCGCCAGGGTGTTTTTGAAGCCCCTATAGTCGGCCTACTTTTTTGAGCATTTTCCCTTGGTTCCCCCTTGGCAGAATCTCAGAAAATGGCCGATTTAGGTGTCTTTGCCAAATTTGTCATAACTCGGCTCTACGGACACTTACGGAGCCGCAGTTTGCATCAAAATGCTCTGCTATGTTTGCACTTCAAGTGCATACTAATTAGGAGATGATGCAATTTGCACCAGGGTGTTTTTGAAGCCCCTATAATCGGCCTACTTTTTTGAGCATTTTCCCTTGGTCCCCCCTTGGCAAAATCTCAGAAAATGGCCGATTTAGGTGTCTTTGCCAAATTTGTCATAACTCGGCTCTACGAACACTTACGGAGCCGCAGTTTGCATCAAAATGCTCTGCTATGTTTGCACTTCAAGTGCATACTAATTAGGAGATGATGCAATTTGCGCCAGGGTGTTTTTGAAGCCCCTATAGTCGGCCTACTTTTTTGAGCATTTTCCCTTGGTCCCCCCTTGGCAAAATCTCAGAAAATGGCCGATTTAGGTGTCTTTGCCAAATTTGTCATAACTCGGCTCTACGGACACTTACGGAGCCGCAGTTTGCATCAAAATGCTCTGCTATGTTTGCACTTCAAGTGCATACTAATTAGGAGATGATGCAATTTGCGCCAGGGTGTTTTTGAAGCCCCTATAATCGGCCTACTTTTTTGAGCATTTTCCCTTGGTCCCCCCTTGGCAAAATCTCAGAAAATGGCCGATTAAGGTGTCTTTGCCAAATTTGTCATAACTCGGCTCTACGGACACTTACGGAGCCGCAGTTTGCATCAAAATGCTCTGCTATGTTTGCACTTCAAGTGCATACTAATTAGGAGATGATGCAAATTGCACCGGGGTTTTTTTGAAGCCCCTATAGTCGGCCTACTTTTTTGAGCATTTTCCCTTGGTCCCCCCTTGGCAAAATCTCAGAAAATGGCCGATTTAGGTGTCTTTGCCAAATTTGTCATAACTCGGCTCTACGGACACTTACGGAGCCGCAGTTTGCATCAAAATGCTCTGCTATGTTTGCACTTCAAGTGCATACTAATTAGGAGATGATGCAATTTGCGCCAGGGTGTTTTTGAGGCCCTTATAGTCGGCCTACTTTTTTGAGCATTTTTCCTTGGTCCCCCCTTGGCAAAATCTCAGAAAATGGCCGATTTAGGTGTCTTTGCCAAATTTGTCATAACTCGGCTCTACGAACACTTACGGAGCCGCAGTTTGCATCAAAATGCTCTGCTATGTTTGCACTTCAAGTGCATACTAATTAGGAGATGATGCAATTTGCGCCAGGGTGTTTTTGAAGCCCCTATAGTCGGCCTACTTTTTTGAGCATTTTCCCTTGGTCCCCCCTTGGCAAAATCGCAGAAAATGGCCGATTTAGGTGTCTTTGCCAAATTTGTCATAACTCGGCTCTACGGACACTTACGGAGCCGCAGTTTGCATCAAAATGCTCTGCTATGTTTGCACTTCAAGTGCATACTAATTAGGAGATGATGCAATTTGCGCCAGGGTGTTTTTGAGGCCCTTATAGTCGGCCTACTTTTTTGAGCATTTTTCCTTGGTCCCCCCTTGGCAAAATCTCAGAAAATGGCCGATTTAGGTGTCTTTGCCAAATTTGTCATAACTCGGCTCTACGAACACTTACGGAGCCGCAGTTTGCATCAAAATGCTCTGCTATGTTTGCACTTCAAGTCCATACTAATTAGGAGATGATGCAATTTGCGCCAGGGTGTTTTTGAAGCCCCTATAGTCGGCCTACTTTTTTGAGCATTTTCCCTTGGTCCCCCCTTGGCAAAATCTCAGAAAATGGCCGATTAAGGTGTCTTTGCCAAATTTGTCATAACTCGGCTCTACGGACACTTACGGAGCCGCAGTTTGCATCAAAATGCTCTGCTATGTTTGCACTTCAAGTGCATACTAATTAGGAGATGATGCAAATTGCACCGGGGTGTTTTTGAAGCCCCTATAGTCGGCCTACTTTTTTGAGCATTTTCCCTTGGTCCCCCCTTGGCAAAATCTCAGAAAATGGCCGATTTAGGTGTCTTTGCCAAATTTGTCATAACTCGGCTCTACGAACACTTACGGAGCCGCAGTTTGCATCAAAATGCTCTGCTATGTTTGCACTTCAAGTGCATACTAATTAGGAGATGATGCAATTTGCGCCAGGGTGTTTTTGAAGCCCCTATAGTCGGCCTACTTTTTTGAGCATTTTCCCTTGGTCCCCCCTTGGCAAAATCTCAGAAAATGGCCGATTTAGGTGTCTTTGCCAAATTTGTCATAACTCGGCTCTACGGACACTTACGGAGCCGCAGTTTGCATCAAAATGCTCTGCTATGTTTGCACTTCAAGTGCATACTAATTAGGAGATGATGCAATTTGCGCCAGGGTGTTTTTGAAGCCCCTATAATCGGCCTACTTTTTTGAGCATTTTCCCTTGGTCCCCCCTTGGCAAAATCTCAGAAAATGGCCGATTAAGGTGTCTTTGCCAAATTTGTCATAACTCGGCTCTACGGACACTTACGGAGCCGCAGTTTGCATCAAAATGCTCTGCTATGTTTGCACTTCAAGTGCATACTAATTAGGAGATGATGCAAATTGCACCGGGGTTTTTTTGAAGCCCCTATAGTCGGCCTACTTTTTTGAGCATTTTCCCTTGGTCCCCCCTTGGCAAAATCTCAGAAAATGGCCGATTTAGGTGTCTTTGCCAAATTTGTCATAACTCGGCTCTACGGACACTTACGGAGCCGCAGTTTGCATCAAAATGCTCTGCTATGTTTGCACTTCAAGTGCATACTAATTAGGAGATGATGCAATTTGCGCCAGGGTGTTTTTGAGGCCCTTATAGTCGGCCTACTTTTTTGAGCATTTTTCCTTGGTCCCCCCTTGGCAAAATCTCAGAAAATGGCCGATTTAGGTGTCTTTGCCAAATTTGTCATAACTCGGCTCTACGAACACTTACGGAGCCGCAGTTTGCATCAAAATGCTCTGCTATGTTTGCACTTCAAGTGCATACTAATTAGGAGATGATGCAATTTGCGCCAGGGTGTTTTTGAAGCCCCTATAGTCGGCCTACTTTTTTGAGCATTTTCCCTTGGTCCCCCCTTGGCAAAATCGCAGAAAATGGCCGATTTAGGTGTCTTTGCCAAATTTGTCATAACTCGGCTCTACGGACACTTACGGAGCCGCAGTTTGCATCAAAATGCTCTGCTATGTTTGCACTTCAAGTGCATACTAATTAGGAGATGATGCAATTTGCGCCAGGGTGTTTTTGAGGCCCTTATAGTCGGCCTACTTTTTTGAGCATTTTTCCTTGGTCCCCCCTTGGCAAAATCTCAGAAAATGGCCGATTTAGGTGTCTTTGCCAAATTTGTCATAACTCGGCTCTACGAACACTTACGGAGCCGCAGTTTGCATCAAAATGCTCTGCTATGTTTGCACTTCAAGTCCATACTAATTAGGAGATGATGCAATTTGCGCCAGGGTGTTTTTGAAGCCCCTATAGTCGGCCTACTTTTTTGAGCATTTTCCCTTGGTCCCCCCTTGGCAAAATCTCAGAAAATGGCCGATTAAGGTGTCTTTGCCAAATTTGTCATAACTCGGCTCTACGGACACTTACGGAGCCGCAGTTTGCATCAAAATGCTCTGCTATGTTTGCACTTCAAGTGCATACTAATTAGGAGATGATGCAAATTGCACCGGGGTGTTTTTGAAGCCCCTATAGTCGGCCTACTTTTTTGAGCATTTTCCCTTGGTCCCCCCTTGGCAAAATCTCAGAAAATGGCCGATTTAGGTGTCTTTGCCAAATTTGTCATAACTCGGCTCTACGAACACTTACGGAGCCGCAGTTTGCATCAAAATGCTCTGCTATGTTTGCACTTCAAGTGCATACTAATTAGGAGATGATGCAATTTGCGCCAGGGTGTTTTTGAAGCCCCTATAGTCGGCCTACTTTTTTGAGCATTTTCCCTTGGTCCCCCCTTGGCAAAATCTCAGAAAATGGCCGATTTAGGTGTCTTTGCCAAATTTGTCATAACTCGGCTCTACGGACACTTACGGAGCCGCAGTTTGCATCAAAATGCTCTGCTATGTTTGCACTTCAAGTGCATACTAATTAGGAGATGATGCAATTTGCGCCAGGGTGTTTTTGAAGCCCCTATAATCGGCCTACTTTTTTGAGCATTTTCCCTTGGTCCCCCCTTGGCAAAATCTCAGAAAATGGCCGATTAAGGTGTCTTTGCCAAATTTGTCATAACTCGGCTCTACGGACACTTACGGAGCCGCAGTTTGCATCAAAATGCTCTGCTATGTTTGCACTTCAAGTGCATACTAATTAGGAGATGATGCAAATTGCACCGGGGTGTTTTTGAAGCCCCTATAGTCGGCCTACTTTTTTGAGCATTTTCCCTTGGTCCCCCCTTGGCAAAATCTCAGAAAATGGCCGATTTAGGTGTCTTTGCCAAATTTGTCATAACTCGGCTCTACGGACACTTACGGAGCCGCAGTTTGCATCAAAATGCTCTGCTATGTTTGCACTTCAAGTGCATACTAATTAGGAGATGATGTAATTTGCGCCAGGGTGTTTTTGAGGCCCTTATAGTCGGCCTACTTTTTTGAGCATTTTTCCTTGGTCCCCCCTTGGCAAAATCTCAGAAAATGGCCGATTTAGGTGTCTTTGCCAAATTTGTCATAACTCGGCTCTACGAACACTTACGGAGCCGCAGTTTGCATCAAAATGCTCTGCTATGTTTGCACTTCAAGTGCATACTAATTAGGAGATGATGCAATTTGCGCCAGGGTGTTTTTGAAGCCCCTATAGTCGGCCTACTTTTTTGAGCATTTTCCCTTGGTCCCCCCTTGGCAAAATCTCAGAAAATGGCCGATTAAGGTGTCTTTGCCAAATTTGTCATAACTCGGCTCTACGGACACTTACGGAGCCGCAGTTTGCATCAAAATGCTCTGCTATGTTTGCACTTCAAGTGCATACTAATTAGGAGATGATGCAAATTGCACCGGGGTTTTTTTGAAGCCCCTATAGTCGGCCTACTTTTTTGAGCATTTTCCCTTGGTCCCCCCTTGGCAAAATCTCAGAAAATGGCCGATTTAGGTGTCTTTGCCAAATTTGTCATAACTCGGCTCTACGGACACTTACGGAGCCGCAGTTTGCATCAAAATGCTCTGCTATGTTTGCACTTCAAGTGCATACTAATTAGGAGATGATGCAATTTGCGCCAGGGTGTTTTTGAGGCCCTTATAGTCGGCCTACTTTTTTGAGCATTTTTCCTTGGTCCCCCCTTGGCAAAATCTCAGAAAATGGCCGATTTAGGTGTCTTTGCCAAATTTGTCATAACTCGGCTCTACGAACACTTACGGAGCCGCAGTTTGCATCAAAATGCTCTGCTATGTTTGCACTTCAAGTGCATACTAATTAGGAGATGATGCAATTTGCGCCAGGGTGTTTTTGAAGCCCCTATAGTCGGCCTACTTTTTTGAGCATTTTCCCTTGGTCCCCCCTTGGCAAAATCTCAGAAAATGGCCGATTTAGGTGTCTTTGCCAAATTTGTCATAACTCGGCTCTACGGACACTTACGGAGCCGCAGTTTGCATCAAAATGCTCTGCTATGTTTGCACTTCAAGTGCATACCAATTAGGAGATGATGCAATTTGCGCCAGGGTGTTTTTGAGGCCCTTATAGTCGGCCTACTTTTTTGAGCATTTTTCCTTGGTCCCCCCTTGGCAAAATCTCAGAAAATGGCCGATTTAGGTGTCTTTGCCAAATTTGTCATAACTCGGCTCTACGAACACTTACGGAGCCGCAGTTTGCATCAAAATGCTCTGCTATGTTTGCACTTCAAGTCCATACTAATTAGGAGATGATGCAATTTGCGCCAGGGTGTTTTTGAAGCCCCTATAGTCGGCCTACTTTTTTGAGCATTTTCCCTTGGTCCCCCCTTGGCAAAATCTCAGAAAATGGCCGATTAAGGTGTCTTTGCCAAATTTGTCATAACTCGGCTCTACGGACACTTACGGAGCCGCAGTTTGCATCAAAATGCTCTGCTATGTTTGCACTTCAAGTGCATACTAATTAGGAGATGATGCAAATTGCACCGGGGTGTTTTTGAAGCCCCTATAGTCGGCCTACTTTTTTGAGCATTTTCCCTTGGTCCCCCCTTGGCAAAATCTCAGAAAATGGCCGATTTAGGTGTCTTTGCCAAATTTGTCATAACTCGGCTCTACGGACACTTACGGAGCCGCAGTTTGCATCAAAATGCTCTGCTATGTTTGCACTTCAAGTGCATACTAATTAGGAGATGATGCAATTTGCGCCAGGGTGTTTTTGAGGCCCTTATAGTCGGCCTACTTTTTTGAGCATTTTTCCTTGGTCCCCCCTTGGCAAAATCTCAGAAAATGGCTGATTTAGGTGTCTTTGACAAATTTGTCATAACTCGGCTCTACGAACACTTACGGAGCCGCAGTTTGCATCAAAATGCTCTGCTATGTTTGCACTTCAAGTGCATACTAATTAGGAGATGATGTAATTTGCGCCAGGGTGTTTTTGAAGCCCCTATAGTCGGCCTACTTTTTTGAGCATTTTCCCTTGGTCCCCCCTTGGCAAAATCTCAGAAAATGGCCGATTTAGGTGTCTTTGCCAAATTTGTCATAACTCGGCTCTACGGACACTTACGGAGCCGCAGTTTGCATCAAAATGCTCTGCTATGTTTGTACTTCAAGTGCATACTAATTAGGAGATGATGCAATTTGCGCCAGGGTGTTTTTGAAGCCCCTATAGTCGGCCTACTTTTTTGAGCATTTTCCCTTGGTCCCCCCTTGGCAAAATCTCAGAAAATGGCCGATTTAGGTGTCTTTGCCAAATTTGTCATAACTCGGCTCTACGGACACTTACGGAGCCGCAGTTTGCATCAAAATGCTCTGCTATGTTTGCACTTCAAGTGCATACTAATTAGGAGATGATGCAATTTGCGCCAGGGTGTTTTTGAAGCCCCTATAGTCGGCCTACTTTTTTGAGCATTTTCCCTTGGTCCCCCCTTGGCAAAATCTCAGAAAATGGCCGATTTAGGTGTCTTTGCCAAATTTGTCATAACTCGGCTCTACGGACACTTACGGAGCCGCAGTTTGCATCAAAATGCTCTGCTATGTTTGCACTTCAAGTGCATACTAATTAGGAGATGATGCAATTTGCACCGGGGTGTTTTTGAAGCCCCTATAGTCGGCCTACTTTTTTGAGCATTTTCCCTTGGTCCCCCCTTGGCAAAATCTCAGAAAATGGCCGATTTAGGTGTCTTTGCCAAATTTGTCATACCTCGGCTCTACGGACACTTACGGAGCCGCAGTTTGCATCAAAATGCTCTGCTATGTTTGCACTTCAAGTGCATACTAATTAGGAGATGATGCAAATTGCACCGGGGTGTTTTTGAAGCCCCTATAGTCGGCCTACTTTTTTGAGCATTTTCCCTTGGTCCCCCCTTTGCAAAATCTCAGAAAATGGCCGATTTAGGTGTCTTTGCAAAATTTGTCATAACTCGGCTCTACGGACACTTACGGAGCCGCAGTTTGCATCAAAATGCTCTGCTATGTTTGCACTTCAAGTGCATACTAATTAGGAGATGATGCAATTTGCGCCAGGGTGTTTTTGAGGCCCTTATAGTCGGCCTACTTTTTTGAGCATTTTTCCTTGGTCCCCCCTTGGCAAAATCTCAGAAAATGGCTGATTTAGGTGTCTTTGCCAAATTTGTCATAACTCGGCTCTACGAACACTTACGGAGCCGCAGTTAGCATCAAAATGCTCTGCTATGTTTGCACTTCAAGTGCATACTAATTAGGAGATGATGTAATTTGCGCCAGGGTGTTTTTGAAGCCCCTATAGTCGGCCTACTTTTTTGAGCATTTTCCCTTGGTCCCCCCTTGGCAAAATCTCAGAAAATGGCCGATTTAGGTGTCTTTGCCAAATTTGTCATAACTCGGCTCTACGGACACTTACGGAGCCGCAGTTTGCATCAAAATGCTCTGCTATGTTTGCACTTCAAGTGCATACTAATTAGGAGATGATGCAATTTGCGCCAGGGTGTTTTTGAAGCCCCTATAGTCGGCCTACTTTTTTGAGCATTTTCCCTTGGTCCCCCCTTGGCAAAATCTCAGAAAATGGCCGATTTAGGTGTCTTTGCCAAATTTGTCATAACTCGGCTCTACGGACACTTACGGAGCCGCAGTTTGCATCAAAATGCTCTGCTATGTTTGCACTTCAAGTGCATACTAATTAGGAGATGATGCAATTTGCACCGGGGTGTTTTTGAAGCCCCTATATTCGGCCTACTTTTTTGAGCATTTTCCCTTGGTCCCCCTTTGGCAAAATCTCAGAAAATGGCCGATTTAGGTGTCTTTGCCAAATTTGTCATAACTCGGCTCTACGGACACTTACGGAGCCGCAGTTTGCATCAAAATGCTCTGCTATGTTTGCACTTCAAGTGCATACTAATTAGGAGATGATGCAATTTGCGCCAGGGTGTTTTTGAGGCCCCTATAGTCGGCCTACTTTTTTGAGCATTTTTCCTTGGTCCCCCCTTGGCAAAATCTCAGAAAATGGCCGATTTAGGTGTCTTTGCCAAATTTGTGATAACTCGGCTCTACGAACACTTACGGAGCCGCAGTTTGCATCAAAATGCTCTGCTATGTTTGCACTTCAAGTGCATACTAATTAGGAGATGATGCAATTTGCGTCAGGGTGTTTTTGAAGCCCCTATAGTCGGCCTACTTTTTTGAGCATTTTCCCTTGGTCCCCCCTTGGCAAAATCTCAGAAAATGGCCGATTTAGGTGTCTTTGCCAAATTTGTGATAACTCGGCTCTACGAACACTTACGGAGCCGCAGTTTGCATCAAAATGCTCTGCTATGTTTCCACTTCAAGTGCATACTAATTAGGAGATGATGCAATTTGCGCCAGGGTGTTTTTGAAGCCCTTATATTCGGCCTACTTTTTTGAGCATTTTCCCTTGGTCCCCCTTTGGCAAAATCTCAGAAAATGGCCGATTTAGGTGTCTTTGCCAAATTTGTCATAACTCGGCTCTACGGACACTTACGGAGCCGCAGTTTGCATCAAAATGCTCTGCTATGTTTGCACTTCAAGTGCATACTAATTAGGAGATGATGCAATTTGCGCCAGGGTGTTTTTGAGGCCCCTATAGTCGGCCTACTTTTTTGAGCATTTTTCCTTGGTCCCCCCTTGGCAAAATCTCAGAAAATGGCCGATTTAGGTGTCTTTGCCAAATTTGTGATAACTCGGCTCTACGAACACTTACGGAGCCGCAGTTTGCATCAAAATGCTCTGCTATGTTTGCACTTCAAGTGCATACTAATTAGGAGATGATGCAATTTGCGTCAGGGTGTTTTTGAAGCCCCTATAGTCGGCCTACTTTTTTGAGCATTTTCCCTTGGTCCCCCCTTGGCAAAATCTCAGAAAATGGCCGATTTAGGTGTCTTTGCCAAATTTGTCATAACTCGGCTCTACGAACACTTACGGAGCCGCAGTTTGCATCAAAATGCTCTGCTATGTTTGCACTTCAAGTGCATACTAATTAGGAGATGATGCAATTTGCGCCAGGGTGTTTTTGAAGCCCCTATAGTCGGCCTACTTTTTTGAGCATTTTCCCTTGGTCCCCCCTTGGCAAAATCTCAGAAAATGGCCGATTTAGGTGTCTTTGCCAAATTTGTCATAACTCGGCTCTACGGACACTTACGGAGCCGCAGTTTGCATCAAAATGCTCTGCTATGTTTGCACTTCAAGTGCATACTAATTAGGAGATGATGCAATTTGCGCCAGGGTGTTTTTGAAGCCCCTATAGTCGGCCTACTTTTTTGAGCATTTTCACTTGGTCCCCCCTTGGCAGAATCTCAGAAAATGGCCGATTTAGGTGTCTTTGCCAAATTTGTCATAACTCGGCTCTACGGACACTTACGGAGCCGCAGTTTGCATCAAAATGCTCTGCTATGTTTGCACTTCAAGTGCATACTAATTAGGAGATGATGCAATTTGCGCCAGGGTGTTTTTGAAGCCCCTATAGTCGGCCTACTTTTTTGAGCATTTTCCCTTGGTCCCCCCTTGGCAAAATCTCAGAAAATGGCCGATTTAGGTGTCTTTGCCAAATTTGTCATAACTCGGCTCTACGGACACTTACGGAGCCGCAGTTTGCATCAAAATGCTCTGCTATGTTTGCACTTCAAGTGCATACTAATTAGGAGATGATGCAATTTGCGCCAGGGTGTTTTTGAAGCCCCTATAGTCGGCCTACTTTTTTGAGCATTTTCCCTTGGTCCCCCCTTGGCAAAATCTCAGAAAATGGCCGATTTAGGTGTCTTTGCCAAATTTGTCATAACTCAGCTCTACGAACACTTACGGAGCCGCAGTTTGCATCAAAATGCTCTGCTATGTTTGCACTTCAAGTGCATACTAATTAGGAGATGATGCAATTTGCGCCAGGGTGTTTTTGAAGCCCCTATAGTCGGCCTACTTTTTTGAGCATTTTCCCTTGGTCCCCCCTTGGCAAAATCTCAGAAAATGGCCGATTTAGGTGTCTTTGCCAAATTTGTCATAACTCGGCTTTACGGACACTTACGGAGCCGCAGTTTGCATCAAAATGCTCTGCTATGTTTGCACTTCAAGTGCATACTAATTAGGAGATGATGCAATTTGCGCCAGGGTGTTTTTGAAGCCCCTATAGTCGGCCTACTTTTTTGAGCATTTTCCCTTGGTCCCCCCTTGGCAAAATCTCAGAAAATGGCCGATTTAGGTGTCTTTGCCAAATTTGTCATAACTCGGCTCTACGGACACTTACGGAGCCGCAGTTTGCATCAAAATGCTCTGCTATGTTTGCACTTCAAGTGCATACTAATTAGGAGATGATGCAATTTGCGCCAGGGTGTTTTTGAAGCCCCTATAGTCGGCCTACTTTTTTGAGCATTTTCCCTTGGTCCCCCCTTGGCAAAATCTCAGAAAATGGCCGATTTAGGTGTCTTTGCCAAATTTGTCATAACTCGGCTCTACGGACACTTACGGAGCCGCAGTTTGCATCAAAATGCTCTGCTATGTTTGCACTTCAAGTGCATACTAATTAGGAGATGATGCAATTTGCGCCAGGGTGTTTTTGAAGCCCCTATAGTCGGCCTACTTTTTTGAGCATTTTCCCTTGGTCCCCCCTTGGCAAAATCTCAGAAAATGGCCGATTTAGGTGTCTTTGCCAAATTTGTCATAACTCGGCTCTACGGACACTTATGGAGCCGCAGTTTGCATCAAAATGCTTTGCTATGTTTGCACTTCAAGTGCATACTAATTAGGAGATGATGCAATTTAAGCCAGGGTGTTTTTGAAGCCCCTATAGTCGGCCTACTTTTTTGAGCATTTTCCCTTGGTCCCCCCTTGGCAAAATCTCAGAAAATGGCCGATTTAGGTGTCTTTGCCAAATTTGTCATAACTCGGCTCTACGGACACTTACGGAGCCGCAGTTTGCATCAAAATGCTCTGCTATGTTTGCACTTTAAGTGCATACTAATTAGGAGATGATGCAATTTGCGCCAGGGTGTTTTTGAAGCCCCTATAGTCGGCCTACTTTTTTGAGCATTTTCCCTTGGTCCCCCCTTGGCAAAATCTCAGAAAATGGCCGATTTAGGTGTCTTTGCCAAATTTGTCATAACTCGGCTCTACGGACACTTATGGAGCCGCAGTTTGCATCAAAATGCTTTGCTATGTTTGCACTTCAAGTGCATACTAATTAGGAGATGATGCAATTTGCGCCAGGGTGTTTTTGAAGCCCCTATAGTCGGCCTACTTTTTTGAGCATTTTCCCTTGGTCCCCCCTTGGCAAAATCTCAGAAAATGGCCGATTTAGGTGTCTTTGCCAAATTTGTCATAACTCGGCTCTACGGACACTTACGGAGCCGCAGTTTGCATCAAAATGCTCTGCTATGTTTGCACTTCAAGTGCATACTAATTAGGAGATGATGCAATTTGCGCCAGGGTGTTTTTGAAGCCCCTATAATCGGCCTACTTTTTTGAGCATTTTCCCTTGGTCCCCTCTTGGCAAAATCTCAGAAAATGGCCGATTTAGGTGTCTTTGCCAAATTTGTCATAACTCGGCTCTACGGACACTTACAGAGCCGCAGTTTGCATCAAAATGCTCTGCTATGTTTGCACTTCAAGTGCATACTAATTAGAAGATGATGCAATTTGCGCCAGGGTGTTTTTGAAGCCCCTATAGTCGGCCTACTTTTTTGAGCGTTTTCTCTTGGTCCCCCCTTGGCAAAATCTCAGAAAATGGCCGATTTAGGTGTCTTTGCCAAATTTGTCATAACCCGGCTCTACGGACACTTACGGAGCCGCAGTTTGCATCAAAATGCTCTGCTATGTTTGCACTTCAAGTGCATACTAATTAGGAGATGATGCAATTTGCGCCAGGGTGTTTTTGAAGCCCCTATAGTCGGCCTACTTTTTTGAGCATTTTCCCTTGGTCTCCACTTGGCAAAATCTCAGAAAACGGCCGATTTAGGTGTCTTTTCCAAATTTGTCATAACTCGGCTCTACGAACACTTACGGAGCCGCAGTTTGCATCAAAATGCTCTGCTATGTTTGCACTTCAAGTGCATACTAATTAGGAGATGATGCAATTTGCGCCAGGGTGTTTTTGAAGCCCCTATAGTCGGCCTACTTTTTTGAGCATTTTCCCTTGGTCCCCCCTTGGCAAAATCTCAGAAAATGGCCGATTTAGGTGTCTTTGCTAAATTTGTCATAACTCGGCTCTACGGACACTTATGGAGCCGCAGTTTGCATCAAAATGCTTTGCTATGTTTGCACTTCAAGTGCATACTAATTAGGAGATGATGCAATATGCGCCAGGGTGTTTTTGAAGCCCCTATAGTCGGCCTACTTTTTTGAGCATTTTCTCTTGGTCCCCCCTTGGCAAAATCTCAGAAAATGGCCGATTTAGGTGTCTTTGCCAAATTTGTCATAACCCGGCTCTACGGACACTTACGGAGCCGCAGTTTGCATCAAAATGCTCTGCTATGTTTGCACTTCAAGTGCATACTAATTAGGAGATGATGCAATTTGCGCCAGGGTGTTTTTGAAGCCCCTATAGTCGGCCTACTTTTTTGAGCATTTTCCCTTGGTCTCCACTTGGCAAAATCTCAGAAAACGGCCGATTTAGGTGTCTTTTCCAAATTTGTCATAACTCGGCTCTACGAACACTTACGGAGCCGCAGTTTGCATCAAAATGCTCTGCTATGTTTGCACTTCAAGTGCATACTAATTAGGAGATGATGCAATTTGCGCCAGGGTGTTTTTGAAGCCCCTATAGTCGGCCTACTTTTTTGAGCATTTTCCCTTGGTCCCCCCTTGGCAAAATCTCAGAAAATGGCCGATTTAGGTGTCTTTGCTAAATTTGTCATAACTCGGCTCTACGGACACTTATGGAGCCGCAGTTTGCATCAAAATGCTTTGCTATGTTTGCACTTCAAGTGCATACTAATTAGGAGATGATGCAATATGCGCCAGGGTGTTTTTGAAGCCCCTATAGTCGGCCTACTTTTTTGAGCATTTTCTCTTGGTCCCCCCTTGGCAAAATCTCAGAAAATGGCCGATTTAGGTGTCTTTGCCAAATTTGTCATAACCCGGCTCTACGGACACTTACGGAGCCGCAGTTTGCATCAAAATGCTCTGCTATGTTTGCACTTCAAGTGCATACTAATTAGGAGATGATGCAATTTGCGCCAGGGTGTTTTTGAAGCCCCTATATTCGGCCTACTTTTTTGAGCATTTTCCCTTGGTCTCCACTTGGCAAAATCTCAGAAAACGGCCGATTTAGGTGTCTTTTCCAAATTTGTCATAACTCGGCTCTACGAACACTTACGGAGCCGCAGTTTGCATCAAAATGCTCTGCTATGTTTGCACTTCAAGTGCATACTAATTAGGAGATGATGCAATTTGCGCCAGGGTGTTTTTGAAGCCCCTATAGTCGGCCTACTTTTTTGAGCATTTTCCCTTGGTCCCCCCTTGGCAAAATCTCAGAAAATGGCCGATTTAGGTGTCTTTGCTAAATTTGTCATAACTCGGCTCTACGGACACTTATGGAGCCGCAGTTTGCATCAAAATGCTTTGCTATGTTTGCACTTCAAGTGCATACTAATTAGGAGATGATGCAATATGCGCCAGGGTGTTTTTGAAGCCCCTATAGTCGGCCTACTTTTTTGAGCATTTTCTCTTGGTCCCCCCTTGGCAAAATCTCAGAAAATGGCCGATTTAGGTGTCTTTGCCAAATTTGTCATAACCCGGCTCTACGGACACTTACGGAGCCGCAGTTTGCATCAAAATGCTCTGCTATGTTTGCATTTCAAGTGCATACTAATTAGGAGATGATGCAATTTGCGCCAGGGTGTTTTTGAAGCCCCTATAGTCGGCCTACTTTTTTGAGCATTTTCCCTTGGTCTCCACTTGGCAAAATCTCAGAAAATGGCCGATTTAGGTGTCTTTTCCAAATTTGTCATAACTCGGCTCTACGAACACTTACGGAGCCGCAGTTTGCATCAAAATGCTCTGCTATGTTTGCACTTCAAGTGCATACTAATTAGGAGATGATGCAATTTGCGCCAGGGTGTTTTTGAAGCCCCTATAGTCGGCCTACTTTTTTGAGCATTTTCCCTTGGTCCCCCCTTGGCAAAATCTCAGAAAATGGCCGATTTAGGTGTCTTTGCCAAATTTGTCATAACTCGGCTCTACGGACACTTATGGAGCCGCAGTTTGCATCAAAATGCTTTGCTATGTTTGCACTTCAAGTGCATACTAATTAGGAGATGATGCAATTTGCGCCAGGGTGTTTTTGAAGCCCCTATAGTCGGCCTACTTTTTTGAGCATTTTCTCTTGGTCCCCCCTTGGCAAAATCTCAGAAAATGGCCGATTTAGGTGTCTTTGCCAAATTTGTCATAACTCGGCTCTACGGACACTTACGGAGCCGCAGTTTGCATCAAAATGCTCTGCTATGTTTGCACTTCAAGTGCATACTAATTAGGAGATGATGCAATTTGCGCCAGGGTGTTTTTGAAGCCCCTATAGTCGGCCTACTTTTTTGAGCATTTTCCCTTGGTCCCCCCTTGGCAAAATCTCAGAAAATGGCCGATTTAGGTGTCTTTGCCAAATTTGTCATAACTCGGCTATACGGACACTTACGGAGCCGCAGTTTGCATCAAAATGCTCTGCACTTCAAGTGCACACTAATTAGCAGATGATGCAATTTGCGCCAGGGTGTTTTTGAAGCCCCTATAGTCGGCCTACTTTTTTGAGCATTTTCCCTTGGTCCCCCCTTGGCAAAATCTCAGAAAATGGCCGATTTAGGTGTCTTTGCCAAATTTGTCATAACTCGGCTCTACGGACACTTACGGAGCCGCAGTTTGCATCAAAATGCTCTGCTATGTTTGCACTTCAAGTGCATACTAATTAGGAGATGATGCAATTTGCGCCAGGGTGTTTTTGAAGCCCCTATAGTCGGCCTACTTTTTTGAGCATTTTCCCTTGGTCCCCCCTTGGCAAAATCTCAGAAAATGGCCGATTTAGGTGTCTTTGCCAAATTTGTCATAACTCGGCTCTACGGACACTTATGGAGCCGCAGTTTGCATCAAAATGCTTTGCTATGTTTGCACTTCAAGTGCATACTAATTAGGAGATGATGCAATTTGCGCCAGGGTGTTTTTGAAGCCCCTATAGTCGGCCTACTTTTTTGAGCATTTTTTCTTGGTCCCCCCTTGGCAAATACTCAGAAAATGGCCGATTTAGGTGTCTTTGCCAAATTTGTCATAACCCGGCTCTACGGACACTTACGGAGCCGCAGTTTGCATCAAAATGCTCTGCTATGTTTGCACTTCAAGTGCATACTAATTAGGAGATGATGCAATTTGCGCCAGGGTGTTTTTGAAGCCCCTATAGTCGGCCTACTTTTTTGAGCATTTTCCCTTGGTCTCCACTTGGCAAAATCTCAGAAAATCGCCGATTTAGGTGTCTTTTCCAAATTTGTCATAACTCGGCTCTACGAACACTTACGGAGCCGCAGTTTGCATCAAAATGCTCTGCTATGTTTGCACTTCAAGTGCATACTAATAAGGAGATGATACAATTTGCGCCAGGGTGGTTTTGAAGCCCCTATAGTCGGCCTACTTTTTTGAGCATTTTCCCTTGGTCCCCCCTTGGCAAAATCTCAGAAAATGGCCGATTTAGGTGTCTTTGCCAAATTTGTCATAACTCGGCTATACGGACACTTACGGAGCCGCAGTTTGCATCAAAATGCTCTGCACTTCAAGTGCACACTAATTAGCAGATGATGCAATTTGCGCCAGGGTGTTTTTGAAGCCCCTATAGTCGGCCTACTTTTTTGAGCATTTTCCCTTGGTCCCCCCTTGGCAAAATCTCAGAAAATGGCCGATTTAGGTGTCTTTGCCAAATTTGTCATAACTCGGCTCTCCGGACACTTACGGAGCCGCAGTTTGCATCAAAATGCTCTGCTATGTTTGCACTTCAAGTGCATACTAATTAGGAGATGATGCAATTTGCGCCAGGGTGTTTTTGAAGCCCCTATAGCCGGCCTACTTTTTTGAGCATTTTCCCTTGGTCCCCTCTTGGCAAAATCTCAGAAAATGGCCGATTTAGGTGTCTTTGCCAAATTTGTCATAACTCGGCTCTGCGGACACTTACGGAGCCGCAGTTTGCATCAAAATGCTCTGCTATGTTTGCACTTCAAGTGCATACTAATTAGGAGATGATGCAATTTGCGTCAGGGTGTTTTTGAAGCCCCTATAGTCGGCCTACTTTTTTGAGCATTTTCCCTTGGTCCCCCCTTGGCAAAATCTCAGAAAATGGCCGATTTAGGTGTCTTTGCCAAATTTGTCATAACCCGGCTTTACGGACACTTACGGAGCCGCAGTTTGCATCAAAATGCTCTGCTATGTTTGCACTTCAAGTGCATACTAATTAGGAGATGATGCAATTTGCGCCAGGGTGTTTTTGAAGCCCCTATAGTCGGCCTACTTTTTTGAGCATTTTCCCTTGGTCCCCCCTTGGCAAAATCTCAGAAAATGGCCGATTTAGGTATCTTTGCCAAATTTGTCATAACTCGGCTCTACGGACACTTACGGAGCCGCAGTTTGCATCAAAATGCTCTGCTATGTTTGCACTTCAAGTGCATACTAATTAGGAGATGATGCAATTTGCGCCAGGGTGTTTTTGAAGCCCCTATAGTCGGCCTACTTTTTTGAGCATTTTCCCTTGGTCCCTTCTTGGCAAAATCTCAGAAAATGGCCAATTTAGGTGTCTGCCAAATTTGTCATAACTCGGCTCTACGGAGCCGCAGTTTGCATCAAAATGCTCTGCTATGTTTGCACTTCAAGTGCATACTAATTAGGAGATGATGCAATTTGCGCCAGGGTGTTTTTGAAGGCCCTATAGTCGGCCTACTTTTTTGAGCATTTTCCCTTGGTCCCCCCTTGGCAAAATCTCAGAAAATGGCCTATTTAGGTGTCTTTGCCAAATTTGTCATAACTCGGCCCCACGGACACTTACGGAGCCGCAGTTTGCATCAAAATGCTCTGCTATGTTTGCACTTCAAGTGCATACTAATTAGGAGATGATGCAATTTGCGCCAGGTGGTTTTTGAAGCCCCTATAGTCGGCCTACTTTTTTGAGCATTTTCCCTTGGTCCCCCCTTGGCAAAATCTCAGAAAATGGCCGATTTAGGTGTCTTTGCCAAATTTGTCATAACTCGGCCCTACAGACACTTACGGAGCCGCAGTTTGCATCAAAATGCTCTGCTATGTTTGCACTTCAAGTGCATACTAATTAGGAGATGATGCAATTTGCGCCAGGGTGTTTTTGAAGCCCCTATAGTCGGCCTACTTTTTTGAGCATTTTCCCTTGGTCCCCCCTTGGCAAAATCTCAGAAAATGGCCGATTTAGGTGTCTTTGCCAAATTTGTCATAACCCGGCTTTACGGACACTTACGGAGCCGCAGTTTGCATCAAAATGCTCTGCTATGTTTGCACTTCAAGTGCATACTAATTAGGAGATGATGCAATTTGCGCCAGGGTGTTTTTGAAGCCCCTATAGTCGGCCTACTTTTTTGAGCATTTTCCCTTGGTCCCCCCTTGGCAAAATCTCAGAAAATGGCCGATTTAGGTATCTTTGCCAAATTTGTCATAACTCGGCTCTACGGACACTTACGGAGCCGCAGTTTGCATCAAAATGCTCTGCTATGTTTGCACTTCAAGTGCATACTAATTAGGAGATGATGCAATTTGCGCCAGGTGGTTTTTGAAGCCCCTATAGCCGGCCTACTTTTTTGAGCATTTTCCCTTGGTCCCCCCTTGGCAAAATCTCAGAAAATGGCCGATTTAGGTGTCTTTGCCAAATTTGTCATAACTCGGCCCTACAGACACTTACGGAGCCGCAGTTTGCATCAAAATGCTCTGCTATGTTTGCACTTCAAGTGCATACTAATTAGGAGATGATGCAATTTGCGCCAGGGTGTTTTTGAAGCCCCTATAGTCGGCCTACTTTTTTGAGCATTTTCCCTTGGTCCCCCGTTGGCAAAATCTCAGAAAATGGCCGATTTAGGTGTCTTTGCCAAATTTGTCATAACTCAGCTCTACGGACACTTACGGAGCCGCAGTTTGCATCAAAATGCTCTGCTATGTTTGCACTTCAAGTGCATACTAATTAGGAGATGATGCAATTTGCGCCAGGGTGTTTTTGAAGCCCCTATGGTCGGCCTACTTTTTTGAGCGTTTTCCCTTGGCAAAATCTCAGAAAATGGCCGATTTAGGTGTCTTTGCCAAATTTGTCATAACTCGCCTCTACGGACACTTACGGAGCCGCAGTTAGCATCAAAATGCTCTCCTCTGTTTGCACTTCAAGTGCATACTAATTAGGAGATGATGCAATTTGCGCCAGGGTGTTTTTGAAGCCCCTATAGTCGGCCTACTTTTTTGAGCATTTTCCCTTGGTCCCTCCTTGGCAAAATCTCAGAAAATAGCCGATTTAGGTGTCTTTGCCAAATTTGTCATAACTCGGCTCTACGGACACTTACGGAGCCGCATGTTGCATCAAAATGCTCTGCTCTGTTTGCACTTCAAGTGCATACTAATTAGGAGATGATGCAATTTGCGCCAGGGTGTTTTTGAAGCCCCTATAGTCGGCCTACTTTTTTGAGCATTTTCCCTTGGTCCCCCCTTGGCAAAATCTCAGAAAATGGCCAATTTAGGTTTCTTTGCCAAATTTGTCATAACTCGGCTCTACGAACACTTACTTAGCCGCAGTTTGCATCAAAATGCTCTGCTATGTTTGCACTTCAAGTGCATACTAATTAGGAGATGATGCAATTTGCGCCAGGGTGTTTTTGAAGCCCCTATAGTCGGCCTACTTTTTTGAGCATTTTCCCTTGGTCCCCCGTTGGCAAAATCTCAGAAAATGGCCGATTTAGGTGTCTTTGCCAAATTTGTCATAACTCAGCTCTACGGACACTTACGGAGCCGCAGTTTGCATCAAAATGCTCTGCTATGTTTGCACTTTAAGTGCATACTAATTAGGAGATGATGCAATTTGCGCCAGGGTGTTTTTGAAGCCCCTATAGTCGGCCTACTTTTTTGAGCGTTTTCCCTTGGCAAAATCTCAGAAAATGGCCGATTTAGGTGTCTTTGCCAAATTTGTCATAACTCGCCTCTACGGACACTTACGGAGCCGCAGTTTGCATCAAAATGCTCTCCTCTGTTTGCACTTCAAGTGCATACTAATTAGGAGATGATGCAATTTGCGCCAGGGTGTTTTTGAAGCCCCTATAGTCGGCCTACTTTTTTGAGCATTTTCCCTTGGTCCCTCCTTGGCAAAATCTCAGAAAATAGCCGATTTAGGTGTCTTTGCCAAATTTGTCATAACTCGGCTCTACGGACACTTACGGAGCCGCAGTTTGCATCAAAATGCTCTGCTATGTTTGCACTTCAAGTGCATACTAATTAGGAGATGATGCAATTTGCGCCAGGGTGTTTTTGAAGACCCTATATTCGGCCTACTTTTTTGAGCATTTTCCCTTGGTCCCCCGTTGGCAAAATCTCAGAAAATGGCCGATTTAGGTGTCTTTGCCAAATTTGTCATAACTCAGCTCTACGGACACTTACGGAACCGCAGTTTGCATCAAAATGCTCTGCTATGTTTGCACTTCCAGTGCATACTAATTAGGAGATGATGCAATTTGCGCCAGGGTGTTTTTGAAGCCCCTATAGTCGGCCTACTTTTTTGAGCATTTTCCCTTGGCAAAATCTCAGAAAATGGCCGATTTAGGTGTCTTTGCCAAATTTGTCATAACTCGCCTCTACGGACACTTACGGAGCCGCAGTTTGCATCAAAATGCTCTGCTCTGTTTGCACTTCAAGTGCATACTAATTAGGAGATGATGCAATTTGCGACAGGGTGTTTTTGAAGCCCCTATAGTCGGCCTACTTTTTTGAGCATTTTCCCTTGGTCCCCCCTTGGCAAAACCTCAGAAAATGGCCGATTTAGGTGTCTTTGCCAAATTTGTCATAACTCGGCTCTACGAACACTTACTTAGCCGCAGTTTGCATCAAAATGCTCTGCTATGTTTGCACTTCAAGTGCACACTAATTAGGAGATGATGCAATTTGCGCCAGGGTGTTTTTGAAGACCCTATATTCGGCCTACTTTTTTGAGCATTTTCCCTTGGTCCCCCGTTGGCAAAATCTCAGAAAATGGCCGATTTAGGTGTCTTTGCCAAATTTGTCATAACTCAGCTCTACGGACACTTACGGAGCCGCAGTTTGCATCAAAATGCTCTGCTATGTTTGCACTTCAAGTGCATACTAATTAGGAGATGATGCAATTTGCGCCAGGGTGTTTTTGAAGCCCCTATAGTCGGCCTACTTTTTTGAGCATTTTCGCTTGGCAAAATCTCAGAAAATGGCCGATTTAGGTGTCTTTGCCAAATTTGTCATAACTCGGCTCTACGGACACTTACGGAGCCGCAGTTTGCATCAAAATGCTCTGCTCTGTTTGCACTTCAAGTGCATACTAATAAGAAGATGATGCAATTTGCGCCAGGGTGTTTTTGAAGCCCCTATAGTCGGCCTACTTTTTTGAGCATTTTCCCTTGGTCCCCCCTTGGCAAAATCTCAGAAAATGGCCGATTTAGGTGTCTTTGCCAAATTTGTCATAACTCGGCTCTACGAACACTTACTTAGCCGCAGTTTGCATCAAAATGCTCTGCTATGTTTGCACTTCAAGTGCATACTAATTAGGAGATGATGCAATTTGCGCCAGGGTGTTTTTGAAGCCCCTATAGTCGGCCTACTTTTTTGAGCATTTTCCCTTGGTCCCCCGTTGGCAAAATCTCAGAAAATGGCCGATTTAGGTGTCTTTGCCAAATTTGTCATAACTCAGCTCTACGGACACTTACGGAGCCGCAGTTTGCATCAAAATGCTCTGCTATGTTTGCACTTCAAGTGCATACTAATTAGGAGATGATGCAATTTGCGCCAGGGTGTTTTTGAAGCCCCTATAGTCGGCCTACTTTTTTGAGCATTTTCCCTTGGCAAAATCTCAGAAAATGGCCGATTTAGGTGTCTTTGCCAAATTTGTCATAACTCGCCTCTACGGACACTTACGGAGCCGCAGTTTGCATCAAAATGCTCTGCTCTGTTTGCACTTCAAGTGCATACTAATTAGGAGATGATGCAATTTGCGCCAGGGTGTTTTTGAAGCCCCTATAGTCGGCCTACTTTTTTGAGCATTTTCCCTTGGTCCCTCCTTGGCAAAATCTCAGAAAATAGCCGATTTAGGTGTCTTTGCCAAATTTGTCATAACTCGGCTCTACGGACACTTACGGAGCCGCAGTTTGCATCAAAATGCTCTGCTATGATTGCACTTCAAGTGCATACTAATTAGGAGATGATGCAATTTGCGCCAGGGTGTTTTTGAAGACCCTATATTCGGCCTACTTTTTTGAGCATTTTCCCTTGGTCCCCCCTTGGCAAAATCTCAGAAAATGGCCGATTTAGGTGTCTTTGCCAAATTTGTCATAACTCGGCTCTACGGACACTTACGGAGCCGCAGTTTGCATCAAAATGCTCTGCTATGTTTGCACTTCAAGTGCATACTAATGAGGAGATGATGCAATTTGCGTCAGGGTGTTTTTGAAGCCCCTATAGTCGGCCTACTTTTTTGAGTATTTTTCCTCGGTCCCCCCTAGGCAAAATCTCAGAAAATGGCCGATTTAGGTGTCTTTGCCAAATTTGTCATAACTCGGCTCTACGGACACTTACGGAGCCGCAGTTTGCATCAAAATGCTCTGCTATGTTTGCACTTCAAGTGCATACTAATTAGGAGATCAGATGATGCAATTTGCGCCAGGGTGTTTTTGAAGCCCCTATAGTCGGCCTACTTTTTTGAGCATTTTCCCTTGGTCCCCCCTTGGCAAAATCTCAGAAAATGGCCGATTTAAGTGTCTTTGCCAAATTTGTCATAACTCGGCTCTACGGACACTTACGGAGCCGCAGTTTGCATCAAAATGCTCTGCTATGTTTGCACTTCAAGTGCATACTAATTAGGAGATGATGCAATTTGCGCCAGGGTGTTTTTTAAGCCCCTATAGTCGGCCTTTTTTTTTTAGCATTTTCCCTTGGTCCCCGCTTGGCAAAATCTCAGAAAATAGCCGATTTAGGTGTCTTTGCCAAATTAGTCATAACTCGGCTATACGGACACTTACGGAGCCGCAGTTTGCATCAAAATGCTCTGCTATGTTTGCACTTCAAGTGCATACTAATTAGGAGATGACGCAATTTGCGCCATAGTGTTTTTGAAGCCCCTATAGTAGCCCTCCTTTTTTGAGCATTTTCCCTTGGTCCCCCCTTGGCAAAATCTCAGAAAATAGCCGATTTAGGTGTCTTTGCCAAATTTGTCATAACTCGGCTCTACGGACACTTACGGAGCCGCAGTTTGCATCAAAATGCTCTGCTATGTTTGCACTTCAAGTGCATACTAATTAGGAGATGACGCAATTTGCGCCATAGTGTTTTTGAAGCCCCTATAGTCGCCCTCCTTTTTTGAGCATTTTCCCTTGGTCCCCCCTTGGCAAAATCTCAGAAAATAGCCGATTTAGGTGTCTTTGCCAAATTTGTCATAACTCGGCTCTACGGACACTTACGGAGCCGCAGTTTGCATCAAAATGCTCTGCTATGTTTGCACTTCAAGTGCATACTAATTAGGAGATGATGCAATTTGTGCCAGGGTGTTTTTGAAGCCCCTATAGTCGGCCAACTTTTTTGAGCATTTTCCCTTGTTCCCCCCTTTGCAAAATCTCAGAAAATGGCCGATTTAGGTGTCTTTGCCAAATTTGTCATAACTCGGCTCTACGAACACTTACGGAGCCGCAGTTTGCATCAAAATGCTCTGCTATGTTTGCACTTCAAGTGCATTTTAATTAGGAGATGATGCAATTTGCGCCAGGGTGTTTTTGAAGCCCCTATAGTCGGCCTACTTGTTTGAGCATTTTCCCTTGGTCCCCCGTTGGCAAAATCTCAGAAAATGGCCGATTTAGGTGTCTTTGCCAAATTTGTTATAACTCGGCTCTACGGACACTTACGGAGCCGCAGTTTGCATCAAAATGCTATGCTATGTTTGCACTTCAAGTGCATACTAATTAGGAGATGATGCAATTTGCGCCAGGGTGTTTTTGAAGCCCCTATAGTCGGCCTACTTTTTTGAGCATTTTCCCTTGGCAAAATCTCAGAAAATGGCCGATTTAGGTGTCTTTGCCAAATTTGTCATAACTCGGCTCTACCGACACTTACGGAGCCGCAGTTTGCATCAAAATGCTCTGCTATGTTTGCACTTTAAGTGCATACTAATTAGGAGATGATGCAATTTGCGCCAGGGTGTTTTTGAAGCCCCTATAGTCGGCCTATTTTTTTGAGCATTTTCCCTTGGTCCCCCCTTGGCAAAATCTCAGAAAATGGCCGATTTAGGTGTCTTTGCCAAATTTGTCATAACTCGGCTCTACGGACACTTACGGAGCCGCAGTTTGCATCAAAATGCTCTGCTATGTTTGCACTTCAAGTGCATACTAATGAGGAGATGATGCAATTTGCGCCAGGGTGTTTTTGAAGCCCCTATAGTCGGCCTTTTCTTTGAGCATTTTCCCTTGGTCCCCCCTTGGCAAAATCTCAGAAAATAGCCGATTTAGGTGTCTTTGCCAAATTAGTCATAACTCGGCTATACGGACACTTACGGAGCCGCAGTTTGCATCAAAATGCTCTGCTTTGTTTGCACTTCAAGTGCATACTAATTAGGAGATGATGCAATTTGCGCCAGGGTGTTTTTGAAGCCCCTATATTCGGCCTACTTTTTTGAGCATTTTCCCTTGGTCCCCCCTTGGCAAAATCTCAGAAAATGGCCGATTTAGGTGTCTTTGCCAAATTTGTCATAACTTGGCTCTACGGACACTTACGGAGCCGCAGTTTGCATCAAAATGCTCTGCTATGTTTGCACTTCAAGTGCACACTAATTAGGAGATGATGCAATTTGCGCCAGGGTGTTTTTGAAGCCCCTATAGTCGGCCTACTTTTTTGAGCATTTTCCCTTGGTCCCCCCTTGGCAAAATCTCAGAAAATGGCCGATTTAGGTGTCTTTGCCAAATTTGTCATAACTCGGCTCTACGAACACTTACGGAGCCGCAGTTTGCATCAAAATGCTCTGCTATGTTTGCACTTCAAGTGCATATTAATTAGGAGATGATGCAATTTGCGCCAGGGTGTTTTTGAAGCCCCTATAGTCGGCCTACTTTTTTGAGGATTTTCCCTTGGTCCCCCGTTGGCAAAATCTCAGAAAATAGCCGATTTAGGTGTCTTTGCCAAATTAGTCATAACTCGGCTATACGGACACTTACGGAGCCGCAGTTTGCATCAAAATGCTCTGCTATGTTTGCACTTCAAGTGCATACTAATTAGGAGATGATGCAATTTGCGCCAGGGTGTTTTTAAAGCCCCTATAGTCGGCCTACTTTTTTGAGCATTTTCCCTTGGCAAAATCTCAGAAAATGGCCGATTTAGGTGTCTTTGCCAAATTTGTCATAACTCGGCTCTACCGACACTTACGGAGCCGCAGTTTGCATCAAAATGCTCTGCTATGTTTGCACTTTAAGTGCATACTAATTAGGAGATGATGCAATTTGCGCCAGGGTGTTTTTGAAGCCCCTATAGTCGGCCTATTTTTTTGAGCATTTTCCCTTGGTCCCCCCTTGGCAAAATCTCAGAAAATGGCCGATTTAGGTGTCTTTGCCAAATTTGTCATAACTCGGCTCTACGGACACTTACGGAGCCGCAGTTTGCATCAAAATGCTCTGCTATGTTTGCACTTCAAGTGCATACTAATGAGGAGATGATGCAATTTGCGCCAGGGTGTTTTTGAAGCCCCTATAGTCGGCCTTTTCTTTGAGCATTTTCCCTTGGTCCCCCCTTGGCAAAATCTCAGAAAATAGCCGATTTAGGTGTCTTTGCCAAATTAGTCATAACTCGGCTATACGGACACTTACGGAGCCGCAGTTTGCATCAAAATGCTCTGCTTTGTTTGCACTTCAAGTGCATACTAATTAGGAGATGATGCAATTTGCGCCAGGGTGTTTTTGAAGCCCCTATATTCGGCCTACTTTTTTGAGCATTTTCCCTTGGTCCCCCCTTGGCAAAATCTCAGAAAATGGCCGATTTAGGTGTCTTTGCCAAATTTGTCATAACTTGGCTCTACGGACACTTACGGAGCCGCAGTTTGCATCAAAATGCTCTGCTATGTTTGCACTTCAAGTGCACACTAATTAGGAGATGATGCAATTTGCGCCAGGGTGTTTTTGAAGCCCCTATAGTCGGCCTACTTTTTTGAGCATTTTCCCTTGGTCCCCCCTTGGCAAAATCTCAGAAAATGGCCGATTTAGGTGTCTTTGCCAAATTTGTCATAACTCGGCTCTACGAACACTTACGGAGCCGCAGTTTGCATCAAAATGCTCTGCTATGTTTGCACTTCAAGTGCATATTAATTAGGAGATGATGCAATTTGCGCCAGGGTGTTTTTGAAGCCCCTATAGTCGGCCTACTTTTTTGAGGATTTTCCCTTGGTCCCCCGTTGGCAAAATCTCAGAAAATAGCCGATTTAGGTGTCTTTGCCAAATTAGTCATAACTCGGCTATACGGACACTTACGGAGCCGCAGTTTGCATCAAAATGCTCTGCTATGTTTGCACTTCAAGTGCATACTAATTAGGAGATGATGCAATTTGCGCCAGGGTGTTTTTAAAGCCCCTATAGTCGGCCTACTTTTTTGAGCATTTTCCCTTGGTCCCCCCTTGGCAAAATCTCAGAAAATGGCCGATTTAGGTGTCTTTGCCAAATTTGTCATAACTTGGCTCTACGGACACTTACGGAGCCGCAGTTTGCATCAAAATGCTCTGCTATGTTTGCACTTCAAGTGCACACTAATTAGGAGATGATGCAATTTGCGCCAGGGTGTTTTTGAAGCCCCTATAGTCGGCCTACTTTTTTGAGCATTTTCCCTTGGTCCCCCCTTGGCAAAATCTCAGAAAATGGCCGATTTAGGTGTCTTTGCCAAATTTGTCATAACTCGGCTCTACGAACACTTACGGAGCCGCAGTTTGCATCAAAATGCTCTGCTATGTTTGCACTTCAAGTGCATATTAATTAGGAGATGATGCAATTTGCGCCAGGGTGTTTTTGAAGCCCCTATAGTCGGCCTACTTTTTTGAGCATTTTCCCTTGGTCCCCCCTTGGCAAAATCTCAGAAAATGGCCGATTTAGGTGTCTTTGCCAAATTTGTCATAACTTGGCTCTACGGACACTTACGGAGCCGCAGTTTGCATCAAAATGCTCTGCTATGTTTGCACTTCAAGTGCATACTAATTAGGAGATGATGCAATTTGCGCCAGGGTGTTTTTGAAGCCCCTATAGTCGGCCTACGTTTTCGAGCATTTTCCCTTGGTCCCCCCTTGGCAAAATCTCAAAAAATGGCCGATTTAGGTGTCTTTGCCAAATTTGTCATAACTCGGCTCTACGGACACTTACGGAGCCGCAGTTTGCATCAAAATGCTCTGCTATGTTTGCACTTCAAGTGCATACTAATTAGGAGATGATGCAATTTGCGCCAGGGTGTTTTTGAAGCCCCTATAGTCGGCCTACGTTTTCGAGCATTTTCCCTTGGTCCCCCCTTGGCAAAATCTCAAAAAAAGGCCGATTCAGGTGTCTTTGCCAAATTTGTCATAACACGGCTCTACGGACACTTACGGAGCCGCAGTTTGCATCAAAATGCTCTGCTATGTTTGCACTTCAAGTGCATACTAATTAGAGATGATGCAATTTGCGCCAGGGTGTTTTTGAAGCCCCTATAGTCGGCCTACTTTTTTGAGCATTTTCCCTTGGTCCCCCCTTGGCAAAATCTCAGAAAATGGCCGATTTAGGTGTCTTTGCCAAATTTGTCATAACTCGGCTCTACGGACACTTACGGAGCCGCAGTTTGCATCAAAATGCTCTGCTGTGTTTGCACTTCAAGTGCATACTAATTAGGAGATGATGCAATTTGCGCCAAGGTGTTTTTGAAGCCCCTATAGTCGGCCTACTTTTTTGAGCATTTTCCCTTGGTCGCCCCGTTGGCAAAATCTCAGAAAATAGCCGATTTAGGTGTCTTTGCCAAATTAGTCATAACTCGGCTATACGGACACTTACGGAGCCGCAGTTTGCATCAAAATGCTCTGCTATGTTTGCACTTCAAGTGCATACTAATTAGGAGATGATGCAATTTGCGCCAGGGTGTTTTTGAAGCCCCTATAGTCGGCCTACGTTTTCGAGCATTTTCCCTTGGTCCCCCCTTGGCAAAATCTCAAAAAAGGGCCGATTCAGGTGTCTTTGCCAAGTTTGTCATAACACGGCTCTACGGACACTTACGGAGCCGCAGTTTGCATCAAAATGCTCTGCTATGTTTGCACTTCAAGTGCATACTAATTAGGAGATGATGCAATTTGCGCCAGGGTGTTTTTGAAGCCCCTATAGTCGGCCTACTTTTTTGAGCATTTTCCCTTGGTCCCCCCATGGCAAAATCTCAGAAAATGGCCGATTTAGGTGTCTTTGCCAAATTTGTCATAACTCGGCTCTACGGACACTTACGGAGCCGCAGTTTGCATCAAAATGCTCTGCTGTGTTTGCACTTCAAGTGCATACTAATTAGGAGATGACGCAATTTGCGCCAAGGTGTTTTTGAAGCCCCTATAGTCGGCCTACTTTTTTGAGCATTTTCCCTTGGTCGCCCCGTTGGCAAAATCTCAGAAAATAGCCGATTTAGGTGTCTTTGCCAAATTAGTCATAACTCGGCTATACGGACACTTACGGAGCCGCAGTTTGCATCAAAATGCTCTGCTATGTTTGCACTTCAAGTGCATACTAATGAGGAGATGATGCAATTTGCGCCAGGGTGTTTTTGAAGCCCCTATAGTCGGCCTACTTTTTTGAGCATTTTCCCTTGGTCCCCCCTTGGCAAAATCTCAGAAAATGGCCGATTTAGGTGTCTTTGCCAAATTTGTCATAACTCGGCTCTACGGACACTTACGGAGCCGCAGTTTGCATCAAAATGCTCTGCTATGTTTGCACTTCAAGTGCATACTAATTAGGAGATGATGCAATTTGCGCCAGGGTGTTTTTGAAGCCCCTATAGTCGGCCTACTTTTTTGAGCATTTTCCCTTGGTCCCCCCTTGGCAAAATCTCAGAAAATGGCCGATTTAGGTGTCTTTGCCAAATTTGTCATAACTCGGCTCTACGGACACTTACGGAGCCGCAGTTTGCATCAAAATGCTCTGCTATGTTTGCACTTCAAGTGCATACTAATTAGAAGATGATGCAATTTGCGCCAGGGTGTTTTTGAAGCCCCTATAGTCGGCCTACTTTTTTGAGCATTTTCCCTTGGTCCCCCCTTGGCAAAATCTCAGAAAATGGCCGATTTAGGTGTCTTTGCCAAATTTGTCATAACTTGGCTCTACGGACACTTACGGAGCCGCAGTTTGCATCAAAATGCTCTGCTATGTTTGCACTTCAAGTGCACACTAATTAGGAGATGATGCAATTTGCGCCAGGGTGTTTTTGAAGCCCCTATAGTCGGCCTACTTTTTTGAGCATTTTCCCTTGGTCCCCCCTTGGCAAAATCTCAGAAAATGGCCGATTTAGGTGTCTTTGCCAAATTTGTAATAACTCGGCTCTACGAACACTTACGGAGCCGCAGTTTGCATCAAAATGCTCTGCTATGTTTGCACTTCAAGTGCATACTAATTAGGAGATGATGCAATTTGCGCCAGGGTGTTTTTGAAGCCCCTATAGTCGGCCTACTTTTTTGAGCATTTTCCCTTGGTCCCCCGTTGGCAAAATCTCAGAAAATGGCCGATTTAGGTGTCTTTGCCAAATTTGTCATAACTCGGCTCTACGGACACTTACGGAGCCGCAGTTTGCATCAAAATACTCTGCTATGTTTCCACTTCAAGAGAATACTAATTAGGAGATGATGCAATTTGCGCCAGGCTAATTTTGAAGCCCCTATAGTCGGCCTACTTTTTTGAGCATTTTCCCTTGGCAAAATCTCAGAAAATGGCCGATTTAGGTGTCTTTGCCAAATTTGTCATAACTCGGCTCTACGGACACTTACGGAGCCGCAGTTTGCGTCAAAATGCTCTGCTATGTTTGCACTTCAAGTGCATACTAATTAGGAGATGATGCAATTTGCGCCAGGGTGTTTTTGAAGCCCCTATAGTCGGCCTACTTTTTTGAGCATTTTCCCTTGGCAAAATCTCAGAAAATGGCCGATTTAGGTGTCTTTGCCAAATTTGTCATAACTCGGCTCTACGGACACTTACGGAGCCGCAGTTTGCATCAAAATGCTCTGCTATGTTTGCACTTCAAGTGCATACTAATTAGGAGATGATGCAATTTGCGCCAGGGTGTTTTTGAAGCCCCTATAGTCGGCCTACTTTTTTGAGCATTTTCCCTTGGTCCCCCCTTGGCAAAATCTCAGAAAATGGCCGATTTAGGTGTCTTTGGCAAACTTGTCATAACTCGGCTCTACGGACACTTACGGAGCCGCAGTTTGCATCAAAATGCTCTGCTATGTTTGCACTTCAAGTGCATACTAATTAGGAGATGATGCAATTTGCGCCAGGGTGTTTTTGAAGCCCCTATAGTCGGCCTACTTTTTTGAGCATTTTCCCTTGGTCCCCCCTTGGCAAAATCTCAGAAAATGGCCGATTTAGGTGTCTTTGCCAAATTTGTCATAACTCGGCTCTACGGACACTTACGGAGCCGCAGTTTGCATCAAAATGCTCTGCTATGTTTGCACTTCAAGTGCATACTAATTAGGAGATGATGCAATTTGCGCCAGGGTGTTTTTGAAGCCCCTATAGTCGGCCTACGTTTTCGAGCATTTTCCCTTGGTCCCCCCTTGGCAAAATCTCAAAAAATGGCCGATTTAGGTGTCTTTGCCAAATTTGTCATAACTCGGCTCTACGGACACTTACGGAGCCGCAGTTTGCATCAAAATGCTCTGCTATGTTTGCACTTCAAGTGCATACTAATTAGGAGATGATGCAATTTGCGCCAGGGTGTTTTTGAAGCCCCTATAGTCGGCCTACGTTTTCGAGCATTTTCCCTTGGTCCCCCCTTGGCAAAATCTCAAAAAAGGGCCGATTCAGGTGTCTTTGCCAAATTTGTCATAACACGGCTCTACGGACACTTACGGAGCCGCAGTTTGCATCAAAATGCTCTGCTATGTTTGCACTTCAAGTGCATACTAATTAGGAGATGATGCAATTTGCGCCAGGGTGTTTTTGAAGCCCCTATAGTCGGCCTACTTTTTTGAGCATTTTCCCTTGGTCCCCCCTTGGCAAAATCTCAGAAAATGGCCGATTTAGGTGTCTTTGCCAAATTTGTCATAACTCGGCTCTACGGACACTTACGGAGCCGCAGTTTGCATCAAAATGCTCTGCTGTGTTTGCACTTCAAGTGCATACTAATTAGGAGATGATGCAATTTGCGCCAAGGTGTTTTTGAAGCCCCTATAGTCGGCCTACTTTTTTGAGCATTTTCCCTTGGTCGCCCCTTGGCAAAATCTCAAAAAATAGCCGATTTAGGTGTCTTTGCCAAATTAGTCATAACTCGGCTATACGGACACTTACGGAGCCGCAGTTTGCATCAAAATGCTCTGCTATGTTTGCACTTCAAGTGCATACTAATGAGGAGATGATGCAATTTGCGCCAGGGTGTTTTTGAAGCCCCTATAGTCGGCCTACTTTTTTGAGCATTTTCCCTTGGTCCCCCCTTGGCAAAATCTCAGAAAATGGCCGATTTAGGTGTCTTTGCCAAATTTGTCATAACTCGGCTCTACGGACACTTACGGAGCCGCAGTTTGCATCAAAATGCTCTGCTATGTTTGCACTTCAAGTGCATACTAATTAGGAGATGATGCAATTTGCGCCAGGGTGTTTTTGAAGCCCCTATAGTCGGCCTACTTTTTTGAGCATTTTCCCTTGGTCCCCCCTTGGCAAAATCTCAGAAAATGGCCGATTTAGGTGTCTTTGCCAAATTTGTCATAACTCGGCTCTACGGACACTTACGGAGCCGCAGTTTGCATCAAAATGCTCTGCTATGTTTGCACTTCAAGTGCATACTAATTAGAAGATGATGCAATTTGCGCCAGGGTGTTTTTGAAGCCCCTATAGTCGGCCTACTTTTTTGAGCATTTTCCCTTGGTCCCCCCTTGGCAAAATCTCAGAAAATGGCCGATTTAGGTGTCTTTGGCAAACTTGTCATAACTCGGCTCTACGGACACTTACGGAGCCGCAGTTTGCATCAAAATGCTCTGCTATGTTTGCACTTCAAGTGCATACTAATTAGGAGATGATGCAATTTGCGCCAGGGTGTTTTTGAAGCCCCTATAGTCGGCCTACTTTTTTGAGCATTTTCCCTTGGTCCCCCCTTGGCAAAATCTCAGAAAATGGCCGATTTAGGTGTCTTTGGCAAACTTGTCATAACTCGGCTCTACGGACACTTACGGAGCCGCAGTTTGCATCAAAATGCTCTGCTATGTTTGCACTTCAAGTGCATACTAATTAGGAGATGATGCAATTTGCGCCAGGGTGTTTTTGAAGCCCCTATAGTCGGCCTACTTTTTTGAGCATTTTCCCTTGGTCCCCCCTTGGCAAAATCTCAGAAAATGGCCGATTTAGGTGTCTTTGCCAAATTTGTCATAACTCGGCTCTACGGACACTTACGGAGCTGCAGTTTGCATCAAAATGCTCTGCTATGTTTGCACTTCAAGTGCATACTAATTAGGAGATGATGCAATTTGCGCCAGGGTGTTTTTGAAGCCCCTATAGTTGCCTACGTTTTCGAGCATTTTCCCTTGGTCCCCCCTTGGCAAAATCTCAAAAAATGGCCGATTTAGGTGTCTTTGCCAAATTTGTCATAACTCGGCTCTACGGACACTTACGGAGCCGCAGTTTGCATCAAAATGCTCTGCTATGTTTGCACTTCAAGTGCATACTAATTAGGAGATGATGCAATTTGCGCCAGGGAGTTTTTGAAGCCCCTATAGTCGGCCTACGTTTTCGAGCATTTTCCCTTGGTCCCCCCTTGGCAAAATCTCAAAAAATGGTCGATTTAGGTGTCTTTGCCAAATTTGTCATAACTCGGCTCTACGGACACTTACGGAGCCGCAGTTTGCATCAAAATGCTCTGCTATGTTTGCACTTCAAGTGCATACTAATTAGGAGATGATGCAATTTGCGCCAGGGTGTTTTTGAAGCCCCTATAGTCGGCCTACTTTTTTGAGCATTTTCCCTTGGTCCCCCCTTGGCAAAATCTCAGAAAATGGCCGACTTAGGTGTCTTTGCCAAATTTGTCATAACTCGGCTCTACGGACACTTACGGAGCCGCAGTTTGCATCAAAATGCTCTGCTATGTTTGCAATTCAAGTGCATACTAATTAGGAGATGATGCAATTTCCGCCAGGGTGTTTTTGAAGCCCCTATAGTCGGCCTACTTTTTTGAGCATTTTCCCTTGGTCCCCCCTTGGCAAAATCTTAGAAAATGGCCGATTTAGGTGTCTTTGCCAAATTTGTCATAACTCGGCTCTACGGACACTTACGGAGCCGCAGTTTGCATCAAAATGCTCTGCTATGTTTCCACTTTAAGTGCATACTAATTAGGAGATGATGCAATTTGCGCCAGGGTGTTTTTGAAGCCCCTATAGTCGGCCTACTTTTTTGAGCATTTTCCCTTGGTGCCCCCTTGGCAAAATCTCAGAAAATGGCCGATTTAGGTGTCTTTGCCAAATTTGTCATAACTCGGCTCTACGGACACTTACGGAGCCGCAGTTTGCATCAAAATGCTCTGCTATGTTTGCAATTCAAGTGCATACTAATTAGGAGATGATGCAATTTCCGCCAGGGTGTTTTTGAAGCCCCTATAGTCGGCCTACTTTTTTGAGCATTTTCCCTTGGTCCCCCCTTGGCAAAATCTTAGAAAATGGCCGATTTAGGTGTCTTTGCCAAATTTGTCATAACTCGGCTCTACGGACACTTACGGAGCCGCAGTTTGCATCAAAATGCTCTGCTATGTTTCCACTTTAAGTGCATACTAATTAGGAGATGATGCAATTTGCGCCAGGGTGTTTTTGAAGCCCCTATAGTCGGCCTACTTTTTTGAGCATTTTCCCTTGGTGCCCCCTTGGCAAAATCTCAGAAAATGGCCGATTTAGGTGTCTTTGCCAAATTTGTCATAACTCGGCTCTACGGACACTTACGGAGCCGCAGTTTGCATCAAAATGCTCTGCTATGTTTGCACTTCAAGTGCATACTAATTAGGAGATGATGCAATTTGCGCCAGGGTGTTTTTGAAGCCCCTATAGTCGGCCTACTTTTTTGAGCATTTTCCCTTGGTCCCCCCTTGGCAAAATCTCAGAAAATGGCCGACTTAGGTGTCTTTGCCAAATTTGTCATAACTCGGCTCTACGGACACTTACGGAGCCGCAGTTTGCATCAAAATGCTCTGCTATGTTTGCAATTCAAGTGCATACTAATTAGGAGATGATGCAATTTCCGCCAGGGTGTTTTTGAAGCCCCTATAGTCGGCCTACTTTTTTGAGCATTTTCCCTTGGTCCCCCCTTGGCAAAATCTTAGAAAATGGCCGATTTAGGTGTCTTTGCCAAATTTGTCATAACTCGGCTCTACGGACACTTACGGAGCCGCAGTTTGCATCAAAATGCTCTGCTATGTTTCCACTTTAAGTGCATACTAATTAGGAGATGATGCAATTTGCGCCAGGGTGTTTTTGAAGCCCCTATAGTCGGCCTACTTTTTTGAGCATTTTCCCTTGGTGCCCCCTTGGCAAAATCTCAGAAAATGGCCGATTTAGGTGTCTTTGCCAAATTTGTCATAACTCGGCTCTACGGACACTTACGGAGCCGCAGTTTGCATCAAAATGCTCTGCTATGTTTGCACTTCAAGTGCATACTAATTAGGAGATGATGCAATTTGCGCCAGGGTGTTTTTTAAGCCCCTATAGTCGGCCTACTTTTTTGAGCATTTTCCCTTGGTCCCCCCGTGGCAAAATCTCAGAAAATGGCCGATTTAGATGTCTTTGCCAAATTTGTCATAACTCGGTTCTACGGACACTTACGGAGCCGCAGTTTGCATCAAAATGCTCTGCTATGTTTGCACTTCAAGTGCATACTAATTAGGAGATGATGCAATTTGCGCCAGGGTGTTTTTTAAGCCCCTATAGTCGGCCTACTTTTTTGAGCATTTTCCCTTGGTCCCCCCTTGGCAAAATCTCAGAAAATGGCCGATTTAGGTGTCTTTGCCAAATTTGTCATAACTCGGCTCTACGGACACTTACGGAGCCGCAGTTTGCATCAAAATGCTCTGCTATGTTTGCACTTCAAGTGCATACTAATTAGGAGATGATGCAATTTGCGCCAGGGTGTTTTTGAAGCCCCTATAGTCGGCCTACTTTTTTGAGCATTTTCCCTTGGTCCCCCCTTGGCAAAATCTCAGAAAATGGCCGATTTAGGTGTCTTTGCCAAATTTGTCATAACTCGGCTCTACGGACACTTACGGAGCCGCAGTTTGCATCAAAATGCTCTGCTATGTTTGCAATTCAAGTGCATACTAATTAGGAGATGATGCAATTTCCGCCAGGGTGTTTTTGAAGCCCCTATAGTCGGCCTACTTTTTTGAGCATTTTCCCTTGGTCCCCCCTTGGCAAAATCTTAGAAAATGGCCGATTTAGGTGTCTTTGCCAAATTTGTCATAACTCGGCTCTACCGACACTTACGGAGCCGCAGTTTGCATCAAAATGCTCTGCTATGTTTGCACTTTAAGTGCATACTAATTAGGAGATGATGCAATTTGCGCCAGGGTGTTTTTGAAGCCCCTATAGTCGGCCTATTTTTTTGAGCATTTTCCCTTGGTCCCCCCTTGGCAAAATCTCAGAAAATGGCCGATTTAGGTGTCTTTGCCAAATTTGTCATAACTCGGCTCTACGGACACTTACGGAGCCGCAGTTTGCATCAAAATGCTCTGCTATGTTTGCACTTCAAGTGCATACTAATTAGGAGATGATGCAATTTGCGCCAGGGTGTTTTTGAAGCCCCTATAGTCGGCCTACTTTTTTGAGCATTTTCCCTTGGTCCCCCCTTGGCAAAATCTCAGAAAATGGCCGATTTAGGTGTCTTTGCCAAACTTGTGATAACTCGGCTCTACGGACACTTACGGAGCCGCAGTTTGCATCAAAATGCTCTGCTATGTTTGAACTTCAAGTGCATACTAATTAGGAGATGATGCAATTTGCGCCAGGGTGTTTTTGAAGCCCCTATATTCGGCCTACTTTTTTGAGCATTTTCCCTTGGTCCCCCCTTGGCAAAATCTCAGAAAATGGCCGATTTAGGTGTCTTTGCCAAATTTGTCATAACTCGGCTCTACGGACACTTACGGAGCCGCAGTTTGCATCAAAATGCTCTGCTATGTTTGCACTTCAAGTGCATACTAATTAGGAGATGATGCAATTTGCGCCAGGGTGTTTTTGAAGCCCCTATAGTCGGCCTACTTTTTTGAGCATTTTCCCTTGGTCCCCCCTTGGCAAAATCTCAGAAAATGGCCGATTTAGGTGTCTTTGCCAAATTTGTCATAACTCGGCTCTACGGACACTTACGGAGCCGCAGTTTGCATCAAAATGCTCTGCTATGTTTGCACTTCAAGTGCATACTAATTAGGAGATGATGCAATTTGCGCCAGGGTGTTTTTGAAGCCCCTATAGTCGGCCTACTTTTTTGAGCATTTTCCCTTGGTCCCCCCTTGGCAAAATCTCAGAAAATGGCCGATTTAGGTGTCTTTGCCAAATTTGTCATAACTCGGCTCTACGGACACTTACGGAGCCGCAGTTTGCATCAAAATGCTCTGCTATGTTTGCACTTCAAGTGCATACTAATTAGGAGATGATGCAATTTGCGCCAGGGTGTTTTTGAAGCCCCTATAGTCGGCCTACGTTTTCGAGCATTTTCCCTTGGTCCCCCCTTGGCAAAATCTCAAAAAATGGCCGATTTAGGTGTCTTTGCCAAATTTGTCATAACTCGGCTCTACGGACACTTACGGAGCCGCAGTTTGCATCAAAATGCTCTGCTATGTTTGCACTTCAAGTGCATACTAATTAGGAGATGATGCAATTTGCGCCAGGGTGTTTTTGAAGCCCCTATAGTCGGCCTACTTTTTTGAGCATTTTCCCTTGGTCCCCCCTTGGCAAAATCTCAGAAAATGGCCGATTTAGGTGTTTTTGCCAAATTTGTCATAACTGGGCTCTACGGACACTTACGGAGCCGCAGTTTGCATCAAAATGCTCTGCTATGTTTGCACTTCAAGTGCATACTAATTAAAAGATGATGCAATTTGCGCCAGGGTGTTTTTGAAGCCCCTATAGTCGGCCTACTTTTTTGAGCATTTTCCCTTGGTCCCCCCTTGGCAAAATCTCAGAAAATGGCCGATTTAGGTGTCTTTGCCAAATTTGTCATAACTCGGCTCTACGGACACTTACGGAGCCGCAGTTTGCATCAAAATGCTCTGCTATGTTTGCACTTCAAGTGCATACTAATGAGGAGATGATGCAATTTGCGCCAGGGTGTTTTTGAAGCCCCTATAGTCGGCCTACTTTTTTGAGCATTTTTCCTTGGTCCCCCCTTGGCAAAATCTCAGAAAATGGCCGATTTAGGTGTCTTTGCCAAATTTGTCATAACTCGGCTCTACGGACACTTACGGAGCCGCAGTTTGCATCAAAATGCTCTGCTATGTTTGCACTTCAAGTGCATACTAATTAGGAGATGATGCAATTTGCGCCAGGGTGTTTTTGAAGCCCCTATATTCGGCCTACTTTTTTGAGCATTTTCCCTTGGTCCCCCCTTGGCAAAATCTCAGAAAATGGCCGATTTAGGTGTCTTTGCCAAATTTGTCATAACTCGGCTCTACGGACACTTACGGAGCCGCAGTTTGCATCAAAATGCTCTGCTATGTTTGCACTTCAAGTGCATACTAATTAGGAGATGATGCAATTTGCGCCAGGGTGTTTTTGAAGCCCCTATAGTCGGCCTACTTTTTTGAGCATTTTCCCTTGGTCCCCCCTTGGCAAAATCTCAGAAAATGGCCGATTTAGGTGTCTTTGCCAAATTTGTCATAACTCGGCTCTACGGACACTTACGGAGCCGCAGTTTGCATCAAAATGCTCTGCTATGTTTGCACTTCAAGTGCATACTAATTAGGAGATGATGCAATTTGCGCCAGGGTGTTTTTGAAGCCCCTATAGTCGGCCTACGTTTTCGAGCATTTTCCCTTGGTCCCCCCTTGGCAAAATCTCAAAAAATGGCCGATTTAGGTGTCTTTGCCAAATTTGTCATAACTCGGCTCTACGGACACTTACGGAGCCGCAGTTTGCATCAAAATGCTCTGCTATGTTTGCACTTCAAGTGCATACTAATTAGGAGATGATGCAATTTGCGCCAGGGTGTTTTTGAAGCCCCTATAGTCGGCCTACTTTTTTGAGCATTTTCCCTTGGTCCCCCCTTGGCAAAATCTCAGAAAATGGCCGATTTAGGTGTTTTTGCCAAATTTGTCATAACTGGGCTCTACGGACACTTACGGAGCCGCAGTTTGCATCAAAATGCTCTGCTATGTTTGCACTTCAAGTGCATACTAATTAAAAGATGATGCAATTTGCGCCAGGGTGTTTTTGAAGCCCCTATAGTCGGCCTACTTTTTTGAGCATTTTCCCTTGGTCCCCCCTTGGCAAAATCTCAGAAAATGGCCGATTTAGGTGTCTTTGCCAAATTTGTCATAACTCGGCTCTACGGACACTTACGGAGCCGCAGTTTGCATCAAAATGCTCTGCTATGTTTGCACTTCAAGTGCATACTAATGAGGAGATGATGCAATTTGCGCCAGGGTGTTTTTGAAGCCCCTATAGTCGGCCTACTTTTTTGAGCATTTTTCCTTGGTCCCCCCTTGGCAAAATCTCAGAAAATGGCCGATTTAGGTGTCTTTGCCAAATTTGTCATAACTCGGCTCTACGGACACTTACGGAGCCGCAGTTTGCATCAAAATGCTCTGCTATGTTTGCACTTCAAGTGCATACTAATTAGGAGATGATGCAATTTGCGCCAGGGTGTTTTTGAAGCCCCTATAGTCGGCCTACTTTTTTGAGCATTTTCCCTTGGTCCCCCCTTGGCAAAATCTCAGAAAATGGCCGATTTAGGTGTCTTTGCCAAACTTGTCATAACTCGGCTCTACGGACACTTACGGAGCCGCAGTTTGCATCAAAATGCTCTGCTATGTTTGCACTTCAAGTGCATACTATTTAGGAGATGATGCAATTTGCGCCAGGGTGTTTTTGAAGCCCCTATATTCGGCCTACTTTTTTGAGCATTTTCCCTTGGTCCCCCCTTGGCAAAATCTCAGAAAATGGCCGATTTAGGTGTCTTTGCCAAATTTGTCATAACTCGGCTCTACGGACACTTACGGAGCCGCAGTTTGCATCAAAATGCTCTGCTATGTTTGCACTTCAAGTGCATACTAATTAGGAGATGATGCAATTTGCGCCAGGGTGTTTTTGAAGCCCCTATAGTCGGCCTACTTTTTTTAACATTTTCCCTTGGTCCCCCCTTGGCAAAATCTCAGAAAATGGCCGATTTAGGTGTCTTTGCCAAATTTGTCATAACTCGGCTCTACGGACACTTACGGAGCCGCAGTTTGCATCAAAATGCTCTGCTATGTTTGCACTTCAAGTGCATACTAATTAAGAGATGATGCAATTTGCGCCAGGGTGTTTTTGAAGCCCCTATAGTCGGCCTACGTTTTCGGGCATTTTCCCTTGGTCCCCCCTTGGCAAAATCTCAGAAAATGGCCGATTTAGGTGTCTTTGCCAAATTTGTCATAACTCGGCTCTACGAACACTTACGGAGCCGCAGTTTGCATCAAAATGCTCTGCTATGTTTGCAATTCAAGTGCATACTAATTAGGAGATGATGCAATTTGCGCCAGGGTGTTTTTGAAGCCCCTATAGTCGGCCTACTTTTTTGAGCATTTTCCCTTGGTCCCCCCTTGGCAAAATCTCAGAAAATGGCCGATTTAGGTGTCTTTGCCAAATTTGTCATAACTCGGCTCTACGGACCCTTACGGAGCCGCAGTTTGCATCAAAATGCTCTGCTATGTTTGCAATTCAAGTGCATACTAATTAGGAGATGATGCAATTTCCGCCAGGGTGTTTTTGAAGCCCCTATAGTCGGCCTACTTTTTTGAGCATTTTCCCTTGGTCCCCCCTTGGCAAAATCTTAGAAAATGGCCGATTTAGGTGTCTTTGCCAAATTTGTCATAACTCGGCTCTACGGACACTTACGGAGCCGCAGTTTGCATCAAAATGCTCTGCTATGTTTGCACTTTAAGTGCATACTAATTAGGAGATGATGCAATTTGCGCCAGGGTGTTTTTGAAGCCCCTATAGTCGGCCTACTTTTTTGAGCATTTTCCCTTGGTCCCCCCTTGGCAAAATCTCAGAAAATGGCCGATTTAGGTGTCTTTGCCAAATTTGTCATAACTCGGCTCTACGGACACTTATGGAGCCGCAGTTTGCATCAAAATGCTCTGCTATGTTTGCACTTCAAGTGCATACTAATTAGGAGATGATGCAATTTGCGCCAGGGTGTTTTTGAAGCCCCTATATTCGGCCTACTTTTTTGAGCATTTTCCCTTGGTCCCCCCTTGGCAAAATCTCAGAAAATGGCCGATTTAGGTGTCTTTGCCAAATTTGTGATAACTCGGCTCTACGGACACTTACGGAGCCGCAGTTTGCATCAAAATGCTCTGCTATGTTTGCACTTCAAGTGCATACTAATTAGGAGATGATGCAATTTGCGCCAGGGTGTTTTTGAAGCCCCTATATTCGGCGTACTTTTTTGAGCATTTTCCCTTGGTCCCCCCTTGGCAAAATCTCAGAAAATGGCCGATTTAGGTGTCTTTGCCAAATTTGTCATAACTCGGCTCTACGGACACTTACGGAGCCGCAGTTTGCATCAAAATGCTCTGCTATGTTTGCACTTCAAGTGCATACTAATTAGGAGATGATGCAATTTGCGCCAGGGTGTTTTTGAAGCCCCTATAGTCGGCCTACGTTTTCGGGCATTTTCCCTTGGTCCCCCCTTGGCAAAATCTCAGAAAATGGCCGATTTAGGTGTCTTTGCCAAATTTGTCATAACTCGGCTCTACGAATACTTACGGAGCCGCAGTTTGCATCAAAATGCTCTGCTATGTTTGCACTTCAAGTGCATACTAATTAGGAGATGATGCAATTTGCGCCAGGGTGTTTTTGAAGCCCCTATAGTCGGCCTACTTTTTTGAGCATTTTCCCTTGGTCCCCCCTTCGCAAAATCTCAGAAAATGGCCGATTTAGGTGTCTTTGCCAAATTTGTCATAACTCGGCTCTACGGACACTTACGGAGCCGCAGTTTGCATCAAAATGCTCTGCTATGTTTGCAATTCAAGTGCATACTAATTAGGAGATGATGCAATTTCCGCCAGGGTGTTTTTGAAGCCCCTATAGTCGGCCTACTTTTTTGAGCATTTTCCCTTGGTCCCCCCTTGGCAAAATCTTAGAAAATGGCCGATTTAGGTGTCTTTGCCAAATTTGTCATAACTCGGCTCTACGGACACTTACGGAGCCGCAGTTTGCATCAAAATGCTCTGCTATGTTTGCACTTTAAGTGCATACTAATTAGGAGATGATGCAATTTGCGCCAGGGTGTTTTTGAAGCCCCTATAGTCGGCCTACTTTTTTGAGCATTTTTCCTTGGTCCCCCCTTGGCAAAATCTCAGAAAATGGCCGATTTAGGTGTCTTTGCCAAATTTGTCATAACTCGGCTCTACGGACACTTACGGAGCCGCAGTTTGCATCAAAATGCTCTGCTATGTTTGCACTTCAAGTGCATACTAATTAGGAGATGATGCAATTTGCGCCAGGGTGTTTTTGAAGCCCCTATAGTCGGCCTACTTTTTTGAGCATTTTCCCTTGGTCCCCCCTTGGCAAAATCTCAGAAAATGGCCGATTTAGGTGTCTTTGCCAAACTTGTGATAACTCGGCTCTACGGACACTTACGGAGCCGCAGTTTGCATCAAAATGCTCTGCTATGTTTGCACTTCAAGTGCATACTAATTAGGAGATGATGCAATTTGCGCCAGGGTGTTTTTGAAGCCCCTATATTCGGCCTACTTTTTTGAGCATTTTCCCTTGGTCCCCCCTTGGCAAAATCTCAGAAAATGGCCGATTTAGGTGTCTTTGCCAAATTTGTCATAACTCGGCTCTACGGACACTTACGGAGCCGCAGTTTGCATCAAAATGCTCTGCTATGTTTGCACTTCAAGTGCATACTAATTAAGAGATGATGCAATTTGCGCCAGGGTGTTTTTGAAGCCCCTATAGTCGGCCTACTTTTTTGAGCATTTTCCCTTGGTCCCCCCTTGGCAAAATCTCAGAAAATGGCCGATTTAGGTGTCTTTGCCAAATTTGTCATAACTCGGCTCTACGGACACTTACGGAGCCGCAGTTTGCATCAAAATGCTCTGCTATGTTTGCACTTCAAGTGCATACTAATTAGGAGATGATGCAATTTGCGCCAGGGTGTTTTTGAAGCCCCTATAGTCGGCCTACGTTTTCGAGCATTTTCCCTTGGTCCCCCCTTGGCAAAATCTCAAAAAATGGCCGATTTAGGTGTCTTTGCCAAATTTGTCATAACTCGGCTCTACGGACACTTACGGAGCCGCAGTTTGCATCAAAATGCTCTGCTATGTTTGCACTTCAAGTGCATACTAATTAGGAGATGATGCAATTTGCGCCAGGGTGTTTTTGAAGCCCCTATAGTCGGCCTACTTTTTTGAGCATTTTCCCTTGGTCCCCCCTTGGCAAAATCTCAGAAAATGGCCGATTTAGGTGTCTTTGCCAAATTTGTCATAACTCGGCTCTACGGACACTTACGGAGCCGCAGTTTGCATCAAAATGCTCTGCTATGTTTGCACTTCAAGTGCATACTAATTAGGAGATGATGCAATTTGCGCCAGGGTGTTTTTGAAGCCCCTATAGTCGGCCTACTTTTTTGAGCATTTTCCCTTGGTCCCCCCTTGGCAAAATCTCAGAAAATGGCCGATTTAGGTGTCTTTGCCAAATTTGTCATAACTCGGCTCTACGGACACTTACGGAGCCGCAGTTTGCATCAAAATGCTCTGCTATGTTTGCACTTCAAGTGCATACTAATTAGGAGATGATGCAATTTGCGCCAGGGTGTTTTTGAAGCCCCTATTGTCGGCCTACGTTTTCGAGCATTTTCCCTTGGTCCCCCCTTGGCAAAATCTCAAAAAATGGCCGATTTAGGTGTCTTTGCCAAATTTGTCATAACTCGGCTCTACGGACACTTACGGAGCCGCAGTTTGCATCAAAATCCTCTGCTATGTTTGCACTTCAAGTGCATACTAATTAGGAGATGATGCAATTTGCGCCAGGGTGTTTTTTAAGCCCCTATAGTCGGCCTACTTTTTTGAGCATTTTCCCTTGGTCCCCCCTTGGCAAAATCTCAGAAAATGGCCGATTTAGGTGTCTTTGCCAAATTTGTCATAACTCGGCTCTACGGACACTTAGGGAGCCGCAGTTTGCATCAAAATGCTCTGCTATGTTTGTACTTCAAGTGCATACTAATTAAGAGATGATGCAATTTGCGCCAGGGTGTTTTTGAAGCCCCTATAGTCGGCCTACTTTTTTGAGCATTTTCCCTTGGTCCCCCCTCGGCAAAATCTCAGAAAATGGCCGATTTAGGTGTCTTTGCCAAATTTGTCATAACTCGGCTCTACGGACACTTACGGAGTCGCAGTTTGCATCAAAATGCTCTGCTATGTTTCCACTTCAAGTGCATACTAATTAGGAGATGATGCAATTTGCGCCAGGGTGTTTTTGAAGCCCCTATAGTCGGCCTACTTTTTTGAGCATTTTCCCTTGGTCCCCCCTTGGCAAAATCTCAGAAAATGGCCGATTTAGGTGTCTTTGCCAAATTTGTCATAACTCGGCTCTACGGACACTTACGGAGCCGCAGGTTGCATCAAAATGCTCTGCTATGTTTGCACTTCAAGAGCATACTAATTAGGAGATGATGCAATTTGCGCCAGGGTGTTTTTGAAGCCCCTATAGTCGGCCTACTTTTTTGAGCATTTTCCCTTGGTCCCCCCTTGGCAAAATCTCAGAAAATGGCCGATTTAGGTGTCTTTGCCAAATTTGTCATAACTCGGCTCTACGGACACTTACGGAGCCGCAGTTTGCATCAAAATGCTCTGCTATGTTTGCACTTCAAGTGCATACTAATTAGGAGATGATGCAATTTGCGCCAGGGTGTTTTTGAAGCCCCTATAGTCGGCTCCCTTTTTTGAGCATTTTCCCTTGGTCCCCCCTCGGCAAAATCTCAGAAAATGGCCGATTTAGGTGTCTTTGCCAAATTTGTCATAACTCGGCTCTACGGACACTTACGGAGTCGCAGTTTGCATCAAAATGCTCTGCTATGTTTGCACTTCAAGTGCATACTAATTAGGAGATGATGCAATTTGCGCCAGGGTGTTTTTGAAGCCCCTATAGTCGGCCTACTTTTTTGAGCATTTTCCCTTGGTCCCCCCTTGGCAAAATCTCAGAAAATGGCCGATTTATGTGTCTTTGCCAAATTTGTCATAACTCGGCTCTACGGACACTTACGGAGCCGCAGTTTGCATCAAAATGCTCTGCTATGTTTGCACTTCAAGTGCATACTAATTAGGAGATGATGCAATTTGCGCCAGGGTGTTTTTGAAGCCCCTATAGTCGGCCTACTTTTTTGAGCATTTTCCCTTGGTCCCCCCTTGGCAAAATCTCAGAAAATGGCCGATTTAGGTGTCTTTGCCAAATTTGTCATAACTCGGCTCTACGGACACTTACGGAGCCGCAGTTTGCATCAAAATGCTCTGCTATGTTTGCACTTCAAGTGCATACTAATTAGGAGATGATGCAATTTGCGCCAGGGTGTTTTTGAAGCCCCTATAGTCGGCCTACTTTTTTGAGCATTTTCCCTTGGTCCCCCCTTGGCAAAATCTCAGAAAATGGCCGATTTAGGTGTCTTTGCCAAATTTGTCATAACTCGGCTCTACGGACACTTACGGAGCCGCAGTTTGCATCAAAATGCTCTGCTATGTTTGCACTTCAAGTGCATACTAATTAGGAGATGATGCAATTTGCGCCAGGGTGTTTTTGAAGCCCCTATAGTCGGCCTACTTTTTTGAGCATTTTCCCTTGGTCCCCCCTCGGCAAAATCTCAGAAAATGGCCGATTTAGGTGTCTTTGCCAAATTTGTCATAACTCGGCTCTACGGACACTTACGGAGTCGCAGTTTGCATCAAAATGCTCTGCTATGTTTCCACTTCAAGTGCATACTAATTAGGAGATGATGCAATTTGCGCCAGGGTGTTTTTGAAGCCCCTATAGTCGGCCTACTTTTTTGAGCATTTTCCCTTGGTCCCCCCTTGGCAAAATCTCAGAAAATGGCCGATTTAGGTGTCTTTGCCAAATTTGTCATAACTCGGCTCTACGGACACTTACGGAGCCGCAGTTTGCATCAAAATGCTCTGCTATGTTTGCACTTCAAGTGCATACTAATTAGGAGATGATGCAATTTGCGCCAGGGTGTTTTTGAAGCCCCTATAGTCGGCCTACTTTTTTGAGCATTTTCCCTTGGTCCCCCCTTGGCAAAATCTCAGAAAATGGCCGATTTAGGTGTCTTTGCCAAATTTGTCATAACTCGGCTCTACGGACACTTACGGAGCCGCAGTTTGCATCAAAATGCTCTGCTATGTTTGCACTTCAAGAGCATACTAATTAGGAGATGATGCAATTTGCGCCAGGGTGTTTTTGAAGCCCCTATAGTCGGCCTACTTTTTTGAGCATTTTCCCTTGGTCCCCCCTTGGCAAAATCTCAGAAAATGGCCGATTTAGGTGTCTTTGCCAAATTTGTCATAACTCGGCTCTACGGACAGTTACGGAGCCGCAGTTTGCATCAAAATGCTCTGCTATGTTTGCACTTCAAGTGCATACTAATTAGGAGATGATGCAATTTGCGCCAGGGTGTTTTTGAAGCCCCTATAGTCGGCTCCCTTTTTTGAGCATTTTCCCTTGGTCCCCCCTCGGCAAAATCTCAGAAAATGGCCGATTTAGGTGTCTTTGCCAAATTTGTCATAACTCGGCTCTACGGACACTTACGGAGTCGCAGTTTGCATCAAAATGCTCTGCTATGTTTGCACTTCAAGTGCATACTAATTAGGAGATGATGCAATTTGCGCCAGGGTGTTTTTGAAGCCCCTATAGTCGGCCTACTTTTTTGAGCATTTTCCCTTGGTCCCCCCTTGGCAAAATCTCAGAAAATGGCCGATTTATGTGTCTTTGCCAAATTTGTCATAACTCGGCTCTACGGACACTTACGGAGCCGCAGTTTGCATCAAAATGCTCTGCTATGTTTGCACTTCAAGTGCATACTAATTAGGAGATGATGCAATTTGCGCCAGGGTGTTTTTGAAGCCCCTATAGTCGGCCTACTTTTTTGAGCATTTTCCCTTGGTCCCCCCTTGGCAAAATCTCAGAAAATGGCCGATTTAGGTGTCTTTGCCAAATTTGTCATAACTCGGCTCTACGGACACTTACGGAGCCGCAGTTTGCATCAAAATGCTCTGCTATGTTTGCACTTCAAGTGCATACTAATTAGGAGATGATGCAATTTGCGCCAGGGTGTTTTTGAAGCCCCTATAGTCGGCCTACTTTTTTGAGCATTTTCCCTTGGTCCCCCCTTGGCAAAATCTCAGAAAATGGCCGATTTAGGTGTCTTTGCCAAATTTGTCATAACTCGGCTCTACGGACACTTACGGAGCCGCAGTTTGCATCAAAATGCTCTGCTATGTTTGCACTTCAAGTGCATACTAATTAGGAGATGATGCAATTTGCGCCAGGGTGTTTTTGAAGCCCCTATAGTCGGCCTACTTTTTTGAGCATTTTCCCTTGGTCCCCCCTTGGCAAAATCTCAGAAAATGGCCGATTTAGGTGTCTTTGCCAAATTTGTCATAACTCGGCTCTACGGACACTTACGGAGCCGCAGTTTGCATCAAAATGCTCTGCTATGTTTGCACTTCAAGTGCATACTAATTAGGAGATGATGCAATTTGCGCCAGGGTGTTTTTGAAGCCCCTATAGTCGGCCTACTTTTTTGAGCATTTTTCCTTGGTCCCCCCTTGGCAAAATCTCAGAAAATGGCCGATTTAGGTGTCTTTGCCAAATTTGTCATAACTCGGCTCTACGGACACTTACGGAGCCGCAGTTTGCATCAAAATGCTCTGCTATGTTTGCACTTCAAGTGCATACTAATTAGGAGATGTTGCAATTTGCGCCAGGGTGTTTTTGAAGCCCCTATAGTCGGCCTATTTTTTTGAGCATTTTCCCTTGGTCCCCCCTTGGCAAAATCTCAGAAAATGGCCGATTTAGGTGTCTTTGCCAAATTTGTCATAACTCGGCTCTACGGACACTTACGGAGCCGCAGTTTGCATCAAAATGCTCTGCTATGTTTGCACTTCAAGTGCATAGTAATTAGGAGATGATGCAATTTGCGCCAGGGTGTTTTTGAAGCCCCTATATTCGGCCTACTTTTTTGAGCATTTTCCCTTGGTCCCCCCTTGGCAAAATCTCAGAAAATGGCCGATTTAGGTGTCTTTGCCAAATTTGTCATAACTCGGCTCTACGGACACTTACGGAGCCGCAGTTTGCATCAAAATGCTCTGCTATGTTTGCACTTCAAGTGCATACTAATTAGGAGATGATGCAATTTGCGCCAGGGTGTTTTTGAAGCCCCTATATTCGGCCTACTTTTTTGAGCATTTTCCCTTGGTCCCCCCTTGGCAAAATCTCAGAAAATGGCCGATTTAGGTGTCTTTGCCAAATTTGTCATAACTCGGCTCTACGGACACTTACGGAGCCGCAGTTTGCATCAAAATGCTCTGCTATGTTTGCACTTCAAGTGCATACTAATTAGGAGATGTTGCAATTTGCGCCAGGGTGTTTTTGAAGCCCCTATATTCGGCCTATTTTTTTGAGCATTTTCCCTTGGTCCCCCCTTGGCAAAATCTCAGAAAATGGCCGATTTAGGTGTCTTTGCCAAATTTGTCATAACTCGGCTCTACGGACACTTACGGAGCCGCAGTTTGCATCAAAATGCTCTGCTATGTTTGCACTTCAAGTGCATACTAATTAGGAGATGATGCAATTTGCGCCAGGGTGTTTTTGAAGCCCCTATAGTCGGCCTACTTTTTTGAGCATTTTCCCTTGGTCCCCCCTTGGCAAAATCTCAGAAAATGGCCGATTTAGGTGTCTTTGCCAAATTTGTCATAACTCGGCTCTACGGACACTTACGGAGCCGCAGTTTGCATCAAAATGCTCTGCTATGTTTGCACTTCAAGTGCATACTAATTAGGAGATGATGCAATTTGCGCCAGGCTGCTTTTGAAGCCCCTATAGTCGGCCTACTTTTTTGGCAAAATCTTTGAAAATCGCCGATTTAGGTGTCTTTGCCAAATTTGTCATAACTCGGCTCTACGGACACTTACGGAGCCGCAGTTTGCATCAAAATGCTCTGCTATGTTTGCACTTCAAGTGCATACTAATTAGGAGATGATGCAATTTGCGCCAGGGTGTTTTTGAAGCCCCTATAGTCGGCCTACTTTTTTGAGCATTTTCCCTTGGTCCCCCCTTGGCAAAATCTCAGAAAATGGCCGATTTAGGTGTCTTTGCCAAATTTGTCATAACTCGGCTCTACGGACACTTACGGAGCCGCAGTTTGCATCAAAATGCTCTGCTATGTTTGCACTTCAAGTGCATACTAATTAGGAGATGATGCAATTTGCGCCAGGGTGTTTTTGAAGCCCCTATAGTCGGCCTATTTTTTTGAGCATTTTCCCTTGGTCCCCCCTTGGCAAAATCTCAGAAAATGGCCGATTTAGGTGTCTTTGCCAAATTTGTCATAACTCGGCTCTACGGACACTTACGGAGCCGCAGTTTGCATCAAAATGCTCTGCTTTGTTTGCACTTCAAGTGCATACTAATTAGGAGATGATGCAATTTGCGCCAGGGTGTTTTTGAAGCCCCTATAGTCGGCCTACTTTTTTGAGCATTTTCCCTTGGTTCCCCCTTGGCAAAATCTCAGAAAATGGCCGATTTAGGTGTCTTTGCCAAATTTGTCATAACTCGGCTCTACGGACACTTACGGAGCCGCAGTTTGCATCAAAATGCTCTGCTATGTTTGCACTTCAAGTGCATACTAATTAGGAGATGATGCAATTTGCGCCAGGGTGTTTTTGAAGCCCCTATAGTCGGCCTATTTTTTTGAGCATTTTCCCTTGGTCCCCCCTTGGCAAAATCTCAGAAAATGGCCGATTTAGGTGTCTTTGCCAAATTTGTCATAACTCGGCTCTACGGACACTTACGGAGCCGCAGTTTGCATCAAAATGCTCTGCTTTGTTTGCACTTCAAGTGCATACTAATTAGGAGATGATGCAATTTGCGCCAGGGTGTTTTTGAAGCCCCTATAATCGGCCTACTTTTTTGAGCATTTTCCCTTGGTTCCCCCTTGGCAAAATCTCAGAAAATGGCCGATTTAGGTGTGTTTGCCAAATTTGTCATAACTCGGCTCTACGGACACTTACGGAGCCGCAGTTTGCATCAAAATGCTCTGCTATGTTTGCACTTCAAGTACATACTAATTAGGAGATGTTGCAATTTGCGTCAGGGTGTTTTTGAAGCCCCCATAGTCGGCCTATTTTTTTGAGCATTTTCCCTTGGTCCCCCCTTGGCAAAATCTCAGAAAATGGCCGATTTAGGTGTCTTTGCCAAATTTGTCATAACTCGGCTCTACGGACACTTACGGAGCCGCAGTTTGCATCAAAATGCTCTGCTATGTTTGCACTTCAAGTGCATACTAATTAGGAGATGATGCAATTTGCGCCAGGGTGTTTTTGAAGGCCCTATATTCGGCCTACTTTTTTGAGCATTTTCCCTTGGTCCCCCCTTGGCAAAATCTCAGAAAATGGCCGATTTAGGTGTCTTTGCCAAATTTGTCATAACTCGGCTCTACGGACACTTACGGAGCCGCAGTTTGCATCAAAATGCTTTGCTATGTTTGCACTTCAAGTGCATACTAATTAGGAGATGATGCAATTTGCGCCAGGGTGTTTTTGAAGCCCCTATAGTCGGCCTACTTTTTTGAGCATTTTCCCTTGGTCCCCCCTTGGCAAAATCTCAGAAAATGGCCGATTTAGGTGTCTTTGTCAAATTTGTCATAACTCGGCTCTACGGACACTTACGGAGCCGCAGTTTGCATCAAAATGCTCTGCTATGTTTGCACTTCAAGTGCATACTAATTAGGAGATGATGCAATTTGCGCCAGGGTGTTTTTGAAGCCCCTATAGTCGGCCTACTTTTTTGAGCATTTTCCCTTGGTCCCCCCTTGGCAAAATCTCAGAAAATGGCCGATTTAGGTGTGTTTGCCAAATTTGTCATAACTCGGCTCTACGGACACTTACGGAGCCGCAGTTTGCATCAAAATGCTCTGCTATGTTTGCACTTCAAGTGCATACTAATTAGGAGATGATGCAATATGCGCCAGGGTGTTTTTGAAGCCCCTATAGTCGGCCTACTTTTTTGAGCATTTTCCCTTGGTCCCCCCTTGGCAAAATCTCAGAAAATGGCCGATTTAGGTGTCTTTGCCAAACTTGTCATAACTCGGCTCTACGGACACTTACGGAGCCGCAGTTTGCATCAAAATGCTCTACTATGTTTGCACTTCAAGTGCATACTAATTAGGAGATGTTGCAATTTGCGCCAGGGTGTTTTTGAAGCCCCTATAGTCGGCCTATTTTTTTGAGCATTTTCCCTTGGTCCCCCCTTGGCAAAATCTCAGAAAATGGCCGATTTAGGTGTGTTTGCCAAACTTGTCATAACTCGGCTCTACGGACACTTACGGAGCCGCAGTTTGCATCAAAACGCTCTGCTATGTTTGCACTTCAAGTGCATACTAATTAGGAGATGATGCAATTTGCGCCAGGGTGTTTTTGAAGCCCCTATAGTCGGCCTACTTTTTTGAGCATTTTCCCTTGGTCCCCCCTTGGCAAAATCTCAGAAAATGGCCGATTTAGGTGTCTTTGCCAAATTTGTCATAACTCGGCTCTACGGACACTTACGGAGCCGCAGTTTGCATCAAAATACTCTGCTATGTTTGCACTTCAAGTGCATACTAATTAGGAGATGATGCAATTTGCGCCAGGCTGCTTTTGAAGCCCCTATAGTCGGCCTACTTTTTTGGCAAAATCTTTGAAAATCGCCGATTTAGGTGTCTTTGCCAAATTTGTCATAACTCGGCTCTACGGACACTTACGGAGCCGCAGTTTGCATCAAAACGCTCTGCTATGTTTGCACTTCAAGTGCATACTAATTAGGAGATGATGCAATTTGCGCCAGGGTGTTTTTGAAGCCCCTATATTCGGCCTACTTTTTTGAGCATTTTCCCTTGGTCCCCCCTTGGAAAAATCTCAGAAAATGGCCGATTTATGTGTCTTTGCCAAATTTGTCATAACTCGGCTCTACGGACACTTACGGAGCCGCAGTTTGCATCAAAATGCTCTGCTATGTTTGCACTTCAAGTGCATACTAATTAGGAGATGATGACATTTGCGCCAGGGTGTTTTTGAAGCCCCTATAATCGGCCTACTTTTTTGAGCATTTTCCCTTGGTCCCCCCTTGGCAAAATCTCAGAAAATGGCCGATTTAGGTGTCTTTGCCAAATTTGTCATAACTCGGCTCTACGGACACTTACGGAGCCGCAGTTTGCATCAAAATGCTCTGCTATGTTTGCACTTCAAGTGCATACTAATTAGGAGATGATGCAATTTGCGCCAGGGTGTTTTTGAAGCCCCTATAGTCGGCCTACTTTTTTGAGCATTTTCCCTTGGTCCCCCCTTGGCAAAATCTCAGAAAATGGCCGATTTAGGTGTGTTTGCCAAATTTGTCATAACTCGGCTCTACGGACACTTACGGAGCCGCAGTTTGCATCAAAATGCTCTGCTATGTTTGCACTTCAAGTGCATACTAATTAGGAGATGATGCAATTTGCGCCAGGGTGTTTTGGAAGCCCCTATAATCGGCCTACTTTTTTGAGCATTTTCCCTTGGTCCCCTCTTGGCAAAATCTCAGAAAATGGCCGATTTAGGTGTCTTTGCCAAATTTGTCATAACTCGGCTCTACGAACACTTACGGAGCCGCAGTTTGCATCAAAATGCTCTGCTATGTTTGCACTTCAAGTGTATACTAATTAGGAGATGATGCAATTTGCGCCAGGGTGTTTTTGAAGCCCCTATAGTCGGCCTACTTTTTTGAGCATTTTCCCTTGGTCCCCCCTTGGCAAAATCTCAGAAAATGGCCGATTTAGGTGTCTTTGCCAAATTTGTCATAACTCGGCTCTATTGACACTTACGGAGCCGCAGTTTGCATCAAAATGCTCTGCTATGTTTGCACTTCAAGTGCATACTAATTAGGAGATGATGCAATTTGCGCCAGGGTGTTTTTGAAGCCCCTATAGTCGGCCTACTTTTTTGAGCATTTTCCCTTGGTCCCCCCTTGGCAAAATCTCAGAAAATGGCCGATTTAGGTGTCTTTGCCAAATTTGTCATAACTCGGCTCTACGGACACTTACGGAGCCGCAGTTTGCATCAAAATGCTCTGCTATGTTTGCACTTCAAGTGCATACTAATTAGGAGATGATGCAATTTGCGCCAGGGTGTTTTTGAAGCCCCTATAGTCGGCCTACTTTTTTGAGCATTTTCCCTTGGTCCCCCCTTGGCAAAATCTCAGAAAATGGCCGATTTAGGTGTGTTTGCCAAATTTGTCATAACTCGGCTCTACGGACACTTACGGAGCCGCAGTTTGCATCAAAATGCTCTGCTATGTTTGCACTTCAAGTGCATACTAATTAGGAGATGATGCAATTTGCGCCAGGGTGTTTTTGAAGCCCCTATAGTCGGCCTACTTTTTTGAGCATTTTCCCTTGGTCCCCCCTTGGCAAAATCTCAGAAAATGGCGGATTTAGGTGTCTTTGCCAAATTTGTCATAACTCGGCTCTACGGACACTTACGGAGCCGCAGTTTGCATCAAAATGCTCTGCTATGTTTGCACTTCAAGTGCATACTAATTAGGAGATGATGCAATTTGCGCCAGGGTGTTTTTGAAGCCCCTATAGTCGGCCTAATTTTTTGAGCATTTTCCCTTGGTCCCCCCTTGGCAAAATCTCAGAAAATGGCCGATTTAGGTGTCTTTGCCAAATTTGTCATAACTCGGCTCTACGGACACTTACGGAGCCGCAGTTTGCATCAAAATGCTCTGCTATGTTTGCACTTCAAGTGCATACTAATTAGGAGATGATGCAATTTGCGCCAGGGTGTTTTTGAAGCCCCTATAGTCGGCCTACTTTTTTGAGCATTTTCCCTTGGTCCCCCCTTGGCAAAATCTCAGAAAATGGCCGATTTAGGTGTGTTTGCCAAATTTGTCATAACTCGGCTCTACGGACACTTACGGAGCCGCAGTTTGCATCAAAATGCTCTGCTATGTTTGCACTTCAAGTGCATACTAATTAGGAGATGATGCAATTTGCGCCAGGGTGTTTTTGAAGCCCCTAGAGTCGCCTACTTTTTTGAGCATTTTCCCTTGGTCCCCCCTTGGCAAAATCTCAGAAAATGGCCGATTTAGGTGTCTTTGCCAAATTTGTCATAACTCGGCTCTACGGACACTTACGGAGCCGCAGTTTGCATCAAAATGCTCTGCTATGTTTGCACTTTAAGTGCATACTAATTAGGAGATGATGCAATTTGCGCCAGGGTGTTTTTGAAGCCCCTATAGTCGGCCTACTTTTTTGAGCATTTTCCCTTGGTCCCCCCTTGGCAAAATCTCAGAAAATGGCCGATTTAGGTGTGTTTGCCAAATTTGTCATAACTCGGCTCTACGGACACTTACGGAGCCGCAGTTTGCATCAAAATGCTCTGCTATGTTTGCACTTCAAGTGCATACTAATTAGGAGATGATGCAATTTGCGCCAGGGTGTTTTTGAAGCCCCTATAGTCGGCCTACTTTTTTGAGCATTTTCCCTTGGTCCCCCCTTGGCAAAATCTCAGAAAATGGCCGATTTAGGTGTGTTTGCCAAATTTGTCATAACTCGGCTCTACGGACACTTACGGAGCCGCAGTTTGCATCAAAATGCTCTGCTATGTTTGCACTTCAAGTGCATACTAATTAAGAGATGATGCAATTTGCGCCAGGGTGTTTTTGAAGCCCCTATAGTCGGCCTACTTTTTTGAGCATTTTCCCTTGGTCCCCCCTTGGCAAAATCTCAGAAAATGGCGGATTTAGGTGTCTTTGCCAAATTTGTCATAACTCGGCTCTACGGACACTTACGGAGCCGCAGTTTGCATCAAAATGCTCTGCTATGTTTGCACTTCAAGTGCATACTAATTAGGAGATGATGCAATTTGCGCCAGGGTGTTTTTGAAGCCCCTATAGTCGGCCTACTTTTTTGAGCATTTTCCCTTGGTCCCCCCTTGGCAAAATCTCAGAAAATGGCCGATTTAGGTGTCTTTGCCAAATTTGTCATAACTCGGCTCTACGGACACTTACGGAGCCGCAGTTTGCATCAAAATGCTCTGCTATGTTTGCACTTCAAGTGCATACTAATTAGGAGATGATGCAATTTGCGCCAGGGTGTTTTTGAAGCCCCTATAGTCGGCCTACTTTTTTGAGCATTTTCCCTTGGTCCCCCCTTGGCAAAATCTCAGAAAATGGCCGATTTAGGTGTGTTTGCCAAATTTGTCATAACTCGGCTCTACGGACACTTACGGAGCCGCAGTTTGCATCAAAATGCTCTGCTATGTTTGCACTTCAAGTGCATACTAATTAGGAGATGATGCAATTTGCGCCAGGGTGGTTTTGAAGCCCCTTGAGTCGCCTACTTTTTTGAGCATTTTCCCTTGGTCCCCCCTTGGCAAAATCTCAGAAAATGGCCGATTTAGGTGTCTTTGCCAAATTTGTCATAACTCGGCTCTACGGACACTTACGGAGCCGCAGTTTGCATCAAAATGCTCTGCTATGTTTGCACTTTAAGTGCATACTAATTAGGAGATGATGCAATTTGCGCCAGGGTGTTTTTGAAGCCCCTATAGTCGGCCTACTTTTTTGAGCATTTTCCCTTGGTCCCCCCTTGGCAAAATCTCAGAAAATGGCCGATTTAGGTGTCTTTGCCAAATTTGTCATAACTCGGCTCTACGGACACTTACGGAGCCGCAGTTTGCATCAAAATGCTCTGCTATGTTTGCACTTCAAGTGCATACTAATTAGGAGATGATGCAATTTGCGCCAGGGTGTTTTTGAAGCCCCTATAGTCGGCCTACTTTTTTGAGCATTTTCCCTTGGTCCCCCCTTGGCAAAATCTCAGAAAATGGCCGATTTAGGTGTGTTTGCCAAATTTGTCATAACTCGGCTCTACGGACACTTACGGAGCCGCAGTTTGCATCAAAATGCTCTGCTGGAGCGGAGTACAAGTCCCTGGGGCGGAGTACAAGTCCCTGGGGCGGAGTACAAGTCCCTGGGGCGGAGTACAAGTCCCTGGGCGGAGTACAAGTCCGTGGGGCGGAGTACAAGTCCCTGGGGCGGAGTACAAGTCCCTGGGGCGGAGTACAAGTCCCTGGGGCGGAGTACAAGTCCCTGGGGCGGAGTACAAGTCCCTGGGGCGGAGTACAAGTCCCTGGGGCGGAGTACAAGTCCCTGGGGCGGAGTACAAGTCCCCGGGGCGAAGTACAAGTGCCTGGGGCGGAGTACAAGTCCCTGGGGCGGAGTACAAGTCCCTGGGGCGGAGTACAAGTCCCTGGGGCGGAGTACAAGTCCCTGGGGCGGAGTACAAGTCCCTGGGGCGGAGTACAAGTCCCTGGGGCGGAGTACAAGTCCCTGGGGCGGAGTACAAGTCCCTGGGGCGGAGTACAAGTCCCTGGGGCGGAGTACAAGTCCCTGGGGCGGAGTACAAGTCCCTGGGGCGGAGTACAAGTCCCTGGGGCGAAGTACAAGTGCCTGGGGCGGAGTACAAGTCCCTGGGGCGGAGTACAAGTCCCTGGGGCGGAGTACAAGTCCCTGGGGCGGAGTACAAGTCCCTGGGGCGGAGTACAAGTCCCTGGGGCGGAGTACAAGTCCCTGGGGTGGAGTACAAGTCCTTGGGGCGGAGTACGAGTCCCTGGGGCGGAGTACAAGTCTGTGGGGCGGAGTACAAGTCCCTGGGGCGGAATACAAGTCCCTAATAACATACACTGTTTGTCTAGGTTTGTGTTTAGAAGAGTCCTTATTTTTAAGCTGACTTAAACAAGTTGACTAGTCTAGAAAGGTTTTGGAACAATTGAAACAATACACAGTGTAGTATCAAAATTTACACTTGCCAATTGGAATTTCTTAAGTAAAGCTATAAGAATAAGAGAGAAAGTATGAATTATAAAGCGTTACGAAGGAAAAAAATGACACCAGGTCGTTTGAACACAATCGCAATTTGAATTACGTTACAATTGTAGAAATTAAAACCGGATACACAAAAGAAAAGGCTGAAAAGGTACTTCAGTCTAAATTTGAATGAATTAATGAATGAATTTGAATTTGTATAGCGCTAAAAGTATTGGAGAATATTCAAAAGCGCTTTACATTAAGTTAAAAAAATTAAAAAATTAAAAATCAAATTTGAAAACTCCAAACTAAATCAAAATTAACCATAAGAACTATTCCACAAATTAAAAGCTTTCTTAAAAAGATATGTTTTAAGTTGCTTTTTAAAAATGGCGAGGCTGCTACTTGTTCTAATAGTTAATGGCAGCGAGTTCCATAAAGCAGGTGCAGCACGAGCAAAGGCCCGATCCCCAAGTGTAGAACAGTTGACTTTTGGAACGAACAGAAGAGATTTTGCAGACGAACGTAGAGCATACTTAGCAGTTGGTTTCACGGATAAAAGATCTGTAATGTAGGATGGACTCTGGTTGTGTAGTGACTTGTAAACAAAAAGGAGCAATTTGAACTGGACTCCAAACGTTACTGGAAGCCAATGCAGGTCGATAAGAGCGGGTGTGATATGATCAAATTTCGCAATTTGTAAAGTCACTCTGGCCGCGGCATTCTGGACTTTCTGTAAACGATCGAGCTGATATTTAGGTAGACCGAATAGAAGTGCGTTACAGTAATCAAGGTGAGAAGATACAAAGGCATGGATCAGTGTCTTTGTGGATTGCACAGTAAGGAATTTTCTAATCTGTCTTATGTTGTATAGTCCGCGAAAAGCCTTGCTACAAATCTTGCCTATGTGAACATTCATTCGCATATGAGCATCGAACCAGGACCCAAGGTTCCGGACGCTTTCTAAAGGTTTAATGACGGTGTCACCAATGATAATAGATTCAATAGATGTTTTTTCAAGTTGTTGACGGGTGCCAATAATTAGGAAGTCAGTTTTCGCGTCATTGATCATTAAACGATTTCCAATAAACCAAGAGCGAACATCTGCGATGCACTTTTCAATCACAGAGACAGCGTTAATTTCTGAATGGATAGAACAAGGTCGAAAGGAGAGGTAAATCTGAGTGTCGTCAGCTTAACCATGAACTGAAGGGAGGTGCTGAGAGATAATCTTAAAGAGGCGGGAGACGTAGAGAGTAAATAAAACAGGCCCCATGCAACTACCCTGGGGGACTCCACAGTTCAGATCGAAGTCGTCAGAAGTCTTATCATCGACGAGTATACGTTGTTTGCGACCAGAAAGAAATGAGTCGAACCAATTTAAAGCAGTTCCGGTAACTCCAAAATCCTGTTGCAAAATATTCAGAAGAATGGAATGTTCAATGGTATCAAAAGCAGCACTTAGGTCCAAAAGTACGAGAAGTGTCACTTCCTTGTTATCCATACTCATTAAGATGTCGTTTTGAACTTTTAATAGAGCAGTCTCTGTCGAGTGATATTTACGGAAGCCGGACTGGAATTTAGGAAGAGGGGCATTTTTCTCACAATGGACAAGAAGTTGTTGAAGAGCAGCCTTTTCCACTACCTTTGAGATGAATGGAAGAAGGTGCCAAATTCGTTTGCTAGCTTAGTGGGATCATCGTGCTCTGGAAGAGCCGTCACAAGTGGTTCCCTGGACAAACAATTAACCACACGAAATAGCTTGCGAGAGTCACCCGCACACTGATCAACTAGGTCTGAATAATAATTCACCCGTGCAGATTTAATAAGTGCTGAGTACTGATTACGAACTTTATGGTAATTATACCAGTCACCAGGGAGGTCAGTTTTCAAGGCTTTCTTTTCAAGGCGACGACGTTTACGCTTGAGTTGTTTAATGTCATCATTAAACCACGGAATCCTTGGACGATTTGCCATGAGGAAACCGCTGAAACCGTTAGCACCGAGCGATTTGAGTTCAACATTGATATAACAAACACGGTGCAAGACCTAGTTACTCCGATTTACTGGAAATATTTCCGAAATTTCCTTCGCAGCCGTTAATGGGTCAGGCACGAGGAAGCGTTGTGTAACAGTTGCGAAGGAGAGCCCCAGGACCGCGCTGAAAGTTGCCGCCAACTAACTCTCTTGTCTGTCGAGGCCCTTATTTTTTCTTCCTGGACCTGCCCAGAAACGCCACTTCAGGCATGCTGGTAGAACGTTTGCGTTGCTATAGATTCCGGTCATCGCAGCACTTCAGAGCTGCTATTTCGTGTGTGAGCCTCTTAAATACCACTAGCTCTCCTACCTTATAGTGGGTCCCCGTGGGAGACCAGGGGTGGAAGCAATCACTGAGAAATTAGTGAGGGAGGGACGGGCAGCCCGAAGTGATCCAGAAAAAAAGCCTTGGAACTTCACCTTTCTGCAGACAAAAGAACCACGAGCATAACCCAGTAACAAATATAATTTTGTTGGCTAATTTTTATTCACTGCAAACAGGAACTAATCGCTATGTATCACCCGGCTACTTGATGGTTTGGCAGGCTCGCACAGGAACTCACGCTACTACGATATTAGAGAAAAAATTCTGATCGCTAAGAAAGCAATCACAACACCAGTCGACCAGAACATTTACAAGGCCACTTTAACCGAGTCATTTCTTTTCAAAGAGAGACCCGTTTGGCCAAAGATGACATCGACGATGATTGGCTAAAACTTGACAAAAAAAAATGCTTCTGACGTCGAGTAGGACTGAATGATATAAAGAGCGAAGCCAAGCGCTCAAGCAGCGATTCTTACGAGGTGTATATTCATACTACTATTAATAAATACTACTTATAAATACTACGATTTCAAAACTTAAAACTTTGCTACCTTTTTCGCAATTATGCGTATATTAGCTTACATTAAATTCAAGTCAAAATTTATGCCTATAAATCAACACTTTCTCATACGTTAGTTGTTTTAATCCCCTTGTTTAGTTCACTCGATGATTCCTCGTGCGTAATGGTACCGCTTTGCCACGACAGTAACCTGAGCCCGCATTTTCCATGAGCTCAGTAAGTCGGCAACGTTTCGACGACCAACGACCCTAATTCGATCGTCCGGCAGGCCTTAAACAAACGCACGGTATGTTTTTCTCTCTCTTCTGAATTACAGCTTTAAGTAGACGAATATCTGTGCAATTTCAGTAAACTAAGTGTTGTACTTTGGTATATTTGAATGCAAGAAGAGTAAGAACTACGAAGAGTAAGAATTTGCAAGTGATTCTGATGTAAAGTGAATAGAAAATGACATCAAAGGTTGTAGATAATCCTTAGTCTTGTACTGGTTGGCATTGTTTAAATGAAAACAACTTCTCTATTTGTGGTATAGCAGTATTTTGTGATCTGGCCCAGGGTAACTATAGCTCAGTGTGTCTCCTAATAAGAGTATCTAGCCAGGTAACACTTAGCCTGAAATGTCAGTCATCTCCCTACATGTCAGTCTACATTTGCCATGAAGAAACCGCTGAAACCTTTAGCTTCGAGCGATTTGAGTGCAACATTGATATAGCAAACACGGTGCAAGACCTAGTTACTCCGATTTACTGGAAATATTTGAATTACGATACAATTGTAGAAATGAAAACCGGATACACAAAACAAACAAAAAAAAACATGAAAACCATTACGTAAAAGTTGCAACGCTCGGAAGTTAAGATTCAAACTGATTTCGAATTAACTACAGGAATATTTTAAAGTGACTGAAAAGAATCATGGGAGCCATAAATCAACACCTGATTGGCTGAAAGTTACTTCAGTCTACATCTGCCATGAAGAAACCGCTGAAACCTTTAGCTTCGAGCGATTTGAGTGCAACCTTGATATAACAAACACGGTGGCAAAACCTAGTTACTCCGATTTACTGGAAACATTTCTGCAATTTCCTTTGCAGCCGTTCATGTGTCACGCACGAGGAAGCGCTGTGTGACAGTCGCTGGGAGAGCCCCAGGACCCCCACGAACTAGAAGCTAACGTTATCGATCAGTTGGTAATGATTTTTTCACGAGTTTGGTAAGTAGTGGACTTGGCGGCATTACGAACAACTATGTCATGACCACATTCAAGAAACGTTGCTGAAAGTTGCCGAAAGCTGTCGTCAACTAACTCTCTTGTCTATCGAGGCCCTTATTCTTTCTTCCTGGACCTGCCCAGAAACGCCACTTCAGGCATGCTGGTAGAACGTTTGCGTTGCTATAGATTCCGGTCATCGCAGGACTCCAGAGCTGCTATTTCGTGCGTGAGCGCCTTAAATACCACTAGCTCCCCTGCCTTATAGTGGGTCCCCGTGGGAGATAAGGGGTAAAAGCAATCACTGAGATATCAGTGAGGGAGGGACGGGCAGCCCGAAGTGATCCAGAAAAAAAGCCTGGGAACTTCACCTTTCTGTAGACAAAAGAACCACGAGCATAACCCAGTAACAAATATAATTTTGTTGGCTAATTTTTATTCACTGCAAACAGGAACCAATCGCTATGTATCACCCGGCTACTTGATGGCTTGGCAGGCTCGTGCAGGAACTCGCGCTACTACGATATTAGAGAAAAAATTCTGATCGCTAACAAAGCAATCACAACAACAGTCGACCAGAACATTTACAAGGCCACTTTAACCGAGTCATTTCTTTTCAAACAGAGACCTGATTGGTCAAAGATGACATCGACGATGATTGGCTAAAACTTGACAAAAAAAAAAACGCTTATGATGTCGAGTAGGACTGAAAGGTATAAAGAGCGAAGCCAAGCGCTCAAGCAGCGATTCTTACGAGGTGTATATTCATACTACTATTAATAAATACTACTTATAAATACTACGATTTCAAAACTTAAAACTTTGCTACCTTTTCGCAATTATGCGTATATTAGCTTACATTAAATTTAAGTCAAAATTTATGCCTAGAAACCTACACTTCCTCATACGTTAGTTGTTTTAATCCCCTTGCTTAGTTCACTCTCGTGCGTAATGGTACCGCTTTGCCACGACAGTAAGCTGAGCTCGCAATTTCCATGAGCTCAGTAAATCGGCAACGTTCCGACGACCCTAATTCGATCGTCCGGCAGGCCTTAAACAAACGCACGGTATTTTTTCTCTCTCTCTTCTGAATTACAGCTTTAAGTAAACAAATATCTGTGCAATTTCAGTAAACTAACTGTTGTACTTTGGTATATTTGAATGCAAGAAGAGTAAGAACTACGAAGAGTAAGAATTTGCAAGTGATTCTGAGGTAAACTGAATAGAAAATGACATCAAAGGTTGCAGATAATCCTTAGTCTTGTACTAGTTCGCATTGTTTAAATGAAAACAACTTCTCTATTTGTGGTATAGCAGTATTTTGTGATCTGGCCCAGGGTAACTATAGGTCAGTGTGTATCATAATAAGAGTATCTAGCCAGGTAACACTTAGCCTGAAATGCCAGTCATCTCCCGCACTCGGCCTAATCCCCGGGGACTAGGCTGATGGCTAGGTAACACTGACTGTGATACGAATGACCTACAGAAACAACAAGTCACGACAACCTTTGAGTCCCAGACACAGGATTGATTAACTATTGATTAACTATACAACATTCACGACATAACAAAACTCCACAACTCATTTCGTTTCAAATGCATGCTAACGTTATCAGTGTTAAAAATCTCCAGAAAATAACGACAAAAGATTACTGACTTTTCGATTTGAACGCACTCTTGCAACTGAACTTATACGGTAAAACTGACCTGCAAGGATACCAGGACAGAAAGGGGATAACTACTGTACATTTCCGCTGGATAGAAAACAAATGCTATCTACATAGTTAACCTTGTTTGGCCTTAAAAATACTGCATTTGCACCTGAACTTGTATCAAAATACATACGTTTTACTTCAATCGATTGTCGCCCGCACGTTAGATTTTGTCATAATTTTATGGCATGCACTTACAGTACGTCGTGTTAAGAATATTTACACATCTCTCTGCTTTCGATGGGATCATAAAAATAGATATTTGGACGTACAACGATTTCGTACAAAACGAAAGCTCATTATAACGGTTGCAAAAACGTTTAAGGGATCAACTCAGAATTCTTTTCCCTTTTTTACACGTGGGGTTGGCACATTACTTAGATAGAAACCACAACCCTATGCTTAAATTCGATAATGTTCTGAGAAACTATCGATAAATTGTTCATGTCAAAATGATCTCTAGTTCAAAACACATGGGTGCCCATAACATAACATATGTCTACGTGGGTGTTCAAAAGAGTTCTTATTTGCAACCTCACCTAAACAAGTTGACCAGCCGAGAAAAGGTCTCGGAAAAATTGAAACAATACACAGTATAGTATCAATATTTACACTTGCCAATAGGATTTCTTTAACAATAGCCATACGAATAAAAGAGAGAAAGTATGAATGATATAAATCGTTACGAAGGAAAAAAAATACCAGGTCGTTTGAACACAAACGCAGTTTGAATTACGATACAATTGTAGAAATGAAAACCGGATACACAAAACAAACAAAAAAAACATGAAAACCATTACGTAAAAGTTGCAACGCTCGGAAGTTAAGATTCAAACTGATTTCGAATTAACTACAGGAATATTTTAAAGTGACTGAAAAGAATCATGGGAGCCATAAATCAGCACCTGATTGGCTGAAAGTTACTTCAGTCTACATCTGCCATGAAGAAACCGCTGAAACCTTTAGCTTCGAGCGATTTGAGTGCAACCTTGATATAACAAACACGGTGGCAAGACCTAGTTACTCCGATTTACTGGAAATATTTCTGCAATTTCCTTCGCAGCCGTTAATGGGTCACGCACGGGGAAGCGTTGTGTGACAGCTGCGAAGGAGAGCCCCAGGACCACCACTAACTAGAAGCTAACGTTATCGATCAGTTGGTAACGATTTTTACACGACAGTTTGGTAACTAGTGGGTTTGGCGGCATTGCGAACAACTATGTCATGATCACAGTCAAGAAACGTTGCGGAAAGTTGTCGCCAACCAACTCTATTGTCTGTCGAGGCCCGAATTCTTTCTTCCTGGACCAAAATTCGGCGTTAGCAATACCCGTGCCTCTCTCATTAATTTTAATGAAGTTTACTGTTATATCGAGGTTGCACTGAGGTTTTAGTACTCGATTTAAACATAAAAAGATTAGTCAGTGTGAACAGGCTCTTAATCTGAGGCATGAATAACTGCTGTACAAACAAACCGTGTTACATCACTGCAACTCCCAGAATGCCCCGCGCATGACCATAGTAACGTCTCGCACGGAATTATTGAGACAGTGGTCCATAAAACTGACTTTGTGACGTCACGAACGCGTCATAGGGCCATCTCTGTTGCAGTTACACGGGACCCTCATGCAATGGAACCTGTGTGTGCACCAGTGAGTCTTCTGACACTCCAAAGTACAATAACTTGTGTTCCAACAACATGGATAAAACGCCTCCGCCCGACAATTCGCACACCATTGTTTCTTCTTGGCCAGGCTCACCGCCTCCTGCACGGATTTCTCAGCCTCCTCCTTGGCCATCTGCAGCGCTTTCTGTGTATGTCTTTCTCTGTCCTGTTTACATTTCTCCACCGCTTTCTTCACAGACTCGTCTGTGATACGTTCTCGCTCCAGTCTCTCCTTGTTCACGGCTCTCTTCACGGCTTGCTGTATGTCACGCTCTCGGTTCTTTTGCGAATCTCGCGTGACTTTCTCGATGAGTTCTTTTTTCTCTTGACGCTCGCGTTCAAGCGCCTCCTGTAACATTTTAATAACACTGGACTGGTCCCTTGTCATGGACAGGTCGATAGTTGCGGTATTACTGCTGCAGTTCTCTGACGTTTCCTTTTGTTCGCTGACAGACTTGTCACGCAACACTCGTTGGTCTTGTTCCTCTTTCTTCCGTTTCACTCCTTCCACCAGCTGTTTCGCTCGCTCTCGCTCGCACTTGAGGTCCGCTTTCAGCGAATTAAGTTCCTCTTCTTGTTGAAGAACCTGTTCTTCTAACTGTTTTATCTTTTCTCTATCTTCCTCATTTAACTGTACGTCGGTCTGGCATTCCTTGGTCTCAGTTTTTCGACAAGGCGCCGATTCCTGAAAGAAACAGTCAACTCAATCAGCCTGTGTAGGAAGACTTTTTCTTTCGCACATCACCAGCGTTAAGATACCTCGATTTCAAAGCTTAAAGGAGCTACGTCACGGTTGTGCATCTTGAAAAGTTTTGCCTAAATTATTCAAGTTCGTCGTTTGGAATCCATGTTAATCTTCTCCATCCTTAAACATCCTTGTTTTTTATGGTTTATTGTGTTTTTCTATCTTAGTACAAAACTATTTTCAGGTTTCTTTTAAGTTAAAAGCAGTTTTGTCCCTGCCAAAATATCTCAAAATACCGTGAGTGAGAATAACAGACCAAAACGATGAAACATGGTCAGTCTTCTTTACCTGTTGCTTGGCGTCAGGGTATAGCAGAGCCAGCTGTCTCTGATATTCTTTCATCTCATCATTAGCCTGGACCCACCTCTGGGATCGTTTTTTCACTTCCGGTTTGCTCGTGATTGGTATGATGTGTTTCCGGCCGACCCAGGCCCTGTCGATAAATGTGTGACCAGACATTTTAGTAATCTACACATTTTGACCACCAATCAAATAGAACAACGTGATCTAACAGGTAACTTCTGTAAAACGTGCACGCACCCTCTCCTAACCTTTATTCACAATTCATGCACACTCTTGACACCATTTATAATCTCTGGTTAGTGAAAATGCGTGAGACAGTAAAACGCGACTCGGTACATGTGTGTTTTCGCAAGAAAAAAGATATAGCTCGTGTGTACCATCATTAGATAACGTAGAGGAATCGAATATACCTTTGATGAGCAACCCCAAAGAACCGAACAAGAGCTTTTGAGTTGTCTTCACTCCAGCTTAGCATCTGAAAAAAACAATAGTCGAAAATGAACACTTTTAATTAATTCTTTACTTTATTAGATTCTGGTATTTCTCGATGGCTGATGGCTCTCTACGTTCTCTGTACACTACCTATGCTATTCGTTTGACCCAGCAGCGGCGTTGGGGGTGGATTAGGCACATACATGTATTACGGAGGGATGGAGCTTCTATCACCACTAAAACTGCTGTATACTGGACACCAGGAGGAAAGCGGAAAAGAGGAAGACCAAAAACAAAAACATGGCACAGGGAAGTAGAGGAAGAGATACAACATAATCTACCGAGAAGGCCGCAAAAGACCAGTTAGATTGGAAGAGCCTGGTTGCTTCCCTTTGCGCCAGCCGACGCTATGGGAAGAGTGAGTGAGTGAATTATTTTGGCCACATTCTGGGCTTGTGGTATTAAAGGGACGTTATTATATACATGCAGAACCAATTGATATTAAAACACACTTACAGCTAGAAAGAGTTACATCTACGACCTTTTCATCCATGTGAAACGGACTGAAACCATGTCAAAACAATTTCTTTAGACACCAAACCTTGTCACATAACTCAGGACTAATTCGCGGCTCGAAATAATTAATTCAGAATGACGTTGAAAGGAAAAACAAACAATCATTCTTCAAGTAACTTAACTTGAAGCCGTGTACTGCGATTCGTTAACTTACTTTAGCAGGCCATGGCGGTTCCCCTGTCATCTTTGCCCACACAAGCTCGTGAGGAAAGTACTACAACAAAGAAAATTCTACAATTACACTTCCGGCTAGTTAACTAACAGATAAGCCGGAATACAACTCTCCTCTCATCTCTGCCTTTTTAGTATACTCTCATAGAATCTGGAATAAATAAGCACAAGTAAATTTTCAAACGCTAACAAAATTGCAGGATGACCGTCAGTAGACTTCGAGTGTCTTTGTGTAGGTACTAACTTTGAAAATCTTCGTTGTAATTTGCACTCATATTTCAAATTTGCACTGGGTTACAATCTACATAAAAGCTGCACTCTTTTTAGCCAATCAAAATCGAGTGATTTTACTAGGAGATTGGATATTGCATTTCCAGAGTTTTGATTGGCTCTGTATCATTGGCGATCAATTGTTTGTTATTGAATATGCACTTGTGGAATAATATTAGGACATGCATACCTGAATGACATTTAATAACACTACTTACACATGGTTTACAGAACCAGTTTTTGGATCGTGTGTTAGACATCAAGTAACAATCAGGGCATCGAATCATTTCTTCAAGCTAGAAAATTGAACCATAATAAAAACGAATTGTTATAATTATTTATTTAGCAGCCTTATCAAACAAATAGTACTTAACCGGGCATCCTTGTCGCACAATTTCCTCTTTCTTTATTGTCATGCGATGTTCCTATTTGCAATTGTCTTGTTATTTGCATTAAATTTATATGTTCTTTGTTATGTCTTAGCTAAGTTAGCTTATTTTGTTCAATTCCACTCTTTATAAGCATTAGGCTTATTTTTTTTGTTTATTGTTTCAGTGTTACTCCTTCCTCTTTTTTTCCCATTGTTATTGTCTCCACTATTTTTGTCGATAAACTCATAAATCGTACACTCGTATCTATCATTGCTACGTCAACCATTTTGGCCGTCTAACACTTAGCTGGAAATAATTTTTCAGTAACCTCTCCATCGCAGTCCTCCATGATGGCTTCAGCAAGGTCTGTCATGTCATCATCATCTACAATAAAAGTAAACATTAGAATCGAATGGTAGCCTGAGTTTGAAAAAAAAAAAACAACAAAACAATAAAACCAAGTGGAGAAGGTCATGTGATCAATATGTCCCTCTCCTGCATTAAGAGAGGAATGAGATCATAGGATCATAGAGCTTTGGATGTCCTGTACCCCAGATAGGAGAAACGGAGTTATAGCTTTGAAATCGTTGGAAGTAATTGGATGGGAAATCTTCAGTCAACTTAAAGGTGGATGGGATAAAAAAAAAAATTGCTAAATGCATTATACTCTGACTTGCCTTAAAATTCACTAAAAGTAACATGTGGCATATTTTATGGGATAACATTTGACAACATTGCATAACGAGAATGGGTTTTTGCATATGGGAAAGGGACAAAATATAGAGGCATGAAAAATGAAAATCAAATACTTGATACATTCCTGAACTGCCACATGTAAAACAAGAAGTTGTTATAAACGTATGAATGTCACTTCAAGAAATTTAAGAATCGTTTGTTACATGTAATCAGGAGCTGCATTTAGTGAATACCTCCAAAGTAGATCATTGCATTATGGAACATCCACTGCGACTCTTCTCTAAATTCCTTTGGAGACTTAAAGGTTTTTTTATCTACCAGCTGTAAAATAAAACATCATGTCAAAAGGCAGTCTGATACGCAAAACAGGTCTTGAAAAATTGAATCCTCATATCCCCAACCTCCCCTGCCTAGCATTTAGATTTGTCGTTCCAACAGTACTCAGAGATATAATGAGAGCAGTGCTGCCCTTGAAGTCCTTTGCCACAGCTCAAAAAGTGCAATGTCCCAGAGTTCGACTCTTCAGGAGAACTGTAGCATGGAGCACTTGTTGCTTCATGCTAACGATATGCTTATGATAATATAAATAATCAGTAATGTTAATAAATATAATTATATGCTTTAGCTGCCCTTTTTTCTTAGCTGCCCTTTTTTCTAGCCCCTATGGTTATTGGGGCAGCTAGTACTCTTCTATATTTTAGCTAACTTAAGCTGTTATTATTGTATTATGTTGGGTACAAATAAAGTTGTTGTTGTTGTTGTTGTTGTTACCTTTCACTGCAGGTGGAAGTCACTACTACAAGGAAGGTAATTAAAAGTTACTTGTCAAGGATGAAAGTTTAGGGTGAACAGGAAGTGTAACAAACCTTTTCTAATTTTTTAAGATCCATCGGTTTAAAGATGAAGTCCTCATAATCTGGATGTTCTTCCAAGGAAATTGGCTCCATGTATTCTTTAGCCTGAAGAAGAATGGTACATACACTCACTTAATAGGTGGTCTCGATTAACATTCACAGACATAATTACATGTAGCTTGCAATGTGATTGGTTGTATGTAAGGCATTAGAAAATGCTAGTGACATGTTCTCTTAACCTCTACCCATTCTCTATTAATCACTGACCAGCCATCTTATGGATTTCAAAGCTATCTAAACATACAAATGAAATGAGTTTAAACAGACACTGAGGTGACATAAAACACAGACGTTAAATTCAACAGCAAGCACAACAGAAACAGCCTCACCAATTACACAAATTGCAGGAAAATTGCACTTATTATTAACCCCTCAATCCCTAAGAGTGCCAATTGGCACACAATGTCATAACTTTGTGAATATTTGATAGATTTCTATGAATTTTTGCCTCAAAATTGTCTTTTATAGATCTGCTCATTGAAGTCATAAAATTGTGACCTCCTCCTATTTAAGAAATGGTACACCACCCCCAGACGTTTTTAGTTTCTTTTTTGGGATGCACATGGAATGCAAGAGTTGTTTCACATCAAGCTATGCACTAAGAGCTGCTAAATAAGCTATAGTTTAGGGGTATGCCTAATGTAGTAGAAAGTTGATACTTTTTTTAAGATTTTCATTTCCGTATTTTAAAGCAATTTCTTTCAAAATGTGTACCCCTTTCATAGCTGCTGATGTCAATTCTTAAATAAGCTGATCAATGGCTATCAAATGGTATATTGTACACAGGCAGAAAGTCTTTATTTGCTGATTTAGGAATAACTGCTGTTGGCCTTGGGGGTAAAGGGTTAACATTTCCATGACTATAACAGGCCTGATTGTATTTGTTGTACCTTCTCTTTCATTCTTTCCAATGTAAACTTAAGAAGTTTTGCCAGCTGGTCAGGAGTCTTGTTTGACATCAGCACAGGCAGCTTCTGTGGCTACAAAAACAATATTTTCAATATTAGCAATAATGTTACATGTATAGGCAACAGAATGTTATGTCAATGTGTGGTTCCAGAAAATATCCATACCCCCCTCACGGAAGGGATTTTTCGTATGACCCCTCCCCCCCCTCTGGATTTTCCAAAATCGGCTCCCAGGATAGACCCCCCCTCCCCTCCGGAAATTCCATTTTAGCCTCTCACCCCCTGGAAATATTATCATTCCTTGTGGAAACCAAAAATAAGCTATTTTTTAGTGCAAGATACCGGATTTTGATCTTTATCTTTTTTTCCCGAAAAACTGTGAGTAACACATTGCCAGAAGGTATGTCGCCGAGAATTTGCGATATGAAAATTATAGATTTAATCCCGTCAATTCCGCTTCATAAAAAATTTAGGCAAAACAGCGGTTACTAAACAAGTTCATTTCCAAGACTGTTGAGAGAGAAATGCTCACAAGAAACGCTTTACACCGCACCAGTTTATAAAGCAAAACAATCAAAACAACATAATTAATTTTGAAGTGTGGAAATGACATGGAAAAAGAAATTTCCAATTTTTGGAACAGCTCCTGTCGGCACATCCGATTTTGCTGTAAACCCTTTCTTCACAGTAATTTTGGAAGATAACTATGACTCCCTATAAGAACAGTAAAAAGAATGTCTTCGATTTTTTGTAGCTGTTCAATGTGATTGGATCTTTTTCGCGACAGCTGGCGTCCCATCGACTGGCGGTGAAAATTTGACATGTCGCCGATTTCGAAATTTGCATAATTTAACTTTTCTGATGGCGTTAGCCTATGGCAAACAGCCTTGTGCTGCACCTCTGAAAATCTGCTTGAACCTGTAAAATATTTATAAAACACTTTTTTTCATTCAAAGTTCTGTCGAAAATGACGTTTAAGCACTGTGCTTGCGTTTGGAAACAATAGCTTCACACTCTTCACACTCTACTTGATGGAATGTAAACAAAACTTGTGTGAATGGATTTATGTTACTCGATATCATTCAGGATTACTTTAGGCTTGAATGTAAATGTTATGATTTCTGCGTGATTCAAAACGGGTGTCCAACGCTTTTTTGCCCTTTGTCCTCGGCTTTTATGCAGAAATATTGGAGCAGCAAAGTCGTTAATTTATCTGTGATAATTTCTGCTGATTTCTATCGCACGTGGCTCACTTTAAAAATATATTTACCCGCTGAACTAGAATTGTTACTGTTCTGTTTTACTCGTTCAAGAATCATTGTTAAAAAGATAATAGGTCTGTTATCTACCGATTCCGAATTTCTGCTAATTCGATGTTGTGTACTCTTTCAGTTCAAACGCTATTTTTCACGCTTTGCGACGACAACTTTAATAAAAATGCGACGAAATCTTCCAGCTGAGACGATACAGATAGGAGTGACAAAAGTATTTGGTCAAGTGCACCAAACATATATTTTCAATCAGTCATAATTCACACATCTATTTTCCACGACAAGCGATTCGATCTCTAGCCACAACTCGGGAAATTGCGGACTCTCACGGCGACAGAATATCGAGGCTTACCAACACAAAAATATTCATCTTGTGCTTTAAATTAGCGAGATTTACTTTTTCTGCGTTCGTGACTCGAGAAGCTCAATGCAAACAACGAAACATTACGTACAACAGTAAGAAAATTGAGACCAGCCTGGAAAAAAAATTCATCAAAACAACATCCTTTCCCCCCCTCCCCTCCGGAAATTCTTGGGCCTATGACACCCCCCACCCCCCGGAATTTCCATTCCCTTCCGTGGGGGGGGGGGGTATGGATATTTTCTGGAACCACACAATGTTAAAAATAGTCTCTCTTGTTCTGTTTAACCAAACATATTGCTAAATACAGAACAGCACTTCAAAGGATTAAACTAAGATGAGATGCCAGACAGAATCTGATTATATTCCAACACTATCTGTCTAAAAAACACACATTCATGTTTACACAAATAATCTGTCTTAGACAGATAATTTACAATGCTTAACTACCTCAACCAACTCATCCAACAAAATTCAATTCTAATTGTAACACTAAAATGCTACCGGTTAGCTCACAAAGAATTTACTTTCATTGGTGGCAGTTTGCTTTGAATACATGTAGTTGTGAACACTGTAAAATCTCCAACTCCATGCAACAAATTCTCCAGCCCAGCATCAAGTTCTACCTATTACCTGGCAAGACGGGCATTTCCATTTTCCATTGGTCACAGTACCAGAATGCGCACACTTCCTGTGAAATACACGCGGGCAGAAATCACATGCAATAACTTCCCCTGCTTTATGACAGTCCCAGCAATACCAGTCATGAGTGTTTGATGAGAGAATTTTCTTTTGTGCTTGTACTTCATCCTATCAAAATATACAACAAAATATATATTAGTTAGTATTTTGCAAAGTGGAAGTGGAACTGCTAAATATGTAAATCACCCCAAATATATATCTTGACTTTAAAATTATTCAAGGTCCATTCTATACACTTACCACACTCGGAAATCTACCATTCTCATCCTAGGTCTAAAATTTAAATTGTGAGGATTTTTATGTGGCTATCAATGTAAAGCCCCAGGGGAGAGGACCTGGACAAATGTGAGGCATTAGACAACACCTTTCCCATAACTGGGAATTTGACTGCCAGTCTGGGCCCCAGGGTAGAAAAGCTTGATTTTTTGCAAGGAGAAATGGAACCAAATCACATTATCGTATGTGCTCATCTGGGGGGGGCCATCTTGAAATAGTTCTAGAGGCAAAGAACATGGGACGGTGCTTTGGAGGTAAACAGTTGTTTTTGAATGAATAAAATAACAACTACTCACTTTCAATGGGTGATTCCAGAAAATATTCATACCCTACCACGGGCGAAACCTTGGAATTCTGAGGGAAAGGGGGTTTCTGGACTGGAATGCTGAAGGCATGGGGGGTTACGCAGTTTGGAATTCAACACGCATGGGAAGGTTTCAGCTCTGAATTTCCAGAGGGGGAAGATGGCAAAAGCTTCGCTTGAAATCGCTGATCTGCTAACTTTTCTAGTTTGTAAATCATCCATGAACCAGCCACAGAAGCAGGATTGGGTGAGCAGATGAGTTCACATCGAAGAATGAATTAGTTGATAGCTTAATAAAATATAAAACAAGTCTGTATTTCTTTGTCAATTGACGATCTTGTTGCATGCAAAAAATTTGCACCAGTCTCTCATTAACCAAATGGAATGCCTGACAGATTTGTAGGCTGCATTACTAGTTGTCAGCAGTTACTCAATAAACGAAATTTTCAATATGGTGGGTGACTGCCAGCACATCGTGAACTTTACTTTTGTCTTCCACTGTATCAATATGATCTACTCTCCTGAAAATATGACGCTCATGAACAAACTTGACAAACTTGAGTTGCTTTTTGCTTGACAGAAAATTGTGAGCAGAATTTTCTTGGAGGGGGGAGGAATGCAAGGCTCTTGTTCATTAGAAGTTTTAGGCAGTTAAACAGAAGTTCCAAACGGTCTGGAAAAAAATTGGAAATTCTGGAGGGGAGGAGGGGTTAATGATTTTGGAATTCAGAGGGCATGGGGTTTGGCTACCCGGTCTTAATTAGCATAGATTTTGATGATTTTAGTTCTCTGCTGTTTACTCCTTAGCTTTTGTTTTGATTAAGAAGTTTATCAAACACTCAAGACAGTGTTTCATCGGCTATCCAAACACCTTGAATTTTGTCAAAAATACCGGTACTCAGGTGCACGTCACAATTTTCAACTCTCTTCTCTGTGTTTGGATATCCTGATGAAACACTGTCTCTGGTGTTTGATATATTACTTACCCATTTTTGGGCCCTACAATGGGGATTTTGACCAAAAATTCTTCTGAAAAATCAAATGCCCCACTAATGCCCAGGGTCCCACCCCCCCAGGCTAAACAATGATAGAAGCATTATTTAAAAGCATCTAAGGTATAGCCAAATATAGTTATAACATAAACTACAATTTGTAGCTGTATAGTACATACCAGTAGTTGCCGGTGAGGGGACCTTATAATTTACAATGTAGTCTTTTAAAGCCATATCAAGAGGCCTTGAGGTTTGAATCTGTCAACACACTTTACTTTCAACCCAGTAACCTGATCTCTCCGCCCAGTAGGAATATATTTGATGATAGGCAACAATAAATTTACAGACAACCAGACAAATAATGTTATGATTCAACTATATATTGCCTGGTACACACAGTACCTGAATTTTGTGTACAAGTGTAACACAAGAAAGGAGACAACTATTCTCAAAAACACTTTATCTGTCATCAGACTCGAACACAACTTGCGATTCTACTACAAGCACGTTTTAACACCGAGCTACAGCACATGTAAAGAACGAGGGACGAAACCTCTAAACGATGAAACGACTTTATTTCCGACCAACCGCCTCGACAACCGTGCAACAATTCTACAAAGACACACTTGGCTACCGCGCCTAGCTTGGTAGCCACTACTCCAATACTCGGTACCAGTCTTACACTATCCCCTTCTAAGAGAGGACAAAGAAATCTAAAACTAAAAAAACAAAAGAAAGTCAAGTACAGTTCTTCATGAGAATTTCAAATAGCCCTTTAAGTGTCCATTTGATAGTCCCGCGTCCAGAGGGGTGGACGCCTCTCTCGTTGAGATCTTCTAACCGGTTCCTCTGCTTGGGAAGGGTGTTGAACAGGCACCGGATCCACGACACCTTCCGGGAAAATATCATCTTCCAACACAATCAACCCTGCATCACTGCTCGCTTGAGTTGAAGAAGGACGCAAGGCCTCGGTAGGTCCTGTCTCAATGGCAGCCCCGCCTTGACCCTTGTCGCTGGCTCCGACGAAGGGTTTCAACTGATTAAAATGCACCACCCTCCTTTTGACCCTGGAGTAACTCCCAGTAGGCCCACAGTACTTGATCCTGTAAACCACTTCACTTAGACGCTTGATGACTATCCAAGGGCCAGTCCAAGGTCTATTCAGTTTCATACATCTACCCCTTCGGGATTTCTTGTCTAACCAGAGAACTCGGTCCCCTACTTGATAAGCGTTGGCTCTCGCCCAGCGGTCATAGTAAGCCTTCTGAGTACGATTCGACACCTTCAGAGTTTCACTAGCAGTCTGGAAAGCCTGCATCAACCTTGACTTGAGCTCAGTAGCATAATCAGAATGAAACTCCTGTAAGGGAAGGCGGGAGTCTGGCTGAAGCAAATCACTAGGCAAACGGAGCTCCCTACCAAACCGTAAGAAACTGGGAGTAAAACCAGTACTACTGTGAACAGAGGTGTTGTAGGCCAGACATGTGGATGGGATGTACAAATCCCAGTTCCTTTGATCCTCCGTAACAATCTTCGCAAGCATACTGTTCACTGTACGAATGCTTCGTTCAGAAGCCCCATCTGACTGGGGGTGAAATGGTGTTGTTTGCGTGTTCCAAATCTCAAAAAAAGAACATATTTCCTTGATCATATCAGCTGTCAAGTTCTTTCCCTGATCATGATGAATCTGTTCTGGAGCGCCATGTTGGGGAATCCAACAGTCGAACACTTTCCTAGCGATGGTCTCAGACTTCTGATCCCTAAGTGGGAACAATTCTAGCCACTTGGTGAAATGGTCGACCACAACTAAACAGTACCGGTAACCCCGAGAGCTCAATGGGTATTCCACAATATCCATCGTTACCAATTCCCCAGGGCGACTACTGATGATTGTTTGCAGCGGAGCTCTTCTTGTAGGAACTGGGTTTTTCCTCCTCTGGCACGGCAAGCAGTTCTGGCACCATTCCTCTATGTCCAGAGTCATATGCGGCCAGAAAAACCTCTCCTTGACCCTAGAAGAAGTCTTGGCAGTACCAAAATGGCCCAGGTCGTCGTGCAACATCTGAAGAACTCTCGAGGTAAGACTGCGGGGAACAATTATCTGTCCTGAGCCAGAGTTCTCAACGCTACTACGCCTAAGGATACCGTCCTTCCCCACACTCAGGTTGGGCCACTCCTTAACAAAAACCCTGATGTCCAAGTTGTCCACGCTTTTCGGAGGGGAAGCTTTAGACATCAGCAAAGACTTGATTTGGGAAAGTGTTGGGCAACTGTCCTGTTGTTGTCTGACAAAGTTAAGGGACCATGCTTCCTGTGCAACAGCCTTCACTCGTTGGACTCTACTTAAGGCGTCAGCAACTGTATTCTTATTTCCCGCGATGTGGTGAACTTTGCACTGGAACTCTCTGAACTTATCGACCCATCTCCACAATCGACCACTGTGCTCCTTGGTTCGGGTCAGAAGCCACTTAAGAGATTCGTGATCCGTGAACAAGTCAAACTCGCGTCCCAGCAAATATGGACGATAGGCTTTCAAGGCCTCAATCACCGCAAGGCACTCCTTTTCCGTAGTCGAATAATTGCATTCAGACTTGTTGAGTTTCCGTCCACCAAAAGCCACTGGTCTTCTACTCCCACAAGCATCAGACTGCTCTAGAACGAAACCCACTGCTTTATCAGAGGCATCACAAGACACAATGAAGCGTCCCAGTCTATCCGGGAGTTTCAGAGTCACTGAAGAGCACAGAATTTCCTTCAGTTGTTTGAAAGCGCTGTCACATTGAGGTGTCCACACAAATTCTGATTTGTTAAGGAGATCATGAAGTGGGACTGCAATATGGGCAAAATCTTTTACGAATCTTCTCCAGAATGTACAAACACCCAGAAAACGGCGAAGATCAGCTTCATCTTTAGGGACTTTCCACTCTCGGATTATGTCCAGCTTCTCTGGTTGTGGTCTTATACCATCCTTGTCAATGACATGGCCAAGGAACTTGACTGACCTTGAGGCAGACTGACATTTCTTGCCTGATAACTTGAAACCAGCTTTCCTGATCGTTTGTAATAATCTCCCAATGCCTTTTAAATGCTCCTCAAAGCCAGAGTGGAAACAAATCACATCATCCAGGTAAGCCATAACATCCTCGGCATCCAAGAGTTGCAGCATGTCCTCAACCACTGCCTGGAACGTTCCCGGGGCCCCCGCAAGCCCAAAAGGCAATCGACAATACTGAAACAAACCAAATGGAGACACAAAGGCAGTCTTGTGCCGGTCCTCAGGAGCCACCTCAATCTGATGGTAGCCTGAGACCATGTCGATGGTAGTGAAAAACTTTGCATCAGCTAAACGGTCCAAAGTTTCAGTCATGTTTGGAAGAGGGTAACTGGCTACTTTTGTTGCTTCATTTAATTTCCTGTAGTCCACACATATTCTCAGGTCCCCAGAAGGTTTCCTAACAATGACCAGAGGACTAGCCCACTCAGAGGCGGACCTTTCGATAACTCCATCTTCCAGCATCTCTTTCAAGTCCGACTTCACACCCTCTTGATAGGCAAATGGAACTCTGCGAAGCTGTTGTTTGACTGGAGTTGTCCCTGCTTTCAGGGGAATATGGTGCTGAACTCCAGCTGTATATTTGCCAATGTCACGCTTACCCCTCGAAAAGACATCAGCATAAGAGAGAAGTAAATCTTCCAGCTGTCCTCTTTGAATGCCACTCAGGTCACTGTCAGACAAATCAATGCCAAGTTCCTTCACATGCCCTTCAGATGTATCCTTAGTGATGTAAGACACAGTAGGACCATCCTCTTCTGGAGACAGGTTCAACGGGTCAGAACAGTCAACAATGTCAGTAATAATCCCAACTTTCTGGTTCTTAAACAGCATCACAGTTTCATCAGATAGGTTTACGGCTTTCACCCAAAACCCTCCACTCTTGTCACTATCCACCACAGTTTTAGTCATCAACACCCCACCTGGGGTTCTCGTAGACTCAAACAAACCAACTCTACAGTCTCCATCCTTAGTTCGCATAGGAATCAGGACCTGATTTCTTGCAGGCAGTTCCACTGTGCATCTGGCAACTACTGGAGAGTAATTTTCGACCCAAACACTACTGCATTTACAATGATTGACTAGGGGTATTTTCCAATCATCTAACCACAGGACACCATCACGGATTCCCCAAGAACTCTCATGGTGACTTTCAATGAAATCTGCTCCTAATACGGACTCCCTGAGATCATCAACCACAAGGAAATTCCATTTTGTTTGAACACCACCCAGCTCCAATGTTACTTCCGCTTCCCCACGAACAGTAATGGGCTGGTGAGTTATTGAAACAGGAGAGACTTGAGAATCGCTGATCACCAAACCAGGAGTACTTGAAGATATCAGGCTCACCTCTGCACCAGTATCAACCAGGAAGATCGCTTTCTCTTTATTCACAGTCCCCTCAACGTAATAACTCTTCCTACTTACAGCTTTACCTCTGTGTACAGTGTTGATAATGGGCTCCTTCTGAGGGAGGTATGGGTAGTTGACCCCATTACATGAGTTCAAGGCTGGTGTCGGGGTCCTTGGCCAGCCCCGCTCCCGTTTAAAGTCGGGCAACTGCGAGCCCAGTGGCCACGACCATTACAAGCTCTGCAAACATCAGTCGGCTTCGGACCAGGTCTTTGCCTACCTGTCCGTCTTCCTCCCCTACGTACGGCTGCAGACAAGGGGCCTTGGGAGCTTCTGAACTCTTCTAGCTTTAGTTCCACTGTCTTATTTACCATTTCTTCAATTTCACTGACCTGTTTTTCTGCACCAGTTGGATTGACTTTCCCACTTGGTTCACTAACAGAGGCCACCTTAAGCATACCACCACTCTCCTCCTCCAATGTAGCAATTCTCTTGACAACAGTCTCAACTGGAGTCTTTAGGAGATCATCCTGTCTAATCAATAATTCCCTGAGATCCTTCTTGAGCCCATTAACAAACTGGCATAACACATCCTCAGCTTTCCTAGACTCGTAAAAAGTAAGAGCGCCGATTTGTTCGTTGTTTTTCTTCTTCTGTGCAGCACTGGGACTATCTGGTAATTCATCGACTACAGGAGGAGCGTAGGCTCTGTCATAAGCCATTCGGAGATCTGCCAGATACGAATGCAATGGCTCACCATCCTTACGGCTTCGTGAATTAAAGTCTCTCTTGTACTTCAACAAAGCCAGACCTCCTTCGTATCTCTGCTTCAGAGCCTCTGATAACTCGCTGAAACTTTTCTTCACTGTCTCCGACTGTTGGTGGAAGAAAGCTTTCGCGTCGTCCTTCAAAAACACAGCCAAGTACTGGCCTGCTTTTTCGTCCGACCACTCGTTCACCGCTACGTACATTTTAAAGTCCCGAAGAAATTCTCGCACATCTTCTTCACCGGAAAATTTCGATTCCGGAAGGACTACTCGATGCGATCCCATCGCTGCCACCAGTGTAAAGAACGAGGGACGAAACCTCTAAACGATGAAACGACTTTATTTCCGACCAACCGCCTCGACAACCGTGCAACAATTCTACAAAGACACACTTGGCTACCGCGCCTAGCTTGGTAGCCACTACTCCAATACTCGGTACCAGTCTTACACACTTTATCTGTCATCAGACTCGAACACAACTTGCGATTCTACTACAAGCACGTTTTAACACCGAGCTACAGCACATGTCCGAACTAAGTCGGGCTCAAGCCCTACGCTACACAAGCATGATGCAAGGTAGACACAAATACACCACCTGTTAAAAATGCAAGTCCCTGTATTGTGTTTCTGACTGACTTATAGTCAGGTAAGAAGTTAGTGAAAAAGATTCTTGGCAGGAAGACATGGTAATGAAGCACCCTTGTGTATACCATAATTTGACTGAATAAAAGTTAACTTTTTAAAATCAAACCGGTATGGCAAATCCAGGATTCATCCCCACACCAAGATAAAATTGACCAAATCACATGAAAAATAATATATTCATTGACACTAAATCCACAGCAAACTTGTAATGATTCTCCAAGCAGCAACAAGGAAGTCTTTTTTCAGTTAAAAGTAACATAATTAAGACTCTGTTGAAGCTGGCTGACATTGGAAAATACACCAAAATCTTCATCGTGACATTAAAACAGGTGGGACATGTAAATAAATTTGATACTGGCTTTTTAGAACAATGAAAGTTAAACAAAGACATTTATTGTTTCTTCATATTCTAAAATGATCAGAAAGCCAAACAAGTGCGGATTAGTGAATTTATTTACCATAACAAATGCCCATCCTCAAACAAATTTAAGTTATCCTTCTTTAGAAGTGCATCCATTTTATAAGATTATAAGCTGACTAATAAACTGCAACGGGATATCGGATATACCATCATCTTTCAGTTTGATAGTTCAATATAGTCTTCCGTTTTTGCGGTTGTTCGATCGTTCGCTTACACGTTTCATTACGATCGGTCGTAAGTAGAACGTTCGCACACAAAGGAAAAATATGCAAATGAACCTAACAGCCGTAACCAGTGAACAAATTAAACTAGAGCATCCAAAATTACCAAGAACAACACGCGTTTGGCTATTTGATGCTAAAGCCGAAACCGGCCAATGACTTCACCGATGAGAAACCTTCAGCGTTTAGGAAGTTCAGCCGTACGATAAGCCAAGCACTTGGTTAATTCACAGGGAAAATGGTTAAGTTGAGTACAAATACAATAAATATTCATGCACAAACTTCAATAACGTGGAAGACAACAATAAGACACAAGCATAGCTCATCTGCATGATAGGTAAGGTGCGGAAAGCCGAATTAACCGGAATCTTTATACATGCAATCTCTCATTGAACGACATACAACAAACCTTCTTCGCGTTCAGTTTCGTGTTGGGAAACTAATAAGGTTATTTAAGGGCTGAATGCTTGCAACGTCCACGAGAGTTTGCTCAATGAAGTTTTTTGTATTTTTTCATGTTATGAATATTCTTGTGTTGTTAAAATCACAATTCGCATCGTCGGGTCAGAATGTGTCGAAATCATTGAAGTGTTTCTGCCCAAACAGAATCTAAAATAGATAGACATGTGGTCGCAACTGCGTTCGCTTTATAGATGCTTACCATCTCTTGCCATTTTCCATCGGCATAATAAGTTAGAGATCGGGCAAGTCAACGAAACGCCCCCGCTTTGGCGAGCTTATAGTACATAAACAATTAGAAGCCGTCTAAGGAGTCGGGGACACCACTTCCTGTGCGAATAACCTGCGCGTGTTCTGGATCATGAAGAGTCACCAACAAAACTACTTACTTCATCTTCGCCGTCTTTTCGAAGAATCCTGTAAGCTGTCTGAGGGATTCCCTTGGTACTACCGTGGCTAGACGACGTGGTGACTTGAAGAATCAAGCCATCTTTAACCGCAAACTTCAACTGCTTCACTATCTCTGTTTTACTCCAATCAAATTCTTGAAGAACCGATCGTACAATCCTACCTTCGTTCGGGCACTGTTTCTGAGCGGATATTTTTACGATAGCCTCCTTTAGTGCAAGAACGTAGAAAGGATCAGAGTGTCTCCTGACCGAAAACTTTGCCATCCCAAACACACAGTCACTTTGTTTCCGTACAATGTCATCGGGATATTTCGCGGGCCGTCTTCCGTCAAATACGCATGCTTTTCGAAGCCTGCACGAACGGCACGAACGAATCCACGATCTCCTGCCGATGACGTAACGGAAATAGACCGGAAATTGAACTGTGGTTGTATTTAAAACTGATCACGCAATTTTTGAGGCGCGAATGAAAACAATATTGGCCTAACCACGCGCTTTTCCCGTTTATCCACGGACTAAAAAGGAACGTTTATGCTCTAAAAAAGCTCTTTGAATTTGATTGTTTTATATCCTTTGAATTAAATATCTGTGCGAGTCTCTTTTTTTCTTTTTCGTAGCCGTAGTAACCTGAATAGCTGTAGGAACAAACTTGTGCTTTACTCCTATGCCTTGTTTCGCAATGCTTTGAGCTGTGGAACTTGATCAGTTATGACTCTTTTTACTTCCTGTTCTTCAGCCTTGTAAGCTAGAATCTACATGAGCAGTAGAAATTTCTAAATATTTGGGTGGTCTATCTTGTATGGGGCCCCCTGACTCTTTTATAGACATCCCAATGGCCTATGTTATAATAGCTTTTATAACATAGATAGGACCCTGCGCGCGCTCTGATTGGTCCAAAACCCATGTTTTATCAGAGTATAAAACAGAGAAAATGCGTGTTTTGTTTTGCGCGCGTAAAATCTATATCATAAAGCAAATGAAGAAGCCTAATCCGTGTATTACACTGTGATAAAACACTCCGGACATTTGAGAACACTCGAGAAATGTAGCACTCGCCTGCGGCTCGTGTTTTCTACATTTCCCTCGAGTTCCCAAATACCCGTCGTGTTTTATCACAGTCTAATACACGGCTTAGGCTTCTTTATTTGTTAAATAATAGGTTCTTTTTCTCACCTTTTTCATATTTTTGCCATTAAATTGTAATTTTAAAAATATGTCTAACCATTCACGCCCAACTGGATGATGAGCCAGATTAAATGACTAGTGTGGGTGGATGTGTTTTGTAGATGATGCGAACTGCGAAAGTACTAGTGAAATGAAGACGTGACCATTGCAGTTTTCCACGCCATTCCACGCTATTTCCGAGTTGCCTGTATCAAAACGTATCTTCGTCAACCATTCATCTAATTCTGAAAATGTGTTCCGAGCACAGGCTCATTTGAAAGGTTTTTCAGGAAGACTCGCTTTCAAACAGAGCCATGAGTTATCTCTGAAATGGCCTTCCTTTTTGTCTAAATTGTGATTACCCATGCACTCGCTGGTGACATCTTCATTTCATTAGCACTTCCGCGCTTAACGTCATTCGTTCTGTTTCATTTGATAAGTCGGCCTGCTCCCAATGTAAGGGTCTTCAGAGCTAAGCTGGTAGAGCACCGTAGGGCTAATGTAGAGGCAAACCGGACAACTGTCAAGAACTCGGTATGCGCGTGACAACGTGTAGGCAACTATTTCTTAACCTTCCTTCCGTTATACCAGCGGGTACAGAAAAAAACCCTCATTAACATTACGATACGTGTCCTGTACAGAATAACTATAAGCTATGTGAGTAAACTTCAGTTCCGATCCTACGACATGCATGCTTAGCTCCGAGGTTTAGCCGTCATGGCACAAAGAACATCCCCTTTAGATCTCTTTTCTCTAAATTTTGGTTTCACGAGATCTCGAAG